>OY997274.1:348877284-350077284 GCA_963921465.1 Triticum timopheevii
TGCCTCAAAGAGCTAAGGATGAACTAGTACAGTGGATGAACATGCCTCAAGAGGTGAGGTGTTCTTGAGCTCAAGAGAGCTGGTGAGGTGGTCGGGTTAGAGAGGATCCGAGCCCCCTCTATGGTGTTGGCTAAGTCCTATTTATAGTGGCCTTGGTCCTCTTCCTAAATGTTGGCGGGAAGGGATCCCACAACGGTCGGATTTGAAAGGGGACAAGTAGTATAACTTATCCTGACTAAAGTGGTATTTGCCTGCGAAAAGCCCCTGGCCGTGACACTGTGGTGGGCTCGGTGATGACCTACGTCCTGCCATCCTGGTGGTCTTGGTCTTGTTGCACTGGAATGGAAACCTTTAGCTGATTCCTTGGGACTTCGCGCCTGTGGCTTGCCTCCCTTGCACCAAAGAGGAAACTAGCGCTCTGTGCCCGATGGCGCCCGCCTGGCGCCCTCCTGGCCTTGATCGTCATGGCTCACGTCAGCTGAGCTATGTGAGGTGCACCTTGCATAGAACTCTCCACCCATCGGGAGCCAGCCTGATCCCCTTGGGGGTCTTGGCGTCGTCTGCGTCGCGAGGGTCTTGAGTCGTTGCTGCTGAATCTAGGCCATACACTGCCATCGGGTGAGCCACGTGGTGGGCCGCAGGCAGGCAAGTCTGGATTCCCCCATATCCAGAATGCCGACTGTAGCCCCCGGGCCCAAGGTGCGCTCGGACTTGGCTTCTTGGCGAAGCCAAAGGGCAAGTGCGGAGCGTTGCGGTTCCTATCCGCCTGCGGCCTTGATGACGCGCGGCGATTGATGGGACGTGGGCGTCTCCACTTCCCAACATTTCCGCCAGGCCTAGTGGTTTCCTATTGCCAGAGCAGCTCGCCCTCGCAGCTTATCGCGCTTGGCCTTCATTTCTTCTTCTCCCAATCTTGTAGCTCCATGCGCAGATCCGGCATCGTCGCCTCACCCCCTTTTCCAGCTTCTGTCATGGCCCCACAGCAGAGGAGGAAGAAAGGGAAGTTGCGCGCCCCCGCCGGCCTTGGAGCCAGCTCTTGAGCGGTGGATGGTGATCAATCAGGAGGGGCTGGACAAGGCCCGCCATGCCCTTGCTGCCAATTCCAATGAGTGGAACGTCCATCCTGCGTCTTGGCTTGTGGGTGAGATGAGCGCCACCGAGATCCCCATCTATCTCCATGCTCTCCTCGCGGGTCTGATACCCCCCTTCTCTTCCTTCGTCAATGCCGTAATCTCGCATTACCAAATCCACCTACTGCACCTGGATCCCTGCTCCATCATCCTCCTCGCCGTCTTCGCCTTCCTTTGCGAGGCCATGGTCGGCATTACTCCTTCTGTGGCCCTGTTTCGCCATTTCTTCTTGCTCTAGCTAGTCGATGCTCACCAATGCTCAGGATGTGCGACCTTCGAAGCTATGTCCGCAACCGCCGGCTCGGGGATCGATTTGGAACTTTCACCCACTACGAAGGGGTTCCGGAAGCAATGGCTGCTTATGGATGCCGGCACGTGTAGCCCCCTGCTCCTGACTCCTCGGGCGCCGGCCTCGCCCTGCTCCGGTTGGGGGCACGTGAAGCTCTCTGACCGATGCCTTACTTGTGTCTGGAAGAGGTTCGCGAGGCTGCAGGGGTGGGGGGTGACGGCGCCGATGGTGGTGAAGGAATTTGTCAGGCAGCATGTCACCCCCTCTAGTGCCATTCTCGCCTAATGTGGGACCTTGCTGGCGTCAGGGATCCCATGTGGTTGCAGAAGCCATCACTGACCGCCGAGAGCATGGTGCTTGAGCTCTTGACGGGTGAATCCGAGCCCGCTGACCTTCCAGGAGATGGCCACGTCCTCTATCAATGCTTGAACAAGACGGTCTTCGTGGGAGAGATGCCCCTATTCGACGAGTTGGGATTGCTCCCGGAGGGCCTTTGATGAGGACATGACTACTTTGGATATGACCAAAAATATTGCATATATGCATATTTGTCAGGTGATTTCTAGTGCAAACTATTCAATAATCTATTTATGTTATCCAGAACAAAAATACTTCACACACTTTTGTGTTTTGTCTAATTGCAGGTGTATGGGACATTTGTACAATCCACATATGAAGATAAGGAAGAAAGAGATGTTTATTTGCTGTCCAAAAAGTTCTCTCACGTCACTTTTGGCCCAAGAGAAGATAGAGTCCAAGTCTCTCACGTTCTGGATTCAGATTCGGACTGCACAGACGTACCTGACTCAAAACACACACAAGTTTTTCATACGGACTCCGAATTGGGTGATTCTTTTTTTGTTGGAAACTAGATTTCGTGCACTTTCCAACCCAATTGGAATCACCTTCAAATTCGTCCGGAGTGTTGAGTTGTGGACGAAACAATCTGATGCTGCAGCAGAATCCGAGTCAAACTACAAGTCCAAAGGTGTTACATCACCTCCACTTGGGCCCATTGGCCTTGTACGACCTAGATTTAGTTTTAGGCTGCCTTGGGACGTCCTCCCACCTCCTTGGCCGCCACCCCTTGCTCCTATATAAGTAGATCCATCTAGTAGCTTTTCCTTGGGATTTGTTTAGTTAAAAGTTAGCCATTGCAACTTCGTGTACTTCGTTTGTGTCCAACGACCAGACCAAGACCGCTTACGGATCCCCACCTTTATCAATACTTCATATATACTCGCAATATTCAGATTGCTTTTATCATATTCTTGCTTGTTCTTCGATTGCTTGCAGGAATAGACCTTCGTGGTCAGGTTGATTGTGCTCCGGCGTGGTCAATAACCTCTCAGAGTTGGTTTAGCGATTGCTAAGGCGCAACGTCGTGCACGTTTGTAGTCGGATCGTCAGAGTCATCTTCACCAAATCGATAGTTATCATCTCATCGAAAGATCGGGACACCTTTGCCTCTATCAGCCTTGAGGGGCCTCGTGAGAACCCACTCTTCGTGACTCCCCTGCTGCTCGATCCTACTATGTGTGCCCCAAGTGTGGAAGCAGGGGGCGCCCGTCGTCAGCAGCTGCTGAAGGTTGCTCCGGAGGCCTGGCGCCACTGGGGGCCCGGGAGATCAGGACTCCCAAGACCTAGAAGGGGGCCACCGTAGGGTCGGTGCAACCCTATGATCCGGAGGCAGAGGCTCCTGAAGCTTGGGGTGATGTCTTCGAGGTGGCTGCTGATGGCGAGGCACCCACCGACGGCTCCGGAGTCGCCGCTCAGACGACCCCACCAGGCGCTTCAGTTCCTGGGGCTTCTGCCCCGGATGCCTCGTCGAATGCTCCTCCTCCCGGGGGTTGCTCGTCAGAGTCCGGTCAGCCCCGCCTGAGCGTTGAATCGCTCCTAAAGAGGAAGGGATCTCGGTGCCGCAATGACGGTACCCGGCGATCGCTGAAGCTGAGGAGATATGTGGCTGCAGTTAGTAAGTACCTTCGCTCTTGATTCCTTGCACGTCTCCTTCTCTCCTGACCAGGGCCTTGGAAGGTTCCCATGACAACGAAACCTCGGGAGACTGGTACCTCCAAGGATCCTGGCTTGACCCCAACACACAGCTCCCGGTGCCCTAGCCCTGCGCAGGGCGCGAGGCCGACTCCGGCCGCCGGGGTACCGCAAGGGGGCCATGGGCCCGAGCTTCCTGCTTCGTTTCTCTGTGGTCCGGCCTGTAGGATGGGGGACGCACCGGCAATCCTTCCTTTGGTCATTGCTGGCAATTGGGTGCCTCTTGGGCAGCCTTCATCTTTAGGTTGCGGGGCTACACTGGCAGCCCCCGGCCGGAGGCAGGCAAGACGCCCAGTGCCTCCTCGGCAGGCTCCGGGACTGAAGAAGGCCTTGGCGATGCGTTGGCGCTTGCGCGCGGGTGCAGTGCCGTTCGCTTCGAGCTCTTCGGCGAGGCAATGCATGCGATGATCCACCTTGGCGGGGAGCTTGCTAATGTCGACACCAAGCTTGAGGCGAAAGGCCACCACCTGGCGCATGAGTGGCAGCAGCTGAAGGTTGCCATCAACCTAAGGAAACTTCAGCGCAACCAGGCCGACGCGCTTGCAGCTTCTCGCGAGGCTTGCGCCCGCGCCATGGAGGAGTCGAAGCCGCCAACCCCCGCCGCGAGGCGGCTGAGGAGCAGGAGCGGGAGCTTCTATCTTCAAATGCTGCCTTTGAGCAAGAAGTTGAGGAGCTGTGCGCTCTCCGATGGATGTGTAAGTTGAACAGTCCTAGAGAAGCAATCAATCTTAGCATGATGGGCTGTCATCCAGTCCATACCCAAGATGATATTTATGTCCGAGGATTTGAGAGCTATCAAAGATGCAAGGAAAACAAGTCTATTGACATGAATTTCATTTCCATGGCTTACTCTAGAAGTTTGCCATCTAGAACCAGGAGTTGAAATTTCCATGGTGGAGGGCATATCACAAAATGAGGTGTTATGCAAACGAGCATAGCTCTCAGATATAAATGAATGAGATGCCCCATTATCGAAAAGAATAGATGTCGGATGGCAGTTAACAAGCAGCGTACCAAGAACAACGTTGGGATCATCCCGAGCCTCTTCAGCTGAGACACAGTTCACATGGCCACGTGCAGCGGTGGCTGGCTTGGCATAGTACACCTTCCCTGTTAGCTTGCCATGGCCAACAGCCTTTCTGGACTGGTTGCGGTTGTTGTTCTGGGGACACTCTCGCATGTAGTGACCGGTTCTCCACACTTGAAGCATGTCACAGTGTTGTTGCATGGAGGAGCATTGGCGGCTGATCCACCATAAGTCTTAGGCGGTGCATACTGCTGGGTTGGACGAGGCGCCTGATAGGATGGCCTCGGAGTGAACCTGGGTGGCAGAGCTGTGTTTGGCACCCACACCCCACGCTTCTGAGAATCAGAACTGGATGAGGAACCAGTGTCATGGGCGTGCTTGCGTGTAGCTTCAAAGTCAGCCTGACCTGTTTCAGCACTGATAGCCTTGTTCACTAGCTTCTGGAAGGAAGTGCATTCGTGTAGACGAAGATCACAGCGAAGCTCGGGGCTGAGTCCCTTGCTAAACCCCGCCTTCTTCTTGGCGTCGGTGGACACTTCTTCAGGTGCATAGCATGCTAGATTACCAAGCTCTCTACTATATGCATCCACAGTTAGCCTGCCCTAGGTGAAGTTGTAACGCCCCGGATTCGATGCACCAGGTGTCTGCCAGTTATTCGCCGTCGTTGCCATGTCATTTGCTTGTGTGTTGCATTTTGCCATGTCATCATGTGCATTTCATTTTGCATACGTGTTCGTCTCTTGCATCCGAGCATTTTCCCCGTTGTCCGTTTTGCAATCCGACACTCCTATGTCCTCCGGTGTCCCCTTTTTGCCTCTTCTCTTATGCGGGTGTTAAACTTTCTCGAAATGGCCCGAGGTTTGCCAAGCGGCCTTGGTATAGCACCGGTAGACCGCCTGTCAAGTTTCGTGCCATTTTGAGGTCGTTTGATACTCCAACGGTTAACCGGGTAACCGTAAAGCCTCTTTTGTGTGCAGCCCAACACCCCTTCCAAAGTGGGCCAAAACCCATCTAACTCCCCTCCAAGCTCTCGGTCGTTCGATCATGATCGCGTGGCCGAAAACCGCTCCTCATTTGGACTCTCCTAGCTCCCTCTACCTATATAAACACCTCCCCCTCCTCTAATTTCGGGTCCAAACCCTAGTCTCCTCTTCCCCGCGCCGCTGGACGCGTCCGCCCGCGCCGGACACGTCCGCCGACCACGTCCCTCCGTCCAATGGCGTCGCGCCACGTCGCCTCCGCCGTCGTCTCCTCCAGCCCGCAGCCGCCACGTCGCCACCTAGCCTCCACCCGCGGCCGCGGCCCGCCGAGCCCATCGCGGGCCCGCGCGAAGCCCGGCAGCGCCCGCCGCCGCCCGCGCGAAGCCCGCCCGCGGCCATCCGCCCTCGCCGTGCCAGCCCCACCGCCGGCGTGCCCCGCCGCCTCGCCGGACTGCCCCGGCCCCGCGCCTCCTCGCCGCCGCCGCCGCCGCCCGAGGCTCCCCGCCTCCGGTCGCCGCTGCCAGAGCTCCCCTGGAGCGCCGCGGCCCCGCGCTCCCCTGCGCCCAGCCTCGCTGCCGCCGGAGCGGTGCTCCTGTGCCCGCGCCCGGCCCGGGTCTTCCCCGCCGCCGGCCTTCGTCGCCTCGCCGGAGCCGCAGCTCCCCGGCGCGCCCCGTCCTCGCCCTGACAAGATCCGGCGCCCCCGCATCTACCCCGGATGGATCCGCTCATCCCCGGTCGTCTCCCTCCTCTCCGGCGTCCCCCACGTCCATCTCCGGCGAGCCTCGATATCCGTGCAGACGAGGTTGACCTCCAAAATTCCACCAAGTCCCAGTATTTGCACATTATCATGCCATGTTCATCATGCTGTATCTCTGCATCCGTAGCCTCGTTTAGTGCGTATAATATGTCAAATTGTTCGTCTGAACGAGTGCTTCATTTCATCTCATTGCATCATTTTCATTTGAGCTCATATTGATGCCCAAAATGCTGTTGGAAGAGTGCATGTTGATGTTAATCTGCTGAAACTGTTATAACTTGCTCATTTGTCATTTTTGCCATGTTTGATGTGTGCATCCTATGAGGTCGATGTCTACATGTGTTATGATCTATGCCATGCCATCTTTCCAGAGGTGCTATCCATATATTTTTGTGATTTGTGTGCTGAGTGTATCGAGTTTGTTAAGGAGGTTACTTGCTGTTGCTGTTTTCCTGACAGATTCTGTTATATTTTGTTGCTATGTAAACATGCTTCTACTAATCATTCTATGGATAATCTGGAGATGTTCTATAAACATGTTTTGTTATACATGTCTTGCTCTATCCACTCATGCCCCTGGTTGCATTTATATCTTGCTGTAGCATGTTGTAACCTTGCTCCAAAGTTGCTAAATGATGTTGCTGTCAGCCTGTTAACATCAAGTTCAATGTTTCCATGATTGTTTGCTAGTGATCCATGCACCCTATGACCTTGATCTTGCCATGCTTGGCTTCATAAACATGTCTTCTTACTGTTGGTTGCCTTGCCATGCCATGTATTGCTCTGTAGTGAGTGGTTCAAGCTCGCCAACATGCCTACTTATTGTTGTTTCTGCCATGTTTGAATCTGTAATATAACTTGCCATGTTTACATGGGTGCCATCATATTTTCTGATCCTTTTTGGCTCATGGTCACTAAGGGACTTTTGATCTATGCAATTAGTAGATTCATGCCATGCCTTTGTTTTCCATAATAAGTTCTTGTAACATGTTGCTTGATAGCTCTAAACATTGCAACCTGATGTTATTTCTGCTAATGGCTGAAACTGTTATTATTTGCAATCTTTCCATGTGTTTTGAGCATGTTCTAGTTGTTTCTGGAGATATCTCAGTGTTCATGTTTTGACATACTTTACCTGTACTTCATGCCCATGCCTTTTGTTATTATGTTGGGGTGCTGTAGCATGTTCTTTTGATGCTTGCAAGATGCCTAGTTGCTGTTATGGACAGATTGTTGCTATGACTTGTATAGTGTGTGTGTGTGTTGAACCGTTGATCCGTTTTGAGTGTGCTCTATATGAAACTTGCTTGATTTTACATGTAGCTTCATATTATCATGTTGCATCCTTGTTTTGGTGTGTTTGCTTGATGTTTGTATGCATTTTGCATCAATGCCATGCTTAACTTGTTTTGCTCATATCTTCTAGGTCGTAGCTCCGAATCTAATGAACTTTATATGGAACTTGACTAGAATTTCGTGTAGATCATCTTGGTGCATTTTAACTTGCTGTTTAACAACTTGAAAATAATGTTTATTCAGTTCTGGACCAATTTCGAAATTTGCATATGAGGACTTACCGGAATTGTTATATGTTGTTCCCGGCCTCATTTAAACTTGCCTTGATGTGTTACTCTTGTATGCATCATCTCTTGCCATGAGTTGCTTCATGTAGCCTTGTCATGCATCATGCTTGTTGTGCATCATGTCTTGTTCATGTGTGGTGTGTTTACCATGTTGTGTGCTTCTTCTCGATAGTTCCTGTTTCGTTGCGATCGTGAGGATTCGTTCGTCTATGCTTGGTTCATCTTCGTGGCTTCATCTTCTTCATGGACTCGTTCTTCTTCCTAGCGGGATTTCAGGCAAGATGACCGCTACCCTGGATCTCACTACTATCATTGCTATGCTAGTTGCTTCGTTCTATCGCTATGCTGCGCTACCTATCATTTTGTTCTATCAAGCCTCCCAAATTGCCATGAACCTCTAACCTTTGACACCCTTCCTAGCAAACCATTGCTTGGCTATGTTACCGCTTTGCTCAGCCCCTCTTATAGCGTTGCTAGTTGCAGGTGAAGTTGAAGATTTCTCCATGGTGGACAGGGTTTATGTTGGGATATCACAATATCTCTTATATTATTAATGCATCTATATACTTGGTAAAGGGTGGAAGGCTCGGCCTTATGCCTGGTGTTTTGTTCCACTCTTGCCGCCCTAGTTTCCGTCATACCGGTGTTATGTTCCCGGATTTTGCGTTCCTAACGCGGTCGGGTGATTTATGGGACCCCCCAGACAGTTCGCTTTGAACAAAATGTGTCCAGCAAGGCCCAACCTTGGTTTTACCATTTGCCTCACCACCAAGTGCTTTTTCCCTTGGGAGTCGCTCTCTCGAGGGTCATCTTTATTTTAGCCCCCCCGGGCCAATGCTTGTCTAAGTGTTGGTCCAAACCGAGCGATGTCCGGCGCCCCCTGGGCAACCAGGGTCTATGCCAACCCGTCGTCTTGCTCATCCGGTGTGCCCTGAGAACGAGATATGTGCAGCTCCTATCGGGATTGTCGGCGCATCGGGCGGCTTTGCTGGTCTTGTTTTACCATTGTCGAAATGTCTTGTAAACCGGGATTCCGAGACTGATCGGGTCTTCCTGGGAGAAGGTCTATTCCTTCGTTGATCGCGAGAGCTTGTCATGGGCTAAGTTGGGACACCCCTGCAGGGTTTAAACTTTCGAGAGCCGTGCCCGCGGTTATGTGGCAGATGGGAATTAGTTAATGTCCGGTTGTAGATAACTTGACACCAGATCCGAATTAAAATGCATCAACCGCGTGTGTAGCCGTGATGGTCTCTTCTCGGCAGAGTCCGGGAAGTGAACACGGTTTCTGTGTTATGTTTGACGTAAGTAGGTGTTCAGGATCACCTCTTGATCATTGCTAGTTCACGGCCGTTCCGCTTGCTCTCTTCTCGCTCTTATTTGCGTATGTTAGCCACCATATATGCTTAGTCGCTGCTGCAACCTCACCACTTTACCCCTTCCTTTCTTATTAAGCTTTGCTAGTCTTGATACCCATGGTAGTGGGATTGCTGAGTCCTCGTGGCTCACAGATTACTACAACAACAGTTGCAGGTACAGGTTTTGCGATGATCCTGACGCGAGAGCGATGCTTGCTTGTTTTGGAGTTTCTTCTTCTGCTTCTTCTTCGATCAGGGGATAGGTTCCAGGTCGGCAGCCTGGGCTAGCAGGGTGGATATTATTTGAGTTTCTGTTTATGTTTCATCCGTAGTCGGATGTTGATCACTTGTATGATGATGTTGTATTCGTGTGGCTTTGTATGCCTTTTGTATGTATCCCCATCTATTATGTAATGTTGATGTAATGATATCCACCTTGCAAAAGCGTTCTAATATGCGGGTCTATCCTTGGTGGGACCTTCGAGTTCCTTTTGGATAGGGTCGCATATTGGGCGTGACAAGTTGGTATCAGAGCCTCGACCGACCTTAGGAGCCCCCCTTGATTGATCGTGTAGTTTGGCCGTTGTTGAGTCTAGAAGAAAACTATTTTCTGAGTCTAGTTATATCGGAGAGTAGGAATTCTTTTTACTCCTCAGTCCCTTCGTCGCTCTGGTGAGGAATATTGACGTAGGTGTTTTGAATTACTCCTCTTCCCATTCAAATTTTTCTTTAGGATCACGTGGTTAGTTTCGTGAGTTGTCCATCCTCTTTTATCCGGTGCATTTGTCGTCATGTTGACTCGAGCCTCTTCATTTTTGCCAAGTTCAATCCTCAGTTGTCTTCTTTTTCCACCCGCCCACCCCTTTTCCTTCTCGGAACCGGAATCCGTAATCGAGTATCCATCCTACTCATGCGAAGTCTTTGCTTCCTTTCCTCAATGATTTCAACCGGTGTTTTCTCTTCTAGATATTCGTCGGTTTCCCTCTCCAAGTTGCCTTTGTTTTTCCCGCCCTCCCACCCTCTTCTTCCCGGAGTCTGAGTCTCTTTCGACCATCAACTTCATTCGTGTGGAGCCTCTTCAGTCTTCCATCAATCATTTCAGCCGGTGAATTCTCATCTCGTTCGTCATTCTTCTCTTTTTCTTTCCGGTGGACTCAATTCAAGTTTTCGGGTTGATCACATTCTTTTTCCTTGGATCAAGTGTTCTCCCAGCTCGTTTGTCTCTCGCCAGTTTATCCTTCCGGTGCTCAAGACATCTCAGGAGATATGTCTGTGTTCGAATTAACTCGAGGTTGTCACCTCATTCAAATACTTCAATTGTTCCGGTGCATCATCTATCTGTTCAACATCCCTTTCCAACGGTGTTTTTCTCTTCAGTGGGCCCTAACCCACAGGTCTTTTCCTAGGATCTTACCTGACTCTTCTGATTTCCCCGGACTTATTCTCAATTCTTTTCAAAGTGTGACGTAAGAATGGATTCCATCAGTCACATGCCTTTCCCAAGATTGATTTCAAATCATTTTCATTGTTGGCTCAACCCCCTTCGCTTTCCATTCTCCTGGAGTACCTCAGTAATTTTGTGGTTTTTTCTCGTCATCATTTGAAGACCGAAGAAGAGTTTTTCCTCTAAATCTGCCCGTTCTCCCAGAGATTCACGGTGCTAGCTCGACGTTATCCTATCAAATTGTTTCAAGTCATGCAAATTCTTTTCATCTATCCGGAGCATTTCAGGGTTGCTTTCTCTCTCGATCATCCGAAGGCCATCTTTTCTGAAGATTTCTTCATTCTAAGTTTTGAGATTGGTTCTCCAATTATTCTATATCCGTGCCCTCTCGTTCGTCTCAATATTCTCCCGGTGCATCGTTCAAGTGTTCTTTAATCAGCTCATGATCTCTTTGTTCTTTTGCATCTAAATCCCCTCTATCATATTTGTTCTTTTAATTCTTCCCGGTGATTCATACTCTTTCATCAGTCTTTTCCGAATTCTTACGGTGGTTCATTCAAGATTCTTTTCCTTGTTTACCATATTAATCCATTCATTCTTTCCAATCCTACCGGCGGTTCATGAAGACTTTCTCAAGTTTTGTGCTATATTTCCCTTAATCCTTTTCAAGAAGAATAAGTAATATGCAAAATCCATTGTGTCATCAATTTAATTTGATGAAGGATAAGCATACAATAAATCTTATTCTTATTTCACCCAAGTAAGTAATCCCTTCCTTCTGAGTTTGTTCTTGATGAATAAATTCTAGTTCCAAGTGTTTTCATCTTTTCTTTCCGGAGTTCAATTTCCTCGGGCATGTCGTCGGAACCTCCATCTAAATCATCGCAACGCTCTTCTATTCTTTCATCCTTCATTCTATCTCATCATCCTTTTTGTCAACGGAGTTCTTCACGGTGGTTCTTCATGATTTAATTCATTCTTCAAGAGTTCATCAAGTTTCGTTCCATCTTCTTAAGTTCGTGTTCTATTCTTCCATGTTTCAGCCGGAGTGCTTCCTAAATCGTTTCAGTCTTATTCGTTTCTTTTCTCATTCTAACCACTCCGGTTAGAACGAGTGATTTCATAGTCTATCTGATTCCATGAGTTTTCGATTCTCGTCATTCTCGTTGTTCCTCTCTTCTTCTCGAGTGTTCTTGATTCTTTGCTTCCTCTCTTGAGTTCTTGCTTCACCTCATCATTTTTTCCCTTCCGTCTCGGTCCTAAGATCTCGGGACGAGATGTCTTGTTAGTGGAGGAGTGTTGTAACGCCCCGGATTCGATGCGCCAGGTGTCTGCCAGTTATTCGCCGTCGTTGCCATGTCATTTGCTTGCGTGTTGCATTTTGCCATGTCATCATGTGCATTTCATTTTGCATACGTGTTCGTCTCTTGCATCCGAGCATTTTCCTCGTTGTCCGTTTTGCAATCCGGCACTCCTATGTCCTCTGGCGTCCCCTTTTTGCCTCTTCTCTTGTGCGGGTGTTAAACTTTCTCGGAATGGCCCGAGGTTTGCCAAGCGACCTTGGTATAGCACCGGTAGACCGCCTGTCAAGTTTCGTGCCATTTGGAGGTCGTTTGATACTCCAACGGTTAACCGGGTAACCGTAAAGCCTCTTTTGTGTGCAGCCCAACACCCCTTCCAAAGTGGGCCAAAACCTATCTATCTCCCCTCCAAGCTCTCGGTCGTTCAATCACGATCGCGTGGCCGAAAACCACTCCTCATTTGGAATCTCCTAGCTCCCTCTACCTACATAAACACCTCCCCCTCCTCTAATTCCGGGTCTAAACCCTAGTCTCCTCTTCCCCGCGCCGCCGGACGCGTCCGCCCGCGCCGGACACGTCCGCCGACCACGTCCCTCCGTCCAATGGCGTCGCGCCACGTCACCTCCGCCGCCGTCTCCTCCAGCCCGCAGCCGCCACGTCGCCACCTAGCCTCCACCCGCGGCCGCGGCCCGCCGAGCCCATCGCGGGCCCGCGCCAAGCCCGGCCGTGCCCGCCGCCGCCCGCGCGAAGCCCGCCCGCGGCCATCCGCCCTCGCTGTGCCAGCCCCATCGCCGGCGTGCCCCGCCGCCTCGCCGGACTGCCCCGGACCCGCGCCTCCTCGTCGCCGCCGCCGGGCACCGCCCTCCGCCGCCGCCGCCCGAGGCTCCCCGCCTCCGGTCGCCGCCGCCAGAGCTCCCCTGGAGCGCCACCGCCCCGCGCTCCCCTGCGCCCGGCCTCGCCGCCGCCGGAGCGGTGCTCCTGCGCCCGCGCCCGGCCCGGGTCTTCCCCGTCGCCGGCCTTCGTCGCCTCGCCGGAGCCGCAGCTCCCCGGCGCGCCCCGTCCTCGCCCCGACAAGATCCGGTGCCCCCGCGTCTACCCCGGCCGGATCCGCTCGTCCCCGGTCGTCTCCCTCCTCTCCGGCGTCCCCCACGTCCATCTCCGGCGAGCCTCGATATCCGTGTAGACGAGGTTGACCTCCAAAATTCCACTAAGTCCCAGTATTTGCACATTATCATGCCATGTTCATCATGCTGTATCTCTGCATCCGTAGCTCCGTTTCGTGCGTATAATATGTCAAAATGTTCGTCTCAACGAGTACGCCATTTCATCTATTGCATCATTTTCATTTGAGCCCATCTTGATGCCCGAAATGCTGTTGGAAGAGTGCATGTTGATGTTAATCTGCTGAAACTGTTATAACTTGCTCATTTGTCATTTTTGCCATGTTTGATGTGTGCATCCTATGAGGTTGATGTCTACATGTGTTATGATCTATGCCATGCCATCTTTCCAGAGGTGCTTTCCATATATTTTTGTGATTTGTGTGCTGAGTGTATCGAGCTTGTTAAAGAGGTTACTTGCTGTTGCTGTTTTCCTGACAGATTCTGTTATATTTTGTTGCTATGTATACATGCTTCTACTAATCATTCTATGCATAATCTGGAGATGTTCTATAAACATGTTTTGTTATACATGTCTTGCTCTATCCATTCATGCCCCTGGTTGCATTTATATCTTGCTATAGCATGTTGTAACCTTGATCCAAAGTTGCTAAATGATGTTGCTGTCAGCCTGTTAACATCAAGTTTAATGTTTCCATGATTGTTTGCTAGTGATCCATGCACCCTATGACCTTGCTCTTGCCATGTTTAGCTTCATAAACATGTCTTCTTACTGTTGGTTGCCTTGCCATGCCATGTATTGCTCTATAGTGAGTGGTTCAAGCTCGCCAACATGCCTACTTATTGTTGTTTCTGCCATGTTTGAATCTGTAATATAACTTGCCATGTTTACATGGGTGCCATCATATTTTCTGATCCTTTTTGGCTCATGGTCAGTAAGGGACTTTTGATCTATGCAATTAGTAGATTCATGCCATGCCTTTGTTTTCCATAATAAGTTCTTGTAACATGTTGCTTGATAGCTCTAAACATTGCAACCTGATGTTATTTCTACTAATGGCTGAAACTGTTATTATTTGCAATCTTTCCATGTCTTTTGAGCATGTTCTAGTTGTTTCTGGAGATAGCTAAGTGTTCATCTTTTGACATGCTTTACCTGTACTTCATGCCCATGCCTTTTTTTATTATGTTGGGGTGCTGTAGCATGTTGTTTTGATGCTTGCAAGATGCCTAGTTGTTGTTATGGACAGATTGTTGCTATGACTTGTATAGTGTGTGTGTTGAACCGTTGCTCCGTTTTGAGTGTGCTCTATATGAAACTTGCTTGATTTTGCATGTAGCTTCATATTATCATGTTGCATCCTCGTTTTGGTGTGTTTGCTTGATGTTTGTATGCATTTTGCATCAATGCCATGCTTAACTTGTTTTGCTCATATCTTCTAGGCCATAACTCCGAATCTAATGAACTTTATATGGAACTTGACTAGAATTTCGTGTAGATCATCTTGGTGCATCTTAACTTGCTGTTTAACAACTTGAAAATAATGTTTATTCAGTTCTGGACCAATTTCGAAATTTGCATATGAGGACTTACCGGAATTGTTATATGTTGTTCCCGGCCTCATTTAAACTTGCCTTGATGTGTTACTCTTGTATGCATCATCTCTTGCCATGAGTAGCTTCATGTAGCCTTGTCATGCATCATGCTTGTTGTGCATCATGTCTTGTTCATGTGTGGTGTGTTTACCATGTTGTGTGCTTCTTCTCGATAGTTCCTATTTCGTTGCGATCGTGAGGATTCGTTCGTCTACGCTTGGTTCATCTTCGTGGCTTCATCTTCTTCATGGACTCGTTCTTCTTCCTAGCGGGATTTCAGGCAAGATGACCGCTACCCTGGATCTCACTACTATCATTGCTATGCTAGTTTCTTCGTTCTATCGCTATGCTGCGCTACCTATCATTTTGTTCTATCAAGCCTCCCAAATTGCCATGAACCCCTAACCTTTGACACCCTTCCTAGCAAACCATTGCTTGGCTATGTTACCGCTTTGCTCAGCCCCTCTTATAGCGTTGCTAGTTGCAGGTGAAGTTGAAGATTTTTCCATGGTGGACAGGGTTTATGTTGGGATATCACAATATCTCTTATATTATTAATGCATCTATATACTTGGTAAAGGGTGGAAGGCTCGGCCTTATGCCTGGTGTTTTGTTCCACTCTTGCCGCCCTAGTTTCCGTCATACCGGTGTTATGTTCCCGGATTTTGCGTTCCTAATGCGGTCGGGTGATTTATGGGACCCCCCCCCCCCCCCCCGACAGTTCGCTTTGAATAAAACATGTCCAGCAAGGCCCAACCTTGGTTTTACCATTTGCCTCACCACCACCTACTTTTTTCCTTGGGAGTCGCTCTCTCGAGGGTCATCTTTATTTTAGCCCCCCCGGGCCAATGCTTGTCTAAGTGTTGGTCCAAACCGAGCGATGTCCGGCGCCCCCTAGGCAACCAGGGTCTATGCCAACCCGTCGTAGTGCTCATCCGGTGTGCCCTGAGAACGAGATATGTGCAGCTCCTATCGGGATTGTCGGCGCATCGGGCGGCTTTGCTGGTCTTGTTTTACCATTGTTGAAATGTCTTGTAAACCAGGATTCGGAGACTGATCGGGTCTTCCTGGGAGAAGGTCTATTCCTTCGTTGATCGCGAGAGCTTGTCATGGGCGAAGTTGGGACACCCCTGCAGGGTTTAAACTTTCGAGAGCCGTGCCCGTGGTTATGTGGCAGATGGGAATTTGTTAATGTCCGGTTGTAGATAACTTGACACCAGATCAGAATTAAAACGCATCAAACGCGTGTGTAGCCGTGATGGTCTCTTCTCGGCGGAGTCCGGGAAGTGAACACGGTTTCTGTGTTATGTTTGACGTAAGTAGGTGTTCAGGATCACCTCTTGATCATTGCTAGTTCACGGCTGTTCCGCTTGCTCTCTTCTCGCTCTTATTTGCGTATGTTAGCCACCATATATGCTTAGTCGCTGCCGCAACCTCACCACTTTACCCCTTCCTTTCCTATTAAGCTTTGCTAGTCTTGATACCCATGGTAATGGGATTGCTGAGTCCTCGTGGCTCACAGATTACTACAACAACAGTTGCAGGTACAGGTTTTGCGATGATCCTGACGCGAGAGTGATGCTTGCTTGTTTTGGAGTTTCTTCTTCTGCTTCTTCTTCGATCAGGGGATAGGTTCCAGGTCGGCAGCCTGAGCTAGCAGGGTGGATATTGTTTGAGTTTCTGTTTATGTTTCATCCGTAGTCGGATGTTGATCTCTTGTATGATGATGTTGTATTCGTGTGGCTTTGTATGCCTTTTGTATGTATCCCCATCTATTATGTAATGTTGATGTAATGATATCCACCTTGCAAAAGCGTTCCAATATGCGGGTCTATCCTTGGTGGGACCTTCGAGTTCCTTTTGGATAGGGTCGCATATTGGGCATGACAGAAGTTGCAGAACTCCTCCCTCTTATGATCCGTAAGACCTTCCGGGATGTGGTGCTCACGTAAAGCCTCGCTGAAATCTTCCCAAGTGGTATCCTGGCCCGCTGGGCGCATGGCCTCATAGTTTTCCCACCAAAGGCTGGCGGGGCCTTCAAGATGATAAGTAGTGTAAGTGACCTTGTCAGTTTCGGCTATGTGTGCAGAGTGTAGCTTGTGGGTGATGCTGCGGAGCCAGTCATCCGCATCGAGAGGTTCGACACCAAGTCATTGAGAATGATGGAATGTTGGTGGGTACAGCTTGATGAAGTCATTGAGAGACACCAAGTCATTCCTCTAGTGATGTGCAGTGTTCTGCTCAATGCATTCCAGCAAACGGTTGGCCTCACGTTTGTTCCTTTCAGCCTCCAACATGACCTCAGCCAAGGAAGGTGGATGAGGAAGATTCCCATCCCTAGCTCCACTAGCTTCACCCAGCTCCTGGGCAGCAGGGGTGCTTCGGGTGTTGACCATCCTAGGAAAACAAAACAATGGTTTAGACAAGGATGGGAAAACTCTAACATAGGAGTGCAGAATGTAATGGATGACACGGAATGCAGGGATGTTCATCTGTACGACATGGTAATACAGAAACTGCCATATATATACCATCGGTCATACACACCATACATAGTTTAGTACAAGCCCAAGCTGAAGTACAACTGCGGTGAAGGAACATTACATCTCATCAGAGGCATTCCAAGCTCCTATACATTATTTTTCTACACCTCCGGAATTCAGTACACACTAAGTCATATTCCAGAAGACACGCAGGACTATGGAGATACAAGTACTACAGTACTACTAGTGCCATGATCCAGCTCAGTCATCTCCATCTCCGTAGTAATTTTCATAAAGATTACCCGCGTAGCATGGAAGTGGAACATGCGGATCTGGAAACTCCCGGTCGTGTGGGGCCTGTGGACCGTAAGGGCAAGGGTGAGGCCATGGTCCCACGAACGATGGCAGACGACGCCCACGTGGAGGTGTGATGCCTCCAACATCTGGATTGTCCATGCGACCTGGCAGACGAGTGCGTACAAGGTACAAATCTCGCATATCAAGGTAACTAGTCTGCACGGCAGGTGCAAGCCATGTCAGAGTGGCCCAGCAGTCAGTGTTGTACAGCTCCATGCGGAGGGCACGATTCTCATGGTCCCTTTCCTCCAACATATGTGTGGTGGTATGAAGGCACGACTCCTCATGAGTAGCATCAGCATAAAGGCCAGTGTAATAACCCTCCTCACCAGTGAGTGATGCTGGCAGATAGCAAAACTCGGTGTTCTGAAGCGATGCATGGCCAGCTCGAATGATAGTGATCATGGAGTAAGCAGCATCTTGGACGGACATCTCCACGGTAACTCTGAGCCCGTAAGACCAGTGAAGGGGATCGGTAGCTCTGGGGTAGGAAGGATATCTTCTCACTATGCATATATACTGACTCTGATTAAAATCTCGATACTGCTCTTCAGTGGTATACTCTGGATACCATCGATACCCTGTCTCTGTCATCACACGGACCAGCATGGCTGTGTACCCAGGCACGTCAATGCACCGAGTCAGATGTACCACCTGATGTGTGGTGCGGGAAGCCATCTGAAACACGAAATAATGCAAAGGCATTAGAATTTCTAGTATAAATCGGACAGCATAACAGCTGTAAATGCTCGAAAAGGATTTGAGACATTTTGCAAAGGATTGCATAGTCACTCAACAACATCATAACAAGGTTCTGGGTCCAACTAACAACATACTGAAGTAGTAGAACTGAACTGGGGCTTGTAACCAACAATCCTATAAGAGTCTACTGATTAGTAACACGTGAACCTGATAGAGAGAAGAGATCCTAGTCCTTAACCCCCATGGAAAGAATGGACTTACTCAAATCAGAATGCCATGAGGTAAAGGAGTAAAAAGAGCCTTAGTTCCATACCACAATCAATTCCCCTACATATAACTAACGCATTTATAGGCTCGACATCGACCAGTATGGCTTTAAGAACCTACAGGCAGTCCGGCTCTGATGCCAATGCTGTCCGGACCCCGATTCTAAGTCACACCGATCTAGCATGTAACACATCATATCACTTTGCGGCCTCACGCACGGTATTCCCACGGGTGCCACCTTACCTGGCCCGGGACCATTTGTGCCTTTTGGCTCACGTATATGATAGTGTTGCTAGCATCCATATGACAAAGAACCCGGGCTAACATGGCTAGTCGTTAACCCAAAGTGGCGTTAATTTACAGGGACATGCATACATGACCTAGCAACGGTGTCGATCAATAGTGAATGAACCCAAGTCGTAGCAAGCTACAAGGACTTAAAGGAACACTGCATGACATTTCCCCGAAGGGACAGACACATGAACGAAGAAGGACACATGTTGGCCAACCTAAGTGTTCCGGAGCAGTAGCAAGCTACCCGGGCTCAGTGGAAGCACCAGGAGACATTTCCCGGTAAGAGAGGCTACCAAGGATAAACAACTAGGTAGTCCGATCCCACACATACCAAGCATTTCAAATCATACACACAATATGCTCGATATGTGCAAATACAACATGGCATCACAACAAAACTCTACAACTCATGTACTTTATTTAAAAGGCTCCAGAGAGCCATACATATCATTCATACAGATAGGGGTCACATGACCCAACATTCAAGTCATACAAGCATACAAGCACAAACGGAAGCAACTTGTCTGAGTACAGACAACTAGAAAGCAAAAGGCTTGAAGAAGCCTAACTTTCTACAAGGGTCCTTCACATGCTTAGGATCACCACCTGGGCATCAAGCTACTCATCAACGTCGAGGTCTATGTAAAACCCATCAGGAGGGTCGGCATTCTCTTCTGCAACAGTAATTAAGCAAACATGAGTACAAAGGTACTCAGCAAGACATACATCAGATCCTACATACACATGCACATTATCAACAAAGGGATAGTAGAGTTTATTGCAGCAAGCCAACTTTCACTCTTGGCTAGACTATCTTATGGGACAATAACTTGTAAATGTATTGCACACACGAGTCCACTACTCACCATAACAATACACTACCGCGGATCCTCTCCCGTCATCCTATGGAAGGGCCATCCACGACACTCACACTTGTCTTGAGGCTTTTAAAAGTTTCCATTTACTTTTCTATGAAGTATATAGGCAACCAAGTAGTCCTTTATCACGGACGCAGCTATTCGAATAGACGATGTTAACCCTGCAGGGGTGTACTTCTTCATACACGCGTCCACCACTTATCGCCGTTTACACGACATGTGCTTGGCAACCTTCAAGCGGAAGCCCAACGAGGGTGTCGGCCATGACCTGAGAAACTACACAAGTCTCTAGTCCAGGTTCATTGCCTATTCAAGTTCCATCCGCAGGGAGTCCGGCCGAGGTTTCCACATACGGCCCCGAACGATGTGTGCAGGGTTCCCGAGGCACCAAGCAGGCGCCCGGTACATCGTGCCACGTACCTAACACATCACAGCCCACCCCGAGGGTCAGCGCTTCGCACGGCCTCCAGTATACTACAAACACCAGAAACTACTTGCAACTCCTGTACAGAGGACAAGGGTGGTTAATAAGTTGAGCGGGGTCATATTTCAGGGCCCAATGCATGGTAGTAGCTGATCTTAAATCACACATACAGATCTGAGTTCTTAGGGACGGTTCCAATGAAACAACCCACCATGTACTCCTACATGGCCTCTCATCGATACCTTTACCAAAGCGTGTTCAACACTTCACTCTCATCACCGACATGATCATTTCACTCTCTCCCATCTCCTGGATGAACCAGACCTAACACGACTCTAAGCATAGAAGACATAGCAAAGTAGGAACACAAACATGGCTCAATCAACTCCTACACATGCTAGTGGATTTCATCTAGTTACTATGTCAATGACAGGTCATGCAGAGGAAATGGGTTCAACTACCACAACAAACAGCCGTTTGAAACGTTGTTGTCTTAAATGCAGTAAATGAGAGCAGGAGCGAGAACATGGGATTTTATCGATATGATCAAATGGTGGTTGCTTGCCTGGAAGATCGGTAGACGGGTACTGTCCTTCAATTGGATATTCACGGTAATCCTTCGGAACAGAACCTACCGCAGAGAATCATACCGATAACACAATCAATACATGACAATATGCAACAATATGATGCATGCATATGACATGGCAAAATGAGTGTGTTGGGCTAATGCAACTACAACCAGATGGGTTTGAGCCATTTTTAACCAAAGGTTCAACCCCAAACTCATCTTATGAATTTAAATAGTGCTTTATAATGTTTTGCACTAAACAGCAAGGTTAAGTTGCTTAAACATGCATGAAACAAGTACATATGAATAGATTGGACTTTTCTCATCATTTTTCATATATAAATCTTTGCATTTGGAGTTACAGATTAATTTCTATGATTTTTAGAAGTTAGCACTATTTTGTGGAATTTCCTGAATAAGAATAAATCCAGAAAAAGGCATTACTACGTCAGCACTATGTCAGCAGGTCAATTGGGCGGTCCAGGACAAACCTGACCAGTGGGACCCACTGGTCAGTATCACAGTTAATTAACTAACTAATTAGAGTTAGATTAGTTGCTAATCTAGGTTTGACCAAAGGCAGGGCCCACATGTTAGTGACCCAGTGGGGTCAAATCCCTGGTCAAACTAGGTCAACTCGCTGGCGTTTAGCCGCCGGCGACGGCCAAACGCGGCAGAGGGTGAGAGTTTCGCACTCCGGCAAGCAAATGGACGGGGGAGGCCATCTACAGGTAGCTAGTAGCAAGCCACGTCGAGTGGTAGTGGTGGTTGAGCTCAGGGTCACCAGAAACGACGCCGACGACGAGCTTGGCTGCTGCCGGAGTTCGGGCGAGCTCGAACTCGTCGTTGCAGTGCACGTGGAGGCTCGGGGCTAGATCCTACGAGGCCTACACAGTGAGGTGAGTGCGTTGCGCACGGTGGTGAGGACATTGCGTGGCCGGAGCCACGTCGGCGGCGAGCTCAGGCGGCGACGTGTGCTGGTGTGCTTCGTACGGTCGCTACAATGTGGGCAGTGAGAACGGAGAGGAGGGGGAGAGGCAGAAGCTCACAACGGTGACGACAAGCTAGGCAGCGGGGTCGGGGACGAGCTGGAGCGAGCGGGGCGGCGAAGTGGATCTCCGGCGATGGTGAGGCGGAGCGAGGTCGGTGAAGTGGCTCCGGGGCGAACGAGCGCTCGAGGCTTGGTCTGCTCAATGAAGGGGAGGGTGGCGGAGCTTCTCGACACGGCGAGGCAATGGTGGTAACGGTTACGACGGTGGTGCGGCTGCGGTGGCGTCGTCCATGGTGGGGAGAGAGCGAGAGAGAGGCGCGGGGGTGGGGGGTGGGGGAGAGTAAGGTGTCGGGGAGGTCGGGGCGACGAGGTGGAACTCATCCACGCGTCTTGTAGCTCAGCGACAAGTAGGTGATGGCGTGGTGAGCTTGGGTGCGCCGGCGCTCTCCTCTCTGCCTGCCTGGCGAGAGGAAGCAGCGGACTGGCCATGGGCCAGCACAGTGCTGGTCCGCCAGGTAAGTTCCGCAGGGTAAGTTTCTTTCCTTTTTATTTCTTATTTTGTTTTCTTTCTTCATCTTTGTGGCTTCATTAAAAATACTAAAACTAACTCAAAAATCATGAAACTACTCATGGCTACCGTTTAGAATATTTCCAACAACGAACATTTTAGTTCATGATTATTTGGACATTTAGAATGTTATATAGCATTTAAATGCCCAAATGCAAATAAAATAAGATTTAATTCAGTGACCCAATGATGAACTAGAAAATTTTGCACCATTTTTGTCAGAGGTTCTAGACCAAGGCAAAGATGATGAACATTTTATAAGGGCATTTCAGGTTCATTGAAAAAGATTTTAGTAAGCCCTAGTTGGATTAAGTGGTGCTGGGGGTTTCTGCCATCCCCATTTCAACTTTCTGTGAAAAGTAAACATGATGCAATCACTCTAATGCATGCACTCACTAGGGTTGTGACAACATCCTCCACCTTCTCCGGCAGGGTCCACTAAAGCAGGTATTCTTGAACTCCTCGGTCCAGCACCCCTCCTGAGGCTCGAGCGCGAGGAACAGGCGTGCCCCTGAGGGTGGGTCGCATGCTGGGGCGCCTATTCCTGGTGCTTGGCGTAGGTCCTCCTGAGGTGGTGCTGGTGCTGCGGTGGGGGGAGCCGCCGATGGCTTGAGAGCCGTTCCTCAAACACCAATGGCTCCTGGGGTTGCCTCCGGGATGCTCTCTTGGCGATCTCATCCGCCTCCTTGTTCATTCCTTGCGGCACGTGCTGCAGTTCCAAGCCCAGGAGCAGTTTCTCCATCTTACGTACCTCTTCCAGGTATGCCTCCATGTGCTCGTCCTTGGGTGTGTAATCTTTGTTGGAGAAGTTGATGAGGAGCTGGGAGTCATCCCTGATGGTGAGACGCTTCACCCCGAGCACCGTCGCGGCTCTAAGGCCGGCGAGCAAGCCTTCATACTCTGCAATGTTGTTGGAGACCTTTTCGCCCTGCTGAAAACAGAGTTCTACCGCGTTGTAGAGCTTGTCCTTGGTGGGTGAGATGAGGACTGCCCCAGCCCCCACGCCTTGTCGTGAGATTGCGCCGTAGAAGTACATGATCCACCCGTCTGGCGCCTCGTCTCCAGGCAAGAGGGAGCGATACTCGCACATCCCGGGGTCAGGGACGTCAGTCCATTCTGCCATGAAATCTGCGAGGGCCGCGCCCTTGATGACCCTGGTGGTGCTGAACTTGAGCTAGAACGCCTGATGCTCGATGTTCCACTTTGCAACCAGCCCGGCGGCATTAGGGCTCCGGAGCACCCTCTCTAGTGGGCAGGCTGAAATGACCTTGATGGGGTGCCCCTGTAAGTAGTGGCGCAACTTCTGGGAGGCGACGAGGAGTGCAACCAAGAGCTTTTGGGGCATGGGGTAGCACACCCGTGCCTCCCGTAGCACTCTGCTGACAAAGTAGATCGAGTGCTCAACGAGGGAGGAGGTGTTGGTGAGGTCTTGTGTCTCTTCAGGATGCGAGCCGTCGGGGGTCCCATCACCTGCCGCGATGACTGTGGCCTCGCAAGCCTCAGCCACAGGATCCCCTCCGGCAGAAGGTCGGTTTGAGCCTCGGGAGGGATGTTGGCCGTCAGATCAGCTGAGGTATCAGGAGCACCATCCTGAAGAGGCTGCGCTTTGCTTGGTGACCGGGCGCCCTACTAAGGGTCCTTGATCGTGCACTATTCTCTTAGCGCCAACAGAGCGACACTGGCGGGGTGAGGGGTGGCAGCCAAATAGAGCAACAGGGGCTCGAGAGGGCGCAGTGCCACCATCACCGGCGGGCTAGTCAGGTATCTCTTGAGGTCTTGAAAGGCCGCATCAGCTTCAGGGGTCCACTCAAACGGCCCCTTCTTTTTCATCAGCTTGAAGAACGGGAGGGCGCGTTCCCCCAGCTTGGAGATGAAGCGCCCCAGCGAGGTCACGCAGCCCGCCAGCTTCTGCATCTCCTTGAGCGTCTGCGGAGGGTTCATGTCTTCTATGGCCTTAACCTTCTCCGGATTAGTCTCGATTCCTCTGTGCGACACTAGGAAACCCAGCAGCTAGCTAGAGCGAACCCGAACAAACACTTCTCAGGATTGAGCCACAGGTCTACCTTGCGCAGGCTGTCAAACGTTTCCTTCAGATCCTCAATCAGGGTCTTCGCCTCCCGAGACTTCACCACTATGTCATCAACATAGGCCTCAGCATTTCTCCCGAGCTGCCGACCCAGGGCGATGTGCATCAGCCGCTGGAAAGTAGCCCCGACATTGCGTAGCCCGAAAGGCATGCAGGGGTAGCAGTACACCGCACAGGGGGTCAGGAACGCCGTCTTCTCCACATCTTGCACGGCCATCTTGATCCGGTGGTAGCCCGAGAAGGCGTCCAGAAAGCACAATAGGTCGCGCTCGGCGGTGGAGTCGATGATCTGGTCGATGCATGGAAGCGGGAAGGGATCCTGAGGGAAGGCCTTGTTAAGGTTGGTGAAGTTGACATACATGCGCTCCTTCCCTCCTTTCTTGGGGACGATGACTAGGTTTGCCAGCCACTCCGGGTACCGCACCTCCCGAATAACTCCAGCATCCAGCAACTTGCGGGTTTCTTCGATGATGAACGCCTGCTTGTTGGTGGACTGTCGTCGGGCCTTCTACTTCACTAGGCGCACGTTTGGGAATACCCTCAGGTGGTGCTCGATAATTCCCCTTGGGACCCCGACCAGGTCCTTGGGCTCCCATGCGAACACTTCCTTGTTGGCGCGCAAGAAGCTGACCAACACTTCCTCTTGGTCCTGGGGGAGGTCAACTCCTATGGTGAAGGTGGCGCCTGATGCCCCATCCTCATCAACTGGCACCTGCTTCATCTCGGCTCAGTCTTGGGAAAACAACTACTTCTTCTTGGCTGGTGCTGCCCCAGGAGCCTCAGGACCCCCTTTCTCGCTCAGCTGCACGGACGCCACAGTCCTGAAGACGAGCTTGAGGGCCTGCAGCGCGTCCTTGGTGTCCCCTGCCACCGTGAGGACAACACTGCTACCTGGCATCTTCATGAGGTTGTAGGCTAGATGAGTTGCCGCCATCAGTACCCAAGGATGGCATTGTATGGCAGGTCGATCTGGGCGATGTCGAAGTCGATGAGCTCGGTGCGGTAGTTGTTGCGGGTCCCGAAAGGGACGAGGAGGTGGATTTGCCCAGGGGGCTGGTGGAGCCATCGCCGACCCTGGAGAAGGGCTTGGTGGGACGGAGCCGGCCGTGGGGCACGTGAAGTAGGCCGAATGCCTCCACGGAGAGCATGCTGAGGCCGGCCTCGCCATCGATGAGGGTCTTGGTGATTGCCACGTTGCAGATGGTGGGGGTGCAGAGCATCGGGAGTGCACCTGCTCCCGCCGTGGTAGCTGGATGATCTTCTGGGCCGAAGGTGAGTTTGGTCTTAGGCATTACCCAGCACAGGGGAGCCCCCGAGCTCACCTGGGTGGCAATTACTTGGCGGTAGAACTGCTTGACGTGGCGGCCGGAGGGTTGTGCCTGCGAGCCACCCAGGAGAGCTGCGATGATGGGGGGTGCCGGCGCCACGAAGTGTGCGATGAAGAGGCCGTGCAACTCCCCTCAGGAGGCTACATAGGACTCCGGTAGGTTGAGCAGCCAGGCGCACGGCGCACCTACGAGGGCCATGGGGAGCTAGTTTGCCATCACCTTGGCATCTCCGCCGGCCGCCCAAACTGCCTCCTCGTATGAGGAAGCTGGCCAAATACGCCGCACCGTCGTAGCGTGATGGCATCTCCGGCCTGAACTTGGGTGGCCACTCCACCCGTTGCTAGGCGGGGGTGAAAGCGCGGAGGCCCACGGCTCCCTCAAAGGTGCGCGACGGCCTAGTCGACAAGGGAGCACCTGCCATCGGAGCCAGCGGCGGGATGTGGCAGACAGAGCAATGGATCTCGAACGCACCCCTACCTGGTGCGCCAAATATCGGATTCAGGTTCTGCAAACCCTTGATAGGTTCGAACTCTAGGGTGCGTGCGGAGATCTCAACCTACCTAGCCTGCCTACTCGCGATCCTCACAGCCTAGCGCGTCGAGCTCAAAGGGACAGGGAGACACAGCAGTTCATCCTGGTTCGGGCCACCTTGTGGTGTAATACCCTACTCCAGCTTTGTGGTGGATTGCCTCGAGGGGCTGAGGATGAACTAATACACTAGATGAACCTCCTCAGGAGGTGAGGTGTGTCGGTGTCAAAACCGGCGGATCTCGGGTAGGGGGTCCCGATCTGTGCGTCTTAGGCTGATGGTAACATGAGGCAAGGGACACAATGTTTACCCAGGTTCGGGCCCTCTCGATGGAGGTAAAACCCTACTTCCTGCTTGATTATATTGATGATATGAGTAGTACAAGAATAGATCTACCACGAGATCGTAGAGGCTAAACCCTAGAAGCTAGCCTATGATGATTATGATTGTGATTGTCCCTCTAAGGACCGAACCCTCCGGTTTATATAGACACCGGAGGGGGCTAGGGTTTACATGGAGTCGGTTACAAGGAAGGAAATATAATATCCAGATCGCCAAGCTTGTCTTCCACGTAAAGGAGAGTCCCATCCGGACACGGGACGGAGTCTTGAGTCTTGTATCTTCACGCTCCAATAGTCCGGACAAAGTGTATAGTCCGGCTGTCCGGATACCCCCTAATCCAAAACTCCCTCAGTAGCCCCTGAACCAGGCTTCAATGACGATGAGTCCGGCACGCAGTCTTGTCTTCGGCATTGCAAGGCAGGTTCCATCTCCGAATACTCCAATGTAATTGTCGAACACTCAGACCATGTCCGGATCGGCAAGATGATCTTCACATACCACCGTAGGGGGCATAGCATAAATCTGATCTGGTAGCAATCTTTGTGCGTCGTGCCCTTGTATCGTGGCCCGGCCCAACACGAATCGGTTTTTCTTAGCCCACCTCGACACACGTTGCGAGGCAGTTTTATTGGCACGCCCTGCCAAAGCAGAGATCGTGTTCCCCTTATTACGGGATCTTCCATCAATACGGGCGTGCGCCACCCCACAACGACTGTTGGTATGACTCCGTGTTTTTAGATAATCTCAAGCGGTCACGCTGAGGACTCTTGATATTCACCCCCTTTATAATGGGGCCGAGGCCTATACCTCTTTTCCACCACCCTTGCGCCCTTTCGCATCTCGAGTTCTAACACCCGAGACCCAAACTCAAACACCCCAGATCCTCCAGTATGTCCGGATCCAACCTTCAAGGCCGGTGGGTGGCCTCCTCGATCAAAGAGGAGGACATTGCGAGGCTTAGGGAGGTTGGATATCTGACCGCCGACATCTAGCACAGGCTTCCTGCTCCAGGGCAGGTCATCCCAACTCCCAAGCCCAATGAGAGCGTCGTATTTGTTCCTCACTTCCTCCGCGGCTTGGGCCTCACCCTTGATCCCTTTGTGAGGGGGCTCATGTTCTATTACGGGTTGGATTTTCATGATCTAGCTCCCGACGCTATCCTCCATATCTCGTCGTTCATCATTGTGTGTGAGGCTTTTCTCCACGTCACTCCACACTTTGGCTTATGGCTCAAGACCTTTAATGTGAAGCCGAAGATGATTGAGGGGCGACATGTGGAGTGCAGAGGTGCCATAATAAGCAGGAATGCCGATGCCCCATGGCTAGAGGGTTATTTCCCAGAGGTATCCGATGTATGGCAGCGGAGGTGGTTCTACGTCACGGCTCCCAGAGGCACAAAGTGGGTGGCCGCCCCCGATTTCTGCTTGGGCCCTCCGTCACAACTGGCATCATGGACCGACGCAGGACGGAATTGGGGGCCTGCTAGTGATGTTCCAATACTGCAGAGTCGTATCCGGGAGCTTCTTGATAGGGACATTAACCGTGTCAGCATAATTCAGGTAATGCTAATCCGACGGATGTTGCCGTGCAAATGCCGGCCTCTCCGGATGTGGGAGTTCAATCCAGAGGGTCCGCGGACTATCAAGCACTTCTTCGCCCTAAAGCTCGAAGGGATGTGTCAATTATTCTTCGGACCACAAGTAAGGTGTCCGGACACCACCGAGGATGCGGGCCTAAGCTGCAATCGCCTAGATACCCAAGTAAGTAACCCTGAAACCGGGCACTTCGTTTATATTTGTCATAGCGATTATTTTGAAAATCCTCCGTGGCCAGGAATGGCTCAGCAAGGCAGAGAGAATCAGGTGTCCGGCACCACTTCCCAAAGGCTCGCCCAGTCCAACCACAGCCAAGATGCTCGGCTGGGTGCTTAGCAAAATGCCCTCAGGGAAAGATGAAGGGGAGAACAAAGAAGCCGAACTTCACACACTGCGCATCCAAACCCGGGGAATTGCTACCTCCCCTAAGGAGGATGGTCGGGAAGGGGAGTCTGAAGCCTCCTCCCCGTGCAGAAAGAAGAGGGCCGCCTTCGAAGACTTGGAGATGGAGGTGCCCAGGCAAGGGAAGAAAACGTCACCAGGGGGCCCTGCCCCGAAGGGTACCCTTACCGCGTCATGCCCGCCGACGGGCCAGCCCTCAACCGAGCTGTGAGTTAATCGTTAATTCAAAGGTACTGCATTTCTCCGAGAACAATAACCAGGATTCATTTTTTGTAGTCCGGCTAGCAGCTCTTCTCAACAGAGTTCATCTTCGGGGGATCTCCCTCCGGAGATGATGGAGAGTGAGACCCCACCATCCTCTCCACCTCACGAGGCGGGCGAAACCAAGGTGTCGTCACGGAGGAGTCCAGATCTGCCGAAGCAAGAAACTAATCCTTCAGCTGCCCTGAGCCCGGAGCATTCGGTTCCCACGGGGGGCGATGAGAAGTGTCCGGCTTAGTTTGGTGTCCGGCCGGACATACTGACTGGCCTTCTTTAGCAGGCCGCACTCTCGGAGGAGCACCGCTCATTAATGAGCTCGGTGCTCAAGAAGATTTCATCCGCCACAAGCGGTTTGAATGAACCGTTTACGAGCCTGCTCAGAGGCTTTGAGGTATGTAATGAAAAATACATAATTTCTAGCTGTGAGGCACACGCTAGGTGTGCTCCATATGGATAGTAGCCCCTGAGACTCTGGTTGCCCGCCCTAGGCGGCAAACGGAGGATCGTAATGTGTAAGTAATGATTGCGCTGTATATATGCGCAGGTGTCTAAGGATCCGGCAGCCGACCAGTCCGTTGAAGTTGCCGAACTAAGGTGGCAGGTTGGAGCTATTGATGCCGATATCACGCTGGTGAACGAGCGGCTGAACGAGTCACAAGGTATGTGCTCTGCTTTCCTTATTATGTTGATGAGGAAAATTTGAGAGGGGCATAATATTAATGCGACATACTTGGACTGCAGACGGTGCTACTGCGGTGGAAGCCCTGAGGGTGGAGCTTGCCCAGGCCAAGGAACAAGCTCGGGCTAGCAATGCGGCTGCCCTAAAGGCGACCAAAGAGTTGAGAGCTGAACAGGCTGCTCATCGCCGAAGCGAAGACAAGATAGACGAAATGGCTGTGGAGTTGAAAAATGCCGCCGACTGGTATGAGCTCCTTGAAAAGGAGAATCAGGTTAATTCGGCTGACCGGAACAAGGCACTTAGCGCGGCCAAGGAGACGCGGACCGAAATTAGGGATGTGCGGGAGGAGCTTCGACAGGCCGGAAAAATCGTGGCTGGGAACCCCTACTTGCTGCGGATGAAGTTTTTGGATCCGAAGTATGCTCCCCTGGATCGACGCTGGAGTCCTGCAAACGCGTATGAGGACTTGGCGAAGAGTACATCTGATGTCGCCAAGTTTTTCGTGGATCAAGGTGATAAAGAAGTGGAGAAGCTGTTCTGGTCGCAATTCCATGCTCCCGCGCGCCCATTGCCGTTGAGTGAGAAGATGGCTGCCGTGGCGGAACTTCATAGGCTTTCCGGGCTTGCCATGCGGTCTGTAATAGACCATCTTTGGCCGAAGGAGCCGAAGCCGGACATTTATTTTTGTTTAGTGCAACAATTCCTTGGTGCCGTATCACGAATCGATGCCATGAGAAGGTCGGCATGTATAGAGGGTGCACGAATGGCTCTCGCCCGTGTTAAAGCATTTTGCACGGATATGGAGGCCACCATCGTTGCAACCCAGAATCCGGCGGGAGGCCAGGATCTGGCCGAGCACTACCTAGAGCAGGTAACAGAAGGTGCTCGGTTAATAGAGGCTCTGTGCTCGAAGAATTTCACGTTCGAGTGACAAATCGTGTCATTGTAATAACAATTTTATTTTGATTATGAGGTTATATTTATACTTTGTGCCTGAAAGTATTATTGTGCTTCATGTGCGGCTGTTTTTATGTATACGTGTAATTCTGAAAGTTAGCAGTCGTTGGCTTCAGCCCCCACACATACAATGCGGGGGTGTTCGCGAAAAATATGCATAATCACACTTGATCCAACGTCTTGGTCCATTAAGGAGGTGATCGCATGTCGAACTAGGCAACCGGACTATATAGCTGTAACACTTTCACTTAGCCATAGGAGTTTGGCGGTGGGGCTACTATGTAGCCCCTAGTACTTTTGCGTGCATCCGAATACGGGCACGTGTGTACATGACCGGGAAACGGGCCTTCGTTAATGCGGAGGAATCCTAAAGATTCCGGTAAGTCCTCGAGTGGTTGAACAGTCTCTCGCTGTATCATGACAGTCAGTTTTCGGCTTTCTCTACTGAGGTGCTCATACGGAATTAGCCGATAAGAACGGAACATAAGGCGGCAAACGCAGGAGCCGGGCAAACCCAACATTTAACCAAAGGCATGATTCGGAGCTGATGCATATAAGGCCAAACCCGTGACGCCGAACACTCCCGAATGTATTCGAACTTTATAACAGAAAATGGGCTGAAGAATGCCCTTTCCTTATAAACCTTGTATTTCCAGGTACGTGCATTAGTCTGTCGTGGCGAAATGCCAATAATGGCAGTACCCTCTGTGGGTACAGTACCCATGGGATGTGTAAACAACAAGAGGCAATAGAAAAGGTTTACACAGGGGCTTAATCTAAAGAGAAACCTTTGAGCGGGGCCTTGCTGCATGTCTGCGCCTTTGTCTCCGTTATGCCGTGTCCTGGAAGGGTATCGCACGAATGTTGTCTGTAAAAAGAAAACTCGTGTAGAAGAGTACAACGTAAGCATGCGATGTATAGTAAAAGTGTAAAACATTGGCCTGCCAATAAGGTTGAGCCACGGGTGGGGCTGTATTAAATATCTATAGCCCCTGGTGTCCTCTATGGGATTACGTACGTGGCGCCCTGGATCAGTTTTATCCGGGCTACCGGACTCATCTAACTGTGTCCGTGGTCTTAACGACCAGTCATGCTTTCTACTGTTGGAGGCCGCTTAGAATCCGGCCGCTGGAGCCGTCGCGTATTCCTCCGCGCGTGAAGAGCGCTCTGTGTTTCCGTTATCGATAAGCCTCGTGGACCGGGCATCTTGAGTGTGAGGTAGGCGTAATGCGGTACTGCGTTGAAGCGGGCGAAGGACGTTCTTCCAAGTGATGCGTGATAGCCGCTTTGGAAGGGTGCGATGGTGAAGAGTAGTTCTTCGCTTCTGGAGTTGCATGGGGAGCCGAATGTTACCTCCAGTACGACGGAGCCCCTGCCGTAGGCTTCAACGCTTGGTATCACCCCTTCAAAGTTGGTGTTGCTTTGGCTGATTCTGGATGAGTCTATCCCCATCCTGTGGATAGTGTCCTGGTATATTAAATTGAGACTACTGCTGCCGTCCATGAGGACGCGAGTAAGATGGTATCCGTTGATTATTGGGTCAAGCACCAAGGCATCTGAATACTAGTTAGGCAGTCCGTGTGATCGAAAGTGATCGGACAAGCCGACCAGTGGTTAGGTGTGGGTACGACAGGCTCTATAGCGTATGTGTCTCTAAGCGCGCATTCGTGCCTTCTTGTGGATGTGTGAGTCGCGTGGATCATGTTTACTGTTTTTACCTCTGGTGGGAATTTTTTCTGTCCCCCAGTGTTCGGCTGGCGAGGCTCATCCTTGTCTTCACTTGGTGTTTCCCTTCCCTTGTGTTCGGCATTTAATTTACCGGCCTACTTGAAGACCCAACATTCTCTGTGATTGTGGTTCGCAGGTTTGTCGGGGTTGCCATGAATTTGGCACAGTCTGTCCAGGACTCTGTTCAGACCGGACGGTCCTTCTTTGCTGCCTTTAACTCGCTTCTTTTGATGACCGGGTCGAGAGCCCCTGAATCCGGCGTTGACCGTTGTGTTGTCCGGGCTCTCTTCCTTGTTTTGACGTTTGTTTTTATTGCATCACGTCTTCCCGTTGCCATCCCTTATTTCGGATGTGCTTGGGTCGCTGGTGCCTTTACGGGCCAACCAACTATCTTCACCAGCGCAAAAGCGGGTCATAAGGCTTGTTAAGGCTGCCATTGTCCTTGGCTTTTCTTGGCCGAGGTGTCTGGCTAGCCACTCGTCTTGGATGCTATGTTTGAACGCCGCTAATGCCTCAGCATCCGGAAAATAGATAATTTGATTCTTTTTAGTGAGGAATCTGTTCCAAAGCTTGTGGGCGGACTCTCCGGGCTGTTGGACTATGTGACTTAAATCGTCCGCATCCGGAGGCCGGACATAGGTCGCTTGAAAATTGGCCCTGAAAGCGTCCTCGAGTTCCTCCCAACTTCCAATTGAGTTTTCGGGGAGGCCTTTCAACCAGTGTCGAGATGGCCCCTTCAGCTTGAGGGGAAGGTATTTTATGGCGTGGAGGTCGTCCCCACGAGCCATGTGTATATGCAGGATAAAATCCTCGATCAAGACCCCTGGGTCTGTCGTTCCGTCGTATACCTCTATGTTCACAGGTTTGAAACCCTTTGGAAATTCATGGTCCAGTACTTCTTCGGTGAAGCACAGGGGGTGAGCGGCCCCTCTATATCGGGATGTGCTGTGGCATGCTGTTGGCTGTTGTTGCATCCGGTGTTGATTCTGAACTGGTATCCGATCGGTATGATCATTTTGGTGACCATAGTCCCGCACCGGCGTGTGTCCTTTTGACCCGTAGATGGATCTGGTCGCGCCGGCTTTCTTATCTGTGTTCGGCGTCGGCAGCTGCTCTCTTCCGGTTGTGAAGTGGTTTGTCCGGTCTCCTGGCCGTGTTGTTCTTTGGTGGAACGGCCTCGTCGTCGAATTCTGGCAGCAACTTGTGCTTTGGTAGCTCTTTGTATGGTGATCGTCGCCGTACTTTTCTTCAGTGTCTAGCACTTTATTCCATCTACGATTGAGCGTTTCCTATGCGGCCTTTAGCCGTTGCTTCTGCTTCTTTAGACTTCTCGCAGTGGCCACAAGACTTCTGTGGAGGTTATCTCGTTCCATGCGTGTTTCCGGGATGATGAATGCATCGTCATCCGGACTGTGTTCTTGTCCTGGGACGGTTTGGCGAACTCGTCCCTCAGGATCATTGTGATCGGGCGTCTGCTCTGAACTGTGTTCGGTTTCACCTGGCTCATCCTGCTCCATAGCCGGGTCCATATGGTCGTTGTTGCCTTCGGAGTTGACTGGGGTGTCGATCTTTCTGGCCCTCTTGTCGCTATTTTTTCTGTTGCTGGACTTGGAGCGGCGTCTGCGCCGTCGTTTTGGCTTTTGCCCGAGGGTTTTATCTTCCGGATTGTCGCCGTCGTCCTCCTTAGGCGTATCCACCATGTATATATCATATGATGGGGTGGCTGTCCTCCGCCCCGTGAGCGGTGGTTCCTGTTCTTCTCCTGCATTGTCGTCCATACCATCGATGTCTTCGGAGTCGAAGTCTAGCACGTCGGTTAAGTCATCGATTGTGGCAATGAAGTGGGTGGTGGGTGGGCAACGAATTCCTTCATCGCCTGCTTGCCCCTCGAGCCGGACATAGTTCGGCCAAGAGTCTCCTGACAAAGAGAGAGACTTTAACGAGTTCAGTACGTCGCCAAAGGGCGAGTGCTGGAAAATATCCGCAACGGTGAACTCCATTATAGGAGCCCAACTAGGTTCGGTGGGCTCAGGAGCGTGCAGACTGGAACCTATAGCCGGATACGAGTCCGGGGGTCCGGTGTCATAGGCTTCTTTAGAGGTGAGGCATGTGTTCAGCTCTACCGCCGATGGGTGTGCGGCCTGCGGGGCGGGGTCCATCCACCCGTCCTTGGGCGGCGCAATCTGCTCTGGATTTAGGTCGGGGGCTCCTGCAGGGGCGATATCCCGAGTATTATCCGACAGTAGGTCTAAGCCGTGCTCATTGCGATTATCCAAAAATCCTGGCGCAGGCCCAAACCCGTAAAAGATCAAGTCTCCGCAGATATCGACTGTGTAGTTCAGGTTTTTGAACCTGACCTAGTGGCCAGGGGCATAGCTGTCGATCTGCTCCAGATGGCCAAGCAAATTGGCCCGCAGTGCGAAGCCTCTGAACATGAAGATCTGTCCGGGGAGAAAAGACTCACCCTGGACCACGTTGTTGTTCATGATTGAAGGAGCCATCAGGCCTTGCGGCGACGACACAAAGGAACTCTTAATGAAAGCACCAATGTCGGTGTTAAAACCGGCGGATCTCGGGTAGGGGGTCTCGATCAGTGTGTCTTAGGCTGATGGTAACAGGAAGCAAGGGACACAATGTTTACCCAGGTTCGGGCCCTCTCGATGGAGGTAAAACCCTACTTCCTGCTTGATTGATATTGATGATATGAGTAGTACAAGAGTAGATCTACCACGAGATCGTAGAGGCTAAACCCTAGAAGCTAGCCTATGATGATTATGATTGTGATTGTCCCTCTAAGGACCGAACCCTCCGGTTTATATAGACACCAGAGGGGGCTAGGGTTTACATGGAGTCGGTTACAAGGAAGTAAATATAATATCCGGATCGCCAAGCTTGTCTTCCACGCAAAGGAGAGTCCCATCCGGACACGGGACGGAGTGTTGAGTCTTGTATCTTCATGCTCTAGTAGTCCGGACAAAGTGTATAGTCCGGCTGTCCGGATACCCCCTAATCCAGGACTCCCTCAAGGTGTTCTTGGGCTCAAGAGAGCTAGTGAAGGAGGAATGGCTTTGCCCCGTTTGGGATCCCCTTCTATGGTGGTGGCTAAGTCCTATTTATAGTGGCCTTGGTCCTCTTCCCAAATGTTGGCGGGAAGGGATCCCACAACGCCCATATTAGTACATCCTATCCTGACTAAAGTGGTCTTCGCCTGCAAAAGCCTCTGGCCGTGACGCTGCGGTGGGCTCGGTGATGACCTCTGTCCTGGCGGTCTTGGTCTTGTTGCACCAGAATTGAAACCTTTGGCTGATTCCTCGGGTGATAGAGGCGGGGTGTCCCGATCTTTCGATGAGATGATAACTATCGATTTGGTGGAGACGACTTTGACGATCCGACTACAAACGTGCAACGACGTTGTGCCTTAGCAATCGCTAAACCAACTCCGAGAGGTTATTGACCACACCGGAGCACGATCAACCTGACCACGAAGGTCTATTCCTGCAAGCAATCGAAGAACAAGCAAGAATATGATAAAAGCAATCTGAATATCGCGAATATGTATGAAGTATTTATAATGGTGGGGATCCGTAAGCGGTCTTGGTCTGGTCGTTGGACACAAACGAAGTACACGAAGTTGCAATGGCTAACTTTTAACTAAACAAATCCCAAAGTCTAAACGGTGCCCTAATGGCTGTATATATGGAGGAAGAGAGGGGGAATTTCGTGGCCCTTGGTGGAGGGGTCCGAAATCAACCCTATCTCTTGTTTCCCCACACATACGGACTCTAAAAATAGCCTATACTTATGTATTTCGAAAATACATGGGCCTGGCCCAATAAAAAGGTGACGCAGCACCTATAATAGCCTCTGGACGAAATTTATGAAGTGGCATCTTGTATATTTCGTCCAAGGCTTCATGCACTCTTATGGTGGCTTCAAAGTCCTGAAATCATCACTTGTAACTCCGTTCTGGTTCCCCTTGCGCATGGCATCATCTCCATGCTTGCTCTTGCTCCAATGTCCATCCTTCTCCAAGCTAGGCCCTTCATTTGTAAGCAAAACAAATGTATCCAATTTAGGCAGCATCATATTCTCATGAACATTAGAATCATTACCAAGAAACGAAAGTACCTGATAATTTAATTGGCGTGCGCGAGCTCTAGTAATTGGTCCAGTATATGTAGCAGTAGGGGCTGTGGGTGTAACAATGGTATTGATGTCCTCATCATCCTCCCCTTCTTGAAATGAAGTCGTCCTCGACGGAAGCTCATTTTCCTCACCCAAATAAGGCTTCAAATCTGCAATGTTAAAAGTGGGACTAACCCCAAAATCTGCAGGCAGCTCAAGTTTATATGCATTATCATTTATTTTCTCTAACACCTTAAAGGGACCATCAGCACGTGGCATTAGCTTTGATTTGCGCAAATTAGGAAATCTATCTTTACGCAAATGTAACCAAACAAGATCTCCAGGTGCAAACACAACATGTTTTCTACCCTTATCTCCAGCAAGTTTATATTTAGCATTCATACGCTCAATGTTTTCCTTAGTTAACTCATGCATTTTTAAAAGCAATTCAGAACGTTCTTTAGCATCAAAATTAACCTTCTCCGAAGATGGAAGAGGCAACAAATCAATAGGTGCACGAGGTAGGAAACCATACACAATTTCAAAAGGGCACATCTTAGTAGTAGAATGCAATGAACGATTATAAGCAAATTCAATATGAGGCAAGCATTCTTCCCACATTTTCTTATTATTCTTCAAAACAGCCCTAAGCATAGTAGACAATGTTCTATTGACTACTTCAGTTTGTCCATCAGTTTGGGGGTGACAAGTAGTACTAAATAGCAGTTTAGTCCCCAACTTAGCCCATAAACATCTCCAAAAGTGGCTAAGAAATTTAGTATCACGATCTGAAACAATAGTATTTGGCACACCATGCAAGCGAATAATTTCACGAAAGAACAAATCAGCAACATTAACAGCATCATCGCTTTTATGACATGGTATAAAGTGTGCCATTTTCGAGAATCTATCCACGACAACAAATATGCTATCCCTCCCCTTCTTTGTTCGAGGTAAACCTAAAACAAAGTCCATAGATATATCCTCCCAAGGAACACTAGGTACAGGCAAAGGCATATATAAACCATGAGGATTGAGTCGAGACTTAGCTTTTTGACATGTAGTGCAGCGAGCAACAAAACGCTCAACATCCCGTCTCATCTTTGGCCAAAAGAAATGTGTAGCAAGTACGTCCTCCGTCTTCTTCACGCCAAAGTGTCCCATTAATCCTCCCCCATGCGCCTCCTGCAACAGCAAAAGACGAACGGAGCTAGCTGGAATGCATAGCTTGTTAGCACGAAACACAAATCCATCGTTAACGACAAACTTGTTCCACATTCTTCCTTCTTTACAATTCTGCATTACATCTTTAAAATCAGCATCATGCACATATTGATCTTTGATGGTCTCCAAACCAAATATTTTGAAGTCAAGTTGTGAAAGCATAGTATAGCGACGAGACAATGCATCAGCAATAACATTTTCTTTTCCCTTCTTGTGTTTAATGACATAAGGGAAAGTCTCAATGAATTCAACCCATTTAGCATGTCTACGATTCAGTTTAGCTTGACTTTTAATATGTTTCAAAGATTCATGATCAGAATGTATAACAAATTCTTTGGGCCATAAATAATGTTGCCATGTTTCTAAAGTCCGAACAAGAGCATATAATTCTTTATCATAAGTAGAATAATTCAGACTAGGCCCACTCAATTTTTCAGAAAAGTATGCAACAGGTTTGCCATCTTGTAATAACACACCTCCTAATCCAATTCCACTAGCATCACATTCAAGCTCAAAAGTCTTATTAAAATCAGGAAGTTGGAGTAAAGGAGCATGTGTCAACTTATCTTTCAATACCGAGAAGGCTTCTTCCTGTGCGGTACCCCACAGAAAAGGCACATCTTTCTTTGTAAGCTCATTGAGAGGTGCAGCAATGGTGCTGAAATCTCTCACAAAACGCCTATAGAAACCAGCGAGGCCAAGGAAACTCCTCACTTGTGTGACCGTTTTGGGCTGCGGCCAACTCTCAATAGCTTCAATCTTGGCTTTATCAACTTCAATTCCCTGTGGAGTAACAACATAGCCAAGAAAAGATACTCGGTTGGTGCAAAAGGTGCACTTTCCAAGGTTACCAAACAAACGTGCATCACGTAGAGCAATAAAAACAGCACGTAAATGTTCCAAATGTTCCTCCAAAGATTTGCTATAAATCAATATGTCATCAAAGTAAACTACCACAAATCGTCCAATGAAAGCACGTAAAACTTCGTTCATTAACCTCATGAAAGTACTAGGTGCATTAGTTAACCCAAAAGGCATGACTAACCACTCATATAATCCAAACTTAGTTTTAAATGCTGTTTTCCATTCATCCCCCAATTTCATACGAATTTGATGGTATCCACTACGCAAATCAACTTTGGAGAATATTGTAGAGCCACTCAATTCATCAAGCATATCATCTAGCCTAGGAATAGGATGACGATAACGAATAGTAATATTATTAATGCCTCTACAATCAACACACATACGCGATGTACCATCCTTTTTAGGCACTAGAATAATAGGAACAGCACAAGGACTAAGGGATTCGCGTATATAACCTTTGTCGAGAAGCTCTTGTACTTGACGCATAATCTCCTTCGTCTCCTCTGGATTGGTACGGTATGGCGCCCGGTTTGGCAGTGAAGCACCGGGAATTAAGTCGATCTGATGCTCAATCCCTCGAATAGGTGGTAATCCCGGTGGCACGTCTTGTGGAAAGACATCAGCGAACTCCAGCAAAATGTTAGTGATAGCAGTAGGCAAAGAGGAAGGCACGTCCTCGAATGAAAATAATGCCTCTTTGCACACAAAAGCATAGCAAACAGATTTGCTGAAATCGAGCTCATCAATATCAGATTTGGTGGCAAATAAACATGCACTGTTCAATTTAATTTCAGAAGCAACACTAGATGGTTTATTATTAGGCTTCATTTGTTGCTCAAATTCTTTTGCCACAATCTGATTTTCACTCTTATTCTTCTCCTGTTTTGCTTTATTAGCTCTATTAATATCATCTTTCAAAATAGAATCAGGAGTCATAGGAAGCAAAGTAATATTTTTATCCTTATGAGCAAGAGTATAATGATTGTTTCTACCATGGTGTACAGCATTTTTATCAAATTGCCATGGTCTACCAAGTAATAAGGAACATGCTTGCATAGGTACCACATCACAATCAACATAATCAGCATATGTAGAGATACTAAAATGCACACGAACAGTACGTGTTACCTTAACCTTGCCGCTGTTGTTGAACCATTGGATGTAGTAAGGATGTGGATGTGGTCTTGTGGTGAGAGAAAGCTTCTCCACCATCTCCATGCTAGCCAAGTTGTTGCAACTCCCTCCATCTATGATCACGCGAACAGAACGTTCCTTCACAACTCCCTTTGTATGGAACAAATTATGCCTCTGATTTTGCTCAGCTTGTGTAACCTGCACACTCAAAACACGTTGAGCAACTAAACATTCATACCTGTCAGCATCTTCAGGAGCCATGTATTGCGTCTCATGATCAGAATCGTCTCCACCGTGTTCGTCACGTGTAATAAGAGCCAAAGTCTCCTCATCATAGTCACTAGCGGACTCATACCCACCATCCTCAGTAACAATCATCACACACTTAGATGGGCATTCTCTCGCATAATGACCTCCACCCTTGCAACGTCGACAAATAATATCATGTGTTTGCCCTGTTGATGCCATGGATGAAGAAGAGCTCTTTGCAGGCCCAGAAGGTGTGCTCTTGGCAGATAGTGGTGATTGTGCCTGCTTTATTGTATCACGGTTGGAGGTGGCAGCCGATGGAGGCGCCGGTGTAGCAGAACGTGTGGAAGTAGATGATGCACGTGGTGTCCATGATGAAGGTCGACCTGCAGAAAAGTTAGTCCGCGCCAATGCCTGTCGATCCTGCACTTCACGTTCAGCTTTACAAGCAAGATGGAATAAACGAGTGATATTAGTATACTCCTTATAGTCTAGAATGGTCTGAATCTCTCTATTTAATCCACCCAGAAAACGTGCAAGCATAGCTTCATTCTCCTCAACAATACCACATCTAATCATGCCAGTTTGTAATTCCTAATAATATTCTTCTACAGAATTTTTTCCTTGTCTTAAGCGCTGTAATTTTTGAAGCAATTCACGTTGATAATATGGTGGAACCCAACGAGTACGCATAGCAGTTTTCAAAGCAGCCCAAGTAGCGGGAATAGGATATAATCTACAATGTTCAGACCACCATACACATGCAAAACTAGTGAAAGCACAAACAGCAGCAGCAACCCGTCTCTCCTCGGGATATTGTAAACATGTAAAACGTTGTTCAGTTTCTAACTCCCAAGTAAGATATATATCAGGAACATATCTACCCTCAAATGGTGGAATATTCAATTTCAGTTTAGGAATATGGACATCATCTCGTACCTGAGGTGGTGGTGCAGGCCTACCATTACGAATATATACCTGAGGTCGACCTGGTGGTGGTGGTGCTGGTGGCTGCACGTAGTGCTGATTTTGATCAACCTCATCCTCATAATCGCCCACATACTCATCATCCTCCTGGGTACCAGCAGCAGCAGTAGCAGGGGCCAAAGAAGCATCAACAACATGAACAGCAGCACCGGAAGTTTGGCCATCCTCAATAGGAACACGCTTCGCTCGTCCATACTGATTCGAAAGGATGCGTTGTTGTTGTTGTTGTCGTTGGAGAGGGGCGTTAGGTGCAGCGGGTGGTGGTGGTGGAAGACGCGCGAGCAATTCATTAAACTTGTTATTGAGCTTTGTGTCGAACGTCTTCTCCATGCCATCTATCTTCTCCATGGCCCCTTCAAATCTGTTTAGCACATCTTGCACCTGTCCACTCATCATTTGCTGAAATTTATCATGCAAATCCTTATTCGTCATGTTCTCCCAGTCAGTCTCGTCGGCTTGTGATCCTGGCATGGTTAGCAGCAATAGAAACACACAAGAATATGATCCTACGGACTACTAACAAGAGGTGGTGGTGGGTGTCACAAATCCGTCAAGCAAATCTCAAATTCTTACCAGTTCTTACCTAGCAGCAGGCGGTGATCGGCAACCGTTGTAGTCAAAAACTCTCAAAGCTTGGATAGAGCGATTACCAGGGAGAGTCAAACGCACGACGTAGATGTATGTGGAGCTGGGAAGGCTTATAATATGGTAGCAAAAAGGGTCAGCAATAATCAATTCAGAGATGCAAAGTTGAATAAACGCTCAACGACGGTACTGTGCTGGTCCTAGGCTAGACTGTGCTAGAGACGCGAGCCTAGAACACTAACAGAATCACGGCGCTGCACGTAAACAAGGGAAAAGCACACTCTGGATTTTTTTTTTCGCTCTTTTTTTTTTGCGCTCTTTTTTTTTTGCGCTGCTTTTTTTTTTTTGCGAAAAATCACTATAATGGCGAGTGTCTCAAAACTCTTCCTAGATCAAACTGACAGGATGGGCACGAAATTTTTTCGACCAATTTTTTTTTTTCGTTTTTTCGACTGCCCGGACCCAAAAACTGGAAATGGGTCAAAAAAAACTTCCTATGATGGCACCTATCTCAAAACACTCAGAAACACCTAAAAATAGGATAGCCAGAAAGTTTTTCGAAAAATGCGTTTTCGAAAAATTTTGGGCCTAAACGGAGCGTGGTTTCCGGACTTTTTTTTTTTTTCCGAAACCTACTCCGGCAAGGAAACACGAATCGGAAACTAGATGGATCCCGAAAACAAACTTAATAAGCAAGGAACTCGGATTGGTGGTGGATATATGGTGGTGGTATATGGCAGCGGTGGTGGTAGCGGTGGTGGTATATGGATATGGATCGGTGGTGGTATATGGACACGGATTGGTGGTGGTATATGGATACGGATTCGGAGCGGTGGTGGTAGATGGCAGGGGCGATGATGATGGTGCGGCGGCGGCGTGACAACTTATGACCAGAACTCAAAACTCTAAAAGACTAGACTCTAAGACCAGCAACTAGAACGACGATGCAACCGCAAATTCAACAAAGCAAAACCCTAAAAAGATTATGCAAAGGCTCAGATTGGTTCGGATATGATGAACTAACCCTAATTTTGTTTTTGTGGCTTTTTCGTGGACTATAGGTATGAAGAACAGACTCGATCTAAACTACGAAAAACTGGAAAATCTCACCGAGCAACCTGGAAATCTGATACCACTTGATAGAGGCGGGGTGTCCCGATCTTTCGATGAGATGATAACTATCGATTTGGTGGAGACGACTTTGACGATCCGACTACAAACGTGCAACGACGTTGTGCCTTAGCAATCGCTAAACCAACTCCGAGAGGTTATTGACCACACCGGAGCACGATCAACCTGACCACGAAGGTCTATTCCTGCAAGCAATCGAAGAACAAGCAAGAATATGATAAAAGCAATCTGAATATCGCGAATATGTATGAAGTATTTATAATGGTGGGGATCCGTAAGCGGTCTTGGTCTGGTCGTTGGACACAAACGAAGTACACGAAGTTGCAATGGCTAACTTTTAACTAAACAAATCCCAAAGTCTAAACGGTGCCCTAATGGCTGTATATATGGAGGAAGAGAGGGGGAATTTCGTGGCCCTTGGTGGAGGGGTCCGAAATCAACCCTATCTCTTGTTTCCCCACACATACGGACTCTAAAAATAGCCTATACTTATGTATTTCGAAAATACATGGGCCTGGCCCAATAAAAAGGTGACGCAGCACCTATAATAGCCTCTGGACGAAATTTATGAAGTGGCATCTTGTATATTTCGTCCAAGGCTTCATGCACTCTTATGGTGGCTTCAAAGTCCTAAAATCATCACTTGTAACTCCGTTCTGGTTCCCCTTGCGCATGGCATCATCTCCATGCTTGCTCTTGCTCCAATGTCCATCCTTCTCCAAGCTAGGCCCTTCATTTGTAAGCAAAACAAATGTATCCAATTTAGGCAGCATCATATTCTCATGAACATTAGAATCATTACCAAGAAACGAAAGTACCGGATAATTTAATTGGCGTGCGCGAGCTCTAGTAATTGGTCCAGTATATGTAGCAGTAGGGGCTGTGGGTGTAACAATGGTATTGATGTCCTCATCATCGGGACTCCACGCTTGCTGCTTGCCTCCTTTGCACCAAAGAGGAAACTAGTACTCTGCGCCAGCTGGCGCCTGCCTGGCGCCCGCCCGGCCTTGATCGTCATGGCTCACGTCAGCTGAGCCTCTTGAGGTGCACCTTGCATAGAAATCTCCGCCCCTCGGGAGCCAGCCTGAGGAGGCCTATCCCCTAGGAGGTCTTGGCGTCACCCGCCTCGCGAGGCTTAGCCCCTCGCGAGGGTCTTCAGTTGTTGATGCTGAAGCTGGGCCGTACCAGGCTGTCGACGGAGCCACGCAGTGGGCTGTAGGCAGGCCAGTATGGGTACCCCCGTATCCAGAACACCAACACCTGCTACCCTCATCATAGCTACCAGAGGGACTAGTGCCCTCACTCACGTGCATCTACTCCTCTAACTTGTTCTGACTATCACTTTGATCAGACATACTGCACTGCAAACTGAGAGCTGACCCCGTGAATATTTGTAGATGAGATAGAGTAGATGAGCATCACAAAGTGCAGAGTTTTTGCAAAAAGAATGAGTCAAAAACTTAGTTTTAGTTTTCTACATGAAGCATTCCGGAGCTACCGATTTGTAAAACTCGGTGACACCAAAGCAACTCCGGAGTCTAAACTAGATCGAGACACAGTTTGGTGACTCCGAGTTTGCTAGGGTTTCACAAAGTCCTGATTTCCGTCACACTGATTTGTAATTTTTGGTCAGACCGAAAATCACTTGTGCAATGGCCTAAGCCAAATCGGTGAGACCTATTTGTACAATTCGGTCGGTTCGAGATGAGTCCGGTGGAAACCTAACCCTAAATTTTCGAATCAAAACTAATCTAAAGGAGTTTTTCTGTGGATAGATTGATCTCATACTTGGAAAGAAACATGGCATTGCCTTTGTGCTAAGATTCGGAGTTAAAAGAATGCACAAACCGTCGAACTCATACCCTAACTTGGCGATGAGCTTGCTATAGCGGCAACGGAGGTGAAGATTTCCGTTGACGGTGGCGAAGACCAGCAGCGGGAGGTCGCTGGCAATGAGAGGATGATCCGGAGACCCGAGGCGGCAGAGCAAGACACGCGCGGGCCAAGAGGTTTTGAAGGAATTTCCAAATTTTGACCCGCCGGTATATATATCCTGGCACTGTCGGTGTGACCGAGTGGAACAACTCAGTGGCACTGAGATGCAGAATCGCAAGTAGTTACTGCAACTCGGTGAGACCGAAGAGTTCTAATCGGTTGCACCAAGATTGAAAACTAGATCAACCCAGTGAACTCGGTTTGACCGAAATGGATGGATCGGTCTGACTGAAATACATAGAGAGGTTTTGGAAGTTTAAGTCTATGACAAATCGGGACTCTGAGTGCTCCTCACCTAGAGGGTTTGAATTTGACTTAGATCAAACTTTGTGATGTAGCATGAAAAGAGTTTGAGATGAGAAAAGCATAGATAGCTAGAGGAAGTTCTTAGGCATTCTTGTCCATCCATTTTGCAAAAGCAGAAGATCCAAACAATCAAAGCAACAAATGGATGTCCTCGAATGAGAAAAGTATGCAACCAACATGCTCACACAATAAAATGGCAAATGAAATGTGTGGCAAAGCATGCACAATCACTCTAGCATCTATCAAGCAATTGGCGATGACTAGGTCATCTATATATGAGTACATTGACTTAGGAGTCAAATGAGAACATTTGATCATAGGTCATACTCATCGTTTAAGCACAAGTGGGGTTACCACTTTTACATAAAGCATTGTTGTGTTCACACCATTAGAGTTGATTTAGCTCAATTCTTAGAGTAAAGCTCCCCCTAGATGTGATATCCCCCCTTAAGAGGGATGAACTAACCTTGGGTTTTGTCGATGACGACTTCATGTAGATGTTGAAGATGTGGATGCTTATTGTTGATGTAGATCATTTGAAGCAATCTACTGGAGTGAGTTACATTTTCAATACCTACATGGGTTAGTCCCACAAGGAACAAACAAGGATATCCACAGATAGAGAGTGAATCACACACATGATGATTTCCATGAAAGCATTAGGTTACCTTGTCCCTTGTCTTACCAACAAGAGGGTTTGTGACTCCTTGAGCTGGTGCAAGATGTGGAAGTTGTTTGCACTTGTCCTTGCCAAAATGAATATGAGTGAAGTATGTTGGCGGAGTCACCCTCAAGAACTCTCTAGTTCTTCTTCTTCAGGATCCACATCATCTTGATGGGAATCCTTGGGGTTGTTGATGTACTTGATGAAGTAGAACTTGATGTAGTCTTGGGAACCCACTTGACCAAGGCCTTTGGAGCATCTTCAAATGCATCAATCTCCTCTTGAAGCTTGTCCTTGCCTTTTAGCTTGTGGTCTTGTGGTGGAAGATCATCTTGGGCTTGTGTCCCCTTGAAGGAAGTAGGATCATACTTCTCTTGTTGAGGAATAAACTTCGTCTTGGGGTATTGATCTTCTTCCCACTCAACTCCATTGGCATTGAACTTTCATTCAAAACCAACACCTTGATTCTTCCGGTGCCTTCCTTGCTTGCATACAATTTCCTCAAATTGCTTACTTCCGGCAAGGCTCTTTGATGAGGACATCGATACCATTGTTACACCCACAGCCCCTGCTGCTATACATAATGGACCAATTACTAGAGCTCGCGCACTCCAATTAAATTACCAGGTACTTCTGTTTCTTGGTAATGATTCTAATGTTCATGAGAATATGATGCTGCCTAAATTGGATACAGTTATTTTGCTTTCAAATGAAGGGCCTAGCATGGAGAAGGATGAACATTGGAGCAAGAACAAGCATGGAGATGATGGCATGCGCAAGGGGAACAAGAACGGAGTTACAAGTGATGATTTCAGGATGTTGAAGCCACCACAATGAGTGCATGAAGCCTTGGACGAAATATACAAGATGCTACTTCATAACTTTCCTCCAGAGTCTATTCTAGGTGCTGCGTCACCTTATTATTTGGCCAGGCCCATGTATTTTCGAAATACTTGAGTATAGGCTGTTTTTAGAGTCCGTATGTGTGGGGAAACAAGAGATAGGGTTGGTTTCGGACCCCTTCCCCAAGGGCCCCAAAATTGCCCCCTCTTCCTCCATATATACAGCCCTTAGGGCATCATTTAGACTTTGGGTTTTTTTTAGATTAAAGTTTGCCATAGCTGCAACTTTGCGTACTTCGTTTGTGTTCAACGACCAGACAAAGACGTCTCAGAACCCCACCTTGATCAATAAAGCTTTCATCTTATATTCGCAATATCCAGATTGCAATCTCAGTTTCTTGCTTGTTCTTCGTTTGCTCGCAGGAAATAGACCCTCGTGGTCAGGTTGATCGTGCTCCGGCATGGTCAATAACCTCTCAGAGTTGGTTTAGCGATTGCTAAGGTGCGACGTCCTCGCACGTTCGTGGTCGGATCGTCAAAGTCGACTCCCCCTGAAGCGATATCCATCATCTCATCGAAAGACAGGACACCTTTGCCTCTCTCAAGTGGTATCAGATTTCAAGGTTGCTCCACAAAAAAGCCACAAAAAAAATTTAGGGTTAGTTCATCATATCCGAACCAGTCTGAGCCCTTGCATAATCTTTTCTGTATTTGCGTTGTTGAATTTGCGGTTGCTTCGTCGTGTCAAGTTGCTGGTCTTAGGTCTAGTTCTTAGAGTTTCGACTTCTGTTCACAAGTTCATCACGCCGCCGCCGCACCACCACCACCGATCCAAGTCCATATACCACCACCAATCCGAGTCCATATGCCATCACCGATTCGAGTCCATATACCACCACCAGTCCGAGTTCATATACCACCACCAATCCAAGTCCACATATACCACTGTCATATACCATTACCAGTGCGAGCTCCACCAGATTCATCTCTGCCACCAGTCCTAGTCCGAGTCCAGTATTTGTCCATTTATCATCGAGTTCCAGAGCACGCGATACTACTAGTCGTGAACAAGTCGGATTCCCTGACTTCCGCGCTACCCATACAAGAAAAATAGTTCCAGTTTCAAAAAATACTAAGTCTGGAAAATTCTAGCTAGGCAGTTTTTAGGACATTTGTAGACTTTTTCGAAAAAAAATTGTTGCAGAGCAAAAAAAGGTGAAAAAAAGAGAAAAAAAATTCAGAGTGTGCTCCTCCCTTGATTATGTGTCGTGCCGTGATTTGTTAGTGTTCTAGGCTCGCGTCTCTAGCACGGTCTAGCATAGGACCAGCATAGTACCGTCGTTGAGCGTTTATTCAACTTTGCATCTCTGAATTGATTATTGCTGACCTTTTGCTACCATATCATAAGCCTTCCCAGCTCCACATACATCTACATCGTGCGTTTGACTCTCCCTGGTAATCGCTCTATCGAAGCTTTGAGAGTTTTGACTACAACGGTTGCCGATCACCACCTGCTGCTGGGTAAGAACTGGTAAGAATTTGAGTTTTGCTTGACGGATTTGTGACACCAACCACCACCACTTGTTAGTAGCCTGTAGGATCATATTCTTGTGTGTTTCTATTGTTGCTAACTGATGAGGACATGACTACCTTGGATATGACCAAAAATATTGCATATATGCATATTTGTCAGGTGATTTCTAGTGCAAACTATTCAATAATCTATTTGTGTTATCCAGAACAAAAATACTTCACACACTTTTGTATTTTGTCTAATTGCAGGTGTATGGGACATTTGTACAATCCACATATGAAGATAAGGAAGAAAGAGATGTTTATTTGCTGTCCAAAAAGTTCTCTCACGTCACTTTTGGCCCAAGAGAAGATAGAGTCCAAGTCTCTCACGTTCTGGATTCAGATTCGGACTGCACAGACGTACCTGACTCAAAACGCACACAAGTTTTTCATACGGACTCCGAATTGGGTGATTCTTTTTTTGTTGGAAACTAGATTTCGTGCACTTTCCAACCCAATTGGAATCACCTTCAAATTCCTCCGGAGCGTTGAGTTGTGGACGAAACAATCTGATGCTGCAGCAGAATCCGAGTCAAACTACAAGTCCAAAGGTGTTACATCACCTCCACTTGGGCCCATTGGCCTTGTACGACCTAGATTTAGTTTTAGGCTGCCTTGGGACGTCCTCCCACCTCCTTGGCCGCCACCCCTTGCTCCTATATAAGTAGATCCATCTAGTAGCTTTTCCTTGGGATTTGTTTAGTTAAAAGTTAGCCATTGCAACTTCGTGTACTTCGTTTGTGTCCAACGACCAGACCAAGACCGCTTACGGATCCCCACCTTTATCAATACTTCATATATACTCGCAATATTCAGATTGCTTTTATCATATTCTTGCTTGTTCTTCGATTGCTTGCAGGAATAGACCTTCGTGGTCAGGTTGATTGTGCTCCGGCGTGGTCAATAACCTCTCAGAGTTGGTTTAGCGATTGCTAAGGTGCAACGTCGTGCACGTTTGTAGTCGGATCGTCAAAGTCATCTTCACCAAATCGATAGTTATCATCTCATCGAAAGATCGGGACACCCCCGCCTCTATCAAGTGGTATCAGTTTTCAGGTTGCTCGGTGAGATTTTACAGTTTTTCATAGTTTAGATCGCATCTGCCATTCATACCTACAGTCCATGATAAAGCCACAAAAAAAAGTTAGATCTATTCATCCTTTATCCAAGCCAGTCTGAGCCTTTGCAATTTTCTATTCATTGCTTGCATAGTTGAATTATCGGTTGCATCGTCGTGTCAGTTGCTGGTCTTAGTGTCTAGTTCGTTTAGAGTTTCGAGTTCTGTTCACATTAGTCACGCCACCGCTGCATCATTATCTCTTCCGCTATCCACCACCCATCCATCAATTTCCACCACGTGCTACCCACCATTCATTGTCATAATAATAGTTGAGATCGTTCACATCTTCACTTGATCCAATCTGCATCTTACCTAGTTTGTTTTGGAAAGAGGGAGAAAAAAAAGAGAGAAAAAAAACGAGAGAAAAAAAACGAGAAAAAAAAAGAGAAAAAAAAAGTCAAAGAAAAAAAAGGAGAAAAAAAAATCAAAAAAATCGGCACAAACTTTTTCAGAGGAAAGTTGGAGACAAAGTTGTTGTATATCCTACTTGGGAGTTGTTTGTCATCATTATCTTCACTGCCGTTGTGATCTTCACTTATATCTTACTGTCAAGAGCTACTTAGTATCCTTCATTGATGCTAGTTGTGCTACGCCGTGACCTCATTAGTGTTCTAGGCTCGCGTCTCTAGTCCGGTCTAGCCTAGGACCAGCACAGTACCGTCGTTGAGCGTTTATTCAACATTGCATCTTTGAATTGATTATTGCTAATCTTTTGCTACCATATATAGCCAACCCAGCTCCACATATTTCTACACCGTGTATACGTACGCTCCCCTGGCAATCGCTTTACTCAATATTCGGAGTTACTTGACACCGCTGGTTGCCGATCACCGCCTGCTGCATGGTAAGAACTTGTAAGACATTGATATTTGCTTTACTGTGAGCGTTTTACCACCACATCCTAGTAGTTATAGGAACATTATTTTTGGGTTTTGTTTCTTGTTCTACTAATCATGACAGGATCCAGAGTCAATTCATGGGCTTTGTCGATCGCGGGAGACGTGCCACCACCTTTGCAAATACCACAACCGTCACGAGAGGTGCACAAACATCCAAATGCACATGATCAGGTTAATGTATCTATACCACCATTTAATGGCCGTTTTAAACCTGCTTTATATATTGAATGGGAGTTCGACATAAAAAATATATTTGCTTCCCATAATTTCGATGAACATAAAAAGGTTAAGGTTGCGGTTGGTTCTTTCACTGGTTATGCTTTGGTTTGGTGGAGTGAATATTGTCGGTTACACCCTGATTATATACCTACTACTTGGGATGATTTGAAACTTGCCATGCGACATACTTTCGTCCCTGCTTATTATACTTGTGACATGATTAAGAAGTTGCAACACTTAAAACAAGGTAGTGAAACTGTAACAAAATATTATGATGATTTACAAACTACCTTGTTGCATTCCTCTTTAGAAGAAAGTGAAGATGATTTTATGGATAGATTTTGGGGAGGATTAAACCGTGATATTCAAGAGATACTAATTCATGAAGAGTGTTATCCTATGGACCATTTGTTTCATCTTGCTTGCAAAGCTGAACAGGAAATAAAACGACGTGTTGGCCACGAGGAGAACAAGCGCACGGTGCACATTCCAAGAGTTGATATGATTGTTCCTTCAACTACTAGGCATACTATGACAACCACATCCGTTGTTGTCAGGACTACATCACCTCCATCATGTGACACATCGCCCCCGAGAGTGGCTACATCATCTGAGTTGATCATAAGAGGTAATGACAAAGGTACTGATCTTCCATCTCTACATGAGAATGATGAATGCCTTGTCAATTTGAATGCACCATCTGATGAGCTACCCACTACTTTGATCACACCACCTATTTTAGAAGACTACGTTGATAATTTTACTTTGCCATGTGATCAAACAACTGAAATACCAACAATTTTGAGTGCACCCATTGAATTAACTATTGATGCAAAAGAACCAATGTTTAATCATTTTGATATGACCTCTAATCTTGGTGATGATTTTGTGTTGAATGACTTATTGCATGTTTGCTTATTTAAGCATGTTGTAGCATGTAAATTTGATGCAAGTAAGGTTTATTCACCAATGTTGGGATGGTTTAATGATGAACATTGTCAATCTTTTGAAATGAATAAGAGCTTCACTTATATGTGCAAACTGAGTTGCAATATTTTCATGCCTTCTACTTCTTGTGCTAATTTTTTGGCTTTAGATTTTATGAACTATGCAAGTTACTCATCTATTCATGTGTCATATATGCAAAAATCAAGGGAAGTAAAAATGGATGACATATACATATACAACATGTACACCTTGTCTCTTTTGTTAGCCACATTACAGATTAAGCAACGCCGAGGACGGCTTTATTTTCAAGAAGGGGAGGATGATGAGGACATGACTACCTTGGATATGACCAAAAATATTGCATATATGCATATTTGTCAGGTGATTTCTAGTGCAAACTATTCAATAATCTATTTATGTTATCCAGAACAAAAATACTTCACACACTTTTGTATTTTGTCTAATTGCAGGTGTATGGGACATTTGTACAATCCACATATGAAGATAAGGAAGAAAGAGATGTTTATTTGCTGTCCAAAAAGTTCTCTCACGTCACTTTTGGCCCAAGAGAAGATAGAGTCCAAGGCTCTCACGTTCTGGATTCAGATTCGGACTGCACAGACGTACCTGACTCAAAACGCACACAAGTTTTTCATACGGACTCCGAATTGGGTGATTCTTTTTTTGTTAGAAACTAGATTTCGTGCACTTTCCAACCCAATTGGAATCACCTTCAAATTCCTCCGGAGCGTTGAGTTGTGGACGAAACAATCTGATGCTACAGCAGAATCCGAGTCAAACTACAAGTCCAAAGGTGTTACATCACCTCCACTTGGGCCCATTGGCCTTGTACGACCTAGATTTAGTTTTAGGCTGCCTTGGGACGTCCTCCCACCTCCTTGGCCGCCACCCCTTGCTCCTATATAAGTAGATCCATCTAGTAGCTTTTCCTTGGGATTTGTTTAGTTAAAAGTTAGCCATTGCAACTTCGTGTACTTCATTTGTGTCCAACGACCAGACCAAGACCGCTTACGGATCCCCACCTTTATCAATACTTCATATATACTCGCAATATTCAGATTGCTTTTATCATATTCTTGCTTGTTCTTCGATTGCTTGCAGGAATAGACCTTCGTGGTCAGGTTGATTGTGCTCCGGCGTGGTCAATAACCTCTCAGAGTTGGTTTAGCGATTGCTAAGGCGCAACGTCGTGCACGTTTGTAGTCGGATCGTCAAAGTCATCTTCACCAAATCGATAGTTATCATCTCATCGAAAGATCGGGACACCCCCGCCTCTATCAAGACAAATATGCATATATGCAATATTTTTGGTCATATCCAAGGTAGTCATGTCCTCATCACTAACCATGCCAGGATCACAAGCCGACGAGATTGACTGGGAGAACATGATGAAGAAGGAGCTTCATGATAAGTTTCATCAAATGTTGGGTCAACAGGTGGTAGACGTGATGGCCAGCTTTGGAAAGGCAATGGAGAAGATGGATGACATTGAGAAGACAATAGACACCAAGTTGGATGCCAAGTTCGATGAATTAGTCAAACGTCTCCCACCACTAGTTTCACGCCGTGATACAGTAGGGCGAGCACAGCGTGTTCCTATTGAGCAACGACAAAATTCTGGTGCTGCTGCTATTGCTGTTGGTGCTTCTATAGCTCCTGTTGCTACTGTCGTAGCAGAGGTGGAGGACTATTACGAGGATGAGGTTGATCAAAATTAGAACTACGTGCAGCCACCAGCACCACCACCAGCAGGTCGACCTCAGGTATATATTCGCAACAGTAGGCCTGCACCACCATCGCAGGTACGAGAAAATGACCATATTCCTAAACTGAAATTGAATATTCCACCATTTGAGGGTAGATATGTTCCTGATATATATCTTACTTGGGAGTTAGAAACTGAACAACGTTTTACATGTTTATAATATCCCGAGGAGAGACGGGTTGCTGCTGCTGTTTGTACTTTCACTAGTTTTGCATGTGTATGGTGGTCTGAACATTGCAGATTATATCCTATTCCTAGGCTAGATGATATGCTTGATGAATTGAGTGGCTCTACAATATTCTCCAAAGTTGATTTGCGTAGTGGATACCGTCAAATTCGTATGAAATTGGGGGATGAATGCAAAACAACATTTAAAACTAAGTTTGGATTATATGAGTGGTTAGTCATGCCTTTTGGGTTAACTAATGCACCTAGTACTTTCATGAGATTAATGAACGAAGTTTTACGTGCTTTCATTGGACGATTTGTGGTAGTTTACTTTGATGACATATTGATCTATAGCAGATCTTTGGAGGAACATTTGGAACATTTACGTGCTGTTTTTATTGCTCTACATGATGCATGTTTGTTTGGTAACCTTGGGAAGTGCACCTTTTGCACCGACGGAGTGTCTTTTCTTGGCTATGTTGTTACTCCGCAAGGAATTGAAGTTGATAAAGCCAAGATTGAAGCTATTGAGAGTTGGCCGCAGCCCAAAACGGTCACACAAGTGAGGAGTTTTCTTGGCCTTGCTGGATTCTATAGGCGTTTTGCGAAAGATTTTAGCACCATTGATACACCTCTCAATGAGCTTACAAAGAAGGATGTGCCTTTTGTTTGGGGTACCGCACAGGAAGAAGCTTTCACGGTGTTGAAAGATAAGTTGACACATGCTCCTTTACTCCAACTTCCTGATTTTAATAAGACATTTGAGCTTGAATGTGATGCTAGTGGAATTGTATTGGGAGGTGTGTTATTACAAGATGGCAAACCTGTTGCATACTTTTCTGAAAAATTGTGTGGGCCTAGTCTGAATTATTCTACTTATGATAAAGAATTATATGCTCTTGTTCAGACTTTAGAAACATGGCAACATTATTTATGGCCCAAAGAATTTGTTATACACTCTGATCATGAATCTTTGAAACATATTAAAAGTCAAGCTAAACTGAATCTTAGACATGTTAAATGGGTTGAATTTATTGAGACTTTCCCTTATGTCATTAAACACAAGAAGGGTAAAGAAAATGTTATTCCTGATGCATTGTCTTGTCGCTATACTATGCTTTCACAACTTGACTTCAAAATATTTTGTTTGGAGACCATCAAAGATCAATATGTGCATGATGCTGATTTTAAAGATGTATTGCAGAATTGTAAAGAAGGAAGAACATGGAACAAGTTCGTCATTAATGATGGATTTGTGTTCCGTGCTAACAAGCTATGCATTCCAGCTAGCTCCGTTCGTCTTTTGTTGTTGCAGGAGGCGCGTGGAGGAGGACTAATGGGACACTTTGGCCTAAAGAAGATGGAGGACGTACTTGCTACACATTTCTTTTGGCCAAAGATGAGACGGGATGTTGAGCGCTTTGTTGCTCGCTGCACTACATGTCAAAAAGCTAAGTCATGACTCAATCCTCATGGTTCATATATGCCTTTGCCTGTACCTAGTGTTCCTTGGGAGGATATATCTATGGACTTTGTTTTAGGTTTACCTCGAACAAAGAAGGGGAGGGATAGCACATTTGTTGTCGTGGATAGATTCTCGAAAATGGCACACTTTATACCATGTTATAAAAGCGATGTTGCTGCTAATGTTGCCAAATACTATTGTTTCAGATCATGATACTAAATTTCTTAGTCACTTTTGGAGATGTTTATGGGCTAAGTTGGGGACTAAACTGCTTTTTAGTACTACTTGTCACCCCCAAACTGATGGACAAACTGAAGTAGTCAATAGAACATTGTCTACTATGCTTAGGGCTGTTTTGAAGAATAATAAGAAAATATGGGAAGAATGCTTGCCTCATATTGAATTTTCTTATAATTGTTCATTGCATTCTACTACTAAGATGTGCCCTTTTGAAATTGTGTATGGTTTCCTACCTCGTGCACCTATTGACTTGTTGCCTCTTCCATCTTCGGAGAAGGTTAATTTTGATGCTAAACAATGTGCATAATTGATTTTAAAAATGCATGAGTTAACTAAGGAAAACATTGAGTGTATGAATGCTAAATATAAACTAGCTGGAGATAAGGGTAGAAAACATGTTGTGTTTGCACCTGGAGATCTTGTTTGGTTACATTTGCGTAAGGATAGATTTCCTGATTTGCGCAAATCAAAGCTAATGCCACATGCTGATGGTCCTTTTAAGGTGTTAGAGAAAATAAATGATAATGCATATAAACTTGAGCTGCCTGCAAATTTTGGGGTTAGTCCCACTTTTAACATTGCAGATTTGAAGCCTTATTTGGGTGAGGAAGATGGGCTTCCGTCGAGGATGAATTCATTTCAAGAAGGGGAGGATGATGAGGACATCAATACCATTGTTACACCCACAGCCCTGCTGCTATACATACTGGACCAATTACTAGAGCTCGCGCACGCCAACTAAATTACCAGGTACTTTCGTTTCTTGGTAATGATTCTAATGTTCATGAGAATATGATGCTGCCTAAATTGGATACAGTTGTTTTGCTTTCAAATGAAGGGCCTAGCTTGGAGAAGGATGAACATTGGAGCAAGAACAAGCATGGAGATGATGGCATGCGCAAGGGGAACGAGAACGGACTTACAAGTGATGATTTCAGGACGTTGAAGCCACCATAATGAGTGCATGAAGCCTTGGACCAAATATACAAGATGCTACTTCATAACTTTCGTCCAGAGTCTATTCTAGGTTCTGCATCACCTTATTATTGGGCCAGGCCCATGTATTTTTGAAATACTGGAGTATAGGCTGTTTTTAGAGTCCGTATGTGTGGGTAAACAAGAGATAGGGTTGGTTTCGGACCCCTTCCCCAAGGGCCACGAAATTCCCACATCTTCCTCCATATATACAGCCCTTAGGGCATCGTTTAGACTTTGGGTTTTGTTTAGATTAAAGTTCGCCATAGCTGCAACTTCGCGTACTTCGTTTGTGTTGAACGACCAGACAAAGACGTCTCAGAACCCCACCTTGATCAATAAAGCTTTCATCTTATATTCCTAATATCCAGATTGCAATCTCAGTTTCTTGCTTGTTCTTCGTTTGCTCGCAGGAAATAGACCCTCATGGTCAGGTTGATCGTGCTCCGGCGTGGTCAATAACCTCTAGGAGTTGGTTTAGCGATTGCTAAGGCGCGACGTCCTCGCACGTTCGTGGTCGGATCGTCAAAGTCGACTTCCCCCGAAGCAATATCCATCATCTCATCGAAAGACGGGACACCTTTTGAAGGAAATATGCCCTAGAGGCAATAATAAAGGTATTATTTATATCCTTATTTCATGATAAATGTTTATTATTCATGCTAGAATTGTATTAACCGGAAACATAATACATGTGTGAATACATAGACAAACAGAGTGTCACTAGTATGCCTCTACTTGACTAGCTCGTTAATTAAAGATGGTTATGTTTCCTAACCATAGACATGAGTTGTCATTTGATTAACGGGATCACATCATTAGGAGAATGATGTGATTGACTTGACCCATTCCGTTAGCTTAGCACTTGATCATTTAGTATGTTGCTATTGCTTTCTTCATGACTTATACATGTTCCTATGACTATGAGATTATGCAACTCCCGTTTACCGGAGGAACACTTTGTGTGCTACCAAACGTCACAACGTAACTGGGTCATTATAAAGGTGCTCTACAGGTGTCTCCGAAGGTACATGTTGGGTTGGCGTAATTCGAGATTAGGTTTTGTCACTCCGATTGTCGGAGAGGTATCTCTGGTCCCTCTCGGTAATACACATCACTTAAGCCTTGCAAGCATTGTAACCAATGAGTTAGTTACGGGATGAAGTATTATGGAACGAGTAAGGAGACTTGCCAGTAACGAGATTGAACTAGGTATTGGATACCGACGATCAAATCTCGGGCAAGTAACATACCGATGACAAAGGGAACAACGTATGTTGTTATGCGGTTTGACCGATAAAGATCTTCGTAAAATATGTAGGAGCCAATATGAACATCCAGGTTCCACCATTGGTTATTGACCGGAAACATTTCTAGGTCATGTCTACATAGTTCACGAACCCGTAGGGTCCGCACGCTTAACGTTACGATGACAGTTATATTATGAGTTTATGAATTTTGATGTACCGAAGGAGTTCGGAGTCCTGGATGAGATCGGGGACATGACGAGGAGTCTCGAAATGGTCGAGACATAAAGATCGATATATTGGACGACTATATTCGGAGTTCGGAAAGGTTCCGAGTGATTCGGGTATTTTTCGGAGTACCGAAGAGTTACGGGAATTCGCCGGGAAGTATATGGGCCTTATTGGGCTTTAGGGGAAAGAGAGAGGAGAGGTTGGGCGCCCCCCAAGGCCTAGTCCGAATTGGACTAGGGGGAGGGGCTGCACCCCCTCCTTCCTTCTCTTCTCTTCCCCCTTTCCTTGACTCCTACTCCTACTACTTGGAAGGGGGGAATCCTACTCCCGGTGGGAGTAGGACTCCTCCTTGGTGCGCCCCCTCCTAGGCCGGCCAACCCCTCCCTTGATCCTTTATATACGGGGGCAGGGGGCACCCCACAACAACACAAGTTGATCTACGGATCGTTCCTTAGCTGTGTGCGGTGCCCCCCTCCACCATATTCCACCTCGGTCATATCGTCGCAGAGTTTAGGCGAAGCCCTGCGCCGGTAGAACATCATCATCGTCACCATGCCGTCGTGCTGACGGAACTCATCCCCGACGCTTCGCTGGATTGGAGTCCGGGGGACGTCATCGAGCTGGACGTGTGCTGAACACGGAGGTGCCGTATGTTCGGTGCTTGGATCGGTCGATTCGTGAAGACGTACGACTACATCAACCGTGTTGTCATAATGCTTCCGCTTACGGTCTACGAGGGTACGTGGACGAACACTCTCCCCTCTCGTTGCTATGCCATCACCATGATCTTGCGTGTGCGTAGGATTTTTTTTTGAAATTACTACGTTCCCCAACAGTGGTATCAGAGCCTAGGTTTTATGCGTTGATGTTATATGCACGAGTAGAACACAAGTGAGTTGTGGGCGATACAAGTCATACTGCTTACCAGCATGTCATACTTTGATTCGGCGGTATTGTTGGATGAAGCGGCCCGGACCGACATTACGCGTACGCTTACGCGAGACTGGTTCTACCGACGTGCTTTGCACACAGGTGGCTGGCGGGTGTTAGTTTCTCCAACTTTAGTTGAACCGAGTGTGGCTACGCCCGGTCCTTGCGAAGGTTAAAACAACACCAACTTGACAAACTATCGTTGTAGTTTTGATGCATAGGTAAGAACGGTTCTTGCTCAGCCCGTAGCAGCCACGTAAAACTTGCAACAACAAAGTAGAGGACGTCTAACTTGTTTTTGCAGGGCATGTTGTGATGTGATATGGTCAAGACGTGATGCTATATTTTATTGTATGAGATGATCATGTTTTGTAACCGAGTTATCGGCAACTGGCAGGAGCCATATGGTTATTGCTTTATTGTATGCAATGCAATCGCCCTGTAATGCTTTACGTTATCACTAAGCGGTAGCGATAGTCGTAGAAGCAATAGTTGGCGAGACGACAATGATGCTACGATGGAGATCAAGGTGTCGCGCCGGTGACGATGGTGATCATGACGGTGCTTCGATGGAGATCACAAGCACAAGATAATGATGGCCATATCATATCACTTATATTGATTGCATGTGATGTTTATCCTTTATGCATCTTATCTTGCTTTGATTGACGGTAGCATTTTAAGATGATCTCTCACTAATTATCAAGAAGTGTTCTCCCTGAGTATGCACCGTTGCCAAAGTTCGTCGTGCCCAGACACCACGTGATGATCGGGTGTGATAAGCTCTACGTCCATCTACAACGGGTGCAAGCCAGTTTTGCACACGCAAAATACTCAGGTTAAACTTGACGAGCCTAGCATATGCAGATATGGCCTCGGAGCACGGAGACCGAAAGGTCGAGCGTGACTCATATAGTAGATATGATCAACATAGTGATGTTCACCATTGAAAACTACTCCATCTCATGTGATGATCGGTTATGGTTTAGTTGATTTGGATCACGTGATCACTTAGATGACTAGAGAGATGTCTGTCTAAGTGGGATTTCTTAAGTAATATGATTAATTGAACATAAATTTATCATGAACTTAGTCCTGGTAGTATTTTGCAAATTATGTTGTAAGATCAATAGCTTGCGTTGTTGCTTTCGTATGTTTATTTTGATATGTTCCTAGAGAAAATTGTGTTGAAAATGTTAGTAGCAATGATGCGGATTGGATCCGCGATCTGAGGTTTATCCTCATTGCTACACAGAAGAATTATGTCCTTAATGCACCGCTAGGTGACAGACCTATTGCAGGAGCAGATGCAGACGTTATGAACGTTTGGCTAGCTCAATATGATGACTACTTGATAGTTTTGTGCACCATGCTTTATGGCTTAGAATCGGGACTTCAAAGATGTTTTGAACATCATGGACCATATGAGATGTTCCAGGAATTGAAGTTAATATTTCAAGCAAATACCCGAGTTGAGAGATATGAAGTCTCCAACAAGTTCTATAGCTAAAAGATGGAGGAGAATCGCTCAACTAGTGAGCATGTGCTCAGATTGTCTGGATACTTCAATCACTTGAATCAAGTGGGAGTTAATCTTCCAGATAAGATAGTGATTGACAGAATTCTCTAGTCACCATCACTAAGTTACTAGAACTTCGAGATGAACTAGAGTATGCAAGGGATGACGAAAACGATTCCCGAGCTCTTCGTGATGTTGAAATCGACGAAGGTAGAAATCAAGAAAGAGCATCAAGTGTTGATGATTGACAAGACCACTAGTTTCAAGTAAAGGGCAAAGGGAAAGAAAGGGAAACTTCAAGTAGAATGGCAAACAAGTTGTCACTCCCGTGAAGAAGACCAAAGCTGGACCAAAGCCTGAAACTGAGTGCTTACACTGCAAAGGAAATGGTCACTGGAAGCCGAAATGCCCTAAATATTTGGTGGATAAGAAGGATGACAAAGTGAACAAAGGTATATTTGATATACAGGTTATTGATGTGTGCTTTACTAGTGTTTATAGTAGCCCCTGAGTATTTGATACTTGTTCGGTTGCTAAGATTAGTAACTCGAAATAGGAGTTATAGAATAAACAAAGACTAGTTCAAGGGGAAGTGACGATGAGTGTTGGAAGTAGTTCCAAGATTGATATGATCATCATCGCACACTCCCTATAATTTCGGGATTAGTGTTAAACCTAAATAAATGTTATTTGGCGTTTGCGTTGAGCATGAATATGATTTGATCATATTTATTGCAATACATTTATTCATTTAAAATCAGAGAATAATTGTTGTTCTATTTAAATGAATAAAACCTTCAATGGTCATACACCCAACGAAAATAGTTTGTTGGCTCTCGATCGTAATGATGCACATATTCATAATATTGATGCCAAAAGATGCAAAGTTAATAATGATAGTGCAACTTATTTGTGGCACTGCCGTTTTGGTCATATCGGTGTAAAGCGCATGAAGAAACTCCATAAAGATAGATTTTCGGAATCACTTGGTTATGAATCATTTGATGCTTGCGAACCGTGCTTTTTGTGCAAGATGACTAAAACTCCGTTCTCCGGAACAATGGAACAAGCTACTGACTTATTGGAAATAATACATACCGATTTATGCGATCCAATGAGTGTTGATGCTCGTGGCAAGTATCATTATTTTCTGACCTTCACAAGATGATTTGAGCAGATATGGGTATATCTACTAGATGAAACATAAGTCTGAAATAGTTGAAAGGTTCAAAGAATTTCAGAGTGAAGTGGAAAAATCATCGTAACAAGAAAATAAAGTTTCTGCGATCTGATCGCGGAGACGAATATTTGAGTTACGAGTTTGGTCTTCAATTAAAACAATGTGGAATTGTTTCACAGCTCACGCCACCTGGAACACCACAACGTTATGGTGTGTCCGAACGTCGTAACCGCACTTTATTGGATATGGTGCGATCTATGATGTCTCTTACTAATTTACCAATATTGTTTTGGGGTTATGCATTAGAGACAGCTGCATTCACATTAAAAGGGCACCATCTAAATCCATTGAGACGACAACATATGAACTGTGGTTTAGCAAGAAACCCAAGTTGTCGTTTCTTAAAGTTTGGGGCTGCGATGCTTGTGTGAAAAAGTTTCAACCTGATAAGCTCGAACCCAAATCGGAGAAGTGTGTCTTCATAGAGTACCCAAAGGAAGCTGTTGGGTACTCCTTCTATCACAGATCCGAAGGCAAAACATTCGTTGCTAAGAATGGATCCTTTCTAGAGAAGGAGTTTCTCTCGAAAGAAGTGAGTGGGAGGAAAGTAGAACTTGATGAGGTAACTGTACCTTCTCCCTAATTGGAAAATAGTTCATCACTGAAATCAGTTCCAGTGATTACTACACCAATTAGTGAGGAAGATAATGATGATGATCATGAAACTTCAGATCAAGTTACTACAGAACCTCGTAGGTCTTCCAGAGTACGGTCCGCACCAGAGTGGTACGGTAATCCTGTTCTGAAAGTCATGTTACTAGACCATGATAAACCTACGAACTATGAGGAAGCGATGATGAGCCCAGATTCCGCGAAATGGCTTGAGGCCATGAAATCTGAGATGGGATCCATGTATGAGAACAAAGTGTGGACTTTGGTGGAGTTGCCCGATGATCGGCAAGCCATATTGTATAAATGGATCTTCAAGGGGAAGATAGATGCTGATAGTAGTGTTACTATCTACAAAGCTCGACTTGTCGCGAAAGGTTTTGGACAAGTTCAAGGTGTTGACTACAATGAGATTTTCTCAATTGTGGCGATGCTTAAGTCTGTCTGAATCATGTTAGCAATTGCCACATTTTATGAAATTTGGCAAATGGATGTCAAAACTACATTCCTTAATGGATTTATTAAAGAAGAGTTGTATATGATACAACCAGAAGGTTTTGTCAATCCTAAAGGTACAAACAAAATGTGCATGCTCCAGCAATCCATCTATGGACTGGTGCAAGCATCTCGGAGTTGGAATATACGCTTTGATGAGTTGATCAAAGCATATAGTTTTGTACAGGCTTACGGTGAAGCCTGTATTTACAAGAAAGTGAGTGGGAGCACTACAGCATTTCTGATAAGTATATGCGAATGACATATTGTTGATCGGAAATAATGTAGAATTATTTTGCAAAGCATAAAGGAGTGTTTGAAAGGAGTTCTTTGAAATAAAGACCTCAGTAAAGCTACTTACATATTGAGCGTCAAGATCTATAGAGGTAGATCAAGAGGCTTGATAAGTTTTTTCAATAATTACATACCTTGACAAGATTTTGAAATAGTTCAAAATGGAACAGTCAAAGAAAGAGTTTCTTGCCTGTATTATAAGGTGTGAAATTGAGTAAGACTCAAAGCCCGACCACGGCAGAAGATAGAAAGAGAATGAAAGTCATTCCCTATGCCTCAGCCATAGGTTCTATAAAGTATGCACTTTGTACCAGATCTATTGTATACCCTACACTGATTTTTGCAAGGGAGTACAATAGTGATCTAGGAGTAGATCACTGGACAGCGGTCAAAATTATCCTTGGGGGAATAAGGATATGTTTCTCGATTATGGAGGTGACAAAAAGGTTCGTCGTAAAGGGTTACGTCGATGCAAGTTTTTGACACTAATCTAGATGACTCTAAGTCTCGGTCTAGATACATATTGAAAGTGGGAGCAATTAACTAGAGTAGCTCCGTGCAGAGCATTGTAGACATAGAAATTTGCAAAATACATATGGATCTGAATGTGACAGACCCGTTGACTAAAATTATCTCACAAGCAAAACATGATCACACCTTAGTACTCTTTGGGTGTTAATCACATAGCGATGTGAACTAGATTATTGACTCTAGTAAACCCTTTGGGTGTTGGTCACATGACAATGTGAACTATGGGAGCTAATCACATGGTGATGTGAATTATTGGTGTTAAATCATATGGCGATGTGAACTAGATTATTGACTCTAGTGCAAGTGGGAGACTGAAGGAAATATGCCCTAGAGGCAATAATAAAGTTATTATTTATTTCCTTATTTCATGATAAATGTTTATTATTCATGCTAGAATTGTATTAACCGGAAACATAATACATGTGTGAATACATAGACAAACAGAGTGTCACTAGTATGCCTCTACTTGACTAGCTCGTTAATTAAAGATGGTTATGTTTCCTAACCATAGACATGAGTTGTCATTTGATTAACGGGATCACATCATTAGGAGAATGATGTGATTGACTTGACCCATTCCGTTAGCTTAGCACTTGATCGTTTAGTATGTTGCTATTGCTTTCTTCATGACTTATACATGTTCCTATGACTATGAGATTATGCAACTCCCGTTTACCGGAGGAACACTTTGTGTGCTACCAAACGTCACAACGTAACTGGGTCATTATAAAGGTGCTCTACAGGTGTCTCCGAAGGTACATGTTGGGTTGGCGTAATTCGAGATTAGGTTTTGTCACTCCGATTGTCGGAGAGGTATCTCTGGGCCCTCTCGGTAATACACATCACTTAAGCCTTGCAAGCATTGTAACTAATGAGTTAGTTACGGGATGAAGTATTATGGAACGAGTAAAGAGACTTGCCGGTAACGAGATTGAACTAGGTATTGGATACCGACGATCAAATCTCGGGCAAGTAACATACCGATGACAAAGGGAACAACGTATGTTGTTATGCGGTTTGACCGATAAAGATCTTCGTAGAATATGTAGGAGCCAATATGAACATCCAGGTTCCACTATTGGTAATTGACCAGAAACATTTCTAGGTCATGTCTACATAGTTTTCGAACCCGTAGGGTCCGCACGCTTAACGTTACGATGACAGTTATATTATGAGTTTATGAATTTTGATGTACCGAAGGAGTTTGGAGTCCCGGATGAGATCGGGGACATGACGAGGAGTCTCGAAATGGTCGAGATGTAAAGATCGATATATTGGACGACTATATTCGGAGTTCGGAAAGGTTCCGAGTGATTCGGGTATTTTTCGGAGTACCGGAGAGTTACGGGAATTCGCCGGGGAGTATATGGGCCTTATTGGGCTTTAGAGGAAAGAGAGAGGAGAGGTTGGGCGCCTCACAACAACACAAGTTGATCTACGGATCGTTCCTTAGCCGTGTGCGGTGCCCCCCTCCACCATATTCCACCTCAGTCATATCGTCGCGGAGTTTAGGCGAAGCCCTGCGCCGGTAGAACATCATCATCGTCACCACGCCGTCGTGCTGACGGAACTCATCCCCGACGCTTCGCTGGATTGGAGTCCGAGGGACGTCATCGAGCTGGACGTGTGCTGAACACGGAGGTGCCGTACGTTCAGTGCTTGGATCGGTCGATTCGTGAAGACATACGACTACATCAACCGCGTTGTCATAACGGTTCCGCTTACGGTCTATGAGCGTACGTGGACGAACACTCTCCCCTCTCGTTGCTATCCCATCACCATGATCTTGCGTGTGCGTAGGAATTTTTTTTGAAATTACTACGTTCCCCAACACCTTTGCCTCTATCACTCTTGTAAACACCTTTCCCTATAATTCCCTTCAATAAGCTATTTTCTTGCTCAAGTGTAACTTGGCTGAGAGAATCATTAGTGGAATCAAGAGAACTACTAGAAGTAACAATATTGGATTTAGCATGATTATTGTTACTAGTAGAAGAAGAATCTTTCTTGTTCTTGTTGCTAGATTTTACTTGTGGCATGTAAGTAGACAAGAGTGAACGATTGGCAATGTAAGAAGAACTTTTCTTCCGAAGATCATCATTGATGGCTTTTAAGAACCCATGTTCTTGCTCAAGATTGAGCTTTTCGAAGCGTAACTTCTCATGAGTTTTTAAAAGTTCTCGATGATCTTCTAAAGTAGTTTGATGAGCTAACTTAAGAGTGTTTAGTTATTTAGTTAGACGCTCAATCTCCTTCTTATCATTGTCATTCGTTTCATCTTAATTAGCATGATTAATAGCATTTTCATCATAGTATTCATCACTAGAGTTGTCAACAAGTAAATCATCATCACCTAGCAAGTCATCTTCATCACTATTGAAATCAACATACTCGGGTTGTGTTACCTTGGGGCCTTTAGCCATGAAGCATCTCCCAATCCCTTCATTTGGTGAATCAAATCTGTCATAGGAGTTGGTTGACACAAGTGCTAGACCGGCAACACCTTCATCTTGAGTATATTCGGAGTCAGAGTGATAACTTCTCTCGGATTGGTTGTTAGAGTCGGAGCCGGATACCCATTCACCAACATGAGCTTGATGTCTTTGTTTTGTGTAGCTCTTTGATGACTTGTCCTTCCTTTCCGAATCCTTGCTTCTTCGAGAGATTCTTTGTTCATAGCGATCATCTCTACTCCTCTCTCTTGGAGGTGATTCTTCCCTTTTGCTTCTCCTTTTAGGTGAGTCTTCTCTTCATTTGTAGGGAGCTTCACACTCATTGGAGTAGTGTCCGGGTCTTCCACAATTGTAGCAATTTTGCTCAAGACTAGAAGATCTGTTGTCATTGTAGGACCTTGACTTGGAACTTCTTTCCTTGCTTCTACTCCTGTAGAATTTGTTGAAGTTCTTCACCATTAAACTCAATTCTTCATTGAAGGCTTGTTTCTCATCTGATGATGTAGGAGCATCACGTGAGGCTTTATAAGCACCACTAGACTTGTTGTGAAGCTCTTCTTTATCCTTGAGTGACATCTCATGAGCAACAATTCTTCCAATGACTTCGGTTGGCTTGAGATCTTTGTAGTTTGGCATCATTTGGATCAAAGTGCACACGGTATCATATTTCCCATCCAAGGCTCTCAATATCTTTTTGATGATGAATTTGTCGGTCATCTCTTCACTTCCTAAGCCGACAATCTCATTTCTGATGAGAGCAAGCCTAGAGTCCATTTCAGCAACACCTTCACCATCTTTTATTTTGAACTTGTCAAGTTGACTTTGAAGCACATCCAACTTGGATTCCTTGACGGAGTTGATACTTCGTGCATATCAATCAAAGTATCCCACATTTCCTTTGCATTCTCAAGATGGCTGATTTTTTTGAATTCTTTGGGGCACAATTCGTTGAAAAGGATATCGCAGGCTTGAGCATTGTATTGCAACATCTTCAATTCTTTCACGGTAACTTCACGATTCGGTTCTCTCCCATCAAAGAATTCACCTTGCAAACCATTACACACAATAGCCCAATTGGCGGGGTTATGTCCAAGAATATCCATTTTCATCTTATGTTTCCAACTAGCAAAATTACTACCATCAAAGTAAGGACCTCTACGGTGGTAATTTCCCTCGCTAGACGCCATACTCTCCTAGGTTGTGAAACCAAGGCTATGATCACCAAAGATGTGGACATCAAGGCAAATGGAGACCAAAGCTCTGATACCACTTATAGGATGGAAAGTATGTCTAGAGGTGGGGTGATTAAACTACTTGACCAAATAAAAACTTAACCTTTTATCAATTTTAATTCTTGGCAGATTTTAGCAACTTAGCACAAGTCAAGCAATCTCAAGACAATTCAAGCAAGCATGCAAAGAGTATATGAGCAGTGGAAAGTAAAGCATGCAACTTGCAGGAAAGTAAATGGGAGGAGTTTGGAGGGAGCAAACGCAATGTTGACACGGAGATTTTTGGCATGGTTCTGATACGTGTTGCTATAATACATCCACGTTGATGGAGACTTCAACCCACGAAGGGTAACGGTTGCGCGAGTCCACAGAGGGCTCCACCCACAAAGGGTCCACGAAGAAGCAACCATGTCTATCCCACCATGGCCATCACCCACGAAGGACTTGCCTCACTAGGGTAGATCTTCACGAAGTAGGCGATATCCTTGTCCTTACAAACTCCTTGGTCCAACTCCACAATCTTGATGGAGGCTCCCAAGTGACACCTAACCAATCTTGGAGACACCACTCTCCAAAAGGTAATAAACGGTGTGTTGATGATGAACTCCTTGCTCTTGTGCTTCAAATGATAGTCTCCCCAACACTCAACTCTCTCTCATAGATTTGGCTATGGTGGAAAGATGATTTGAGTGGAAAGCAACTTGGGGAAGGCTAGAGATTAAGATTCTTGTGGTTGGATTGGAATATCTTGGTCTCAACACATGAGTAGGTGGTTCTCTCTCAGAAAATGAATGTTGGAAGCGTAGGCACGTTCTGATGGATCTCTCCACGAATGAAGAATGGGTGGGGGGTATATATAGCCTCCACACAAAATCTAACCGTTACACACAGATTCCCAAATTCGGTGGGACCAAATGGTAAAACTCGGTTAGACCGATTCGGGTAAAAATGTGAACGTTAGGATTTTTGATGGGACCGATACAGTCAACTCGGTGGGACCGATGCACTAGGGTTAGGGCATGACGTATTCTCGGTGTGACCAATCACATGAACTCGGTGGGACCGATTCAGTAATGAGCAAACAGGGAGTTGGTCATGCAAACTCGATGGGACCAATTCGCTCACTTCGGTTAGACCGAAGTGTTACGAAAAGGAAACAGGGAGTTTGCGTTGGAGACTCAGTGGGACCGATTCGCTCATTTTGGTGGGACCGAAATGTTACAAAAAGGAAACAAAATCAATTCGCACTTCCCTCAACGAAAAAACAAAAAATAAAACTATTCACACCACACAAAGAGAGAGTCTTATCCTGTTTTACTGTACAAATGCTATTCAAAGCTATGAATCAATGTTATGTGCAATTAATTTTTTTGCTGGCCGTATAATGCATGTAACCTACTCATATGAATAGTTTAGTGCATTCCAAATGTCTCTACTACCGTTGCAATTCGAACTAAATTTGAATTTGTTTCTCTATGTGAATAAGAATCTACAATCATGATTTTTGCCAACTTAAACCATCATTCGTATATTATCATAACAGCACACCACATGATTTCTATAGAGATAGATATGAACTATATGTACTATACGAACTCGAATTCAAAATTTTGAATACACTTGATGTTGTTTCCAAATAATTGCACATTTTCTGTACTAACTAGATCTTCATAATCTAAACCATGTTTCATACGTACACTATGTTTATCACACAAAGTATAGTGCCGCCCTACATTATGACAAGTATTTAGCCCAGAGCCGCAAAAGCCACACATTATCACAAATTCAAATAAATGTTCTATATGTTCTATGTAGTATAACATGTTCATAACCACACCATGCGTATCACCATTATATATATTCATGCATGCGTTGGTTCGAAACACTATGATATCTTCTTCAAATATATGAGTCCACTTTTTATAATGAATTATGATCTCTGTTCGTCTTTTTCACCCACACAATCCTCTTCTCTTTGTAGCTGGCGCTGACTTTCTCTCGTGCATGCACACGCCCGCCCCTCTCTCACCCTCCCTCAGCGTCCCCTCCATAGAGCATATTCATTATTTCTCTTTAGATTGTTCACCCATGGTGTCTGTAGGCCCCCTGGCTCCTTCTTTTCGGCATACACCGGTCGATATACCTCTATAGCAAAGTGTGCCTACCTGATAGAGGCAAAGGTGTCCCGTCTTTCGATGAGATGGTTGCTATCGTTTTGGAGGAAGTCGACTTTGACGATCCGACTACGAACGTGCGAGGACGTCGCGCCTTAGCAATCGCTAAACCAACTCCGAGAGGTTATTGACCACGCCGGAGCACGATCAACCTGACCACGAAGGTCTGTTTCCTGCAGGCAAACGAAGATCAAGCAAGAAACTAAGATTGCAATCTGGATATTGCGAATATAAGGGGAAGCTTTAATGATCAAGGTAGGGTTCTATGACGCCTTTGTCTGCTCGTTGAACACAAACGAAGTATGCGAAGTTGCAGCTATGACGAACTTTAATCTAAACAAAACCCAAAGTCTAAACGGTGCCCTAAGGGCTGTATATATGGAGGAAGAGAGGGGGGAATTTCGTGGCCCTTGGTGGAGGGGTCCGAAATCAACCCTATCTTTTGTTTCCCCACACATACGGACTCTAAAAATAGCCTATACTTATGTATTTCAAAATGACATGGGCCTGGCCCAATAATAAGGTGACACAACACCTAGAATAGCCACGGGACGAAATTTATGAAGTGGCATCTTGTATAATTCGTCTAAGGCTTCATGCACCCACTTGTAACTCCGTTCTTGTTCCCCTTGCGCATGCCATCATCTCCATGCTTGTTCTTGCTCCAATGTTCATCCTTCTCCAAGCTAGGCCCTTCATTTGTAAGCAAAACAAATGTATCCAATTTAGGCAGCATCATATTCTCATGAACATTAGAATCATTACCAAGAAACAAAAGTACCTGATAATTTAACTGGCGTGCGCGAGCTCTAGTAATTGGTCCAGTATATGTAGCAGTAGGGGCTGTGGGTGTAACAATGGTATTGATGTCCTCATCATCCTCCCCTTCTTGAAATGAAGTCGTCCTCGACGGAAGCTCATCTTCCTCACCCAAATAAGGCTTCAAATATGCAATGTTAAAAGTGGGACTAACCCCAAAATCTGTAGGCAGCTCAAGTTTATATGCATTCTCATTTATTTTCTCCAACACCTTAAAAGGACCATCAGAACGAGGCATTAGCTCTAATTTGCGCAAATCAGGAAATCTATCCTTACGCAAATGTAACCAAACAAGATCTCCAGGTGCAAACACAACATGTTTTCTACCCTTATCTCCAGCAAGTTTATATTTAGTATTCATACGCTCAATGTTTTCCTTAGTTAACTCATGCATTTTTAAAATCAATTCAGCATGTTGTTTAGCATCAAAATTAACCTTCTCCGAAGATGGAAGAGGCAACAAATCAATAGGTGCACGAGGTAGGAAACCGCACACAACTTCAAAAGGGCACATCTTAGTAGTAGAATGCAATGAACGATTATAAGAAAATTCAATATGAGGCAAGGATTCCTCCCACATTTTCTTATTATTCTTCAAAACAGCCCTAAGCATAGTAGACAATGTTCTATTGACTACTTCAGTTTGTCCATCAGTTTGGGGGTGACAAGTAGTACTAAAAAGCAGTTTAGTCCCCAACTTAGCCCATAAACATCTCCAAAACTGGCTAAGAAATTTAGTATCACGATCTGAAACAATAGTATTTGGCACACCATGCAAGCGAATAATTTCACAAAAGAACAAATCAGCAACATTAACAGCATCATCGATTTTATGACATGGTATAAAGTGTGCGATTTTCGAGAATCTATCGACGACAACAAATATGCTATCCCTCCCCTTCTTTGTTCGAGGTAAACCTAAAACAAAGTCCATAGAAATATCCTCCCAAGGAACACTAGGTACAGGCATATATAAACCATGAGGATTGACTCGTGACTTAGCTTTTTGACATGTAGTGCAGCGAGCAATAAAACGCTCAACATCCCGTCTCATCTTTGGCCAAAAGAAATGTGTAGCAAGTACGTCCTCCGTCTTCTTCACGCCAAAGTGTCCCATTAATCCTCCTCCATGCGCCTCCTGCAACAACAAAAGATGAACGGAGCTAGCTGGAATGCATAGCTTGTTAGCACGAAACACAAATCCATCATTAACGACGAACTTGTTCCACATTCTTCCTTCTTTACAATTCCGCATTACATCTTTAAAAACAACATCATGCACATATTGATCTTTGATGGTCTCCAAACCAAATATTTTGAAGTCAAGTTTTGAAAGCACAGTATAGTGTCGAGACAATGCATCAGCAACAACATTTTCTTTTCCCTTCTTGTGTTTAATGACATAAGGGGAACTCTCAATGAATTCAACCCATTTAGCATGTCTACGATTTAGTTTAGCTTGACTTTTAATATGTTTCAAAGATTCATGATCAGAGTGTATAACAAATTCTTTGGGCCATAAATAATGTTGCCATGTTTCTAAAGTCCGAACAAGAGCATATAATTCTTTATCATAAGTAGAATAATTCAGACTAGGCCCACTTAATTTTTCAGAAAAGTATGCAACAGGTTTGCCATCTTGTAATAACACACCTCCTAATCCAATTCCACTAGCATCACATTCAAGCTTAAAAGTCTTATTAAAATCAGGAAGTTGGAGTAAAGGAGCATGTGTCAACTTATCTTTCAATACCGTGAAGGCTTCTTCCTATGCGGTACCCCAAACAAAAGGCACATCTTTCTTTGTAAGCTCATTGAGAGGTGCAGCAATAGTGCTGAAATCTCTCACAAAACGCCTATAGAATCCAGCGAGGCCAAGAAAACTCCTCACTTGTGTGACCGTTTTGGGCTGCGGCCAACTCTCAATAGCTTCATTCTTGGCTTTATCAACTTCAATTCCCTGTGGAGTAACAACATAACCAAGATAAGATACTCGGTCGGTGCAAAAGGTGCACTTCCCAAGGTTACCAAACAAACGTGCATCATGTAGAGCAATAAAAACAGCACGTAAATGTTCCAAATGTTCCTCCAAAGATCTGCTATAAATCAATATGTCATCAAAGTAAACTACCACAAATCGTCCAATGAAAGCACGTGAAACTTCGTTCATTAATCTCATGAAAGTACTAGGTGCATTAGTTAACCCAAAAGGCATGACTAACCACTCATATAATCCAAACTTAGTTTTAAATGTTGTTTTCCATTCATCTCCCAATTTCATACGAATTTGATGGTATCCACTATGCAAATCGACTTTGGAGAATATTGTAGAGCCACTCAATTTATCAAGCATATCATCTAGCCTAGGAATAGGATGACGATAACGAATAGTAATATTATTAATGCCTCTACAATCAACACACATACGTGATGTACCATCCTTTTTCGGCATTAGAATAATAGGAACAGCACAAGGACTGAGAGATTCGCGTATATAACCTTTGCCGAGCAGCTCCTGTACTTGACGCATAATCTCCTTCGTCTCCTCTGGAATGGTACGGTATGGTGCACGGTTGGGTAATGATGCACCGGGAATTAAGTCAATCTGATGCTCAATCCCTCGAATGTGAGGTAATCCGGGTGGCACGTCTTGTGGAAAGACGTCAGCAAACTCCTGCAAAATGTTAGTGACAGTAGGAGGCAAAGAGGAAGGCACGCCCTTGAATGAAAATAATGCCACTTTGCACACAAAAGCATAGCAAACAGATTTGCTAAAATCTAGCTCATCAATATCAGATTTACTGGCAAGTAAACATGCACTTTTCAATTTAATTTCAGAAGCAACACTAGATGGTTTACTATTAGGCTTCATTTGTTGCTCAAATTCTTTTGCCACAATCTGATTTTCACTCTTCTTTTTCTCCTGTTTTGCTTTATTAGCTCTATTAATATCATCTTTCAAAATGGATCAGGATTCATAGGAAGCAAAGTAATATTTTTATCCTTATGAACAAGAGTATACTGATTGTTTCTACATGGTGTATAGAATTTTTATCAAATTCCATGGTCGACCAAGTAATAAGGAACATGCTTGCATAGGTACCACATCACAATCAACATAATCAGCATATGTAGAGATACTAAAATGCACACGAACTGATGAGGACATGACTATCTTGGATATGACCAAAAATATTGCATATATGCATATTTGTCAGGTGATTTCTAGTGCAAACTATTCAATAATCTATTTATGTTATCCAGAACAAAAATACTTCACACACTTTTGTGTTTTGTCTAATTGCAGGTGTATGGGACATTTGTACAATCCACATATGAAGATAAGGAAGAAAGAGATGTTTATTTGCTGTCCAAAAAGTTCTCTCACGTCACTTTTGGCCCAAGAGAAGATAGAGTCCAAGTCTCTCACGTTCTGGATTCAGATTCGGACTGCACAGACATACCTGACTCAAAACGCACACAAGTTTTTCATACGGACTCCGAATTGGGTGATTCTTTTTTTGTTGGAAACTAGATTCCGTGCACTTTCCAACCCAATTGGAATCACCTTCAAATTCGTCCGGAGCGTTGAGTTGTGGACGAAACAATCTGATGCTGCAGCAGAATCCGAGTCAAACTACAAGTCCAAAGGTGTTACATCACCTCCACTTGGGCCCATTGGCCTTGTACGACCTAGATTTAGTTTTAGGCTGCCTTGGGACGTCCTCCCACCTCCTTGGCCGCCACCCCTTGCTCCTATATAAGTAGATCCATCTAGTAGCTTTTCCTTGGGATTTGTTTAGTTAAAAGTTAGCCATTGCAACTTCGTGTACTTCGTTTGTGTCCAACGACCAGACCAAGACCGCTTACGGATCCCCACCTTTATCAATACTTCATATATACTCGCAATATTCAGATTGCTTTTATCATATTCTTGCTTGTTCTTCGATTGCTTGCAGGAATAGACCTTCGTGGTCAGGTTGATTGTGCTCCGGCGTGGTCAATAACCTCTCAGAGTTGGTTTAGCGATTGCTAAGGCGCAACGTCGTGCACGTTTGTAGTCGGATCGTCAAAGTCATCTTCACCAAATCGATAGTTATCATCTCATCGAAAGATCAGGACACCCCCGCCTCTATCAAGTGGTATCAGTTTTCAGGTTGCTCGGTGAGAATTTCCAGTTTTCCTAGATTAGATTTATTTTCTTACCAATTGTCCAAGAAAAAGCCACAAAAAAGAGTTAGATCTATTCATCCTTGGTCCAAGCCAGTCTGAGCCTTTGCAATTTTCTTTTCATTGCTTGCATAGTTGAATTATCGGTTGCATCGTCGTGTCGAGTTGCTGGTCTTAGTGTCTAGTTCGTTTAGAGTTTCGAGTTCTGTTCACATTAGTCACGCCACCGCTGCATCATTATCTCTTCCGCTGTCCACCACCCATCCATCAATTTCCACCACGTGCTACCCACCATTCATTGTCATAATAATAGTTGAGATCGTTCACATCTTCACTTGATCCAATCTGCATCTTATCTAGTTTGTTTTGGAAAGAGGGAGAAAAAAAAAAGAGAGAAAAAAAACGAGAGAAAAAAAAGAGAAAAAAAAAGTCAGAGAAAAAAAAACAGGAGAAAAAAAATCAAAAAAATCGGCACAAACTTTTTCAGAGGAAAGTTGGAGACAAAGTTGTTGTATATCCTGCTTGGCAGTTGTTTTTCATCATTATCTTCACTGCCGTTGTGATCTTCACTTATATCTTGCTGTCAAGAGCTACTTAGTATCCTTCATTGATGCTAGTTGTGCTACGCCGTGACCTCATTAGTGTTCTAGGCTCGCGTCTCTAGTCCGGTCTAGCCTAGGACCAGCACAGTACCGTCGTTGAGCGTTTATTCAACATTGCATCTTTGAATTGATTATTGCTAATCTTTTGCTACCATATATAGCCAACCCAGCTCCACATATTTCTACACCGTGTATACGTACGCTCCCCTGGCAATCGCTTTACTCAATATTCGGAGTTACTTGACACCGCTGGTTGCCGATCACCGCCTGCTGTATGGTAAGAACTTGTAAGACATTGATATTTGCTTTACTGTGAGCGTTTTACCACCACATCCTAGTAGTTATAGGAACATTATTTTTGGGTTTTGTTTCTTGTTCTACTAATCATGACAGGATCCAGAGTCAATTCATGGGCTTTGTCGATCGTGGGAGACGTGCCACCACCTTTGCAAATACCACAACCGTCACGAGAGGTGCACAAACATCCAAATGCACATGATCAGGTTAATGTATCTATACCACCATTTAATGGCCGTTTTAAACCTGCTTTATATATTGAATGGGAGTTCGACATAAAAAATATATTTGCTTCCCATAATTTCGATGAACATAAAAAGGTTAAGGTTGCGGTTGGTTCTTTCACTGGTTATGCTTTGGTTTGGTGGAGTGAATATTGTCGGTTACACCCTGATTATATACCTACTACTTGGGATGATTTGAAACTTGCCATGCGACATACTTTCGTCCCTGCTTATTATACTCGTGACATGATTAAGAAGTTGCAACACTTAAAACAAGGTAGTGAAACTGTAACAAAATATTATGATGATTTACAAACTACCTTGTTGCATTCCTCTTTAGAAGAAAGTGAAGATGATTTTATGGATAGATTTTGGGGAGGATTAAACCGTGATATTCAAGAGATACTAATTCATGAAGAGTGTTATCCTATGGACCATTTGTTTCATCTTGCTTGCAAAGCTGAACAGGAAATAAAACAACGTGTTGGCCACGAGGAGAACAAGCGCACGGTGCACATTCCAAGAGTTGATATGATTGTTCCTTCAACTACTAGGCATACTATGACAACCACATCCGTTGTTGTCAGGACTACATCACCTCCACAATGTGACACATCGCCCCCGAGAGTGGCTACATCATCTGAGTTGATCATAAGAGGTAATGACAAAGGTACTGATCTTCCATCTCTACATGAGAATGATGAATGCCTTGTAAATTTGAATGCACCATCTGATGAGCTACCCACTACTTTGATCACACCACCTATTTTAGAGGACTACGTTGATAATTTGACTTTGCCATGTGATCAAACAACTGAAATACCAACAATTTTGAGTGCACCCATTGAATTAACTATTGATGCAAAGGAACCAATGTTTAATCATTTTGATATGACCTCTAATCTTGGTGATGATTCTGTGTTGAATGACTTATTGCATGTTTGCTTATTTAAGCATGTTGTAGCATGTAAATTTGATGCAAGTAAGGTTTATTCACCAATGTTGGGATGGTTTAATGATGAACATTGTCAATCTTTTGAAATGAATAAGAGCTTCACTTATATGTGCAAACTGAGTTGCAATATTTTCATGCCTTCTACTTCTTGTGCTAATTTTTTGGCTTTAGATTTTATGAACTATGCAAGTTACTCATCTATTCATGTGTCATATATGCAAAAATCAAGGGAAGTAAAAATGGATGACATATACATATACAACATGTACACCTTGTCTCTTTTGTTAGCCACATTTCAGATTAAGCAACGCCGAGGACGGCTTTATTTTCAAGAAGGGGAGGATGATGAGGACATGACTATCTTGGATATGACCAAAAATATTGCATATATGCATATTTGTCAGGTGATTTCTAGTGCAAACTATTCAATAATCTATTTATGTTATCCAGAACAAAAATACTTCACACACTTTTGTGTTTTGTCTAATTGCAGGTGTATGGGACATTTGTACAATCCACATATGAAGATAAGGAAGAAAGAGATGTTTATTTGCTGTCCAAAAAGTTCTCTCACGTCACTTTTGGCCCAAGAGAAGATAGAGTCCAAGTCTCTCACGTTCTGGATTCAGATTCGGACTGCACAGACATACCTGACTCAAAACGCACACAAGTTTTTCATACGGACTCCGAATTGGGTGATTCTTTTTTTGTTGGAAACTAGATTCCGTGCACTTTCCAACCCAATTGGAATCACCTTCAAATTCGTCCGGAGCGTTGAGTTGTGGACGAAACAATCTGATGCTGCAGCAGAATCCGAGTCAAACTACAAGTCCAAAGGTGTTACATCACCTCCACTTGGGCCCATTGGCCTTGTACGACCTAGATTTAGTTTTAGGCTGCCTTGGGACGTCCTCCCACCTCCTTGGCCGCCACCCCTTGCTCCTATATAAGTAGATCCATCTAGTAGCTTTTCCTTGGGATTTGTTTAGTTAAAAGTTAGCCATTGCAACTTCGTGTACTTCGTTTGTGTCCAACGACCAGACCAAGACCGCTTACGGATCCCCACCTTTATCAATACTTCATATATACTCGCAATATTCAGATTGCTTTTATCATATTCTTGCTTGTTCTTCGATTGCTTGCAGGAATAGACCTTCGTGGTCAGGTTGATTGTGCTCCGGCGTGGTCAATAACCTCTCAGAGTTGGTTTAGCGATTGCTAAGGCGCAACGTCGTGCACGTTTGTAGTCGGATCGTCAAAGTCATCTTCACCAAATCGATAGTTATCATCTCATCGAAAGATCAGGACACCCCCGCCTCTATCACGAACAGTATGTGTTTCCTTAACATTGCCACTGTTGTTGAACCATTGGATGTAGTAAGGATGTGGATGTGGTCTCGTGGTGAGAGATAGCTTCTTCACCATCTCCATGCTAGCAAAGTTGTTGCAGCTCCCTCCATCTATGATGACGCGCATAAAACGTTCCTTCACAACTCCCTTTGTATGGAACAAATTATGCCTCTGATTTTGCTCAGCTTGTGTAACCTGCACACTCAAAACACGTTGAGCAACTAAACATTCATCACCTGTCAGCATCTTCAGGAGCCATGTATTGCGTCTCATGATCAGAATCATCTCCACTGTGTTCTTCACTTGTAGTAAGGGCCAAAGTCTCCTCATCATAGTCACTAGCAGACTCATACCCACCATCCTCAGTAGCAATCATCACACACAGAGATTTTCATTCTCGCGCATAATGTCCTCTTCCCTTACAACGATGCCAAATAATATCACTTGTGTGCCCTATTGATGCCATGGAAGAAGAAGAGCTCTGTGCAGGACCGGCAGGTGCGCTCTTGGCAGATAGTGGTGGTTGTGCCTGCTTTCTGGTATCACGGCTGGAGGTGGCAGTTGATAGAGGTGCTGGTGTAGTGGAAGTAGAGGATGCATGCGGTGTCCATGATGAAGGTCGACCTGCAGAAAAGTTAGTTCGCGGCAATGCTTGTCGATCCTGCACTTCACGTTCAGCTTTACAAGCAAGATGGAATAAACGAGTGATATTAGTGTACTCCTTATACTCTAGAATGGTCTGAATCTCTCTATTTAATCCACCCATAAAACATGCAAGCATAGCTTCATTCTCCTCAACAATACCACATCTAATCATGCCAGTTGTAATTCCTCATAATATTCTTCTACAGAATTTTTTCCTTGTCTTAAACGCTGCAATTTTTGAAGCAATTCACGTTGATAATATGGTGGAACCCAACAAGTACGCATAACAGTTTTTAAAGCAGCCCAAGTAGTTGGAATAGGATATAATCTACAATGTTCAGACCACCATACACATGCACAACTAGTGAAAGCACAAACAGCAGCAGCAACCCGTCTCTCCTCGGGATATTGTAAACATGTAAAACATTGTTCAGTTTCTAACTCCCAAGCAAGATATATATCAGGAACATATCTACCCTCAAATGGTGGAATATTCAATTTCAGTTTCGGAATATGGTCATTATCTCGTACCTGAGGTGGTGGTGCAGGCCTACCGTTGCGAATATATACCTGAGGTCAACCTGCTGGTGGTGGTGCTGGTGGCTGCACGTAGTTCTGATTTTGATCAACCTCATCCTCGTAATAGTCCTCCACCTCTGCAGTAATAGCAGGAGCTACAGAAGCACCAACGGCAGTAGCAGCGGCACCAGAATTTTGTCCTGGCTCAATAGGAACACGCTGTGCTCGCCCCACTGTATCGCGACATAGAGCTGGTTGTGGGAGACGTTTGTGTAATTCATCAAACTTGGCATCCAACTTGGTGTCAATTGACTTCTCAATGTTATCCATCTTCTCCATTGCCTTTCCAAAGCTGGCCATCACGTCTTCTGCCTGTTGACCCAACATTTGATGAAACTTATCATGAAGCTCCTTGTTCGTCATGTTCTCCCAGTCAATCTCGTCGGCTTGTGTTCCTGCCATAGTTAGCAGCAATAGAAACAGACAAGAATATGATCCTATAGACTACTGGAATATGGTGGTGGTGGGGTGTCACAAATCCGTCAAGCGAATCTCAAATTCTTACCAGTTCTTACCCAGCAGCAGGTGGTGATCGGCAATCGTTGTAGTCAAGACTCTCAAAGCTTTGATAGAGCGATTACCAGGGAGAGTCAAACGCATGACGTAGATGTATGTGGAGCTGGGAAGGCTTATAATATGGTAGCAAAAAAGGTCAGCAATAATCAGTTCAGAGATGCAAAATTGAATAAACGCTCAATGACGGTACTGTGCTGGACCATGCTAGAGATGAGAGCCTAGAACACTAACAAAATCACGGTGCTGCACGTAAACAAGGGAGGAGCACACTCTGAATTTTTTCTCTCTTTTTTTTCACTTTTTTTGCACTTTTTTCCTCTTTTTTTTTGCTCCACAACAATTTTTTTTCGAAAAAGTCTACAAATGGTCTAGAAACTGCCTAGCCAGAATTTTCCAGACTTAGTTTTTTTAAACTGGAACTATTTTTCTACTGCGGGTAGCACAAAAGTTGGGGAGTCCGACTTGGTCACGTCTCGTAGTATCGCGTGATCTGGAACTCGGAAATAAAGAAACAAATACTGGACTCGGACTAGGACTGGTGGCGGAGATGAATCCGGTGGAACTTGGACTAGTGATGATGGAATACGATGGGCGGTGAAGCACAGACTGGTGGCGAATATATGGATACGGATCGATGGCGGATAAGCGGTGGTGGTAGATGGCAGGGGCGATGATGATAGTGTGGCGGCGGCGGCGTGACCACTTATGACCAGAAGTCGAAACTCTAAAAGACTAGACGCTGAGACCAGCAACTTGACACGACGATGCAACCGCAAATTCAACAAAGCAAAATACTGAAAAGACTATGCAAAGGCTCAGACTGGTTCGGATATGATGACCTAACCCAAAAAATTGTTTTGGCTTTTTCGTGGACTGTAGGTATGAACAACAGACTCGATCTAAACTACGAAAAACTGTAAAATCTCACCGAGCAACCTCGAGTTCTGATACCACTTGATAGAGGCAAAGGTGTCCCATCTTTCGATGAGATGGTGGCTATCGTTTTGGAGGAAGTCGACTTTGATGATCCGACTACGAACGTGCGAGGACGTCGCGCCTTAGCAATCACTAAACCAACTCCGAGAGGTTATTGACCACGCCGGAGCATGATGAACCTGACCACGAAGGTCTGTTTCCTGCAGACAAACAAAGATCAAGCAAGAAACTAAGATTGCAATCTGGATATTACGAATATAAGAGGAAAGCTTTAATGATCATGGTGGGGTTCTGTGACGCCTTTGTCTAGTCGTTGAACACAAACGAAGTACGCGAAGTTGCAGCTATGGTGAACTTTAATCTAAACAAAACCCAAAGTCTAAACGGTGCCCTAAGGGCTGTATATATGGAGGAAGAGGGGTGGAATTTCGTGGCCCTTGGTGGAGGGGTCCGAAATCAACCATATCTTTTGTTTCCCCACACATACGGACTCTAAAAATAGCCTATACTTATGTATTTCAAAATTACATGGGCCTGGCCCAATAATAAGGTGACACAACACCTAGAATTTCCTCGGGACGAAAAGTTATGAAATGGCATCTTGTATAATTCGTCCAAGGCTTCATGCACCCATTATGGTGGCTTCAAAGTCCTGAAATCACCACTTGTAACTCCGTTCTTGTTCCCCTTGCGCATGCCATCATCTCCATGCTTGTTCTAGCTCCAATGTTCATCCTTCTCCAAGCTAGGCCCTTTATTTGTAAGCAAAACAAATGTATCCAATTTAGACATCATCATATTCTCATGAACATTACAATCATTACCAAGAAACGAAAGTACCTGATAATTTAATTGGCGTGCGCGAGCTCTAGTAATTGGTACAGTATATGTAGCAGTAGGGGCTGTGGGTGTAACAATGGTATTGATGTCCTCATCACTACCACAAACACACACTTCCCTCTTCTCTTCTCACTGTCCATGCCCCAGTATGTCCAATACGGCTCCACGCACGTGCACACTCCCGCCCCTCTTTTCATCGATCTCATACTTGCACACTCCTCCCACTTGATATAGTAGGCCTCTTGCACCACCTCCTAGCCGCATCCCTCTCCTCCGGTCCATCTCTTCGGACCTTATTTGCTTCTAACACATGCATGAATGTATACCTACTGATCTCCCTACATATAGCTAGGTCGACTATAAGTCTTTTGCCCCACACACCGGTCGACGTACCTCACTAGTTATGTCTCTCCCTTTCTTCGACACACGACGATTGATCTTCCTATGTAGTTACGTCTGCTGACCACAACCATATCGTCCCCCTCACCATCCTTGCATACCTCCCGACCCTCTCTCACACGCACGTGCATAGACAGGTAGACATCCCCTCTCTTATTGATATTGCATTGAAGTGGTACCCTCCATTTGTCTAGCATCCCACCATTTGAGAGAAGCAACTCCACCAACAACCCTCTGACACTCTACCTTTTTCTCTCTCCAAACCTTAATTCCTCTGCTACACATATGCATGGATGCCGATCGATCTCCCTCAATACATAGCTAGGTCTCTCTCCTTCTCCACACATATACCAGTCGTTCTACCTCTCTAAAGTTAGTTCTCTGCCCCCCCCCCCCCACACACACACATAAACCGATAGTCGAACATTGTAGGTAGGTATCCATGCCACGTAGACAAACTGCACCTCTACCCTCTCACATTCTAGTAGGCTAGCCGCCCTATACCTTTGATATGAGCAAACATAAATTCGATGGAACTCTTTATCAATTGCGCACCCACACACTTCATCCCTATTTTCGATTCTATCGGTATCTCAGGCTGATGATCCCTCCACTCTCTTCTCGTGGATCGCTCCCTCTATATATGATATATCCATGACTCTGTTTCACACACATTGCATATGTTACATTTTTTGTTTGAGATATCATCGAGATATTGCCTCTGTTTCGCACAAACCATCTCTCTCACACCCACCCACGTACGTACCTGCACGTAAAGAAGAGGTGCACGCACGACTCACATACTCATGTGTCGTTGCCGACCGCATTTGCGTGGGTACACGGAACAAAGTTCGACTTGATGCGTTAGTATTAAATAAATTATATTCCTCAATGGGACATATAGAATATAAAACGATAGTCATCGAGAAAAAATAAATCCACTCCACTATATACAATGGAGCGTACCTGTCGGGGTTTGTCTCTTGTCACACTATCTCACACAAGGCGGCGGTGGCCTCTCTCTCTCACAGTTGGTCACTGATCCGGATGCATCCCGTCCGCCGGCGGAAAGGGAGGATGTGCATCGTTTCTTCTTTTGACAGCGTCGAGGCAGCATGTCCCGATCTGCGGTGCATGTAGTTATCTATGACCAAGCTCCGGCATAGTAGGGCCTTCGCCACTTGCTCACTGCTGCAGTATGGGTAGATCCCGGCCGCCGGCGCCCTCCTAGTTACACCCTGATGACCCTCAGGTACAGCTTCCTCCAGACTTGCTCCACTGCCCATCTTCCCATGTTGCTTCATGTGGAAAATTCTGCATGTGGATCTTCCCTAGTTCTTTGCCCAAAATGTAGCTCGGTCGACGTACTTTCCATGTTGCAATCTCGTCCTCACACCATTTTACATAAACAACTGTGCTGCTATCTTCCCTTAGGACAAGGATGTGCTTCTTTTTTGTCGGCGTATGTGTCATCAACTGTTATTGGCCAGTAATTGTGTCCTTTCCTCTTTCTTGCAAAGAGGGCTATCTATTGCCCAAACCAGCGCCGGTCATGCCACCTGCTCCAGCCTCCATTGGTCGGCTATGCTGCCGTGCACGCCTCACCTCCCCACCCTACTCCCATCGCTGGCCTGGCCATCCCTGTACTCACCCATACCTCCTGCTATTCTCTAGCAACGGCAGCCTCACACAAAGCCCAACCAGTAAACCCTCGTACTCCCCTCCACGGGAAACAACTGCCAAGTCTTCCCAGGCTCCGGGTCCTTCCCTTCCTAGGCCTCGCCGCCGTCCATTGCCTTGGTTCTCTCGCCGTGGCGTGGTCAACATGGTCAAGAAACGACTTACATCGGAACAGGACTATATGTGGAGAGGCAGACAGCTGGGTCCACGGCTGTAGCAAGGAAGTGCCTCCTTATTACGTGCAAAATAATGATTTCTCCACCTAACAGCGGGGACTTACCGGCGGGGCCTCTGTATTTTGACTTAGCTGTATTTTGCAAAAAAAATGTTTCGCCCCTGACAGCTAGGACCCACTAGCTATATCTTCGGACGCAAGGAAGTGCCTCCATATTAGGGGCGAAAAAATGAATCCTCCCCCTAACAGCTTGGACCCACCACCAATAACTTCGCACGGAAGGAAGTTCCTCCTTATCCTCCCTAATAGTCGGGACCCACCTGGTCGAAGCGTATGTAGCGTTGTCATTCTGGTCGTGAATGTGTACGTACATACTGGTCAATCGATCTCTCTGCAACGATGATCCGTGGCCGAGCAAGTAGCGGCACGTGTAGTAGTAGAGCCCCCACCGTAGCAGTTCAGGCAGTCCCTTCTAAACAGTGTACACGTACGTACAACTACATGCCAAAAAATACGGCCACGTACGTACATACGGGTGGGGTCTCGAACGCCTACTCGTGCATATGTACGGCCAGGGCTCGTGTACACGGAGAGGCAACGGACGGCAGAACCAGTGTCCTATTCGTTGGGAAACAAACCGGATGGGTCGAAATGGAGAAATAGTGTCATGTTCATCGGGAGGCAACAGACTGGGTCAGAATGTGTCATGTTCAATGGGAGCCAACCGGCTTGGACGGAACAGCCGAAAAGGGGTCTGGTGTACCGCAATACAGAGGAAACGACTACGGTCAAAACGACATCCTGTTCATCGGGAGGGGTCTGACGTACCGCAAAACAGAGGAAACAAACTTGTGTAGGAGCGCTACAATCGAAATGGGGGTCCTGTTCATCGGGAGGGATGTGGCGTACCACAAAACGGGGCTCCATGGGCTACTGTTCACCTATCATCAACTTCCTTCAGCCTCCACTTGCACTATTCATCCATCGCATCTTCCTCCTGCCTCCACCAGCTACTCTTCATCCACAGGCTACAATTCATCTAGCCCTCCACCGGCTACTGTTCAACCAGCCCTCCATGAGGTCCTGTTCATCCACCCCCAACCAGCTCGGCCGTGGCGGCCTCCTCTCGGGGTCCTGTTCATCCAGCGGCAATGACCTACTACCACGGGGTCCTGTTCGTCCAAGCCCACCGGGAACTGTTCATCCAACCCCAACCACGTACGTCTCAACTTGTTCAACCAACCACCACGTTCACTATTTATCAAGAGGCAGCAGGTCCGATCGGCTTCAATAAGCAGCAGCAATAGCGATCGATTGATTAATCGCTCGGGTTCAGTTTGCAGCAGTAGCGAAGGGATCACTCGGGTTCAGTTAATAGCCAAGGGATCGATCGCTTGGGTTCAATAACGTAGCTAGTGCAATCGCCTGGGTTCGTTAAGCGAAGGCCTTGCTCGGGTTCAGTTGTAGCCCAACTCCTCGCACACACGTGCGTACGTATACGAAAGAAACACGCAAACCTCCATGCATCGCTCGTCCCCGACCACCCACCGTAACCGGGAACTCCCCGAAATTTTCCTCACCCTCTCTTCTATAACGATTTTTTTCCGTCGTGGACGTCCCAAAGAATGTCTTGCAGGTGCGTCTCCGGCCCGCCTAGGATGAAAAGCCCATTTTTTGTCATGAATTTTTTGTCATAGAAGTAGGAGCCCACCACATCCATGATGATACCGGGTTTTGCCACAATTATCGTCATAGAAGTGTCATAAGCATGAATTTTTTTTCGTTCGGGCCAAAATGTCACGGATGTGTGCTTTTTTGTAGTGTCAAGAGGGTGAGAAAGCTAAACTTGATGAGTTCGAAGCCCCCCAAGTGACATTATGATCAATTAATAACATATGCACAATATATGTGATGAAACGATAGAGGCCCCGAGTTTCAGGGATGCTGACTTTATTACGTTGATCATAATATGATAAGCCAATAAGGCAGGATACCCATGTTTCAACCGCGCATCTTGGCAGCTAGTCCTCTTTGGCAACCTTTAATTTTTCGCCGATATGGAAGGATACCCATGTTTGAACTACGCATCGTGGCAGCAAGTTCTCTTTGGCAACCTTCAATTTTTTGCCGATATGGCAGCAGCCCCTAGGTCTGGGTTATCTTCCTTGCAATGAACCAGGGTTCTTGAATTTCAGAAACCAGCCAAATTTGCCGAGTCATGTGTGTGTAACTCCCGAGTCTTAAGATGATTCAAGGAGTCGCCTTGAGATTCTTCATACTTGGCCGTGGCATAAGCCGTCATAAAGTTGACAGCGGAACGCTGGAATGTGTTGAAGCTAGGGGCAAAGTGGCGAGTTAATGATCTTCGCGACACTCATTGTATATCCTTGGCGTTGATAATGCGATGTGAATCCAGCGAAGGTTGAAGTTGACCGTGGCGGGTTATAAATGGTCCCGTATGAGTTGTTCCAATAACCCAGCTGATGGTTCGTCCCGGTTGGTTGTTGAGGTTAACCAAACTGCAGTGGCGCTGAATTGCAGCCTGTCCATTGAGCCAGCCGGTGCAGGAGGAGGCTGATAATATATTATGATTTGCGCCAGAGTTCTTGGAATAGACCGGGCCACGGGAGTAGACAATAGAGACGGCCGCGGCATTGGAGGCGGCGCAGATGTGGGGAGTCGGCTGCGAGCGCAGACAGATGAGTTGGCCGCAGAAGCGGATGGATAAGTTGACCATGGATGCGAACGGATGAGTCGGCCATGGCATTGTAGGCCGGCGCGGACGGGTGAGTCGATCGCGGGCGCGATCCCGACGAGCTGATGTAGACCAAGATGTAGGGGCGGCGGCTTGCGCACATCCAATCATCAGGTAGTGCTTGCAGATAGATGCCAAACTGCAAGATGGCGGCTTGTGCGCCTGCCAGTCGGGCAATGCGGCTTGGGCGGATGCTGGTACATCATGATGCTGGGGCACGGTCCGTATCTATGGCATGGCTCCACTTTTATAATGAATAATTGTCCTGTATAATAAATATCACAGACGATAGTAATTGTTCTCGAAAGACTAAAATATGTATCAATAAAAATGACTTGATGGATTTCACCTGATTTGTTAAGATGATTGATGATTCGTATGTAGCATCCGTAAATCACCTTTCAGTATTGTCGCTGAATTCCTTTTGATCCTTATGTGTATACAAAGGATATTTGTGATGACCCCCTCGAGGACCATGCCAGATACTGCCACAGATCCTCCTTTTTTTAGTTGGATGCAGGATCTCTAAATTCAAGTCTTCCATGTAAAAATGTCGAGCCTTACAAAACACAGAACTTCGGGAACACATCCAAGCTATTTGCTAGCAAGCCTCTTATCCCTAAACTATCAGTTCAATTCAATAACCTAGCGTCGTAAAGTGCCCCTTCAGTAGTGTATTTAGGCATCGACGAGACATCAAGCTTCCCCTTATCATTATTGCCCACGCCTGGTGGTATCTGAAGGGGCCCTGGTTCCTCTTTCCTACCTTTGGTAGATCACTGGTTGCCATCTATACCGGATTAAACAATTGCACCAAGGATAGTTGATGTAATAGCACTACTATTGCCAGGGCCATAAGAGGACATCATGGCTAAATTTTTATTTCGTGGAGGAGAAATGCATGACAGGTTTCATCTACTTCCCAAGGGGATGGATTTGACACCTTTGGCTGGTTACTTGTTTGCTAGCGAGCAATCAAGGAAGCAATAATTGCATCAAGTGAATCACACGTGGCAGGAATCGGCTACTGGACAATCGAACTATTTTGCAAAGGCGGTTGTTAGCTATCTTGAGAGGGCACAACTTGTAATAACAGTGCTAAAAAACTTATACTGGATATGCAGTCATTCGATGAAAACGGTGTCACTTTGCTTTCGTTATCTACCACGGTCTATTCTGTGTTACACTAAATGGATGGACTGGCAAATTTACTTGGAAACTTAAAAGGATTATGTTTCTCCTACTGTAGAACCTTTTGAATTGCCTCATCTATTGGAAAAAAGCTAAAGTGTCATCTTTCCTGAATAATTTGGTGGTTGAGCAAACCCATTTGTCAAGATGGTATATGGCACTTCCATAGAGCTATCACCCTTCAATGCAATCATACTGCCAGTAAATGATTAACCATCTCCCGTTCTGCACTTAACTCCAACATTGCTTAATGATTTGTGGGTATATTGGCTTGGCTTCAGGCAATGCATCTTATTAACACCAAGTGTGACATTTGCTTCCGTGCCAGTTGGTTTACGGTGCTACAGATGATCTTTCATGATTCCCTGATATTCGTCAATAGTAGCAGCTATCAGGCTTAGTACTTATCTAGCCGTAGAAGACTTCCACCTTTCCTTGGCAAAGTGCCAGAGAGCGGTGGCCGCGGGATGCGGGGCGGAGCCGGCGGGACACTGGAGGCTTGAAACGGTGGATGAAGCGTGCCATGGTAGAAATGGGCGCCTCGATTTGAGGCCATGGCCATGGCCGCAAGAGCGGGTCGACGAAGTGGGCGGCACAAGATGAACTACAGTCGCTCGCAGGCGGAGGAGGTCATAATCCCCAAGTGCAAGGAATCATATCAGAAATTTCCAAAGGTGGAAGTGTTAAGTATGGAGTGACGAACCCACAAGGATCTAAATGTAAGATCAATATTCTCTCAAGTCCTATCTGCCACTGATATGACTCTACATACACCAAATGTTTGCTTTCATCTAGAAACGAGAAATAAACTATGTTGTGGGTATGAAGAGGGTAGCTTTGCATGATATCGGAGAACTAAAATAGAAAAATAGGTGTTGTTAACACAAAGTTAGAATATATTACTATATATTATAAATGGCGAGTGTGGAATAATGATGGATCGACGTGTGGAATTATCCTAGGAAATTGTTAACAAGATCGGTAATCATTAGTGCAATTTTATATGAAGGAGAGGCATAAACTAACATACTTTATCTACTTGGATCATATGCACATATAATTGGAACTCTAGCAAGCATCCGCAACTACTAAAGATCATTATGGTAAAACCCAACCATAGCATTAAATTATCAAGTCCTCTTTATCCCATACGCAACAACCCCCTTACTCGGGTTTTGTCGTGGTTCAACATGATCACCTATGGGGCCATTGGCCCCTTGTGGTCCGGAAAGGGGGAAGGGCTCATTGCACAAAGAGCAGAGGTCGTAGAACAACACGACAACGATGACATGATACGTCTCCAATGTATCTATAATTTTTTATTGTTCCATGCTATTATATTATCTGTTTTGGGTGTTTAATGGGCTTTATTATACACTTTTATACTATTTTTGGGACTAACTTATTAACCGGAGGCCCAGTCCAAATTGTTGTGTTTTGCCTCTTTCAGTGTTTCGCAAAAAAGGAATATCAAATGGAGTACAAACGGAATGAAACCTTCGGGACAGTCGTTTTTGGAACAAACGCAATCCAGGAGACTTGGAGTGGACGTCAAGGAATGAACGATGCGACCACGAGGCAGGGAGGCGCGCCCAGGGGGTAGGCGCGGCCCCACCCTCGTGGGCCCCTCATGGCTCCCCCGACCGACTTCTTTCACCTACATATACTCATATAACCCGAAAACATCCGAGAGCACCACGAAACCCTATTTCCACTGCCACAACCATCTGTACTCGTGAGATCCCATCTTGGGGCCTTTTCTGGTGCTCTATCGGAGGGGGGATCGATCACGGAGGGCTTCTACATCAACACCATAGCCTCTTCGATGAGTTGTGAGTAGTTTACCACAGACCTTCGGGTCCATAGTTATTAGCTAGATGGCTTCTTTTCTCTCTTTGATTCTCAATACAAAGTTATCCTCAATCTTTTTGGAGATCTATTCAATGTAATACTTTTTGTGGTGTGTTTGTCGAGATCCGATGAATTGTGGGTTTATGATAAAGATTTTCTACGAACAATATTTGAATCTCCTCTGAATTCTTTTCTGTATGATTTGTTATCTTTGCAAGTCTCTTCGAATTACTAGTTTGGTTTGGCCTACTAGATTGATCTTTCTTGCAATGGGAGAAGTGCTTAGCTTTGGGTTCAATCTTGTGGTGTCCTTTCCCAGTGACCGCAAGGGTTGCAAGGCACGTATTGTATTGTTGCCATCGAGGATAGAAAGATGAGGTTTATATCATATTGCTTGAGTTTATCCCTCTACATCATGTCATCTTGCCTAATGCGTTACTCTGTTCTTATGAACTTATTACTCTAGATGCATGTTGGATAGCGGTCGATGTGTGGAGTAAGAGTAGTAGATGCAGAATTGTTTCGATCTACTTGTCGCGGACGTGAGGCCTATATACATGATCATGCCTAGATATTCTCATAATTATGCACTGTTCTATCAATTGCTCGACAGTAATTTGTTCACCGACCGTAATACTTATGCTATCTTGAGAGAAGCCACTAGTGAAACCTATGGCCCCCGGGTCTATTTTCCATCATATAAGTTTCCGATCTATTTTATTTTGCAATCTTTACTTTCCAATCTATATCATAAAAATACCAAAAATATTTATCTTATTATCTCTATCAGATCTCACTTTTGCAAGTGACCGTGAAGGGATTGACATCCCCTTTATCGCGTTGGTTGCAAGGTTCTTATTTGTTTGTGCAGGTACGAGGGAGTTGAGTGTAGCCTCCTACTGGATTGATACCTTGGTTCTCAAAAACTGAGGGAAATACTTATGCTACTTTGCTGCATCACCCTTTCCTCTTCAAGGGAAAACCAGCGCTTGCTCAAGAGGTAGCAAGAAGGATTTCTGGCGCCGTTGCCGGGGAGTCTATGCACAAATTAAGACATACCAAGTACCCATCACAAACTCTTATCCCTCGCATTACATTATTTGCCATTTGCCTCTCGTTTTCCTCTCCCCCGCTTCACCCTTGCTGTTTTATTCACCCTCTTTTTCCCGTTCGCCTCATTTTCGCTTGCTTCTTGTGTCATCATTCACTGTCATGGCTAGCTCTTTTTCCCTTCCTTCATCTCTCGATTTTGAATTCCTCCACGTGAAACAAAGACATGGAGAAAACTTAAAAGATGCTTGGTATAGGATGATAGAATCCTTTCGTAGTTGCACTATAGAGGGAGATTTCAAGATTTTACTTCGCAATTTTTATATTGGGATAACCATATCCCATAGACAACTCCTTGATTTTGCTGCCAAAGGGAATTTTATTGAAATTGATCCTAGTATTTCTTATGAAATTATAGAGGGGATAGTAGGAGTACTTCCCCCACAAAAGGGACCACCCCTTACTCAAGAAGGAACCCAAATCTTAGAGAAATTATGTGAATTGCAAAAATTTAGCGAACCTCTTAAAAATGTTGGTGGGAATCTCAATCGCATGAATACATTGATTACACTTTGCAATAAGCGGTTGGATGCTCTAGATCTAAAGATCTCTGAGCATGAAGGAAAACGCAAGGAACCTCCCGGATCGGAGCATAACTCCTATAAAAAGACAAATACCAAAGATGGCAATACTTAGATCTATTCTCGCTTTTATGCCTAGCTAGAGGCGTTAAACGATAGCGCTTGTTGGGAGGCAACCCAATTTTATTTTTGTTCTTAGCATTTTGTTCCTGTTTAGTAATAAATAATTCATCTAGCCTCTGGTTAGATGTGGTTTTATGTTTTAATTAGTGTTTGTTCCAAGTAAAACCTATAGGATCATCTTGGGTGATAGTTAATTTGATCTTGCTGAAAAACAGAAACTTTTGCACGCACGAGAATAATTTTAATAAATCACAGAAACGTGATTTTCAGTTGATTCTTTTTGCAGAATATTAATAAACACATTATCTAGGACTTCCTACTGAAGTTTTGGGGTTCCAGAAGTATTCGAAAGTTACAGGTTGCTATAGACTGTTCTGTTTTTGACAGATTCTGTTTTTCGTGTGTTGTTTGCTTATTTTGATGAATCTGTGAATAGTATCGGGGGGTATGAACAATAGAGAAGTTGGAATACAATAGGTTTAGCACCAATATAAATAAAGAATGATTTCATTACAGTACCTTAAAGTGGTGGTTTGTTTTATTTCGCTAACGGAGCTCATGAGATTTTCTGTTGAGTTTTGTGTTGTGAAGTTGTCAAGTTTCTGGGTAAAGATTTGATGGATTATGGAAAAAGGAGAGGCAAGAGACTAAGCTTGGGGATTCCCAAGGCACCCCAAGGTAAAATTCAAGGACAACCAAAAGCCTAAGCTTGGGGATGCCCCGGAAGGCATCCCCTCTTTCGTCTTCGTCCATCGGTAACTTTACTTGATGGTATATTTTTATTCACCACATGATATGTGTTTTGCTTGGAGCGTCTTGTAAGATTTGAGTTCTTGATTTTTAGTTTACCACAATCATCCTTTCTGTACACACCTTTTGGGAGAGATACACATGAATCAGAATTTATTAGAATACTCTATGTGCTTCAGTTATATCTTTTGAGGTAGATAGTTTTGCTCTAGTGCTTCACTTATACCTTTTTAGATCATGGCGGTGGTTTTATTTTATAGAAATTATTGATCTCTCATGATTCACTTATATTATTTTGAGAGTCTCTTAGAACAGCATGGTAATTTTCTTGGGTTATAAAATTAGTCCTAATATGATGGGCATCCAAGTTGGGGATAATAAAAACTTTCATATAGAGTGCATTAAATACTATGATAAATTTGATACTTGATAATTGTTTTGAGATATAAAGGTGGTAATATTAGAATCATGCTAGTTGGGTAATTATGAAATTGAGAAATACTTATGTTAAAGTTGGCAAGTCCCGTAGCATGCACGTATGGTGAACGTTGTGTGACAAATTTGAAGCATGGGGTGTTCTTTGATTGCCTTCCTTATGAGTGGAGGTCGGGATCGCGATGGTTAACTCCTACCAACCATTCCCCTAGGAGCATGCGTAGTAGTACTTTGCTTAGAGGGTTAATAAACTTTTGCAATAAGTATATGAGTTCTGTATGACTAATGTGAGTCCATGGATTATACGCACTCTTACCCTTACGCAATTTGCTAGCCTCTACGGTACCGTGCATTGCCCTTTCTCACCTTGAGAGTTGGTGCAAACTTCGCCGCTGCATCCAAACCCCGTGATACGACATGCTCTATCACAGATAAACCTCCTTATATCTTCCTCAAAACAGCCACCATACCTACCTACTATGGAATTTCCATAGCCATTTCGAGATATATTGCCATGCAACTTTCCACCGTTCCGTTTATTATGACACGCTCCATCATTGTCATATTGCTTTGGATGATCATGTAGTTGACATCGTATTCATGGCAAAGCCACCTTTATAATTCTTTCATACATGTCCATCTTGATTCATTGCACATCCCGGTACACCGTCGGAGGCATTCATATAGAGTCATATCTTGTTCTAAGCATTGAGTTGTAAGTAAATAAAAGTGTGATGATCTTCATTATTAGAGCATTGTCCCATGTGAGGAAAGGATGATGGAAGCAATGATTCCCTCACAAGTTGGGATGAGTCTCCGGACTTTATGAAAAATGAAAGAGGTCAAAGAAGCCCAAATAAAAAAAGGCCAAAGAAGCCCAAAAAAAGAAAAAATGAGAGAAAAAGAGAGAATGGACAATGTTACTATCCTTTTTCCACACTTGTGCTTCAAAATAGCACCATGATCTTCATGATAGAGAGTTTCTTATTTTGTCACTTTCATATACTAGTGGGAATTTTTCATTACAGAACTTGGCTTGTATATTCAAATGATGGGCTTCCTCAAAATGACCTAGGTCTTCGTGAGTAGGCAAGTTGGATGCACACCCACTTAGTTTCTTTTTCATGAGCTTTCATACATTTATAGCTCTAGTGCATCCATTGCATAGCAATCCCTACTCCTCGTATTGACATCAATTGATGGGAATCTCCATAGCCCGTTGATTAGCTACGTCAATGTGAGACTTTCTCCTTTTTGTTTTCTCACAAAATCCCTATCATCATACTCTACTCCACCCATAGTGCTATGTCCATGGCTTATGCTCATGTATTGCGCGAGGTTGAAAAGGCTGAAGCGCGTTAAAAAAGTATGAACCAACTGCTTGGCTGAAATCGGGGTTGTGCATGATGGGAGCATTTTGTGTGACGAAAATGAAGCATGGCCAAACTATATGATTTTGTAGGGATAAGCGTTCTTTGGCTGTGTTATTTTGATAAGACATAAACTGCTTGGTTAGCATGCTTGAAGTATTACTATTTTTATGTCAATATTAAACTTTTATATTGAATCTTTTGCATCTGAACATTCATGCCACAATAAAGAGGATTACTTTGAGAACTATGTTAGGTAGCATTCCACATAAAAAATTCCGTTTTTATCATTTACCTACTCGAGGACGAGCAGGAATTAAGCTTGGGGATGCTTGATACATCTCCAACGTATCTATAATTTCTGATTGTTCCATGCTATTATATTATCTATTTTGGATGTTTAATGGGATTTATTATACACTTTTATACTATTTTTGGGACTAACCTATTAACTGTAGGCCCAGTCCAAATTGTTGTTGTTTGCCTATTTTAGTGTTTCGCAGAAAAGGAATATCAAACGGAGTCCAAACGGAATGAAACCTTCGGGAGAGTCGTTTTTGGAACAAACGCAATCCAGGAGACTTGGAGTGGACGTCAAGGAAGCAACGAGGCGGCCACGAGGCAGGGAGGCACGCCCAGGGGGGTAGGCGCGCCCCCACCCTCGTGGGCCCCTCGTGGCTCCCCTGACCGACTTCTTTCACCTATATATACTCATATACCCCAAAAACATCGAGAGCATGACGAAACCCTATTTCCACCGCCGCAACCTTCTATACACGTGAGATCCCATCTTGGGGCCTTTTCCGGCGCTCCGCCGGAGGGGGAATCGATCACGGAGGGCTTCTACGTCAACACCATAGCCTCTCCGATGAGTTGTGAGTAGTTTACCACAGACCTTCGGGTCCGTAGTTATTAGCTAGATGGCTTCTTTTCTCTCTTTGATTCTCAATACAAAGATCTCCTCGATCTTCTTGGAGATCTATTTGATGTAATAATTTTTGCGGTGGGTTTATCGAGATCCGATGAATTGTGGGTTTATGCTAAAGATTATCTATGAACAATATTTGAATCTCCTCTGAATTCTTTTTTGTATGATTTGTTACCTTTGCAAGTCTCTTCGAATTATCAGATTGGTTTGGCCTACTAGATTGATCTTTCTTGCAATGGGAGAAGTGCTTAGCTTTGGGTTGAATCTTGCGGTGTCCTTTCCCAGTGACAGCAGGGGCAGCAAGGCACGTATTGTATTGTTGCCATCGATGATAAAAAGATGGGGTTTATATCATATTGCTTGATTTTACCCCTCGGCATCATGTCATCTTGCCTAATGCGTTACTCTGTTCTTATGAACTTAATACTCTTGATGCATGCTAGATAGCGGTCGATGTGTGGAGTAATAGTAGTAGATGCAGAATCGTCTCGATCTACTTGTCGCGGACGTGATGCCTATATACATGATCATGCCTAGATATTCTCATAATTATGCACTTTTCTATCAATTGCTCGACAGTAATTTGTTCACCCACCATAATACTTATGCTATCTTGAGAGAAGCCACTAGTGAAACCTATGGCCCCCGGGTCTATTTTCCATCATATAAGTTTCCGATCTATTTTATTTTGCAATCTTTACTTTCCAATCTATATCATAAAAATACCAAAAATATTTATCTTATTATCTCTATCAGATCTCACTTTTGCAAGTGGCCGTGAGGGGATTGACAACCCCTTTATCGCATTGGTTGCAAGGTTCTTATTTGTTTGTGCAGGTACGAGGGATTTGAGTGTAGCCTCCTACTGGATTGATAACTTGGTTCTCAAAAACTGAGAGAAATACTTATGCTACTTTGCTGCATCACCCTTTCCTCTTCAAGGGAAAACCAACGCATGCTCAAGAGGTAGCATGACACAGGCAATTTTTACCCAGGTTCGGGCTGACGTGAGGCGTAAAACCCTACTCCTGCTTTGGTGGATTGGATGGAGGACCGTGACGAACAAGCAGTGCTCAAGCCCGGCAAGGTCGCCTCGGGAAGAGCAGCTACACGCGTATGAGTGTACAAGGGTCCGAATCCTTTCTAAGGTTTCCTCGCCCCTCCTTTTATAGGTCAAGGGGTTACCACAATGGCAAAACAGCCATTATCCAGTGATTAGATAGCCACAGTGCTATCATACCTAACTCTGCAGACATGACAAGGTGCAATAAATGCAACATTTAGTGTTACGTCGTGGGTGTAGCCCGGGAAGCCTTCCTGTGCCATTCAACCACCTTCTCGCCTACCTGCGTGACACACCCCTGGACGGGTGTCATTTCGGGCTGATCTTCCTCAGAAATGGCTGCCACGTGCCAAATGACAGCCACTTAATCACTTGGGGGCTCGACACCACGCCGACAAGTGACTTGTGTTGCTGTGAGGTGGAGCGGTGGACCCTTGGCGGGGAAGCAGGCCGCCAACGTCCCAGCAACCCTTGCTGGGGAAGCCTTGGGACTTGCCTTTGGAGTGGCCTTGACCTTCACCGGGCTCGCCTGCCCAGCAAGGGAGGTTTTCCCCTCAGTGATATCTTGTTTCTTTGGCTTCTCTTAGTATTCTTGATCCGCCCTTTGGTGTCCCAAAGAGCTATCTCTTTTGCTTGGCCTTGTTTTGTTGCTGTAACCTTGCCCTTGAGCCTGTGTACAGTCCGGTGAACATACACCAGGGTTTGTTGCACCGCCAGGAGCCCCTGGGCCTGGCCCAAATGCGCTACCAAGCATCGTTGGGGTAGGCCCTATCTGGTACATAGGAGGAAGGTTTGTGATGGTTCATCCCTTGATATTTCCTTTGCTTCTTCATTAATCTGTGCTTGAGTCAGTTCCCAGTTTTTCTGCGCCCCGTGCAAGATGTTATGGGAAGTTTTAAGCCACAATCTGTGGGCTACCCATGTCCCATGTTCACGGGGCGATAACTGCCATTCCACTAGCTTCTCCGCTTCTGGCGTTTCTGCCACGTATGCTGCATGAATTGTGTAAGGTTGGTGGCGGACATGGAGGGCGCGGAAATGTGTCCCATGGCAGAAAGCCAGACACCACGGATTGGTGTAGGGGTCGGCCTTGATTCCACGAGCCGTTGGTGGTGCGGGGGAGTCAGATTAGTAGAAAGAGGCGGTCGCCTCCCCTGAGTGAGGAGCCAGCTCCCAGCCTCGTTTGCCTATAAAAGGGTATGTGGTCGAGGTGCTAGCTCACTTTTATCTCTTCCTTCTTTCTTTTGGTATTGTTTCTCCATCATGGTGAGGTGGAGAGGGCGCAGTGGCACTCCAGTAGCAGCAACGAGGGATTCTACTTGACAACGCCTCCCTTCTCCTGTTGGGGACGCAGAAGCGGAGGCCATCGTGAGGGGAGGTGGGATATGACGAGGATGTGGTCCCTGCGGCACTCGGTGTCGAGGAGGACGGGGCGGTGCACTGATCCCAGCTCCCCTGGCTGTCCAGGACCCAAATGAAAGCCAGATCGGGAACCATACGTTGGAGTTCATCGTAAAGCTACGAGGGCCGCTGTGCAGCCGTCTTCGGCTTCCCACTCCTTTTGCAAGAGTGATGGAGGTCGAGGAGCCGCCCGGGCTGAGGCTGCACGTGAGGGGCTGCTGTAATGGCAGTATGCGGGCGGACGTGGAGTTCCTCGCTCCTCATGTCATGCATCTTTGGCGTGGTTGGAAGAATTTTGCTCATGCCCACAGCTTGGCGGCTGGGAATGTCCTCCATTTGAAGCTAATGGATGCCACCCTGCTCTCCATCAAAGTCTTTCGACGCTCGGGTGCTCATTTAGGGTGCTGCGCGGAGAGCTCGACTAACGACGAAAGCTCCTCCTCGAGCGATAGCGACGAGGAGGACAGTGATGGGATGATGGTGGAGCCGATGGGGAGGACGACGACTCCGACTCCGGCTGAACACCAGCTGCACCATCAGCATCAGCCGGTCGCACCACCATCTGCACCTGCATCTCCTCCCCGGCAAGGCGATTTTCCGGGGTGTTGGATGCGGGCGGTGCTTCCGCTTCCTCCAGCAGTCTTCCAAGTGGACCCTGGCAGGGTTCCTCGTGGGCTCTGGCTTCGTTCGCCCTGCCGCGTCCTACTGGCCCTGGTGGCAGTGACCAGGGTGTCGCCTTGCTGCTCTCCCCATCCATCACCTTCGTCCGCGCCCTCCCGATCTTGTCAGGATCCGTCTCACGAGCCCTGACAGGGTCAGGCTGGACTTCTGCCCAGGCGCTCCTTTTGCCCTCTTCACCTCCCGCTGTAGTTCCTAGGAGGAGAGGGACAAGAAAGGGATTATGGGGCACTTATATTTTTTCAGTCTAAAATGTGCAGGCACTTGCCAAACTTTAGTCTCAAATGTGCAGCACCTATAATAGCCTCTGGACGAAATTTATGAAGTGGCATCTTGTATATTTCGTCCAAGGCTTCATGCACTCTTATGGTGGCTTCAAAGTCCTGAAATCATCACTTGTAACTCCGTTCTGGTTCCCCTTGCGCATGGCATCATCTCCATGCTTGCTCTTGCTCCAATGTCCATCCTTCTCCAAGCTAGGCCCTTCATTTGTAAGCAAAACAAATGTATCCAATTTAGGCAGCATCATATTCTCATGAACATTAGAATCATTACCAAGAAACGAAAGTACCTGATAATTTAATTGGCGTGCGCGAGCTCTAGTAATTGGTCCAGTATATGTAGCAGTAGGGGCTGTGGGTGTAACAATGGTATTGATGTCCTCATCATCCTCCCCTTCTTGAAATGAAGTCGTCCTCGACGGAAGCTCATTTTCCTCACCCAAATAAGGCTTCAAATCTGCAATGTTAAAAGTGGGACTAACCCCAAAATCTGCAGGCAGCTCAAGTTTATATGCATTATCATTTATTTTCTCTAACACCTTAAAGGGACCATCAGCACGTGGCATTAGCTTTGATTTGCGCAAATTAGGAAATCTATCTTTACGCAAATGTAACCAAACAAGATCTCCAGGTGCAAACACAACATGTTTTCTACCCTTATCTCCAGCAAGTTTATATTTAGCATTCATACGCTCAATGTTTTCCTTAGTTAACTCATGCATTTTTAAAATCAATTCAGAACGTTCTTTAGCATCAAAATTAACCTTCTCCGAAGATGGAAGAGGCAACAAATCAATAGGTGCACGAGGTAGGAAACCATACACAATTTCAAAAGGGCACATCTTAGTAGTAGAATGCAATGAACGATTATAAGCAAATTCAATATGAGGCAAGCATTCTTCCCACATTTTCTTATTATTCTTCAAAACAGCCCTAAGCATAGTAGACAATGTTCTATTGACTACTTCAGTTTGTCCATCAGTTTGGGGGTGACAAGTAGTACTAAATAGCAGTTTAGTCCCCAACTTAGCCCATAAACATCTCCAAAAGTGGCTAAGAAATTTAGTATCACGATCTGAAACAATAGTATTTGGCACACCATGCAAGCGAATAATTTCACGAAAGAACAAATCAGCAACATTAACAGCATCATCGCTTTTATGACATGGTATAAAGTGTGCCATTTTCGAGAATCTATCCACGACAACAAATATGCTATCCCTCCCCTTCTTTGTTCGAGGTAAACCTAAAACAAAGTCCATAGATATATCCTCCCAAGGAACACTAGGTACAGGCAAAGGCATATATAAACCATGAGGATTGAGTCGTGACTTAGCTTTTTGACATGTAGTGCAGCGAGCAACAAAACGCTCAACATCCCGTCTCATCTTTGGCCAAAAGAAATGTGTAGCAAGTACGTCCTCCGTCTTCTTCACGCCAAAGTGTCCCATTAATCCTCCCCCATGCGCCTCCTGCAACAGCAAAAGACGAACGGAGCTAGCTGGAATGCATAGCTTGTTAGCACGAAACACAAATCCATCGTTAACGACAAACTTGTTCCACATTCTTCCTTCTTTACAATTCTGCATTACATCTTTAAAATCAGCATCATGCACATATTGATCTTTGATGGTCTCCAAACCAAATATTTTGAAGTCAAGTTGTGAAAGCATAGTATAGCGACGAGACAATGCATCAGCAATAACATTTTCTTTTCCCTTCTTGTGTTTAATGACATAAGGGAAAGTCTCAATGAATTCAACCCATTTAGCATGTCTACGATTCAGTTTAGCTTGACTTTTAATATGTTTCAAAGATTCATGATCAGAATGTATAACAAATTCTTTGGGCCATAAATAATGTTGCCATGTTTCTAAAGTCCGAACAAGAGCATATAATTCTTTATCATAAGTAGAATAATTCAGACTAGGCCCACTCAATTTTTCAGAAAAGTATGCAACAGGTTTGCCATCTTGTAATAACACACCTCCTAATCCAATTCCACTAGCATCACATTCAAGCTCAAAAGTCTTATTAAAATCAGGAAGTTGGAGTAAAGGAGCATGTGTCAACTTATCTTTCAATACCGAGAAGGCTTCTTCCTGTGCGGTACCCCACAGAAAAGGCACATCTTTCTTTGTAAGCTCATTGAGAGGTGCAGCAATGGTGCTGAAATCTCTCACAAAACGCCTATAGAATCCAGCGAGGCCAAGGAAACTCCTCACTTGTGTGACCGTTTTGGGCTGCGGCCAACTCTCAATAGCTTCAATTTTGGCTTTATCAACTTCAATTCCCTGTGGAGTAACAACATAGCCAAGAAAAGATACTCGGTCGGTGCAAAAGGTGCACTTTCCAAGGTTACCAAACAAACGTGCATCACGTAGAGCAATAAAAACAGCACGTAAATGTTCCAAATGTTCCTCCAAAGATTTGCTATAAATCAATATGTCATCAAAGTAAACTACCACAAATCGTCCAATGAAAGCACGTAAAACTTCGTTCATTAACCTCATGAATGTACTAGGTGCATTAGTTAACCCAAAAGGCATGACTAACCACTCATATAATCCAAACTTAGTTTTAAATGCTGTTTTCCATTCATCTCCCAATTTCATACGAATTTGATGGTATCCACTACGCAAATCAACTTTGGAGAATATTGTAGAGCCACTCAATTCATCAAGCATATCATCTAGCCTAGGAATAGGATGACGATAACGAATAGTAATATTATTAATGCCTCTACAATCAACGCACATACGCGACGTACCATCCTTTTTCGGCACTAAAATGATAGGAACAGCACAAGGACTAAGGGATTCGCGTATATAACCTTTGTCGAGCAGTTCTTGTACTTGACGCATAATCTCCTTCGTCTCCTCTGGATTGGTACGGTATGGTGCACGGTTGGGTAATGATGCACCAGGAATTAAGTCAATTTGATGCTCAATCCCGCGAATAGGTGGTAATCCCGGTGGCACGTCTTGTGGAAAGACGTCAGCGAACTCCTGCAAAATGTTAGTGACAGCAGGAGGCAAAGAGGAAGGCACGTCCTCGAATGAAAATAATGCCTCTTTGCACACAAAAGCATAGCAAACAGATTTGCTAAAATCTAGATCATCAATATCAGATTTGGTGGCAAGTAAACATGCACTTTTCAATTTAATTTCAGAAGCAACACTAGATTGTTTATTATTATTAGGCTGCATTTGTTGCTCAAATTCTTTTGCCACAATCTGATTTTCACTCTTAGTTTTCTCCTGTTTTGCTTTATTAGCCCTATTAAGATCATCTTTCAAAATGGAATCAGGAGTCATAGGAAGCAAAGTAATATTTTTATCCTTATGAACAAGAGTATACTGATTGTTTCTACCATGGTGAATAGAATTTTTATCAAATTGCCATGGTCTACCAAGTAATAAGGAACATGCTTGCATAGGTACCACATCACAATCAACATAATCAGCATATGTAGAGATACTAAAATGCACACGAACAGTACGTGTTACCTTAACCTTGCCGCTGTTGTTGAACCATTGGATGTAGTAAGGATGTGGATGTGGTCTTGTGGTGAGAGATAGCTTCTCCACCATCTCCATGCTAGCCAAGTTGTTGCAACTCCCTCCATCTATGATCACGCGAACAGAACGTTCCTTCACAACTCCCTTTGTATGGAACAAATTATGCCTCTGATTTTGCTCAGCTTGTGTAACCTGCACACTCAAAACACGTTGAGCAACTAAACATTCATACCTGTCAGCATCTTCAGGAGCCATGTATTGCGTCTCATGATCAGAATCTTCTCCACCGTGTTCGTCACGTGTAATAAGAGCCAAAGTCTCCTCATCATAGTCACTAGCGGACTCATACCCACCATCCTCAGTAACAATCATCACACGCTTAGAGGGGCATTCTCTCGCATAATGACCTCCACCCTTGCAACGGCGACAAATAATATCATGTGTTTGCCCTGTTGATGCCATGGATGAAGAAGAGCTCTTTGCAGGCCCAGAAGATGTGCTCTTGGCAGATAGTGGTGATTGTGCCTGCTTTATTGTATCACGGTTGGAGGTGGCAGCCGACGGAGGCGCCGGTGTAGCAGAACGTGTGGAAGTAGATGATGCACGCGGTGTCCATGATGAAGGTCGACCTGCAGAAAAGTTAGTCCGCGCCAATGCCTGTCGATCCTGCACTTCACGTTCAGCTTTACAAGCAAGATGGAATAAACGAGTGATATTAGTATACTCCTTATAATTTAGAATGGTCTGAATCTCTCTATTTAATCCACCCAGAAAACGTGCAAGCATAGCTTCATTCTCCTCAACAATACCACATCTAATCATGCCAGTTTGTAATTCCTGATAATATTCTTCTACAGAATTTTTTCCTTGTCTTAAGCGCTGTAATTTTTGAAGCAATTCACGTTGATAATATGGTGGAACCCAACGAGTACGCATAGCAGTTTTCAAAGCAGCCCAAGTAGCGGGAATAGGATATAATCTACAATGTTCAGACCACCATACACATGCAAAACTAGTGAAAGCACAAACAGCAGCAGCAACCCGTCTCTCCTCGGGATATTGTAAACATGTAAAACGTTGTTCAGTTTCTAACTCCCAAGTAAGATATATATCAGGAACATATCTACCCTCAAATGGTGGAATATTCAATTTCAGTTTAGGAATATGGACATCATCTCGTACCTGAGGTGGTGGTGCAGGCCTACCATTACGAATATATACCTGAGGTCGACCTGGTGGTGATGGTGCTGGTGGCTGCACGTAGTGCTGATTTTGATCAACCTCATCCTCATAATCGCCCGCATACTCAACATCCTCCTGGGTACCACCAGCAGCAGTAGCAGGGGCGAAAGATGCATCAACAACATGAACAGCAGCACCAGAAGTTTGGCCATCCTCAATAGGAACACGCCTCGCGCGTCCATACTGATTCGAAAGGATGCGTTGTTGTTGTTGTTGTTGTTGTTGGAGAGGTACGTTAGGTGCAGCGGGTGGTGGTGGTGGAAGACGTGCGAGCAATTCATTAAATTTGTTATCGAGCTTTGTTTCGAACGTCTTCTCCATGCCATCTATCTTCTCCATGGCCTCTTCAAATCTGTTTAGCACATCTTGCACCTGTCCACTCATCATTTGCTGAAACTTATCATGAAGCTCCTTGTTCGATAAATTCTCCCAGTCAGTCACGTCGGCTTGTGATCCTGGCATGGTTAGCAGCAATAGAAACACACAAGAATATGATCCTACAGACTACGAACAAGTGGTGGTGGTGGGTGTCACAAATCCGTCAAGCAAAACTCAAATTCTCTTTTTTCTCTTTTTTCTCTTTTTATTGGGCCAGGCCCATGTAATTTCGAAATACATAAGTATAGGCTATTTTTAGAGTCCGTATGTGTGGGGAAACAAGAGATAGGGTTGATTTCGGACCCCTCCACCAAGGGCCACGAAATTCCCCCCCTCTCTTCCTCCATATATACAGCCCTTAGGGCACCGTTTAGACTTTGGGTTTTGTTTAGATTAAAAGTTCGCCATAGCTGCAACTTCGCGTACTTCGTTTGTGTTCAACGACCAGACAAAGGCGTCACAGAACCCCACCTTGATCAATAAAGCTTTCATCTTATATTCGCAATATCCAGATTGCAATCTCAGTTTCTTGCTTGTTCTTCGTTTGCTCGCAGGAAACAGACCCTCGTGGTCAGGTTGATCGTGCTCCGGCGTGGTCAATAACCTCTCGGAGTTGGTTTAGCGATTGCTAAGGCGCGACGTCCTCGCACGTTCGTAGTCGGATCGTCAAAGTCGACTTCCACCCAAGCGATTTCCATCATCTCATCGAAAGACGGGACACCTTAGCCTATATCATATGTAATCTTCTGTATCCATGTTTGTGTTCTGTAAGATCAGTACGTGTTTATCCGCATATTAATGAAAAAAGACAAGCCTTGTCGGGTACTTGTGCATGTACTATGTCCATGTGGAGGTGAGATACCTCTATACGTTTAAGTAAACAAGTTTTCTCCGGCAAGCAATCCTGCCGGTGCCTTTTGTTTGTTGCCGCGGGGCTTGACCTGCCGGGCTCAAAAATGGAAAGAGACCAGCCCCTCGTCGAACCTCCTCCGTCAAAGGCCACTACAACCACCTTGACCGAAGCAACATTCGGGACAAAGGATGGGAGCACCCATGCTTCGAAGGTGATGAGGTTTTCATATGCACAAGTTTCCTTTTTTACATAACATGTATGGATAAGATGGAACTTATCTGTTTGGCTGGTCGGGGACCGATACTTAGGCTTGTCTTCTTTTCTTCTCTTCGGGACCGAGTCTGCAGCAAGAGCCCTGCAGTTTAGCATTGAGGATAACAAAGTTACATATGATTTTATCTACATTATCATGCCATTCTTATGGTATGCTTTGCATGCATGCAAGTTTTTGGGGCCCCCAGCGCTTCTTTATTTATCTGTTGCTCAAGGTCTGCGTCTGGCTCTATACAAAGGGTTACATGCAGCATCGACAAGGCTTGTACAAAAGGGTGGCTGTCGGGCAGGGCCCGATAGTCGCGCCATACAGGTAGAACTTATGATGATGCTCAATGTTCCATGAGTTTTGCAACTGAATGCCATCTCCGATCTCCAGACGGACTGCACTATGTCTGGAGACTCGTACTACCTGGTAAGGGCCTTCCCACTTTGGCGCCAACTTGTTTGCACCCTTGGCGTACTGAACGCGCTTAAGGACAAGGTCACCTTCCTCAAGGCTCTGGGCGTGAACCCTACGACTATGGTAGCGACGCAGGGCTTGCTGCTAGCGTGCAGCGTGCGTAGCATCCTGGAGACAGTTCTCCTCAAGGAGCACGGTATCGTCATGTCGGTGCTACTCTTGCTCTACTTCATTATTGGCAAATACTCGAGGTGACCCATATTTGAGTTATGTGGGTATCACTGCTTCTGCCCCATAGACTAGGGAGAAGGGATTCTGGCCGGTAGCTCGATTTGGTGTCATACGGAGGAACCAAAGAACCACCGACAGCTCATCAATCCATCGCCTTCCGCACTTCTGTAGCTTATCAAAGGTTCTTATCTTGAGTCCTTGCAACACTTCAATGTTCACTCTCTCAGCTTGTCCGTTGCTTCTGGGATGGGCAACAGAGGCGAATGAGACCTTGCTTTCGAGGGATTGAACAAATTTCATGAAGGCACGACTTGTGAATTGGGTGTCGTTATGAGTGAAGACTCTCGCAGGTACTCCGAAGCAGCACACCAATCTCTTCAAGAAATTGATAGCTAATTGTGCGGTTACCTTCCTCACTAGGGCTGGAAAAAAAGCTCGAAGCTCACGAGCTAAACAAGTCGCTCGTGACTCGGCTCGAATCGACTCGAACTCGAAGAATAACGAGTCGAGCCGAGCTTTAGTTTAAGATCGTTTATAGACCAAGTTAAACGAGCCAATCTCACGAGTACTCGTGTAACTCGTTAGACTCGATACAATAGATCAGCCACTCCCAATACAAAGAAAGACCAGTCACTAAACAACCTACGTCCCAGACGCACAACGCAAGACCAAACCGTTGAAGGCCTAGCCTCCTAGGAGACTCATGTGTTACAAAAAAATTACAATTGTTTAGTGATATATATGTTTAATATATACATAATCATTTTTATCATATTTGAGGGCTTTATGTTTATATCTTTAACGAGCTTAACAAGCTAAACGAGCCAGCTCGCGAGTTATACGAGTCGAGCCAATATTGGGTTTGAGCTCGTTATAGTAACGAGTCGAGTCGAGCTAGCTCGTTAATGAAACGAGCTCTAGCGAGTCGAGCCGAGCTGGCTCAACTCGGCTCGAATTCTAGCCCTAGATGCACTTCAGTTTCACACCGTTGGGCCTCCTTCTGTACACTGTGTTATCGATGAACTGATACATACTGGCCCTCCGGGCTACTTTTTCACCTTGCTCTTCTGGAAGTTCTCCTATCTGGAGGTAATGGACTATGTGCCGTGCCCAAGTTGGAGTGTGAGGCTCGACAACAAGGATTAGCGGCACCTCCTCATTTGTGGGAGTGCATGTCTTAACCGCAAGGACTGGTAGTTCAGTGGGAGGGTGCTGCTCACCAAGCGAAGTGGAGTTGTTCCCGCCAACCTCTCTGTCGGGGGCTTTGGGAAGCTCTGTCGGGAGAGGCTTGCTGGAGTCCAGTTTCCTCCTCTCTCTGGCCATTGTTGCCGGGGATACAGTGGGTTGAGTCAGGTGAAGAACAAAAGTCCTTGCTTCCATAGGAAGCTTTTGCGCAGCGCACATTGACAAATGATCAATAATACTTTTTCCGCACGCAGCACGTGGTCTGTTTGCAATCCATCAAAGTGCTCCTCCAATTCTCACTTCCTCCACATATGCCTCCATCAGTTGACTTTGATAATCCTTGTTTGCTTGCCTCACCACGAGTTCTGAGTCTTCTCGGATGATTAACTTCTTAACCCCCAACTATGTCGCGATCTGAGCCCAGCAAGGAGTTGTTGGTAGCCTTATCCCAGGGGAAATGCATTTGGACCACATACTTGAGGTGCTCTCCAGTGGGTGCGACGAGGAGCATGCCAGCTCCTCCACCTTGTAGTGAGAAAGCACCATCAAAGTACATGATCCACTCTTGGGGGGCCTCCTTGCTAGGGATAACTGTCTCTAGCGTCTCTTCATCTGGGGCAGGCATCCACTCCGTAATAAACCCTGCCAGTGCTCTGCTCTGAATGGTTGATGTGCTCTCAAACTTCAAACCAAATCTTGATAACTCCAAATCCCATTCCACTATTCTGCCAGCGGCCTTCGGGTTCCTCAGCATGCGTTGCAAAGGGAAACTGGTGACAATTGTGATCTCGTGGGCTTGGAAGTAGTGGCGCAGTTTCCTTAAGGCCATGACAAGGCCAAAGATCAACTGTTGCACGCCATAGTACCTTGATCTAGCCCCCTGCAATAGGGAGCTGACAAAGTAAACTGGCCAGTGCACCACCTTTTCCTTGCCGTAGTCTTGGGGTTGCCTTCACTTCTCTGCTCTTCTTTCTCTTGATCTGCATTCATCATTGTTGTGATTGGTTCGCTTCCTTTCTCAGGGGGGACAGTAGCTACAGCTGCTCCTTCCTCCACTTCCAGTTGTGCCACTAGTGCTGCACTAACCACTTGATTGTTTGCTGCCATATATCGGAGACATGGCTCTTGTAGTTGAGGAGCGACCAGGGTGGGGACAGAGGAAAAATAAGTTTTCAAGTCCTGCAGCGCTACTTCCGCCTCCGGGGTCCACTCCACGGGCCCTTCCTTCTTCAAGATTTTGAAGAAAGGTAGGGCGTGCTCGGCGGACTTGGAAATTAACCTACTCAGTGTAACAACACATCCAGTCAAAAGCGTCAAGTCCTTTACTAATTTGGGTGCTTGGATCTGCTCGATTGCCCTGATCTTGTCGGGGCTGGCCTCTATCCCCCGGTGGGACACAAGAAGCCAAGTAGCTTGCCGGAGGGACCGTCAAATATGCACTTCTCAGGGTTTAGCTTCAAGTTGATCTTGCGCACGTTCGCAGAAGTTTCTTCCAAGTCCTGAATGAGCATTGATCTTTCCTTGGTCTTGACCACTATGTCATCGATGTAAGCTTCAATATTCCTGTGCAGCCGAGATTCAAACCTCATTTGCACTGCTCTTGCAAAAGTGGACCTAGGGCTCTTTAACCCAAAGGGCATCCATACAAAGCAGTACGAGCCACACACGGTTATGAACGTCGTCTTCTCCTCGTCTTCCTTGGACATGAATATTTGGTGATACCCAGAATAGGCATCCAAGAAGGAAAGCAGATCACACCTGGAGATGGAGTCCATGATGTGGTCGATGCGTGACAAGGGGAATGGGTGCTTCGGGCATGCCTTAATCAAATCTGTGTAATCTATGCAAAGCCTTAACTTCCCATTTGCCTTGCGCACTAGCACTGGATTTGCCAACCACGTTGGGTGCAATACTCCTCTAACCAAACCAGCTGCCGCAAGTTTCTTGATCTCTTCGGCAATGAACTGCTGCTGCTCCAAGGCTTGCTTCCAGACCTTCTACTTGATGGGGTGGGCATGAGGGCGAACAACAAGGTAGTGCTTGATTACCTGCCTGGGAACACCGGGGATGTCAGATGGTTGCCAAGCAAACACATCAAAATTCGCCCGTAGGATGGCAACGAGTGCACTTTCCGATTTGTCGTCAAGGGCGGAGCTGATAGTGAATGTACCATCAGCGCCGACCAGCCCTGCCGAGACCTTCTTCATAGTAGGTGCAACAACCTTGGAACTCTTGCTAGTAGAACTCTCCGGCAAGTCATCGACAGGTGCAGTGCACTTCGGAGAAGCGCGCTTCCCGGGTTCCTTGCCGGTATCCTTGCTAGCTTTCCTCCCTTGTTTGTTTTCCTTGGCGGGAACTGCGGCTTCTGTGGCCTCAGCAGGAACCGCATCGCGGTACATCTTGTCCACAGATATAATCGCATCCTTCTTGTCCGGTGGGATAAAAATAACGCCCATTGGCCCTGGCATCTTTACGGTGTTGTAGGCATAGTGGGATGCTGCCATGAAATTTGCCAGGGCAGGCCGTCCAAGTATCCCATTGTATGGCAACAGAAGCTCGACCACATCAAACACAATCTTCTTAGTCCGGTAGTTCGATTCTCCTCCAAATGTCACCGACAGCGTGAGCTTCCCCTTTGGATGACTCACGCTGAGGCTGATTCCTTGAAACGTGCCAGTAAGCTTGAGCTCTTCATCTGTGATCTGTAGCTTGCTGATTACTTTGGGGGAAATCAGATTCAACCCGGCCGCGCCGTCAACCAATATCTTTGTGACCTTGAGGTTGCGGATTGTTGGTGGTACCAACAACGGCAAGCACCCTGCCACTGTGGTTCGGTCATGGTGATCCTCTTTGTCAAAGATGATTGGCATGTGAGACCATTTGAGCGGTTTTCGTGAATGTGCCACTGGCTCCATAGCACTGACCTCACGCACCCATTGTTTCAGCCGGCAGTGAGAGGAGTGCAAGGATGGACCCCCGTCAATGCACAGGGTGTCAGTGGCTTTCTAAAACTCTTGCTCACTGGTTTCCTCTTCATCCCCTTTATCGCTTTCGTCACCACATTCCTTCTTGACATGGCCTTTAGTGGGTTTCCCTTGATGTTGAGGGACCTTGCCAGGGTGACCTCCTCGGCCTCCTCGGCCCTTCTCGTCAACTCCATCCTGGTCTCTCTCCATGTCACGCTCCTCATACTCAGCTCTCTGGTTATTGACGAGTTTCTCAACTTGATGACACTCTTGGAGATGATGCCCCTTGGTCTGATGGATCTTGCATTACGACCCATTTGCCTTCCCAGCCTTCTCAGCGGCTGTAGCTTCCCGACAGTCAGTGCACGCGGCAACTTCCTTGCCGGGGTCTTTGGTCTTGGCCTTCTTGCCGGTACTAGGAGTTTTCGATCCTTCAACAACTAGCACTGCTTTATCCTTACGCTTCTTGTTCTTCTTCTTCTGGTTGGCAACATCGTCGTCATCTTCTGAGTCGATGTCGATGCCATCCTCTTTTCCGGGGAGCCGCCTACCCTCCTCTGTATGAGGACACTTATCTACCAAGGTGTAAATCTCATTCATAGTTTTGGGAAACCAGATGATAGAGGCGAGGGTGTCCCGATCTTTCGATGAGATGATAACTATCGATTTGGTGGAGACGACTTTGACGATCCGACTACAAACATGCACGGCGTTGCGCCTTAGCAATCGCTAAACCAATCTCCTGAGGTTACTGACGATGCCGGAAGCACGGTCAGCCTGACCACGAAGGTCTATTCCTGCAAGCAATCGAAGAACGAGCAAGAATATGATAAAGCAATCTGAATATTGCAAATATATATGAGGTATTGATAATGGTGGGGATCCGTAAGCGGTCTTGGTCTGGTCGTTGGACACAAACGAAGTACACGAAGTTGCAATGGCTAACTTTTAACTAAACAAATCCCCCCAGGAAAAGCTACTAGATGGATCTACTTATATAGGAGCAAGGGGTGGCGGCCAAGGAGGTGGGAGGACGTCCCAAGGCAGCCTAAAACTAAGTCTAGGTCGTACAAGGCCAATGGGCCCAAGTGGAGGTGATGTAACACCTTTGGACTTGTAGTTTGACTCGGATTCTGCTGCAGCATCAGATTGTTTCGTCCACAACTCAACGCTCTGGACGAATTTGAAGGTGATTCCAATTGGGTTGTAAAGTGCACGAAATCTAGTTTCCAACAAAAAAAGAATCACCCAATTCGGAGTCCGTATGAAAAACTTGTGTGCGTTTTGAGTCAGGTACGTCTGTGCAGTCCGAATCTGAATCCAGAACGTGAGAGACTTGGACTCTATCTTCTCTTGGGCCAAAAGTGACGTGAGAGAACTTTTTGGACAGCAAATAAACATCTCTTTCTTCCTTATCTTCATATGTGGATTGTACAAATGTCCCATACACCTGCAATTAGACAAAACACAAAAGTGTGTGAAGTATTTTTGTTCTGGATAACATAAATAGATTATTGAATAGTTTGCACTAGAAATCACCTGACAAATATGCATATATGCAATATTTTTGGTCATATCCAAGGTAGTCATGTCCTCATCATCCTCCCCTTCTTGAAAATAAAGCCGTCCTCGGCGTTGCTTAATCTGAAATGTGGCTAACAAAAGAGACAAGGTGTACATGTTGTATATGTATATGTCATCCATTTTTACTTCCCTTGATTTTTGCATATATGACACATGAATAGATGAGTAACTTGCATAGTTCATAAAATCTAAAGGCAAAAAATTAGCACAAGAAGTAGAAGGCATGAAAATATTGCAACTCAGTTTGCACATATAAGTGAAGCTCTTATTCATTTCAAAAGATTGACAATGTTCATCATTAAACCATCCCAACATTGGTGAATAAACCTTACTTGCATCAAATTTACATGCTACAACATGCTTAAATAAGCAAACATGCAATAAGTCATTCAACACAAAATCATCACCAAGATTAGAGGTCATATCAAAATGATTAAACATTGGTTCTTTTGCATCAATAGTTAATTCAATGGGTGCACTCAAAATTGTTGGTATTTCAGTTGTTTGATCACATGGCAAAGTCAAATTATCAACGTAGTCCTCTAAAATAGGTGGTTTGATCAAAGTAGTGGGTAGCTCATCAGATGGTGCATTCAAATTGACAAGGCATTCATCATTCTCATGTAGAGATGGAAGATCAGTACCTTTGTCATTACCTCTTATGATCAACTCAGATGATGTAGCCACTCTCGGGGGCGATGTGTCACATGGTGGAGGTGATGTAGTCCTGACAACAATGGATGTGGTTGTCATAGTATGCCTAGTAGTTGAAGGAACAATCATATCAACTCTTGGAATGTGCACCGTGCGCTTGTTCTCCTCGTGGCCAACACGTTGTTTTATTTCCTGTTCAGCTTTGCAAGCAAGATGAAACAAATGGTCCATAGGATAACACTCTTCATGAATTAGTATCTCTTGAATATCACGGTTTAATCCTCCCCAAAATCTATCCATAAAATCATCTGCACTTTCTTCTAAAGAGGAATGCAACAAGGTAGTTTGTAAATCATCATAATATTTTGTTACAGTTTCACTACCTTGTTTTAAGTGTTGCAACTTCTTAATCATGCCACGAGTATAATAAGCAGGGACGAAAGTATGTCGCATGGCAAGTTTCAAATCATCCCAAGTAGTAGGTATATAATCAGGGTGTAACCGACAATATTCACTCCACCAAACCAAAGCATAACCAGTGAAAGAACCAACCGCAACCTTAACCTTTTTATGTTCATCGAAATTGTGGGAAGCAAATATATTTTTTATGTCGAACTCCCATTCAATATATAAAGCAGGTTTAAAACGGCCATTAAATGGTGGTATAGATACATTAACCTGATCATGTGCATTTGGATGTTTGTGCACCTCTCGTGACGGTTGTGGTATTTGCAAAGGTGGTGGCACGTCTCCCGCGATCGACAAAGCCCATGAATTGACTCTGGATCCTATCATGATTAGTAGAACAAGAAACAAAACCCAAAAATAATGTTCCTATAACTACTAGGATGTGGTGGTAAAACGCTCACAGTAAAGCAAATATCAATGTCTTACAAGTTCTTACCATGCAGCAGGCGGTGATCGGCAACCAGCGGTGTCAAGTAACTCCGAATATTGAGTAAAGCAATTGCCAGGGGAGCGTACGTATACACGGTGTAGAAATATGTGGAGCTGGGTTGGCTATATATGGTAGCAAAAGATTAGCAATAATCAATTCAAAGATGCAATGTTGAATAAACGCTCAACGACGGTACTGTGCTGGTCCTAGGCTAGACCGGACTAGAGACGCGAGCCTAGAACACTAATGAGGTCACAGCGTAGCACAACTAGCATCAATGAAGGATACTAAGTAGCTCTTGACAGCAAGATATAAGTGAAGATCACAACGACAGTGAAGATAATGATGAAAAACAACTGCCAAGCAGGATATACAACAACTTTGTCTCCAACTTTCCTCTGAAAAAGTTTGTGCCGATTTTTTTGATTTTTTTTCTCCTTTTTTTCTCTGACTTTTTTTCTCTTTTTTTCTCGTTTTTTTCTCTCTTTTTTTTCTCCCTCTTTCCAAAACAAACTAGATAAGACGCAGATTGGATCAAGCGAAGATGTGAACGATCTCAACTATTATTATGACAATCAATGGTGGGTAGCACGTGGTGGAAATTGATGGATGGGTGGTGGACAGCGGAAGAGATAATGATGCAGCGGTGGCGTGACTAATGTGAACAGAACTCGAAACTCTAAACGAACTAGACACTAAGACCAGCAACTCGACACGACGATGCAACCGATAATTCAACTATGCAAGCAATGAAAAGAAAATTGCAAAGGCTCAGACTGGCTTGGACCAAGGATGAATAGATCTAACTCTTTTTTGTGGCTTTTTCTTGGACAATAGGTAAGAAAATAAATCTAATCTTGGAAAACTGGAAATTCTCACCGAGCAACCTGAAAACTGATACCACTTGATAGAGGCGAGGGTGTCCCGATCTTTCGATGAGATGATAACTATCGATTTGGTGGAGACGACTTTGACGATCCGACTACAAACATGCACGGCGTTGCGCCTTAGCAATCGCTAAACCAATCTCCTGAGGTTACTGACGATGCCGGAAGCACGGTCAGCCTGACCACGAAGGTCTATTCCTGCAAGCAATCGAAGAACGAGCAAGAATATGATAAAGCAATCTGAATATTGCAAATATATATGAGGTATTGATAATGGTGGGGATCCGTAAGCGGTCTTGGTCTGGTCGTTGGACACAAACGAAGTACACGAAGTTGCAATGGCTAACTTTTAACTAAACAAATCCCCCCAGGAAAAGCTACTAGATGGATCTACTTATATAGGAGCAAGGGGTGGCGGCCAAGGAGGTGGGAGGACGTCCCAAGGCAGCCTAAAACTAAGTCTAGGTCGTACAAGGCCAATGGGCCCAAGTGGAGGTGATGTAACACCTTTGGACTTGTAGTTTGACTCGGATTCTGCTGCAGCATCAGATTGTTTCGTCCACAACTCAACGCTCTGGACGAATTTGAAGGTGATTCCAATTGGGTTGTAAAGTGCACGAAATCTAGTTTCCAACAAAAAAAGAATCACCCAATTCGGAGTCCGTATGAAAAACTTGTGTGCGTTTTGAGTCAGGTACGTCTGTGCAGTCCGAATCTGAATCCAGAACGTGAGAGACTTGGACTCTATCTTCTCTTGGGCCAAAAGTGACGTGAGAGAACTTTTTGGACAGCAAATAAACATCTCTTTCTTCCTTATCTTCATATGTGGATTGTACAAATGTCCCATACACCTGCAATTAGACAAAACACAAAAGTGTGTGAAGTATTTTTGTTCTGGATAACATAAATAGATTATTGAATAGTTTGCACTAGAAATCACCTGACAAATATGCATATATGCAATATTTTTGGTCATATCCAAGGTAGTCATGTCCTCATCATCCTCCCCTTCTTGAAAATAAAGCCGTCCTCGGCGTTGCTTAATCTGAAATGTGGCTAACAAAAGAGACAAGGTGTACATGTTGTATATGTATATGTCATCCATTTTTACTTCCCTTGATTTTTGCATATATGACACATGAATAGATGAGTAACTTGCATAGTTCATAAAATCTAAAGGCAAAAAATTAGCACAAGAAGTAGAAGGCATGAAAATATTGCAACTCAGTTTGCACATATAAGTGAAGCTCTTATTCATTTCAAAAGATTGACAATGTTCATCATTAAACCATCCCAACATTGGTGAATAAACCTTACTTGCATCAAATTTACATGCTACAACATGCTTAAATAAGCAAACATGCAATAAGTCATTCAACACAGAATCATCACCAAGATTAGAGGTCATATCAAAATGATTAAACATTGGTTCTTTTGCATCAATAGTTAATTCAATGGGTGCACTCAAAATTGTTGGTATTTCAGTTGTTTGATCACATGGCAAAGTCAAATTATCAACGTAGTCCTCTAAAATAGGTGGTTTGATCAAAGTAGTGGGTAGCTCATCAGATGGTGCATTCAAATTGACAAGGCATTCATCATTCTCATGTAGAGATGGAAGATCAGTACCTTTGTCATTACCTCTTATGATCAACTCAGATGATGTAGCCACTCTCGGGGGCGATGTGTCACATGGTGGAGGTGATGTAGTCCTGACAACAATGGATGTGGTTGTCATAGTATGCCTAGTAGTTGAAGGAACAATCATATCAACTCTTGGAATGTGCACCGTGCGCTTGTTCTCCTCGTGGCCAACACGTTGTTTTATTTCCTGTTCAGCTTTGCAAGCAAGATGAAACAAATGGTCCATAGGATAACACTCTTCATGAATTAGTATCTCTTGAATATCACGGTTTAATCCTCCCCAAAATCTATCCATAAAATCATCTGCACTTTCTTCTAAAGAGGAATGCAACAAGGTAGTTTGTAAATCATCATAATATTTTGTTACAGTTTCACTACCTTGTTTTAAGTGTTGCAACTTCTTAATCATGCCACGAGTATAATAAGCAGGGACGAAAGTATGTCGCATGGCAAGTTTCAAATCATCCCAAGTAGTAGGTATATAATCAGGGTGTAACCGACAATATTCACTCCACCAAACCAAAGCATAACCAGTGAAAGAACCAACCGCAACCTTAACCTTTTTATGTTCATCGAAATTGTGGGAAGCAAATATATTTTTTATGTCGAACTCCCATTCAATATATAAAGCAGGTTTAAAACGGCCATTAAATGGTGGTATAGATACATTAACCTGATCATGTGCATTTGGATGTTTGTGCACCTCTCGTGACGGTTGTGGTATTTGCAAAGGTGGTGGCACGTCTCCCGCGATCGACAAAGCCCATGAATTGACTCTGGATCCTATCATGATTAGTAGAACAAGAAACAAAACCCAAAAATAATGTTCCTATAACTACTAGGATGTGGTGGTAAAACGCTCACAGTAAAGCAAATATCAATGTCTTACAAGTTCTTACCATGCAGCAGGCGGTGATCGGCAACCAGCGGTGTCAAGTAACTCCGAATATTGAGTAAAGCAATTGCCAGGGGAGCGTACGTATACACGGTGTAGAAATATGTGGAGCTGGGTTGGCTATATATGGTAGCAAAAGATTAGCAATAATCAATTCAAAGATGCAATGTTGAATAAACGCTCAACGACGGTACTGTGCTGGTCCTAGGCTAGACCGGACTAGAGACGCGAGCCTAGAACACTAATGAGGTCACAGCGTAGCACAACTAGCATCAATGAAGGATACTAAGTAGCTCTTGACAGCAAGATATAAGTGAAGATCACAACGACAGTGAAGATAATGATGAAAAACAACTGCCAAGCAGGATATACAACAACTTTGTCTCCAACTTTCCTCTGAAAAAGTTTGTGCCGATTTTTTTGATTTTTTTTCTCCTTTTTTTCTCTGACTTTTTTTCTCTTTTTTTCTCGTTTTTTTCTCTCTTTTTTTTCTCCCTCTTTCCAAAACAAACTAGATAAGACGCAGATTGGATCAAGCGAAGATGTGAACGATCTCAACTATTATTATGACAATCAATGGTGGGTAGCACGTGGTGGAAATTGATGGATGGGTGGTGGACAGCGGAAGAGATAATGATGCAGCGGTGGCGTGACTAATGTGAACAGAACTCGAAACTCTAAACGAACTAGACACTAAGACCAGCAACTCGACACGACGATGCAACCGATAATTCAACTATGCAAGCAATGAAAAGAAAATTGCAAAGGCTCAGACTGGCTTGGACCAAGGATGAATAGATCTAACTCTTTTTTGTGGCTTTTTCTTGGACAATAGGTAAGAAAATAAATCTAATCTTGGAAAACTGGAAATTCTCACCGAGCAACCTGAAAACTGATACCACTTGATAGAGGCGAGGGTGTCCCGATCTTTCGATGAGATGATAACTATCGATTTGGTGGAGACGACTTTGACGATCCGACTACAAACATGCACGGCGTTGCGCCTTAGCAATCGCTAAACCAATCTCCTGAGGTTACTGACGATGCCGGAAGCACGGTCAGCCTGACCACGAAGGTCTATTCCTGCAAGCAATCGAAGAACGAGCAAGAATATGATAAAGCAATCTGAATATTGCAAATATATATGAGGTATTGATAATGGTGGGGATCCGTAAGCGGTCTTGGTCTGGTCGTTGGACACAAACGAAGTACACGAAGTTGCAATGGCTAACTTTTAACTAAACAAATCCCCCCAGGAAAAGCTACTAGATGGATCTACTTATATAGGAGCAAGGGGTGGCGGCCAAGGAGGTGGGAGGACGTCCCAAGGCAGCCTAAAACTAAGTCTAGGTCGTACAAGGCCAATGGGCCCAAGTGGAGGTGATGTAACACCTTTGGACTTGTAGTTTGACTCGGATTCTGCTGCAGCATCAGATTGTTTCGTCCACAACTCAACGCTCTGGACGAATTTGAAGGTGATTCCAATTGGGTTGTAAAGTGCACGAAATCTAGTTTCCAACAAAAAAAGAATCACCCAATTCGGAGTCCGTATGAAAAACTTGTGTGCGTTTTGAGTCAGGTACGTCTGTGCAGTCCGAATCTGAATCCAGAACGTGAGAGACTTGGACTCTATCTTCTCTTGGGCCAAAAGTGACGTGAGAGAACTTTTTGGACAGCAAATAAACATCTCTTTCTTCCTTATCTTCATATGTGGATTGTACAAATGTCCCATACACCTGCAATTAGACAAAACACAAAAGTGTGTGAAGTATTTTTGTTCTGGATAACATAAATAGATTATTGAATAGTTTGCACTAGAAATCACCTGACAAATATGCATATATGCAATATTTTTGGTCATATCCAAGGTAGTCATGTCCTCATCACCAGACGTTCATCTTGGAACGTATCATGTGGTTGCGTATGTTGGACTGGAACGCAGCAATCACAGCTGCAAGGTGGATATCTGGAATGTTCCTGTGCACCCGGCTAAACCTCTACATGTACTTCCGCAAACTCCACCCTTCCTTTTGTGGAAGGAGCTGCAAATCGTTTGGCTGCCCTGGCTCTTGATGGCCGTCCGTGAGGCACCAACAAACTTGTGGCACAGGTCAGCCCAAGTCAAGATGGAGTTCTCCGGCAAGTGCATCAACCACGACGTCACGTTTGGCTTGAGTGCCAAAGCGAAGTAGTTGGCGAATACATTTTAATCTCTTCCTCCGGCAACTTGAACGACGATGGTGTAGATGCTCAAGAACTATGCCGGGTTCAGTCTTCCATCATACTTTTCTGGTATCTCTGGCTTGAACGTACGGGTAGATGGCCAATGGACTTGTCATAGCTTGCGGGTGAAGGCAGGACACCCAACCATGAAATGCAGGTGTGACGCCCCCGATTCAATCGTACACTAATCATGCACGCAAACATGTACGATCAAGATCAGGGACTCACGGGAAGATATCACAACACAACTCTAAAAACATAAATAAGTCATACAAGCATCATATTACAAGGCTTTGGCCTCGAGGGGCTCGAATACAAGTGCTCGATCATGGACGAGTCAGCGGAAGCAACAATATCTGAGTACAGACATAAGTTAAATAAGTTGCCATAAGATGGCTAGCACAAACTGGGATACAGATAGAAAGAGGCGCAAGCCTCCTGCCTGGGATCCTCCTATCTACTCCTGGTCGTCGTCAGCAGCCTGCACGTACTGGGATGCACCTCCAGTGTAATTGTCGTCGTCGACGGTGGCGTCTGGCTCCTGGGCTCCAACGTCTGGTTGTGGCATCTGAGAAGAAGAGGAAAACGGGGGAAAAGAGGGAGCAAAGCAACCATGAGTACTTCGAAAGTACTCGCAAGCAAGGAGCTATACTACATATGCATGGGTATATGTGTAAGGAGGCCATATCAATGGACTGAACTGCAGAATGCCAGAATAAGAGGGGGATAGCTAGTCCTATCGAAGACTACGCTTCTGGCAGCCTCCGTCTTGCAGCATGTAGAAGAAAGTAGATTGAAGTCTTCCAAGTAGCATCGCATAGCATAATCCTACCCGACGATCCTCCCCTCGTCGCCCTGTGCAAAAGCGATCACCGGGTTGTTTGTGGAACTTGTGTGGGTGTGTTTTATTAAGTATCTGGTTCTAGTTGTCATAAGGTCAAGGTACAACTCCGGGTCATTCTTTTACTGAAGGACACGGCTATTCGAATAGATAAACTTCCCTGTAGGGGTGCACCAAATAACCCAACACTCTCGATCCCATTTGGCCGGACACACTTTCCTGGGTCATGCCCGGCCTTGGAAGATCAACACATCGCAGCCCCACCTAGGCACAACAGAGAGGTCAGCACGCCGGTCTAAATCCTATGCGCGCAGGGGTCTGGGCCCATCGCCCATTGCACACCTGCACGTTGTGTACGCGGCCGGTGAGCAGACCTAGCAACCTCCATTAGAAAGGATGTTGCGTTACGCAGTCCAACCCGGCGCGCGCCGCTCCGTCGCTGACGTCAAGAAGGCTTCGGCTGATACCACGACATCGAGTGCCCATATCTTTCCCGCGTAGTTGGTTAGTGCGTATAGGCCAGTGGCCATACTTAGATCAAATACCAAGATCTCGTTAAGCATGTTATTTTGAAGTAACCGCGGACGCCGACCAGGGCCAGGCCCACCTCTCTCCTAGGTGGTCTCAACCTGCCCTGTCGCTCCGCCACATAGTAACAGTTGGGGGCCGTCGGGAACCCAGGCCCACCTCTACCAGGATGGAGCCACCTGTCCTTTCAGCCCCCACATCGGAATCACTTGCGTGTACTCAATGAGCCAACCCGACTTTAGTCACCATCTGTATAGTATGTATATATGTATAGTATATACCCCTGATCACCTCCCAAGTGATCATGGCCCGATAGTATAGCAAGGCAGACTAACAAGAATGTAGGGCCAATGATGATAAAATAGCATCCTATACTAAGCATTTAGGATTGCGGGTAAGGTATCAACGACTGTAGCAACAATGACAGGCTATGCAACAGAATAGGAGTAATCGAACAGTAACATGCTACACTACTCTAATGCAAGTAGTAAAGGGAAGAATAGGCGATATCTGGTGATCAAAGGGGGGGCTTGCCTGGTTGCTCTGGCAAGGAGGGGTCGTCAACACCGTAGTCGAACTAGGGGTCATCGGCAGCCTCGGGGTCTACCGGAAAGAAGTAATGGAGGGGGAACACAATAAATAACAGAGCAATCAAAGTACCACAAAGCGTAGCATGGCAATACGCGGTGCTAGAGGTGACCTAACGCAGTAGTAGGTGATACCCGTGAAATGGGAAAACATCCGAGAAAGTATCCCTGGTGTTTCACATTTTCGGACAGATGAACCAGAGGGAAAGTTGCGTGATTGCTATGCTAGGGATTTGTGGTGGACGAACGGGCTGCGTATCCGGATTCGTCTCGCCGTTCTGAGCATTCATGTACAAAGTTTTTCCATCTGAGCTACGGTTCATACCTAACTCTGCAGACAAGACAAGGTGCATTAAATCAGCAATCAACCCAAAAGAGAAAAGAAATCTACTCAAAACATCATAGGATGGCAACACATCATTAGATCATAACATGCGGCATAAAGCACCATGTTCAAGTAGGGGATTACATCGGGGTGCGGGAGAGTGGATCGCTTAAAAGAGAGAGAGAAGGAGAGAGTCTCCCCCTTGTATTTCCTCCTCCATGGCCTCCCCTCTAGATGGGGAAAGGTTCTCTCTCTGGTCCATGGCCTCCATGGTGATGATGGCCTCCTCCGGCTTCCTCCTCCATGGCCTCCGGATGATGGCCCCGTCCGGCAGGGTGCCAGAGAGGGCCTACATTAATTTTTCATGGCTACAAAGGCTTGCGGCAGTGGAACTTCCAATCTATGGTTCTTTCCAGAGGTTTGGATATTTATAAGAATTTTTGGCATCTATATCATGTCAAGGGGGTACCCGAGGTGCCCACAAGCCCGGAGCACCCTCCCTGGGGGGTAGGGTGCGCCTACAGGGCTTGTAGCCTCCTCGTCCACTTCCTGGCCCAGCTCTTGTGCTTCGGGGGTCTCTTTTGGTCCATAAAAAATCACAGTAAGTTTTCAGCCCATTCCTAGAACTTTTATTTCTGCACAAAAAACGACACCACGGTAGTTCTGCTGAAAACATCGTCAGTCCGGGTTAGTTCTAATCAAATCATACCATAACCATATAAAATTGTTGAAAACATGGCATGAATAGTTCATAAATTATAGATATGTTGGAGACATATCAGCATCCCCAAGCTTAATTCCTGCTCATCCTCGAGTAGGTAAATGATAAAAGAAATAATTTATGAAGTGTGAATGCTAGCATACTGCATAAATTTGATCAATGATACTTCCAAACACTTTTCTAGCATCATTATATATCATAAATTGTAGCTCATCTCATAAAAAATTTCATGATCAAGTAACAAGCTATTTACATGTTAGAGTATAGACCATAAAGTTTCTTGAAAACTAACAAACTATGCTTTCAGTCACCAAACAATTGCAATTCATCTTATATTCAGGATGGGTCTGTGTAAGAGCTTTCATTTAGCAAATTCCACATACTCAACTATCATATAGTCTTCCAGGATTGATAACACTCAAAGCATATTTTTGGAACAAATAGCATCTGTTGAACACAGAGAAAGATAGGGGCTTAATGTTCCGCCTCCCAACTTATTTATCATATAGATAATTGTCAACAATAATAATTCATGATCAAATATATTTGAATGGCCATATATGCTTGGATCTTTCCCCACCACATGGTGCTTGCCACCTAAAGAATAACTGAGGTTGAACTAAGAAGGAATACTACTATCGACTCTTGCATTAAAGTAAATACATGAAAGTAAAAGATAGGCCCTTCATAGAGGGAAGCAGAGGTTGTCATGCGCTTTTTATTTTTGGATATGCAAACCCTTAATGCAAAGGAACGTCATGTTGTATTGCCCTTTGTGATAGCAACCTTTATTATGCAGTCCGTCGCTTTTATTTCTTTACCATCACAAGTTCGCACAACGCTTATTTTCCCTTACAATAAAAGATCATACATATGTAGGAGCAATTTTCATTGCTTTTTGCATAGATGACAACTTACTTGAAGGATCTTATTCAATCCATAGGTAGATATGGTGGACACTCATGGCAAGAAACGGGGTTTAAGGGTTTTTGGATGCACAAGTAGTATCTCTACTTAGTACAAATTTTTGGCTAGCAAAAGATCCTAAGCAAGCACCACATGTTGGAGGATCCATAACAATATGACTTCTATACAAATATACACAAACATAACTCATTACGTTGTCTTCCTCGTCCAACTTCAACTAATTTGCTCAAGTTTGAAAATAATTAATGGGGCTCACAATCATAGAAGATGTCCAAGATAGTATATTTATATGTGAAATCTCTCTTCCTTCAATATTCTTTCTTGAATTGTTCAAGTGACCAATTTTGTGTTTGCTAACTTTCAATAAATTTTACCACCTATACTTCTTATATGTGAAGTCATTACTCCCCATGGGATAAGCATGCAAAACATATATAATTTCGGAGTTTACGATATTCAATTCATTCAACCATTTACTCATAGGATATAAGTGAAGCACGAGAGTAAATGACAAAACTACTCCAAAAAGATATAAGTGAAGATCAATGCATAGTCAAATAGTTAAATAGCCATGTGAGGACTCTCTCTCATTCAAGATTTCAGATCCAATGATTTTAGTCAAACAACTAGTAAAATGAAAATACGCTCCAAGCAAAACACATATCATGTGATGAATAAAACTATAGCTCCGAGTAAGGTATACTGATAGTTTTGAATACGAAACAGGGGATGCCTTCCAGGGCATCCCCAAGCTTAGGATCTTGAGTATTCCTTGAATATTAATTGCCTTGGGGGTGCCTTGGGCATCCCCAAGTTTAGGGTTTTTCCACTCCTTATTCTCCTCATATCGACATCTCACTCAAAACTTGAAAACTTCACTCACACAAAACTTAACGTAACTTCATGAGATGGGTTAGTATGATAAAGACAAATCATTCATTTTTGGTACTGTCAAGATAACATTATAATTGTTCTCACACAATGCCTAATGTATCATATTATTTCTACAATTTATATTGGGCAATATAAGCCATAGAAACTAGAAAACAAGCAAACTATGCATTGAAAACAGAATTTGTTAGAAATAGAACAGTTTGTAATGATCTGAACAACAACCATACTTCTGCAACTCCAAAAATTATCAAAAACTACGACAACATAGGCAAACTGTATATCAATCTTGTTTAAAAAATTCAGATCAAAATCATGCTTCTATGAGTTTTTATAATTCTGGCAATGAGCGCAAAAGTTTCTGTTTTTTAGCAAGATCAAATCAACTACCACCATAGACGTCGGGGAAACAAACACCTATGGGACCACAATAATCCGTTCTACATTCGGTGGGGAGAGTGGCTGCACGAAGAGCCGGTCTATCAGTTAGCACAAGGGGATTTTACCCAGGTTCGGTCCGCAAGGATGCGTAATACCCTAGTCCTGCTTGTCTAGATATATGTATTCTTGAGCTTTTGGACTGGCTACGGTGCGTGCCCGGTCCAAAAGTCTGAATCCTCTCCCTATACGCCTTGGGCCTCCTTTTATACGTAAAAGGGGTTGCCACAGTGGCACACAAGAGGTGGAAAGCAAGCTTCAGTTTGTGAGCTTATCGCTCGGCATCGTAGGACAAACACATTTAATGCGTTGCCAACATGCCCTCTTCTTTATCGAGGACGGCAACAGAAGCTATCTCGTCCATCACCGCCCCTCCTTGCTTCGACACGCGTCCAGGCTGACGAGGCCTACAGTTCCACGCTAGCTAACTAGCTGTCATGTTGGCATGATGGTAGAGCCTCCACGAAGATCTGCATGCCGCCATGCAGGCGCCTACTTAGTTGGCATACTGGTCGTCATACTGGAATGGTGGTGAGGTGGAAAATCCTTGCCGGGCGCGGGGCTGGCTGCGGCCTAGTGATCGCCCCTGGCAAGGCTTCCCAGGGGCCTTGAAGTCGTCCCCCGCAAGGGTCTTGCCAGGAGTCTCCGTCTTCTGGCCCCACGTGGACCCGCAGGCTATCAGCCTTCATGAAGATCTGCATGCTACCATGCATGCGTTCCCAAATCTTGGTCTTAACGTTGTCGATGGTGTCAGAACTCTCAGCCTTAAGAGTGATGGGTTTGCTGGTGCCGCGTAGGTTGCCCTGGCAAGGGTGTTGCCGGGGGAGGTCCAGCTCGCTTTCTGCTCCCATTTCCTCGAGTATCTGTCTTGGCAGTCTTCGTGTTTTATCTTCTACTGCCCTGCTAGGCCTGGCCACAGGTGTGGCTGCAACTGCCCATGCATAAGTAAGGGTACAGAAAGAACCCATTCTTTTGTACACCAACAGGAGCGCCCAGTCCTGGGCCACACGTGAGCGCAAGGCGTAGTTCGGCCAGGCCCAAAGTAGTGCGCGGGCACGCGTGGCTGACACTGAATCTTCCACGTTCTCTTTACCAGTTGCACTTCCCCACGATCCACGTCGAGCGCGTGACGTGGGGGTCATGCATGGGATGGCCTCAGCATGCTTGCGGCATCTCACAGTCGATAGTAAAGAGGCGGCCCGTGCTTTCCTTACTAAAAAGAAGGAATTTGTAGGGGCGCTACTCATTTACTAAGTGGACTCGGCTCGCAGCCTGCATGGCGCCGCACCCCACGATCACGGGGTGGAAAGCGGTCGCTCCACCTGTCCTCATGCGTCCGCTTCGCCACGTGTCCCCCATGCCTTGGAAATGGCAGGCGGTGGATGGGGAGGACATGGGCATTAACGCCAAGGCGGGAAGCCATGCATTGTTGACTGGGGGAGCGGGTCGGTCCCGATTCCCTATGCTTCAGGAGGCCGCATTGGTCGTGCGGGGGAGCCGCCCTTTGGGCTGGGAGGCCAGGCCCCGGCCCTGCCCTTCTATAAAAGGGGAGAGGGACGGTGCTTTCCCACACTCGCCTTCTTCTCCTCCTCTTGCTTGGTATCTTTCTTCCACTTGCTATGGCGAGAGGGCGTGCCGGTGCTTCGACGACGACGATAAGGGTTTCTGCTCGACAACGCGCTCCTCCTCCCCCAGAGCTTCCGGCGGAAGAGCTCGGCGCGAGGGGGAGAGGGAGGGGACGAGGCCGAGGCCACCACGGTGCTCGTGGAAGAGGAGGACGGGGTGGCGCGCCGGCTGCGCTTCCGCTGGTGGCCCCTCCTCCAATGGACGGCCATGTCAGAGATCAGCCTCTCCAGTTCTTCATTCGGCTGTATAAGCGCGTGTGCGGCCATCTCCGCCTCCCTACCCCGTTTGGTCGGGTGATGGAGCAGGATCCGCCAAAGGCTTTCAGGCTACACATGAGGGGTTGCGGGAAAGGTAGCACGTGGGTCAATGTAGGCTTCCCGCGCCCACACGTCATGTACCTCCGCAGCGGGTGGATAACTTTTGCACGCGCCCACATCTTGTCGGAGGGGCATGTTCTCCATTTTAAGCTAATGGAGAATGGCCTTCTCTCCGTCAAGGTCTTCAGGAGCTCAGGAGTCCGCTTAGGGTGTTGCGTGGAGAGTTCCACTGATGACGAAAGCTCCTGCTGGAACGACCGTGGCGAGTAGGACAGCGCCAACAACGATGATGGCACCGGGCAGGCGGACGACGACTCCGACTCCAGCTGACCATTAGTGGTAGCACCATCATCTCCTCTGCCTCCTCCCCCGGCAACACGCCTTGCTGGGGGTTGTGTCCTGCTGGCTCTGCCGTCGGTGATTGACGGGCTTCCCCGTCAAGCTCTCCATCGACGCATTCCCCATGCCCGTCACCTTTCTTCGCCTGCCGTTCTTGGGGAGGAAAGGGGCAAGAATGGGGATTACGGGGCACTTATCTTTTTCTCAATTTATATGCACTTGCCAAATCTTAACTTTCTAGAAAATGTAATTTTCCGAGCCCATGCTTAAGTTCTGTAATATTTGTACTTGCATCAGCATATCAATGAAAAAGATGAGCTTTTGCCGGGAACTCATGAACGTATACATTCGTGCAGAGGCGAAATGCCCCTTGAATAAAAATAAGTGAGTCTCCCCAGCAAGCTACCTTGTCGGCGCCCTCTGTGCCAGCCAGAGAATCACATCTGCCGGGTTACAGACGCAGGGTCCAGCCCCCTGCCAATCTCTTTTTACCTAAGGTTACTGCAACCAACCCGACCGAAGCAGCGTTCGAGTCGGGGATGGGAGCACGTAAGTCTAAACAAAGTGGTGAGATTTTCTAACGCACAAGTCAAAAGTTACGAACATGAATGGGCAGGAGATGAACTTTATCTGGTTGGGTTGTCGGGGAAGACGTGCCGAGCAGTCTTCTCCATTTCTTGCCGGAGCATTGTCACTGCGGCCGAAAGGAGGAGAGGACAGGGGCACAGAGCCTTGGCGGTTTCCCAGTACCTGCTAGGATCAAACGTAGCACAATATCCTGGGCAAGCATGCATGCATACATATATATTTAAAAACATGGAAACTAGTAGGAAACTGTACATACTAAAAGCTATCTGACTGCGCACAGGATCTGCGCCTGGTTCTGTACATAGGGTTACATGCCTTGCCGGCAAGGCTAGTACAAAAGGGGGTTGCCGGAGCTCCCGGCAACCACACCCTATGGGTAAAACTTGCGAAGATGTTCGATATTCCAGGAGTTTCTCATTGGAATGCCATCTTCGGTCTCCAGGCGGACTGCGCCGGTCATGGTGACTTGTATTAGACGATAGGGGCCTTCCCACTTTGGCATCAACTTGTTTGAATTCTTGGCGGGCTGAAAATGCATAAGAACAAGGTTGCCTTCCTCAGGGCTTCGGGCATGAACCTTATGGCTATGATAGCGGCGCAAGGCTTGCTAGTAGCGAGCGGCTCGCACAACAGCTCGAAGACGATCTTCCTCAAGGAGCATTGCATCATCTTGGCACAACTGCTCTTTCTCAAGCTCATCATAAGAGAGCACTCGAGGTGACCCATATATGAGTTCCATGGGGAAAACTGCTTCATGCCCCGTATACCAGGGCAAAGGGTGTCTGGCCGGTAGCTCGATTTAGTGTCGTTCTGATTGACCAAAGAACTATTGGCAATTCATCAACCTAGCGCCTTCCACATTTGCGCAGCCTGTCAAAAGTTCTTGTTTTGAGGCCTCGCAATACTTCAGCATTTGCCCTTTTCGCCTGGCCATTGCTTCTTGGATGAGTAACGGAAGCAAAGCAAACTTTGTTGCCAAGGTCATGGATATACTACATGAAGGTGCGGCTCATGAACTGTGTGCCGTTGTCAGTGATGACTCTGTTTGGCACACCAAAATGGCAAACAAGTCCCTTGAAGAACTTGACGGCCAATTGTGTTGTCACCTTTCTCACTGGCTCCACCTCTGGCCACTTTGTGAACTTGTCAATCGCAACGTACAAGTACTCAAAGCCCCCGACAACAAGGGGAAAGGGGCCCAGTATGTCAAGCTCCCAGACAGATAATGGCCAGGAAAGAGGAATTGTTTGGAGAGCCTAGGCTGGTTGATGAAGCTTCTTTGAATGAAACTGGCATGCTGGAGGGTAGTGGGCTAGAAGAAACCTTGCCAGAATGCTTTGCCGGCAAGGGCTCTTGACCCTATGTGGGAGCCACATATGCCTCCGTGTATCTCTGCCAGCAGCTCCAGTCCGTCCTCCCGAGGAATACACTTCAATTTCACGTCGTTCGGTCTCCTTCTGTATAGGACATCATCCACAAACTGGTACAGGCTAGACCGATGGGCTACTTTTTCTGCTTCTTCCTGCTCCTCAGGGAGCTCCCCAGTTTGGAGGAAATGAACTGTATGTTGTGCCCATGCTGGAGCCTGAGGCTCGATGGCAAGGACTAAAGGCATGTCTTCTGCTGCAGGGTCAGCTGCCTCTATGGCAAGGGCTTGGGGCCCTGCCGGAGATTGCTGCTTCCTGGCAAGCTTGGGGTACCCGCCAACTTCCTTACCAACGGCTCCTGGGAGCTCTGTGGGAAAGTCTTTGCCGGGGCCTTCCTTCCTTTGCTTGTTCTGCCCTGCTGATGGTTCGACGGATGGCTGATTTAATTGAAGAAAAAAGGTACCTGGTTCCACAGGAAGCTTGAGGGCAGCGCACTTTGACAAGTCATCGACAATGCTGTTCTCTGCTCGAGGAACATGCTTTGCTTGCAGACCGTCAAAGCGCTCTTCCAACTTCCTCACTTCATCCACGTAAGCCTCCATCAACGGGCTCTAATAATCCTTGTTGACTTGCTTGACAACAAGTTGTGAATCTCCTCTGACGATAAGCTTCCTGATTTCGAGGTCCGAGGCGATCCTGAGACCAGTAAGCAGCCCCTCGTACTCTGCGGTGTTGTTTGTTGACCTCTCCCAGGGAAAGTGCATATGTACGACGTACTTGAGGCGCTCTCCGGTGGGTGCGATGAGAAGCACGTCAGCACCAGCACCTTGCAACGAGAAAGCCCCATCGAAGTACATAATCCAATGACTACTTGCCTCTTTGCCGGGAAGGGTGGTTTCTTGAACTTCTTCTTCACGCGTGGATGTCCATTCTGCTATGAATTCTCCCAAGGCTCTGCTCTTGATCGTCGAAGTACTTTCAAATCTGAGCCCATAGCTCGACAGCTCCAATGCCCACTCCACAATCCTCCCAGTTGCATCTGGGTTGTGCAATATTCGTTGCAATGGGAGGCGAGTGACGACGGTAATTTCGTGCGCTCGAAAATAGTGGCGCAGCTTTCTCGAGGCCATAAGAAGGCCAGAAAGCAACTTCTGCAAGCCAGAATACCTTGATCTAGCCCCCTGCAAGAGGGAGCTGACAAAATAGACCGTGTGATGCACCACCTTCTTCTTGTGCCTTACTTCACTTACTTGCGCAGACTCTGTCTTGTTGGAACCGGGCTCTGCTGGGGGTTCTGCCTTGCCGGCCCAGGCTCCTCATCCGATGTCCTTGCCACCGTTGTTGCCTCTTCCTCAACTTCTCTCTCTACCACTAGCGCGACACTGACCACTTGATTCGTTGCCGCCAAATACAGTAGCAACGGCTCTGGCGGTTTGGGCATGACTAGTATTGGCGTAGAGGAGAGGTACCTCTTTAAATCTCGCAGCGCTGCCTCTGCCTCCAGAGTCCATTTCATTGGACCCACCTTTTTCAAAATTTTGAAAAAGGGGAGGGCACACTCAGCAAATTTAGAGATAAACCTACTCAGGGCGGCAACGCAGCCGGCAAGCCTACGGATGTCCTTGACTCTGTGGGCGCCTCAATCTGCTCAATGGCTTTGATCTTGTCGGGGTTCGCTTCGATTCCATGTTGAGACACAAAGAACCCAAGAAGTTTGCCGGATGGGATGCCAAACACACACTTCTCTAGTCGAGCTTGAGGTTGATTTTGCGCAAGTTTGCAAAGGTTTCTTCCAGGTTCTGCACGAATGTAGCCTTGTCTTTGGTTTTGACCACTATATCACCCATGTAGGCTTCCATATTTCGATGGAGCCGGGGCTCAAAACCAATTTAAACTGCACGAGCGAACGTCGAACCAGTGCTCTTCAATCCGAAAGGCATCCGTACGAAACAGTACATACCACATGGGGTGATGAACGTGGTCTTTTCTTCATCTTCCTTCTTCATGAAGATCTGACGATCTCCTAAATAAGCGTCAAGGAACGACAACAGGTCGCACCCAGCATGGAGTCCACTATCTGGTCGATACGTGGCAATGGGAAAGGATCCTTTCGACATGCTTTATTGATATCAGTATAGTCGATACATAGCCTCCATTTCCCATTCGCCTTACGTACTACCATCGGATTGGCCAACCACGTCAGGTGGAGTACTGATACGTCTCCGACGTATCTATAATTTTTGATTGCTCCATGCTACTTTATCTACTGTTTTAGGCAATATTGGGCTTTATTATCCACTTTTATATTATTTTCGGGACTAACCTATTAACCGGAGGCCCAGCCCAGATTTGCTGTTTTATGCCTATTTCAGTGTTTCGAGGAAAAGGAATATCAGACGGAGTCAAAACGAAATGAAATCAACTGGAGAAGTTAATTTCGGAAGGAAACCAACCAGATGGGCTTGGAGTGCACATCAGGGGATCCCCGGGCTGCCCACGAGGGTGGGGGCGCGCCCCTCCCCCCTGGGCGTGCCCCCCTACCTCGTGAGCCCCCCGGAGGTCCACCGACGTACCCCCTGCACCTATATATACCTGCCTACCCTAAAACTTCCAAAACAAAAGATAGATCGGGAGTTCCGCCGCCGCAAGCCTCCGTAGCCACCAAAAACCAATCGGGACCCTGTTTGGGCACCCTGCTAGAGGGGGATCCCATCACCGGTGGCCATCTTAATCATCCCGGCGCTATCCATGACGAGGAGGGAATAGTTCACCCTCGGGGCTGAGGGTATGTACGAGTAGCTATGTGTTTGATCTCTCTCTCTCTCTCGTGTTCTCTCTCGTTTTCCTCTATGGCACGATCTTGATGTATCCCATGCTTTGCTATTGTAGTTGGATCTTATGATGTTTCTTCCCCTCTACTCTCTTGTGATGAATTGAGTTTCCCCTTTGAAGTTATCTTATCGGATTGAGTCTTTTATGAACACTTGATGTATGTCTTGCGTGGGATAACCGTGGTGACAATGGGTTATTCTATTGATCCACTTGATGTATGTTTTGGTGATCAACTTGCGGGTTTCGTGACACTTGGGAACCTATGCATAGGGGTTGGCACACGTTCTTGACTCTCCGGTAGAAACTTTGGGGCACTCTTTGAAGTACTTTTATGTTAGTTGGATGAATCTGAGATTGTGTGATGCATATCGTATAATCATGCCCACGGATACTTGAGGTGACAATGGAGTATCTAGGTGACATTAGGGTTTTGGTTGATTTGTATCTTAAGGTGTTATTCTAGTACAAACTCTTTTATACATCGATCCGAAATAATAGCTTTGTGGTGGTTTCGTACCCGACCATAATCTCTATGTTTGTTCTCCGCTATTAGTGGCTTTGGAGTGACTCTTTGTTGCATGTTGAGGGCTTGTCATATGTTCTATCTATGTTATTATTGTTGAGAAAACTTGCACTAGTGAAAGTATGAACCCTAGGCCTTGTTTCCTACCATTGCAATACCATTTACGCTCACTTTTATCGCTCGCTACCTTGCTGCTTTTATTATTTCAGATTACAAAAACCTATATCTACTATCTATTTTGCACTTCTATCACCATCTCCTCGCCGAACTAGTGCACCTATACAATTTACCATTGTATTGGGTGTGTTGGGGACACAAGAGACTTTTTGTTATTTGGTTGTAGGGTTGTTTGAGAGAGACCATCTTCATCCTACGCCTCCTATGGATTGATAAACCTTAGGTCATCCACTTGAGGGAAATTTGCTACTGTCCTACAAACCTGTGCACTTGCAGGCCCAACAACGTCTACAAGAAGAAGGTTGTGTAGTAGACATCAAGCTCTTTTCTGGCGCCGTTGCCGGGGAGGCTAGGTAAGTGAAGGTATATCTTTAGATCTTGCAATTGAATCTTTTTGTTTCTTGTTTTAGCACTAGTCTAGTTTATAAAAGAAAACTACAAAAAAATGGAGTTGAATTTGTCTCATACGCTTCACCTTTTTAATATCTTTCGTGAGTATAATGGAAAGGATAACTGTGCTCAAGTGCTAGAGGAAGAAATCTATAGAATGTTTGGTACTAAATCTTTGAATGATGAGCATGATTGCAATGTTGTTAGTATGAATTCCTTGAATATCCATGATGCTAATGATATGCAAAGCCACAAGCTTGGGGAAGCTATGTTTGATGAATATGATATATTTTGTCCCCCAAGCTTTGATGAGCAAATTTACTATGATGAAAGCATGCCCCCTATCTATGATGATTATTGTGATGATACGTATGCTATAAAGAAGAAGTTTGCTTATGTGGAGAGTAAAAAAATTTCTATGCTTGTAAATCATGAAAAGAATGCTTTAGGTGCTGGTTATATTGTTGAATTCATTCATGATGCTACTGAAAATTATTATGAGGGAGGAACATATGCTTGTAGGAATTGCAATAATGTCAAGTTTCCTCTCTATGTGCTTAAATTCTTGAAGCTATGCTTGTTGTGCCATCCTATGCTAGTTGATTATTGTTCCCATAAGTTGTTTGCTCACAAAATCCCTATGCATAGGAAGTGGGTTAGACTTAAATGTGCTAGTCATATGCTTCATGATGCTCCCGTTTTGTTTCAATTCTTATCTTTTATGTGAGCATCATTGTCATCATCATGCCTAGCTAAAAGGCATTAAAGAAAAGCGCTTGTTGGGAGACAACCCAATATTTATCCTTACTGTTTTTGTGTGTCCACATGATTATGCTACTGTAGTAATCATGTTTTATAGCTTTTGTTTCAATAAAGTGCCAAGTAGAACCTTTGGGAAGACTTGGGTGAAGTTTATGTGATCTTGCTGTGAAAAACAGAAACTTTAGTGCTCACGAGATTAGCTGCCATTTTTTACTGGAGAGTGCTTTTAGGTTGATTCGTTTTGCATATGATTAATAGACAAATTTATCAGGTCCAGCAATTTATTTCATAATTTTTGGGGTTCCAGAAGTATATGTTTTATACAGATTACTACAGACTGTTTTATTTTTGACAGATTCTGTTTTCTATGTGTTGTTTGCTTATTTTGATGAATCTATGAGTAGTATCGGAGGGTATGAACCATATATAAGTTGGAGTACAGTAGATATTACACCAATATGAATTTAGAATGAGTTCATTACAGTACCTAAGTGGTGGTTTTATTTTCTTATACTAACGGAGCTTACGAGTTTTGTGTTGAGTTTTGTGTGGTTGAAGTTTTCAAGTTTTGGGTAAAGATTCGATGGACTATGGAATAAGGAGTGGCAAGAGCCTAAGCTTGGGGATGACCAAGGCAACCCAAGGTAATATTCAAGGATAACCAAGCAACTAAGCTTAGGGATGCCCCGGAAGGCATCCCCTCTTACGTCTTCGTTCATCGGTAACTTTACTTGGAGCTATATTTTTATTCACCACATGATATGTGTTTTGCTTGGAGCGTCAATTTATTTTGTTAGTTTTTGCTTGATGTTAGTTAAAATAATGTTTTGCATCTTTAGTTTCAATAAAAAAGTCAAGCATAGCCTTTGCCATGCTTATTTTGCTAGTTTGCATGTTGCTGTTTGAAAACAGAAAGTTTACCGCTGTTGCAAAAATTCCCTATAAAATTCAGAGCATGGTCTAACGTTGAATCTTTTTGCATATTGAGCTCTGATAAATTTATTACAGTGGGAATTTTAGTTCATAATTTTTAGAGTCAGGGAAGTATTGATACTCTTGCATTCTTTACAGACTGTACTGTTTTGACAGATTGCTGTTATGGTTGAATTGTTTGCATATGTTTGCTTGTTTAATGATTCTACTTGATGATAGGAGTATTAAATATACAGAGGCATTTAGTATTAAATGTTGAATAATAATTTTAGTGATTTGTTACAGTAGAAAATTATAAGGTTTTGCATTGGTTTATACTAACCTATCTCACGAGTTCTTGTTGAGTTTGTTATGAATGAAGCTTTTGATGAAAAGAGAAACCATGATATGAGATGAATTAAGGAGACACAAAAGCTCAATCTTGGGGATTCCCAAGGCACCCCAAGGTAATATTTCAAGAAGTCTCAAGCATCTAAGTTTGGGGATGCCCCGGTAGGCATCCCACCTTTCTTCTTCAACAACTATCGGTTAGTATCGGTTGAGCCTAAGTTTTTGCTTCTTCACATGAGTTGTGCTATCCTTGTATTGTAGTTTTCTTTAGCTTTGCTTGCTGTTTTGATTAAAGTATCAAGATCTGAAATTCTTTAATGAGAGAGAGCCTTACACAAATTGGAATTTGCTAGAATACTCTATGTGCTTCACTTATACCTTTTGAGCTTGATAGTTTTTGCTCATAGTGCTTCACTTATATCTTTTGAGCGTGATAATTTTTGCTCTAGTGCTTCACTTAGATCTTTTAGAGCACGGTGGAGGATTTGTTTTAAAGAAACTTGATCTCTCATGCTTCACTTATATTATTTTGAGAGTTGTTAATAGCATGGTAATTTGCTTAATGTTAATATACTTGGTATTCAAGATATGTGACACCTTCTTTTGAGTGCGTTGAATACTAAGATAAGTTTGATGCTTGATAATTGTTTTGAGATATGAAGGTGATAATATTAGAGTCATGCTAGTTGAGTAGTTGTGAATTTAAAGAATACTTGTGTTGAAGTTCGTGAATCCCGTAGCATGCACGTATGGTGAACCGTTATGTGATGAACTCGGAGCATGATTTATTTATTGATTGTCTTCCTTATGAGTGGCGGTCGGGGATGAGCGATGGTCTTTTCCTACCAATCTATCCCCCTAGGAGCATGCGCGTAAAACTTTGCTTTGATAACTTCTAGATTTTTGCAATAAGTATATGAGTTCTTTATGACTAATGTTGAGTCCATGGATTATACGCATTTTTCCCATCCTTCCACCATTGCTAGCCTCTCTAATACCGCGCACCTTTCGCCGGTATCATACACCCACAATAAACCTTCCTCAAAACAGCCACCATACCTACCTATCATGGCATTTCCATATCCATTCCGAGATATATTGCTATGCAACTTTCCACCGTTCCGTTTATTATGACACGCTCCATCATTGTCATATTGCTAGCATGATCATGTAGTTGACATCGTATTTGTGGCCAAGCCACCATTCATAATTCTTTCATACATGTCACTCATGATTCATTGCATATCCCGGTACCTCGCCGGAGGCATTCATATAGAGTCATACTTTGTTCAAAGTATCGAGTTGTAATTGTTGAGTTGTAAGAAAAATAAAAGTGTGATGATCATCATTATTAGAGCATTGTCCCAAGTGAGGAAAGGATGATGGAGACTATGATTCCCCCACAAGTCGGGATGAGACTCCGGACGAAAAAAATAAAATAAAAGAGGCCATAGAAGCCCAAATAAAAAAAAAGAGGCCATAAAAAAAAGAGAAAAGGCGCAAATAAAAAAAATGAGAGAAAAAGAGAGAAGGGACAATGCTATTATCCTTTTACCACACTTGTGCTTCAAAGTAGCACCATGATCTTCATGATAGAGAGTCTCTCATTTCGTCACTTTCATATACTAGTGGGAATTTTTCATTATAGAACTTGGCTTGTATATTCCAATGATGGGCTTCCTCAAAATGCCCTAGGTCTTCGTGAGCAAGCGAGTTGGATGCACACACACTTAGTTTCTTTTGTTGTGCTTTCATATACTTATAGCTCTAGTGCATCCGTTGCATGGCAATCCCCACTCACTCACATTGATATCTATTGATGGGCATCTCCATAGCCTGTTGATACGCCTAGTTGATGTGAGACTATCTTCCTTCTTTTTGTCTTCTCCACAACCATCGTTCTATTCCACATATAGTGCTATATCCGTGGCTAACGCTCATGTATTGCATGAAGATTGAAAAAGTTTTGAAAATGTTAAAGTATGAAACAATTGCTTGGCTTGTCATCGGGGTTGTGCATGATTTAAATACTTTCTGTGGGGAAGATGGAGCATAGCCAGACTATATGATTTTGTAGGGATAACTTTCTTTGGCCATGCTATTTTGAGAAGACATGATTGCTTTGATTAGTATGCTTGAAGTATTATTATTTTTGTGTCAATATGAACTTTTGTCTTGAATCTTTCGGATCTGAATATTCATATCACAATTAAGAAAATTTACATTGAAATTATGCCAAAGTATCACTCCGCATCAAAAATTCTTTTTTATCTTTTACCTACTTGAGGACGAGCAGGAATTAAGCTTGGGGATGCTTGATACGTCTCCACCGTATCTATAATTTTTGATTGCTCCATGCTACTTTATCTACTGTTTTAGGCAATATTGGGCTTTATTATCCACTTTTATATTATTTTTAGGACTAACCTATTAACCGGAGGCCCAGCCCAGATTTGCTGTTCTATGCCTATTTCAGTGTTTCGAGGAAAAGGAATATCAGACGGAGTCAAAATGGAACGAAATCAACTGGAGAAGTTAATTTTGGAAGGAAACCAACCAGATGGGCTTGGAGTGCACGTCAGGGGATCCCCGGGCTGCCCACGAGGGTGGGGGGCGCGCCCCTCCCCCCTGGGCGCGCCCCCTACCTTGTGAGCCCCCCGGAGGTCCACCGACGTAACCCCTGCACCTATATATACCTACGTGCCCTAAAACTTCCAGAACAGAAGATAGATCGGGAGTTCCGCCGCCGCAAGACTCTATAGCCACCAAAAACCAATCGGGACCCTGTTCCGGCACCCTGTCGGAGGGGGATCCAATCACCGGTGGCCAGCTTCATCATCCCGGCGCTATCCATGACGAGGAGGGAGTAGTTCACCCTCGGGGCTGAGGGTATATACCAGTAGCTATGTATTTGATCTCTATCTCTCTTGTGTTCTCTCTCGTGTTCCTCTATGGCACGATCTTGATGTATCCCGAGCTTTGCTATTGTAGTTGGATCTTATGATGTTTCACCCCCTCTACTCTCTTGTGATGAATTGAGTTTCCCCTTTGAAGTTATCTTATCGGATTGAGTCTTTTATGAACACTTGATGTATGTCTTGCCTGGGATAAGCGTGGTGACAATGGGTTATTCTATTGATCCACTTGATGTATGTTTTGGTGATCAACTTGCGGGTTTCGTGACACTTGGGAACCTATGCATAGGGGTTGGCACACGTTCTTGACTCTCCGGTAGAAATTTTGGGGCACTCTTTGAAGTACTTTTATGTTGGTTGGATGAATCTGAGATTGTGTGATGCATATCGTATAATCATGCCCACGGATACTTGAGATGACAATGGAGTATCTAGGTGACATTAGGGTTTTGGTTGATTTGTATCTTAAGGTGTTATTCTAGTACGAACTCTTTTATAGATCTAACCGAAAGAATAGCTTTGTGGTGGTTTCGTACCCGACCATAATCTCTACGTTTGTTCTCCGCTATTAGTGGCTTTGGAGTGACTCTTTGTTGCATGTTGAGGGCTTGTCATATGTTCTATCTATGTTATTATTGTTGAGAAAACATGCACTAGTGAAAGTATGAACCCTAGGCCTTGTTTCCTACCATTGCAATACCGTTTACGCTCACTTTTATCGCTCGCTACCTTGCTGTTTTTATTATTTCAGATTACAAAAACCTATATCTACTATCTATTTTGCACTTGTATCACCATCTCTTCACCGAACTAGTGCACCTATACAATTTACCATTGTATTGGGTGTGTTGGGGACACAAGAGACTTTTTGTTATTTGGTTGCAGGGTTGTTTGAGAGAGACCATCTTCATCCTACGTCTCCTACGATTTGATAAACCTTAGGTCATCCACTTGAGGGAAATTTGCTACTGTCCTACAAACCTGTGCACTTGCAGGATCAGCAACGTCCACAAGAAGAAGGTTGTGTAGTAGACATCAAGTACTCCCTTGACCAAGCCTGCCGCCTCCAACTTCCTGATCTCCTCGGTGATGAACTCTTGTCTCTTCAAAGCTTGCTTTCTAACCTTCTTCTTGACGGGCCGTGCATGGGGGCAGACAGCAAGGTGGTGCTCAATCACCTCCCTGGGAACACCAGGGATGTCGGTTGCTTGCCGTGCAAACACGTCGACATTCGCCTGCAGGAAGGCGAGGAGCTTGCTTTCCAATTTGCTCTCAAGGGTGGAACTTATGGTAAAACCTCTGCCCGTGCCATCCTCCCTGACGGGAACCTTCTTGGTCTCTGGTGGGGCCACCTTAGACTTCTTGATCTTTCTGGTAGAGCTCTCCGGTACGTCCTCAGCAGGAACGCGGCACTCCGGAGAGTCGCATTTGCTGGACTGAGCGCATGAGCCCTTGCCAGAGACAGGAGTCTTGCCGGCAACCGAGGCCTTGCTGGTCTTCTTCTCGGTGGCGGGAGTAGGTGCCTTGGCTATGGACGCTGCAACCACCTCTCGATAGAGCTGGTCGGTGCAGATGAGCGCGTCCTTCTTGTCGCAGCTGACGGTGATGATGCTCATCGGACCAGGCATCTTCAGCTTGTTGTATGCGTAGTGTGACACCGCCATGAACTTGGCCAGCGCCGGGCGGCCAAGGATCCCGTTATGTGGCAACGGGATCTCGGCAGCATTGAAAACGATTCTCTCTGACCTGTAGTTTAGATCGCCACCAAACGTGACCAGTAGCGTGACCTTTCCCTTGGGCTGGCTCCTCTCTGGATTGATACCTTGGAACGTACCCGTTTCCTCAAGATCTTCGTCTGGGATCTGCAGCCTCTTGATCACGTTGGGCGAGATCAAGTTCAGGCCGGCCCCACCGTCAACTAATATCTTTGTCACCTTGAGGTTGCGTATTGTTGGTGATACCAACAACGGCAAACACCCAACCACGGTTGTGCGATCAGGGTGATCCTCGGCGTCGAAAATGATAGGTGTGTGTGGGACCACCTTAGTGGCTTTTGGGTGTCGACCATCGGTTCCGTCGCATTAATCTCACGCGCCCACTGTTTAAGTTGGCGGTGGGAGGAATGCAATGAGGCACCTCCGTCAACACATATGACCTCTGTCGCCTTCTGAAATTCATGCTCGGTGGATTCGTCATCATCATCATGATCGTCATCCTCGTCTTTCTTGTCGTGGCCTCGGGCAGGACTCTCTTGTTGCTTCTCCTTGTTGCCGCGACCTCCTCGGCTGCCGCGCTTCTTGCCGGATCATTCAGCGTTAACTTGGCTCTTCTCCTTATACTCTCGTACTCAGCCCTTTGCTTCTCCATTAGCAACTCCACTTGGTGGCAATTTTGGAGGTCGTGGCCCTTGGTACGGTGTATCTTGCTTGTCGGAGCCATATACTTGCTGGTAGCTGCCAAGGCCCGGCAGGCGTTGCACCCGGCAATCTCCTTGCTGAGGTCATCAACCCTGGCCTTCTTGACGGTGCTGGGGTTGCCGGATTCCTCGACAGCAAGCACAGTCTTGCCGTTGCACTTCCTGTTATGTCGTCGGCCCTTCTTTGCGGGGGCAACAACGTGTTCGTCTTCTGAGTCACTTCCCATGTCGGCATCTTCGTCGGGGTACTTTCTCCCTTCCTCAGCTCGGGCACATCTGTCGGCTAGAACATGCAGTTTGGCAACATTCGCCACTTTGACCATCGCCGGCTCCTCGCGCATCTTACGATTGCACATGTTGTGATGGAACGCGCTGATGACAGCTGCAGGATTAACATCGGGGATGTTGTACTGCACACGGCTGAATCTTTGTATGTACTTGCGCAGGCATTCGCCGTCCCTCTGAGGGATCACATGCAAATCGCTTGCCTAGCCAGGAGCTACGTGGCCGCCCTTGAAGGCACCAACAAACTCATGGCACAGATCAGACCAAGAGGAGATGGAGTCTATCAAGCAAATGCATCAACCATGACCTGACGTTGGGCTTGAGCACCAACGGGAAATAGTTGGTGAGTACCTTGTCATCTCGTGCTCCAGTAGCTTGCATCGTGATGGAGTAAACGCTCAGGAATTCAGACAGATGGGTCTGGCCGTCGTACTTCTCCGGAACCTCCAGTTTGAACGTGCGGGTGTTGGGCCACTGGAACTACCGCAGCTCATATGGGTGAACGTTGGACAAGTTATTGCATAGGGCAAGTCGCCAGCATCCCCCAGTGCAGGCCTGTACGCAGCGGGCCCAACATGCCTATCAGATTGCTGATATGCCTCTCGTCACCGCTCGATAGTGGTCCGAGCATCTTCCTTGAACCGCCCTCGAAGGACTTGACGTTGGTCGCAACGCGCTCGTGGGTCAGACGACGCCGTGGACACGTTGTCATAGGCGTCAACCCGACGGGCTAGCCGCGGTGGAGGGGAGTGCACCGTGGTTGCGGTGCCCCCAACCCTTCCACTGTCAACGCACGCCGGCTCAATGGTCCGGCGCCGCGAGGGACTTGCTTCCCAGTGACCATCCCTGTTGGCATGGCCAATAATGCTTTGGATGGCAGCCCTCCACTCCTCTTGCTTCCATGGAGCAGGAGGAAAGTCGAGGAGTATTTGCGCTCGCACCAATGCTTCTGCTCGTGTGGGTGGCAGCGATAGGCGCGAGGAATGGGAGGAACTCGGACTTCTAACGATGTTTGAAGGAGTCCCATCACGATATCGCGGCCGCGCGCCTTTCTCGCCAGCATAATGGCGTGCATGTCGGCCCTACGCGTCGTGAGAGTGACGCTGGGGGCTCTTGCCACGGTGACGCCCGGGGTCCTCACCGTCGCAGCACTGTTCATCACGCACGAGCAGGGAAGACCGTGGTGCGTGCGCTAGCGGGGGCATCCTTCTGCCCTTGGAGGTCCCTACACCACCCATATGTAGCGCGGCTCCGTCCTTGGGCGCGGCGGTGTGCAGGCTGTCGTCACCGCTGCGGACGTCACCGCCCGCCTGGCTTCTCATATCTAGGTGGCGTGGACAATCTTGATCTCCTCTGCCACTGACGTCTGCCACGTCGCCCGTCTGTGCGGGTACGGGCAGTGCGGCCACGGACGGCCGACCGCTGTGATCGACTTCTTCTTCGGCGCCATGGCGATGAAGAAGCTGTTGCGCTCACTAACATACCAAATTCTCACAACTAATTCCCCCCGACCTGGCACGCCAAAGATGTCAGGGAAACGAACACCTATGGGACCACAAGAATCCCTTCTACCTTCGGTGGGGAGAGTAGCTGCATGAAGAGCAGGTCTATCAGTCAGCACAAGGGGATTTTACCCAGGTTCAGGCCGCAAGGATGTGTATTACCCTAGTCCTGCTTGTCTGGATATATGTGTTCTTGAGCTTTTGAACTAGCTACGGTGCATGCCCGGTCCAAAAGTCCGAATCCTCTCTCTATACGCCTTGGGCCTCCGTTTATATGTAAAATGGGTTGCCACAGTGGTACGCTGGAGGTGGAAAGCAAGCTACAGTGTGTGAGCTTATCGCTCGGCACCATAGGACAAACACATTTAATGCGTTGCCTACGTGCCCTCTTCCTTTATCGAGGACGGCAACAGGAGCTATCTCATCCGTCACCGCCCTCCTTGCTTCGACACGCGTCCAGGCTGACAAAGCATGCAGTGCCACGCACACGCCTGCTTAGTTGGCACACTGGTCATCGTACTAGAATGGTGGTGTGGTGGAAAATCCTTGCTGGGTGCAGGCCTGGATGCGGCCCAGCAAAGCAAGGCTTGCTTGGGGCATTGCAGTCGTTCTCGACAAGGGTTTTGCCGGGGGTCTTCGTCTTCTGGCCCCATGTGTACCCGCAGGCTATCAGTCTTCAGGAAGATCTGCATGCTACCATGCATGCGTTCCCAAATCTTGGTCTTAACATTGTCCATGGTGTCAGAACTCTCAGTCTCAAGGGTGATGGGATTGCTGGTGCCGCGCAGGTTGCCCCGGCAAGGGTGTTGCCGGGGGAGGTCCAGCTCGCCTTCTGCCCTCATTTCCTTGAGTATCTATCTTGGTAGTCTTCGCGTTTTATCTTCTGCTGCCCTGCCAGGCCTGGCCACAGGTGTGGCTGCAACTGCCCGTGCACAAGTAAGGTGCACAGAAAGAACCCATTCTTTTGTACGCCGACAATAGATCATCCCAAAGGTCTCACTTGGCACTTTATTGAAACAAAAGCTATAAAAGATTATTAATACAGTAGCATAACCGTGAGAACACAAAAAAACAGTAGGGGTAAATATTGGGTTATCTCCCAACAAGCACTTTCTTTAATGCCTTTTTAGCTAGATATTTTAATGATACTCTTCCAAGCCCAATTCCGATGATAATTTTATTCATACTTTAAAAGATATAAGTGAACTTCGTAGAGCATTGTACAATTAATATAGATTGACCAATATCCAAGCTCCAAATGTATAGGTGAAGCACAGGAAGCATTCTATAAAGCCATACTCAAAAGATTTAAATGAAGCACATGAAGCATTCTATTAATCAATGAAGGACTATCTCATACTAGCATGGTGCATAAAGGAAAATAAAAGAAAAATAAACACAAAAGACGCATATCATGTGAACAAAACAAAATCGACGTATACTGATAATTGTTGAAGAAGAAAGATGGGATGCAACCAGGGCATCACCAAGCTTAGATGCTTGACTATCCTTGAAATATTTACTTGGGGTGCCTTGGGCATCCCCAAGCTTGAACTCTGGCCTCTTATTCTACTCATATCGATAATTCCTCGATCTTCGAACACTTCATCCACACAAAACTTAACAAAAACCCTCGTGAGATCCGTTAGTATAATAAAGCAAATCACTACTTTTAGGTACTATTGTAAAATCATTCCACTCAATTTCATATAGTATTATATCTATTGTATTCCAACTTCACCATGGTTCATACCCCCGATACAACCCATAGATTCATCAAAATGAGCGAACAACACATGCAAAACAGAATTTGTCAAAAACAAGAGATTCTATAGCAATTTGGAAATTTTGTATACGTCTGTAACTCCAAAAATTCTGAAAAATTAGGAAAAATATTTTTTTGCATAGCAGTACTATGTAAAAATTTCAGAATTTTATCTCTTTCCAGTGAATTTAAACAATTATGTTACCGGAAGCAAAAGTTTCTGTTTTCACACCGCACATAGCAAACAAGCAATCTAATCATCCTAATGCCAAATCTTGGTACATTATTTTTATAATACAAGGGGATAATTATTTTTGAGAAATTCCCATGGAAAATTCTACACTATTTCCATGAGCATGAACACAAGTGTTCAAGGTTGACCCTCACTTTTCCAATGCACAACCTTCCAATCACTTCTCTTTTTGAAAAAGCTTTTAGGCATAAGAGACAAAACACTTTTGTATTTTGCATTCTTTTAATTTTTTTGTTTGTTTCACCCACAACTAAAGAAATCAAAAACAAAAGGGAAAACAAAATCTACTTAGTGAAGAAAGCAAACAAGCATACACAAGAATATCAACCCCACGTTTTTGCTCCCTGGCAACGGCGCCAGAAAAGAGTTTGATAATCCCCAAGTGCAAGGAATCATCGTAGCAATTTCCGAAGTGGAAGTTCTAAGCATGGAGTGTCGAACCCACAAGGAGCTAAAGCTATGATCAATATTCACTCAAGTTCTATCTTCCACTAATACGACTCTACATACACCGAGCTTTTGCATTCATCTAGAAACGAGAAATAAAACTACGTTGTGGGTATGAAGAGGGTAGCTTTGCATGATATCGGAGAACTAAAATATAAAATAGGTGCTGTTAACATAAAGTTAGAATATATTACTATTTATTATAAATAGCGAGTGTGGAATAATGATGGATTAGTGTGCGGAATTATCCTTGGCAATTGTTAACAAGATCAATAATCATTATTGCAATTTTATATGAGGGAGAGGCATAAGATAACATACTTTCTCTACTTGGATCATATGCACTTATGATTGGAACTCTAGCAAGCATCCGCAACTACTAAAGATCACTAAGGTAAAACCCAACCATAGCATTAAAGTATCAACTCCTCTTTATCCCATACTCAACAACCCCCTTACACAGGTTTAAGCTGTTGTCACTCTAGCAACCCACTATAAGCGAATCATGAACGTATTGCAACACCCTACAGCGGGAATCGTTCACGTGTGCGCACGGAAGGCACCATAGGACAACACCAAAATAAAACATACAATTCAAACCAATCTGGATCATCAATCAACCCAAAAGACAAAAGAAATCTTCTATAAAACATCATAGGATGGCAACACATCATTGGATCATAATATGTGGCATGAAGCACCATGAGCGGATTACAACAGGGTGCGGGAGAGTGGACCTCTTAAAAGAGATGAGGAAGGTGATGAAGATGGTGATGTTTATGAAGATGACCACCTTGGCGATGGTTCCCCCGGCGGCACTCCGATGCCACTGAGAAAGAGAGAGGGGGAGAGAGAGTCTCCCCCTTGTACTTCCTCATCCATGGCCTCCCCCCTAGATGGGGAGAAGTTCTCCCTCTGGTCCTTGGCATCAAAGATGATGATGGCCCCCTTCGACTTCCTTCTCTGTGGCCTCCGGTGATGATGGCCCACTCCTACAGGGTCTCGGAGAGGCCCAAGATTGATTTTTCGTGGCTACAGAGGCTTGTGGCAGCGGAACTTCTGATCTAGGGTTCTTTTTGGAGGTTTGGGTATTTATAAGAATTTTTGGCGCCGGTGTCATTTCAAGAGGGTGCCTGAGGTGCCCACAAGCCCGGAGCACCCTCCCTGGGGGGTAGGGCGCGCCTAGAGGGCTTGTGGCCCAGCTCTTGGCCCAGCTCTTGTTCTTAGGGGGTCTCTTTTGGTCCATAAATACTCATCGTAAATTTTCGGCCCATTCCGAGAACTTTTATTTCTACACAAGAAATGACACCACGGTAGTTCTCCTGAAAACAACATCAGTCCGGGTTAGTTCTACTCAAATCATACCAAAGCCATATAAAATTGTTGTAAACATGGCATGAATACTTCATAAATTATAGATACGTTGGAGTCGTATCAGGCGGCGCCTCGAGGCCGCACCGGCAGGGGCGGAGTGAGGCTTGGTGGCGGCTCGTCAAGGTCACAACTACGACCATGTCAGCAGAGGCGGCCAGCGGCTCGGCGTGAGGCGGCGGTCGGGGCAGGCCCGCTCAAGGCGAGGCCGATTTGAGGACGACGCAGGGAGGTGACTCAACGCAACATGCAGCCGCCCCGAGGTGGCACGGGCGTGCGGAAGGAGCGGGGCCGGCTCACGGGGCACGGGCCGAATGGGAGGAGGAGAAGTCCTCACGCAGCCGGGTCGGAGAAGGCCAAGGCGGCTGTTGGGCGCCCAGGACGAGGGTGTCCCATGGAAGAGCAGCCGTGGTGGTCGGCCGACTTGCGACAAAATGGCATGATGGTGCGGCGATCACAAAAATTGCCGAGTTATAGAAGTTGATCATATCGGGTTATGATTGTTACAAATGCCGGGTCACATAATTGGTCTTCCCGGGTTCTTCAGGCCAAGTCCTTATAGCTTGTGACGACTTAGTGCTTGCTTTTGTAAATATAGCTTCCAATCGTTGAGTCAGCTACATGGCCTTTCTATGAATATCTTAGAGGAGAGAAACTTTGCAAGTTTCTCCACTAAGAATGTGTTACATGGTTTGCTCAAAACTGAGAACTGGAAGGTATACCTTCCTTATATCCATATTACCTGTAGCCGCCGAGTCTTAAGAGGGAAACATAGTGATAGCTTAAGACTTGCTTCAATATAAACGTCGCAACTTTGGAGAAATTCGGGTTGTTCATTTGAGTCACGAGTCATAAACTGAATGTTTTGTATTTCACATGTGTAGCCCCCAAGGGTCGGCTAATCCATATATAATGGGCCGGGTCTTCAATTTGGACCATATAATCTGGGTAAACAAATGAATTCCATAGCCCCCAAGTGCCGAGATGTCTTGCCTGCAGCAACCTGGGACTTTATATTTGTCTTATGCTCATAAAATTTCAGCCACTGTATCCCCCAAGGGTCGGGTCATTATGCAATAATGAGAAGGGACTTTGTAGATCTGATTATATAGACTTGAAAATAACATCAAATGATGTAGCCCCCAAGCTTCGGGTTATTATTGCTGTAGTGGATTCAAGGCTTGTGTACTTTGAAATTTTGACAAGAGCAATTGGTAGCCCCCAAGGGCCAGCTCATCATTATGTGATGGGTCGGGTCTTCAATGAGACTAGTTAAAATGACCATGCATTAGTCCCCAAGTGTTGTGGTGCATGCTTGCAGTGACGTGGGACTGGAATATTTGATGTATTCTTGATTTGAATAATGTAGCCCTCAAGTGCCGGGTCATGTGCCTGCAGCGATTCGGGGCTATTCCTTCCATTGTAGAATAAAATTATATCCACTGTCTGGATGCTGTTACTGAATTATTGGAATATCAGTATTGAACCATGCTTCTTGCTGTAAGCTTGTATATTTGGATGAGGAAATAATAACCATCTCTGAAGTCGATTTGAAAACCTCAATCATTTAATACCAGTTATGATAACCATAATGAAAATCCATCCATATTTGGTTATTAAAGATTTTAATAATGTAACCCGGTTTGAAAACCGACCCTTGCAAAATAAACCAATATATCCATGTATATACGATTCATTGTATGATGATGTATTCGTATGATAACAGAGTATAAAAAGACCCGCTTTCGAGGCTTGAGTCTTGCTTCAGTGAAGCAGGCAGGATAGCCTTCGTTTATCCTCGCTTTCAGTAAGCTGACTCTCACATGACTTAAGCCACCCTTTTAACTTTGACAAGTTCAGGGTCTTAAAGATTGACTTGTCAAGAGTATGGCGGATCATATATTTTGGAGTAGCATCAAGCATACGGGCATGTATAACCAATAATGTGGCGTTTTTTGCCGGGTCAGGAGGGTGAGAAAGCTTGATAGAGGCAAAGGTGTCCCGTCTTTCGATGAGATGATGGAAATCGCTTTGGTGGAAGTCGACTTTGACGATCCGACTACGAACGTGCGAGGACGTCGCGCCTTAGCAATCGCTAAACCAACTCCGAGAGGTTATTGACCACGCCGGAGCACGATCAACCTGACCACGAGGGTCTGTTTCCTGCGAGCAAACGAAGAACAAGCAAGAAACTAAGATTGCAATCTGGATATTGAGAATATAAGATGAAAGCTTTATTGATCAAGGTGGGGTTATGTGACGCCTTTGTCTGGTCGTTGAACACAAACGAAGTACGCGAAGTTGCAGCTATGGCGAACTTTTAATCTAAACAAAACCCAAAGTCTAAACAGTGCCCTAAGGGCTGTATATATGGAGGAAGAGAGGGGGAATTTCGTGGCCCTTGGTGGAGGGGTCCGAAATCAACCCTATCTCTTGTTTCCCCACACATACGGACTCTAAAAATAGCCTATACTTATGTATTTCAAAATTACATGGGCCTGGCCCAATAAAAAGGTGACGCAGCACCTATAATAGCCTCTGGACGAAATTTATGAAGTGGCATCATGTATATTTTGTCCAAGGCTTCATGCACTCTTATGGTGGCTTCAAAGTCCTGAAATCATCACTTGTAACTCCGTTCTGGTTCCCCTTGCGCATGGCATCATCTCCATGCTTGCTCTTGCTCCAATGTCCATCCTTCTCCAAGCTAGGCCCTTCATTTGTAAGCAAAACAAATGTATCCAATTTAGGCAGCATCATATTCTCATGAACATTAGAATCATTAACAAGAAACGAAAGTACCTGATAATTTAATTGGCGTGCGCGAGCTCTAGTAATTGGTCCAGTATATGTAGCAGTAGGGGCTGTGGGTGTAACAATGGTATCGATGTCCTCATCATCCTCCCCTTCTTGAAATGAAGTCGTCCTCGACGGAAGCTCATTTTCCTCACCCAAATAAGGCTTCAAATCTGCAATGTTAAAAGTGGGACTAACCCCAAAATCTGCAGGCAGCTCAAGTTTATATGCATTATCATTTATTTTCTCTAACACCTTAAAGGGACCAGCAGCGCGTGGCATTAGCTTTTATTTGCACAAATCAGGAAATCTATCCTTACGCAAATGTAACCAAACAAGATCTCCAGGTGCAAACACAACATGTTTTCTACCCTTATCTCCAGCAAGTTTATATTTAGCATTCATACGCTCAATGTTTTCCTTAGTTAACTCATGCATTTTTAAAATCAATTCAGAACGTTCTTTAGCATCAAAATTAACCTTCTCCGAAGATGGAAGAGGCAACAAATCAATAGGTGCACGAGGTAGGAAACCATACACAATTTCAAAAGGGCACATCTTAGTAGTAGAATGCAATGAACGATTATAAGCAAATTCAATATGAGGCAAGCATTCTTCCCACATTTTCTTATTATTCTTCAAAACAGCCCTAAGCATAGTAGACAATGTTCTATTGACTACTTCAGTTTGTCCATCAGTTTGGGGGTGACAAGTAGTACTAAATAGCAGTTTAGTCCCCAACTTAGCCCATAAACATCTCCAAAAGTGGCTAAGAAATTTAGTATCACGATCTGAAACAATAGTATTTGGCACACCATGCAAGCGAATAATCTCACGAAAGAACAAATCAGCAACATTAACAGCATCATCGCTTTTATGACATGGTATAAAGTGTGCCATTTTCGAGAATCTATCCACGACAACAAATATGCTATCCCTCCCCTTCTTTGTTCGAGGTAAACCTAAAACAAAGTCCATAGATATATCCTCCCAAGGAACAATAGGTACAGGCAAAGGCATATATAAACCATGAGGATTGAGTCGTGACTTAGCTTTTTGACATGTAGTGCAGCGAGCAACAAAACGCTCAACATCCCGTCTCATCTTTGGCCAAAAGAAATGTGTAGCAAGTACGTCCTCCGTCTTCTTCACGCCAAAGTGTCCCATTAATCCTCCCCCATGCGCCTCCTGCAACAGCAAAAGACGAACGGAGCTAGCTGGAATGCATAGCTTGTTAGCACGAAACACAAATCCATCGTTAACGACAAACTTGTTCCACATTCTTCCTTCTTTACAATTCTGCATTACATCTTTAAAATCAGCATCATGCACATATTGATCTTTGATGGTCTCCAAACAAAATATTTTGAAGTCAAGTTGTGAAAGCATAGTATAGCGACGAGACAATGCATCAGCAATAACATTTTCTTTTCCCTTCTTGTGTTTAATGACATAAGGGAAAGTCTCAATGAATTCAACCCATTTAGCATGTCTACGATTCAGTTTAGCTTGACTTTTAATATGTTTCAAAGATTCATGATCAGAATGTATAACAAATTCTTTGGGCCATAAATAATGTTGCCATGTTTCTAAAGTCCGAACAAGAGCATATAATTCTTTATCATAAGTAGAATAATTCAGACTAGGTCCACGCAATTTTTCAGAAAAGTATGCAACAGGTTTGCCATCTTGTAATAACACACCTCCTAATCCAATTCCACTAGCATCACATTCAAGCTCAAAAGTCTTATTAAAATCAGGAAGTTGGAGTAAAGGAGCATGTGTCAACTTATCTTTCAATACCGAGAAGGCTTCTTCCTGTGCGGTACCCCACAGAAAAGGCACATCTTTCTTTGTAAGCTCATTGAGAGGTGCAGCAATGGTGCTGAAATCTCTCACAAAACGCCTATAGAATCCAGCGAGGCCAAGGAAACTCCTCACTTGTGTGACCGATTTGGGCTGTGGCCAACTCTCAATAGCTTCAATCTTGGCTTTATCAACTTCAATTCCCTGTGGAGTAACAACATAGCCAAGAAAAGATACTCGGTCGGTGCAAAAGGTGCACTTTCCAAGGTTACCAAACAAACGTGCATCACGTAGAGCAATAAAAACAGCACGTAAATGTTCCAAATGTTCCTCCAAAGATTTGCTATAAATCAATATGTCATCAAAGTAAACTACCACAAATCGTCCAATGAAAGCACGTAAAACTTCGTTCATTAACCTCATGAAAGTACTAGGTGCATTAGTTAACCCAAAAGGCATGACTAACCACTCATATAATCCAAACTTAGTTTTAAATGCTGTTTTCCATTCATCTCCCAATTTCATACGAATTTGATGGTATCCACTACGCAAATCAACTTTGGAGAATATTGTAGAGCCACTCAATTCATCAAGCATATCATCTAGCCTAGGAATAGGATGACGATAACGAATAGTAATATTATTAATGCCTCTACAATCAACGCACATTCGCGACGTACCATCCTTTTTCGGCACTAAAATGATAGGAACAGCACAAGGACTAAGGGATTCGCGTATATAACCTTTGTCGAGCAGTTCTTGTACTTGACGCATAATCTCCTTCGTCTCCTCTGGATTGGTACGGTATGGTGCACGGTTGGGTAATGATGCACCGAGAATTAAGTCAATTTGATGCTCAATCCCGCCAATAGGTGGTAATCCCGGTGGCACGTCTTGTGGAAAGACGTCAGCGAACTCCTGCAAAATGTTAGTGACAGCAGGAGGCAAAGAGGAAGGCACGTCCTCGAATGAAAATAATGCCTCTTTGCACACAAAAGCATAGCAAACAGATTTGCTAAAATCTAGATCATCAATATCAGATTTGGTGGCAAGTAAACATGCACTTTTCAATTTAATTTCAGAAGCAACACTAGATTGTTTATTATTATTAGGCTGCATTTGTTGCTCAAATTCTTTTGCCACAATCTGATTTTCACTCTTAGTTTTCTCCTGTTTTGCTTTATTAGCTCTATTAAGATCATCTTCAAAATGGAATCAGGAGTCATAGGAAGCAAAGTAATATTTTTATCCTTATGAACAAGAGTATACTGATTGTTTCTACCATGGTGAATAGAATTTTTATCAAATTGCCATGGTCTACCAAGTAATAAGGAACATGCTTGCATAGGTACCACATCACAATCAACATAATCAGCATATGTAGAGATACTAAAATGCACACGAACAGTACGTGTTACCTTAACCTTGCCGTTGTTGTTGAACCATTGGATGTAGTAAGGATGTGGATGTGGTCTTGTGGTGAGAGATAGCTTCTCCACCATCTCCATGCTAGCCAAGTTGTTGCAACTCCCTCCATCTATGATCACGCGAACAGAACGTTCCTTCACAACTCCCTTTGTATGGAACAAATTATGCCTCTGATTTTGCTCAGCTTGTGTAACCTGCACACTCAAAACACGTTGAGCAACTAAACATTCATCACCTGATAGCGGCAAAGGGTGTCCCGATCTTTCAATGAGATGATAACTATCGATTTGGTGAAGATGACTTTGACGATCCGACTACAAACGTGCACGACGTTGCGCCTTAGCAATCGCTAAACCAACTCTGAGAGGTTATTGACCACGCCGGAGCACAATCAACCTGACCACGAAGGTCTATTCCTGCAAGCAATCGAAGAACAAGCAAGAATATGATAAAAGCAATCTGAATATTGCGAGTATATATGAAGTATTGATAAAGGTGGGGATCCGTAAGCGGTCTTGGTCTGGTCGTTGGACACAAACGAAGTACACGAAGTTGCAATGGCTAACTTTTAACTAAACAAATCCCAAGGAAAAGCTACTAGATGGATCTACTTATATAGGAGCAAGGGGTGGCGTCCAAGGAGGTGGGAGGACGTCCCAAGGCAGCCTAAAACTAAATCTAGGTCGTACAAGGCCAATGGGCCCAAGTGGAGGTGATGTAACACCTTTGGACTTGTAGTTTGACTCGGATTCTGCTGCAGCATCAGATTGTTTCGTCCACAACTAAACGCTCCGGACGAATTTGAAGGTGATTCCAATTGGGTTGGAAAGTGCACGAAATCTAGTTTCCAACAAAAAAAGAATCACCCAATTCGGAGTCCGTATGAAAAACTTGTGTGCGTTTTGAGTCAGGTACGTCTGTGCAGTCCGAATCTGAATCCAGAACGTGAGAGACTTGGACTCTATCTTCTCTTGGGCCAAAAGTGACGTGAGAGAACTTTTTGGACAGCAAATAAACATATCTTTCTTCCTTATCTTCATATGTGGATTGTACAAATGTCCCATACACCTGCAATAAGACAAAACACAAAAGTGTGTGAAGTATTTTTGTTCTGGATAACATAAATAGATTATTGAATAGTTTGCACTAGAAATCACCTGACAAATATGCATATATGCAATATTTTTGGTCATATCCAAGGTAGTCATGTCCTCATCATCCTCCCCTTCTTGAAAATAAAGCCGTCCTCGGCGTTGCTTAATCTGAAATGTGGCTAACAAAAGAGACAAGGTGTACATGTTGTATATGTATATGTCATCCATTTTTACTTCCCTTGATTTTTGCATATATGACACATGAATAGATGAGTAACTTGCATAGTTCATAAAATCTAAAGCCAAAAAATTAGCACAAGAAGTAGAAGGCATGAAAATATTGCAACTCAGTTTGCACATATAAGTGAAACTCTTATTCATTTCAAAAGATTGATAATGTTCATCATTAAACCATCCCAACATTGGTGAATAAACCTTACTTGCATCAAATTTACATGCTACAACATGCTTAAATAAGCAAACATGCAATAAGTCATTCAACACAGAATCATCACCAAGATTAGAGGTCATATCAAAATGATTAAACATTGGTTCTTTTGCATCAATAGTTAATTCAATGGGTGCACTCAAAATTGTTGGTATTTCAGTTGTTTGATCACATGGCAAAGTCAAATTATCAACGTAGTCCTCTAAAATAGGTGGTGTGATCAAAGTAGTGGGTAGCTCATCAGATGGTGCATTCAAATTGACAAGGCATTCATCATTCTCATGTAGAGATGGAAGATCAGTACCTTTGTCATTACCTCTTATGATCAACTCAGATGATGTAGCCACTCTCAGGGGCGATGTGTCACATGGTGGAGGTGATGTAGTCCTGACAACAACGGATGTGGTTGTCATAGTATGCCTAGTAGTTGAAGGAACAATCATATCAACTCTTGGAATGTGCACCGTGCGCTTGTTCTCCTCGTGGCCAACACGTTGTTTTATTTCCTGTTCAGCTTTGCAAGCAAGATGAAACAAATGGTCCATAGGATAACACTCTTCATGAATTAGTATCTCTTGAATATCACGGTTTAATCCTCCCCAAAATCTATCCATAAAATCATCTTCACTTTCTTCTAAAGAGGAATGCAACAAGGTAGTTTGTAAATGATCATAATATTTTGTTACAGTTTCACTACCTTGTTTTAAGTGTTGCAACTTCTTAATCATGTCACGAGTATAATAAGCAGGGACGAAAGTATGTCGCATGGCAAGTTTCAAATCATCCCAAGTAGTAGGTATATAATCAGGGTGTAACCGACAATATTCACTCCACCAAACCAAAGCATAACCAGTGAAAGAACCAACTGCAACCTTAACCTTTTTATGTTCATCAAAATTATGGGAAGCAAATATATTTTTTATGTCGAACTCCCATTCAATATATAAAGCAGGTTTAAAATGGCCATTAAATGGTGGTATAAATACATTAACCTGATCATGTGCATTTGGATGTTTGTGCACCTCTCGTGACGGTTGTGGTATTTGCAAAGGTGGTGGCACGTCTCCCGCGATCGACAAAGCCCATGAATTGACTCTGGATCCTGTCATGATTAGTAGAACAAGAAACAAAACCCAAAAATAATGTTCCTATAACTACTAGGATGTGGTGGTAAAACGCTCACAGTAAAGCAAATATCAATGTCTTACAAGTTCTTACCATGCAGCAGGCGGTGATCGGCAACCAGCGGTGTCAATTAACTCCGAATATTGAGTAAAGCGATTGCCAGGGGAGCGTACGTATACACGGTGTAGAAATATGTGGAGCTGGGTTGGCTATATATGGTAGCAAAAGAGTAGCAATAATCAATTCAAAGATGCAATGTTGAATAAACGCTCAACGACGGCAAAGGGTGTCCCGATCTTTCAATGAGATGATAACTATCGATTTGGTGAAGATGACTTTGACGATCCGACTACAAACGTGCATGACGTTGCGCCTTAGCAATCGCTAAACCAACTCTGAGAGGTTATTGACCACGCCGGAGCACAATCAACCTGACCACGAAGGTCTATTCCTGCAAGCAATCGAAGAACAAGCAAGAATATGATAAAAGCAATCTGAATATTGCGAGTATATATGAAGTATTGATAAAGGTGGGGATCCGTAAGCGGTCTTGGTCTGGTCGTTGGACACAAACGAAGTACACGAAGTTGCAATGGCTAACTTTTAACTAAACAAATCCCAAGGAAAAGCTACTAGATGGATCTACTTATATAGGAGCAAGGGGTGGCGTCCAAGGAGGTGGGAGGACGTCCCAAGGCAGCCTAAAACTAAATCTAGGTCGTACAAGGCCAATGGGCCCAAGTGGAGGTGATGTAACACCTTTGGACTTGTAGTTTGACTCGGATTCTGCTGCAGCATCAGATTGTTTCGTCCACAACTAAACGCTCCGGACGAATTTGAAGGTGATTCCAATTGGGTTGGAAAGTGCACGAAATCTAGTTTCCAACAAAAAAAGAATCACCCAATTCGGAGTCCGTATGAAAAACTTGTGTGCGTTTTGAGTCAGGTACGTCTGTGCAGTCCGAATCTGAATCCAGAACGTGAGAGACTTGGACTCTATCTTCTCTTGGGCCAAAAGTGACGTGAGAGAACTTTTTGGACAGCAAATAAACATATCTTTCTTCCTTATCTTCATATGTGGATTGTACAAATGTCCCATACACCTGCAATAAGACAAAACACAAAAGTGTGTGAAGTATTTTTGTTCTGGATAACATAAATAGATTATTGAATAGTTTGCACTAGAAATCACCTGACAAATATGCATATATGCAATATTTTTGGTCATATCCAAGGTAGTCATGTCCTCATCATCACCTGTCAGCATCTTCAGGAGCCATGTATTGCGTCTCATGATCAGAATCGTCTCCACCATGTTCGTCACGTGTAATAAGAGCCAAAGTCTCCTCATCATAGTCACTAGCAGACTCATACCCACCATCCGCAGTAACAATCATCACACGCTTAGAGGGGCATTCTCTCGCATAATGACCTCCACCCTTGCAACGTCGACAAATAATATCATGTGTTTGCCCTGTTGATGCCATGGATGAAGAAGAGCTCTTTGCAGGCCCAGAAGGTGTGCTCTTGGCAGATAGTGGTGATTGTGCCTGCTTTATTGTATCACGGTTGGAGGTGGCAGCCGACGGAGGCGCCGGTGTAGCAGAACGTGTGGAAGTAGATGATGCACGTGGTGTCCATGATGAAGGTCGACCTGCAGAAAAGTTAGTCCGCGCCAATGCCTGTCGATCCTGCACTTCACGTTCAGCTTTACAAGCAAGATGGAATAAACGAGTGATATTAGTATACTCCTTATAATCTAGAATGGTCTGAATCTCTCTATTTAATCCACCCAGAAAACGTGCAAGCAATACCTTCGAAGTGTGCATTTTCGAAGCGAATTGATTCGGAGGGGAAGTAGTCGTTCTCGCGATGGTAGTGGTTCATGTTTCATAGTCGTTCGAGCCATCGGTAGCGGTACTTGATGAATCCCGAAACGAACTTGGCGTCTTCGTGCGTAGGGGTACTTGGCGTTTCCGGAGACGACGGTAGAGGTACTTGACGCGTCGTTGTGGTACTTGGCAAAAATCACAGAGAAGATGCTTGGCGGTCCTGGTATGGTCTTGGCGTCCATGTAGTCGATCTTGCAGATCTTGACGGTCCAACACAAAACATCACAAGGGGCCTCGTGAGCGATGATGATGCTGAGCAGGAACTTGGGCGAACTGCATTGGCCGAAACGGAAGGTGGAGGTCGGCTTGTAGCAGAGGAACGGCAGGAGCAGAGGAGCTCCAGCAGGGACCGAGGCGCGGCAGGGAGGACCCTGGCAAGGCACAGCCAGATCCGGTGGTGGCGGCAGCAGACTCTAGTGGTGGCGAAAGGGCGCGACGACGATGGGGCCCCTGGTCGCCGTAGAGCAAGCAGAGGATGGCGCGGGTCCGGCGACGATGGAGAACGGCAGGATGCGGCGAGGCTGCGCTGGCACTTGGCAAAGGCGTGGCCATGGACGACGGCGAGGGAGACGGCTCGGGGAGGTCGAGCGGGGGGGGGGGGGGGGACGCTCCAGAGGAAGAATAAGGCCGCCGGTGACATGGACGACGCCGGGCTCGAGCTCGGCCTTGGCGACGGTGACGGCAGGGAGGACGACGGAGGCGGGCGAAGGAGCTCCTCTCCTCGAGCACTCAGGCGACGAGGATTTGGCGAGGAGGAGGTCGAGCGAGGCCTGGTGCTACAGAGGGAGGCGCGCGGGATCGAGAGTGAGATGGGGATCGAGGGCGAGGTGGCGGCGTGGGAGGACGAGAGGGAGAGATTGGGTCGACCGGTCGATCGGGAGAGGGTTAGGGTTAGGAGGGACTGGGCCAGAATGGATGGGCCGGCCTGCAGGCTGGATGACCTTAGCTAGGCGCGGGAGGTTGGCTGGGCTCTCTGCTCTCTCTTTAGCAGAAAAAAATAGAGAACATTTCAAAAGAATTAAAAGAAAAGGCCAAGAACAAGAATAAAATGGTGGGACATATTTGTAAGGCTTTACGGAATATTTCCAACCCAACAAAAATGGTTCCAACAAAATAGGAGAAGTTAAATCTAAAATTATTTAACTTGCACCGAAGGAGTTTGAATGGAGTCTAGACTTTAGGAGTAGCCAAAATGTTGAGATTTTTGGTGGAGCTCCGGAAGATGATGAAAGAATAAATGGCAAAGTTGGAGATCAAGAATTAAGACAACAAAGGCATTGGGATTTTGCAAGTGTGTTATGGTGAATTCCAAAAATGGAATATTTACTATAGCTCTCTAAATATCGAGAGGATATGTTTTAAAGAGAATCACCATGTGAATTCCCTCGATTTAAATGGATCAAAGATCCATGCCATTTATTTAGTTGAGTTGCAAAAGATTTAAGAGATGATGGCATGATGACATGATGCAATGCAAAAATAAAAAGGGCAGGCACAAATGAAACACACGGCGAAACCCGGAATATATGGAAGTCTTCTGGAGCGCCGGTATCGGGGCGTTACAACACTCCACCACTACGAGAGGATCTCGTCCCAAGATCTGGGATGGCACCGGAGAGAAACGGAAGAGGAAGAGAGGAGGTAAAACTAAGTTGCTTCTTTGACGAACGAGTGAAACCACGAACCTTGAGAGTTTGAGCAATTTAAAAGAAAGAGTACAACAGAGATGAACGAGATTGCAAACAATCCGTTAGAAAAAAGGAACAAGGAACATTACGAGGACTTGAAGGTTGCAAAGACATGAATCAAGAGTTTAATGGACAAGATAGAATTCGAAACCACTCCGGTTAAAACAAGATGAGAGAGGAAGAATTCGGGCATCACTCCGGTTGAACATGGAAGGAATAGAACATGAGCTTGAGAAGATGGGATGATACTTGATGAAATAAACAACACACTGCCTCCGAAGCTATTGAAAAATGGCACAAGGGGTAAGAAAGATCTCAGATAGCACTCCGGTTGAAAAGAGATGCAAGGCTTGATAAGGAGAAAAAAAAACTTGAGCAAAAGGCACAACACTCCGGTTAAATGGATAAGCACGAAAAGAACATGGTCTTGACAAAGCGATATGATGGGTGAAGAGAGCAACATCACAAAGCCTCCGGGAGAAAGAATAGAAGATCGGTCATTGGAATAAGAATGGAGAAGAAAATGCCAACATCTGCCACCAACGGAAACAAATGATTGGATTGATATCAACAAGGAGACGAGAAACTTATTTCACCGGAAGGACAAATGAAGAACTTGGGTCATTTATAAGCACCATAAATAGCAACAATCCTTAGGGAAAGCTTTAGGTGAAATATAGCCCAAGATAACTCCAATGAAGAGATTGATGGATTTAAATATCTCATTCTTGACAACAAGTGAATCATGAAACATGAATGAAACTGTCAAAACGACATAACACCACCTCAAAAGATAAGGTCAAAAGAATTGCACTTCGGAATGCAAGATGAAGAATGCTTGAACTATCAAAACAAAACATGCGTTGAGCACCATGTTTATTTTAGAGTATAGCTTGGCGGATCTTAACTTCGAGAGAAATCTTGAAGAACAATTGAAGAATGAAAGGAAACCTTGACGAAGCACCATGTAGAGCCTCCATGAAGAACTTCGGTAAGAAAAGGATGATAAAAGAAAGAGAAGTTGAAAGCACAAGGTGAAGCCTTGCAGTGATAAGATGAAGCTTTGAAATGATATAACCGAGAAAACTTTGAACTCCGGAAAGAAAAGATGAAGCATCTCGGACCGAGAATGTGATATGATGAACAAACTCCGGAAAGAAGAGATGAACAACTTAGAACTGAGAAATTGATACCATTACGAACTCCGGAAGAATGAATCAATCACTTGAATGAAACAAGAACAAGAATTATGTTATGCGTATCCTTCACCGATTTAGATTGATGACAAGCAACGGATTAGGCATACTACTTATTCTCGTTGAAAAAGGATTAAAGAGAGATATTGCTCAACTTGGGAAGGTCTTCAACGATCCGCCGGTAGGATTTGGGAAGAACGAATGAATCTATATAATAACGAAGGAAGAGAACTCTTGAACGAACCACCGTAAGAATTGAAAATGATCGAAGTAGGGGTGCATCACCGGTAAGAATTAGCAAATGAACGAAGGTGCTTGAGACAAACTAGATACATGAGAACAAAGAGATCAAGAACTGATTAGAGGATATTCGATTGATGCACCGGCAAGATAGGAGAATGATAACTGACAGCTGAGAATGAATAAATCTGAATTGATGGACTTCGGATGACAAACTGAGAAGACTCTTGAATATCTCCTGATGGGTGAAAAAGATTCTCACAATCGAAAACAATTATGAGAGGATGGCAACAAGCTAGCACCATGAATCTTGAAGAGAATAGAGCAAGATTAAATAGAAACTCTTCTTCGGTCTTCAAATGATGAGAATGACAACGAGAAACACCACCAAGAATTATTGAGGCACACCGGAAGAATCAAAAGCGAAGAGGTTGAGCCAACTATGAAAAGAATTTGAAAGATCTTGGAGAAAAGCATTTGACTGATGATAACTCATTCTTACGTCAAACTTGGAGAAGAATTTAGGATAGCTCTGGGAAAATAGAAGAGTCAGGTAAGATCCTGGGAAAAGACCTGTGGGTTAGGGCCCACTCAAAAGAACATCGTTGAAAAGATTTAAAAGAGATGTTGCACCGGTTGAATTAAATGACTTGAATGAGATACCAATCTCGAAAGAGCTTGAACGAATGCAGAGTGGAAACACGAATCTTCGAGATATCTTGAGCACTCGGAATAACAAATAGCGAGAAGTAGAATGATAATGAGGTGCACCGGTATGAGAAGACATTGAAATGAGGAAAAAGGTATGATTAACAAAACTTGACTTGAATCCACCGGAGAAGAGAAAGGAATGAGGAATGACGAACTAGTAGAACATCTTCTTGAGAACCACCGGGTAAGAACATTGACGGAAAAGAATGGAGAAACTTCACAAAAATAAAAGGATACTTGGTAAAGAAATCTTAGTCCTTGAGGAAAAAGGGTGGGTGGGCGGGAAAAAACAAAGGCAACTTGGAGACGGATGAAACAAACACCGTTGAGAAGAAATGATAATTGGTCTTGCTGATGTTGAAGTGATCGGATCCACTTGAAGAGAAACACGCCGGTTAAAAAGGATTGACATGACAATCTCGATTGTCGAGAAGGATTGGTATTCACATCGAAGTATGAGAACACCATTTCAGAAAGGTATGGAATCAACACTTGACATTGAAGCAACTCGAATACCACAACTCAAAACAAAAACAAAAGACTAGCTTGCAGAATAAGCCGGAACAAACATATGATAGAGATTTCGTCCGAAGTTTTCGTGGTGGGGCCTACACGGGCTCGATCGTACAGCACCATCATGTACAAGGCAGTGCACATGACATACGAAGTGTCCCCGAACCAGCATAGCCAAGGGTTCTTTAAGACACAACGAGACCACTGTAAAAAATGACCGTGGATAGGCGGACCACTAGACGTCGAACCCCAATTTCATATCATACATCCGTCGGAAAGATATCCTAAGAGCTACTTGAATTCCCACCTATGAAACTCCCGAAATTTTCCGGTTATGCAATCAGGTGTTGGGGATACAGGGGAAGCATAATATCTCACCCAAAACTAGCAAATCCTACATCCAGCTGTATCCATCCTTCAACACATAACCAAGAAACCTTCAGAAATCGTCTACCTCAACCTTCGAAAAGCAACCATTATACAAGTTATGGCGATACTCCCGAACTCCCGCCCCAGTACTGGGTGGCGTCGAGGTTATCTCACCAACGAACTGAATAAAAGAGATTTTCGATGTCGGCGTACTAAACTCAGGTATTCGAGAACTGCAACGATAAAATTATGGCGACAACACCTCAGAGCTCAACTCCCCGGGACACTTCCACTAAACCCCTGACAGGAGGCACCAAGACAATGTTCTCATCATAAAACCATCGGAACGATTCCAAGATACCTGTGTGATCCTAAAAAAAATTTAGTGAAATTTGAGAAGAGAAGAGTCAAAACTCTATGTCAGGATGCCTTACCAGAGCGATGAAGAGACTGGGGAGTAAAAAGAATTCCTAACTCTCCGATATATATATAATCCTAAATGACTCAAAACATTTTTCTAGACACAACTCGGCCGCTAAAAACGATCAAGCAGTGGGGCTCCTAAGGTCGGGGAAGGCTCTGATTACCAACTTGTTACGCCCTCGATGCGGCTATATCTCCCACGTGTCGAAGCACGACTTAGAGGCATAACCGCATTGAAAGCAATGTCGCAAGTGAGGTAATCTTCACACAACCCATGTAATACATAAGGGAAAGAGATACATAGTTGGCTTACAATCGCCACTTCACACAATTACATGAATAAAGCATTACATCATCCAGATACAATCAAGGTCCGACTACGGAACCAAAATAAAAGAAGAACCCCAAATGCGACAAAGGTCCCCGATCGACCCCAACTGGGCTCCACTACTGATCAACTAGAACGAAACAACACAAAGGGCAAGATCTTCATCGAGCTCCTCCTTGAGCTTGGTTGCGTCACCTGCTCGGTAACATAGGCACCTGCAAACTGGTTTTGGAAGTATCTGTGAGTCACGAGGACTCAGCAATCTCACACCCGCGAGATCAAGACTATTTAAGCTTATAGGAAGGATGGAGTAATGAGGTGGAGCTGCAGCAAGCGACTAGCTTATATGATGGCTACAATCGCAAAAGAGAGCGAGAAGAGAAGCAAGGCACGGTCGTGAAGCTAGTAGCGATCAAGAAGTGATCCTGAAACTACTTACGTCAAACATAACTCCAACACCGTGTTCACTTCCCGGACTCCACCGAGAAGAGACCATCACGGTTACACACGCAGTTGATGTATTTTAATTAAGGTCAACTACGGGTTTTCTACAACCGGACGTTAACAAATTCCCATCTGCCCATAACCGCAGGCACGGCTTTCGAAAGTTCAAATCCCTGCAGGGGTGTCCCAACTTAGCCCATGACAAGCTCTCACGGTCAACGAAGGAATAGACCTCCACCCGAGACACTCCGATCAGACTCGGTATCCCAGTACAACAAGACATTTCGACAGGGTAAAACTAAACCAGCAACACCGCCCGAATGTGCCGACAAATCCCGATAGGAGCTGCACATATCTCTTTCTCAGGGCACACTCAGATGAGACTAGCTACGAGTAAAACCAACCCTCAAGTTTCCCCGAGGTGGCCCCGCAGGCAGCTCAGTTCGGACCAATACTCAAAGGAGCACTGGCCCGGGGGGGTTAGAATAAAGATGACCCTTGAGTCTGCAGAACCCAAGGGAAGGTGGTAGGTTGTTAGTGCAAATGGTAAAACCAATGTTGGGCATTGCTGGAGGAGCTTTACTTAAGGCGAACTGTCAAGGGGTTCCCATTATAGCCCAACCGCGTAAGGAACGCAAAATCCGGGAACATAACACTGATATGACGGAAACTAGGGCGGCAAGAGTGGAACTGATGAGGACATGAGTACCTTGGATATGACCAAAAATATTGCATATATGCATATTTGTCAGGTGATTTCTAGTGCAAACTATTCAATAATCTATTTATGTTATCCAGAACAAAAATACTTCACACACTTTTGTGTTTTGTCTAATTGCAGGTGTATGGGACATTTGTACAATCCACATATGAAGATAAGGAAGAAAGAGATGTTTATTTGCTGTCCAAAAAGTTCTCTCACGTCACTTTTGGCCCAAGAGAAGATATAGTCCAAGTCTCTCACATTCTGGATTCAGATTCGGACTGCACAGACGTACCTGACTCAAAACGCACACAAGTTTTTCATACGGACTCCGAATTGGGTGATTCTTTTTTTGTTGGAAACTAGATTTCGTGCACTTTCCAACCCAATTGGAATCACCTTCAAATTCGTCCGGAGCGTTGAGTTGTGGACGAAACAATCTGATGCTGCAGCAGAATCCGAGTCAAACTACAAGTCCAAAGGTGTTACATCACCTCCACTTGGGCCCATTGGCCTTGTACGACCTAGATTTAGTTTTAGGCTGCCTTGGGACGTCCTCCCACCTCCTTGGCCGCCACCCCTTGCTCCTATATAAGTAGATCCATCTAGTAGCTTTTTCTGGGGATTTGTTTAGTTAAAAGTTAGCCATTGCAACTTCGTGTACTTCGTTTGTGTCCAACGACCAGATCAAGACCGCTTACGGATCCCCACCTTTATCAATACTTCATATATACTCGCAATATTCAGATTGCTTTTATCATATTCTTGCTTGTTCTTCGATTGCTTGCAGGAATAGACCTTCGTGGTCAGGTTGATTGTGCTCCGGCGTGGTCAATAACCTCTCAGAGTTGGTTTAGCGATTGCTAAGGCGCAACGTCGTGCACGTTTGTAGTCGGATCGTCAAAGTCATCTTCACCAAATCGATAGTTATCATCTCATCGAAAGATCGGGACACCCCCGCTTCTATCAAGTGGTATCAGTTTTCAGGTTGCTCGGTGAGAATTTCCAGTTTTCCTAGATTAGATTTATTTTCTTACCTATTGTCCAAGAAAAAGCCACAAAAAAGAGTTAGATCTATTCATCCTTGGTCCAAGCCAGTCTGAGCCTTTGCAATTTTCTTTTCATTGCTTGCATAGTTGAATTATCGGTTGCATCGTCGTGTCGAGTTGCTGGTCTTAGTGTCTAGTTCGTTTAGAGTTTCGAGTTCTGTTCACATTAGTCACGCCACCGCTGCATCATTATCTCTTCCGCTGTCCACCACCCATCCATCAATTTCCACCACGTGCTACCCACCATTCATTGTCATAATAATAGTTGAGATCGTTCACATCTTCACTTGATCCAATCTGCATCTTATCTAGTTTGTTTTGGAAAGAGGGAGAAAAAAAAGAGAGAGAAAAAACGAGAGAAAAAAAATGAGAAAAAAAAGAGAAAAAAAAAGTCAGAGAAAAAAAAGGAGAAAAAAATCAAAAAAATCGGCACAAACTTTTTCAGAGGAAAGTTGGAGACAAAGTTGTTGTATATCCTGCTTGGCAGTTGTTTTTCATCATTATCTTCACTGCCGTTGTGATCTTCACTTATATCTTGCTGTCAAGAGCTACTTAGTATCCTTCATTGATGCTAGTTGTGCTACGCCGTGACCTCATTAGTGTTCTAGGCTCGCGTCTCTAGTCCGGTCTAGCCTAGGACCAGCACAGTACCGTCGTTGAGCGTTTATTCAACATTGCATCTTTGAATTGATTATTGCTAATCTTTTGCTACCATATATAGCCAACCCAGCTCCACATATTTCTACACCGTGTATACGTACGCTCCCTGGCAATCGCTTTACTCAATATTCGGAGTTACTTGACACCGCTGGTTGCCGATCACCACCTGCTGCATGGTAAGAACTTGTAAGACATTGATATTTGCTTTACTGTGAGCGTTCTACCACCACATCCTAGTAGTTATAGGAACATTATTTTTGGGTTTTGTTTCTTGTTCTACTAATCATGACAGGATCCAGAGTCAATTCATGGGCTTTGTCGATCGCGGGAGACGTGCCATCACCTTTGCAAATACCACAACCGTCACGAGAGGTGCACAAACATCCAAATGCACATGATCAGGTTAATGTATCTATACCACCATTTAATGGCCGTTTTAAACCTGCTTTATATATTGAATGGGAGTTCGACATAAAAAATATATTTGCTTCCCATAATTTCGATGAACATAAAAAGGTTAAGGTTGCGGTTGGTTCTTTCACTAGTTATGCTTTGGTTTGGTGGAGTGAATATTGTCGGTTACACCCTGATTATATACCTACTACTTGGGATGATTTGAAACTTGCCATGCGACATACTTTCGTCCCTGCTTATTATACTCGTGACATGATTAAGAAGTTGCAACACTTAAAACAAGGTAGTGAAACTGTAACAAAATATTATGATGATTTACAAACTACCTTGTTGCATTCCTCTTTAGAAGAAAGTGAAGATGATTTTATGGATAGATTTTGGGGAGGATTAAACCATGATATTCAAGAGATACTAATTCATGAAGAGTGTTATCCTATGGACCATTTGTTTCATCTTGCTTGCAAAGCTGAACAGGAAATAAAACGACGTGTTGGCCACGAGGAGAACAAGCGCACGGTGCACATTCCAAGAGTTGATATGATTGTTCCTTCAACTACTAGGCATACTATGACAACCACATCCGTTGTTGTCAGGACTACATCACCTCCACCATGTGACACATCGCCCCCGAGAGTGGCTACATCATCTGAGTTGATCATAAGAGGTAATGACAAAGGTACTGATCTTCCATCTCTACATGAGAATGATGAATGCCTTGTCAATTTGAATGCACCATCTGATGAGATACCCACTACTTTGATCACACCACCTATTTTAGAGGACTACGTTGATAATTTGACTTTGCCATGTGATCAAACAACTGAAATACCAACAATTTTGAGTGCACCCATTGAATTAACTATTGATGCAAAAGAACCAATGTTTAATCATTTTGATATGACCTCTAATCTTGGTGATGATTCTGTGTTGAATGACTTATTGCATGTTTGCTTATTTAAGCATGTTGTAGCATGTAAATTTGATGCAAGTAAGGTTTATTCACCAATGTTGGGATGGTTTAATGATGAACATTGTCAATCTTTTGAAATGAATAAGAGCTTCACTTATATGTGCAAACTGAGTTGCAATATTTTCATGCCTTCTACTTCTTGTGCTAATTTTTTGGCTTTAGATTTTATGAACTATGCAAGTTACTCATATATTCATGTGTCATATATGCAAAAATCAAGGGAAGTAAAAATGGATGACATATACATATACAACATGTACACCTTGTCTCTTTTGTTAGCCACATTTCAGATTAAGCAACGCCGAGGACGGCTTTATTTTCAAGAAGGGGAGGATGATGAGGACATGAGTACCTTGGATATGACCAAAAATATTGCATATATGCATATTTGTCAGGTGATTTCTAGTGCAAACTATTCAATAATCTATTTATGTTATCCAGAACAAAAATACTTCACACACTTTTGTGTTTTGTCTAATTGCAGGTGTATGGGACATTTGTACAATCCACATATGAAGATAAGGAAGAAAGAGATGTTTATTTGCTGTCCAAAAAGTTCTCTCACGTCACTTTTGGCCCAAGAGAAGATATAGTCCAAGTCTCTCACATTCTGGATTCAGATTCGGACTGCACAGACGTACCTGACTCAAAACGCACACAAGTTTTTCATACGGACTCCGAATTGGGTGATTCTTTTTTTGTTGGAAACTAGATTTCGTGCACTTTCCAACCCAATTGGAATCACCTTCAAATTCGTCCGGAGCGTTGAGTTGTGGACGAAACAATCTGATGCTGCAGCAGAATCCGAGTCAAACTACAAGTCCAAAGGTGTTACATCACCTCCACTTGGGCCCATTGGCCTTGTACGACCTAGATTTAGTTTTAGGCTGCCTTGGGACGTCCTCCCACCTCCTTGGCCGCCACCCCTTGCTCCTATATAAGTAGATCCATCTAGTAGCTTTTTCTGGGGATTTGTTTAGTTAAAAGTTAGCCATTGCAACTTCGTGTACTTCGTTTGTGTCCAACGACCAGATCAAGACCGCTTACGGATCCCCACCTTTATCAATACTTCATATATACTCGCAATATTCAGATTGCTTTTATCATATTCTTGCTTGTTCTTCGATTGCTTGCAGGAATAGACCTTCGTGGTCAGGTTGATTGTGCTCCGGCGTGGTCAATAACCTCTCAGAGTTGGTTTAGCGATTGCTAAGGCGCAACGTCGTGCACGTTTGTAGTCGGATCGTCAAAGTCATCTTCACCAAATCGATAGTTATCATCTCATCGAAAGATCGGGACACCCCCGCTTCTATCAGGAACAAAACACCAGGCCTAAGGCCGAGCCTTCCACCCTTTACCAAGTATATAGATGCATTAATTAAATAAGATATATTGTGATATCCCAACAAGTAAACATGTTCCAACAAGGAACAACATCTCCATGTTCCAACAAGGAACAAACTTCAATCTTCACCTGCAACTAACAATGCTATAAGAGGGGCTGAGCAAAGCGGTAACATAGCCAATCAACGGTTTGCTAGGACATGGTGGGTTAGAGGTTTGACATGGCAATTTGGGAGGCTGACAAGCAAATGGTAGGCATCGTAGCATTGGCATAGCAAAAGAGCGAGCAAACTAGCATAGCAAAGATAGTAGTGATTTCGAGGGTATGATCATCTTGCCTGAGATCCCACAAGGAGGAAGAACAAGTCCAAGAAGAAGACAAACGGACGTAGTCGAACGAATCCTCACAACTCCGGAATGAAACCGAAGCTAACGAGAGAAGCAACCCGGAAAGAAACAAACAACATAGTAAACAACCATCACATAAACATGGCATGATGCACAAACAAGTATGATGCATGCCCGGTTTAAATAGCATGGCATGGCAATATGCACAAACAAAACTACAAGTTAAATGGAGCCCAATATGCAACGAGTTGCATATTGACGAAACACCACATCAATTATTTAGTTCTCTCTCAGTTATGTACCCAACAATATTAACTATTGGTTAACATGGCAAGTGGTGAAGCATAACAAAAACTATACCATCTAAACAATTTAAATGGGGTCGGATATAAAAACAACAAATCCGGTAAATCCCCATATGCATTTAGCAATTTAATGCAACAACAAGTTTAAACATTTTAATTATTGTTATCATGATGCGGATGACATATACAAGTTATATGCAATTTTTATAAAAATGTTGACATGAGCATGTTATGAAGCATTTGGTCACTATGGCGGAACAAAACGGGTGCCACGACAACGAATCCGAAAATGATGCCACGGCAACATATCGGTTCCGGTAGCTCACAGAGATAAAGTGCAAAAGGAAGTGAGCGTGAGCGAGTCATGCAAGATGGTGGGGGTGCTCCGGGTTACCGGGTTCCCACGGGTCGACGGCATGGCAAACGAGGAGGAACGTGCACGAAACAAACGGGCACAGTGCAAACATATGGTTCAACTCACAGAACATGCATTCGTTCACGGGCATCATCTCGGCGTTATACCTTCGAAGCATGCATTTTTGAAGCGAATCGGTTCGGAGGGGAAGTAGTCGTTCTCGCGACGGTAGTGGTTCACGTTTCGTAGTCGTTCGAGCCATCGGTATCGGTACTTGATGAATCCCGAAACGAACTTGGCGTCTTCATGTGTAGGGGTACTTGGCGTTTCCGGAGACGACGGTAGAGGTACTTGACGCGTCGTTGTGGTACTTGGCAAAAATCACAGAGAAGATGCTTGGCGGTCCTGGTATGGTCTTGGCGTCGATGTAGTCGATCTTGCAGATCTTGACGGTCCAACACAAAACATCACAAGGGGCCTCGTGAGCGATGGCGATGCTGAGCAGGAACTTGGGCGAACTGCATTGGCCGAAACGGAAGGTGGAGGTCAGCTTGTAGCAGAGGAACCGCAGGAGCAGAGGAGCTCCAGCAGGGACCGAGGCGCGGCAGGGGAGGACCCTGGCGAGGCACAGCCAGATCCGGTGGTGGCGGCAGCAGACTCTAGTGGTGGCGAAAGGGCGCGACGACGATGGGGCCCCTGGTCGCCATAGAGGAAGCAGAGGATGGCGCGGGTCCGGCGACGATGGAGAACGGCAGGATGCGGCGAGGCTGCGCTGGCACTTGGCGAAGGCGTGGCCATGGACGACGACGAGGGAGACGGCTCGGGGAGGTCGAGCGGGGGTGGGGGGGGGACGCTCCAGAGGAAGAATAAGGCCGCCGGCGACATGGACGACGCCGGGCTCGAGCTCGGCCTTCGCGACGGTGACGGCAGGGAGGACGACGGAGGCGGGCGGAGGAGCTCCTCTCCTCGAGCACTCAGGCGACGAGGATTTGGCAAGGAGGAGGTCGAGCGAGGCCTGGTGCTACAGAGGGAGGCGCGCGGGATCGAGAGTGAGATGGGGATCGAGGGCGAGGTGGCGGCGTGGGAGGATGAGAGGGAGAGATGGGGTCGACCGGTCGATCAGGAGAGGGTTAGGGTTAGGAGGGGCTGGGCCGGAATGGATGGGTCGGCCTGCGGGCTGGATGACCTTAGGTGGGCGCTGGAGGTTGGCTGGGCTCTCTGCTCTCTCTTTAGCAGAAAAAAAATAGAGAGCATTTCAAAAGAACTAAAAGAAAAGGCCAAGACCAAGAATAAAATGGTGGGACATATTTGTAAGGCTTTACGGAATATTTCCAACCCAACAAAAATGGTTCCAACAAAATAGGAGAAGTTAAATCTAAAATTATTTAACTTGCACCGAAGGAGTTTGAATGGAGTCTAGACTTTAGGAGTAGCCAAAATGTTGAGATTTTTGGTGGAGCTCCGGAAGATGATGAAAGAATAAATGGCAAAGTTGGAGATCAAGAATTAAGACAACAAAGGCATTGGGATTTTGCAAGTGTGTTATGGTGAATTCCAAAAATGGAATATTTACTATAGCTCTCTAAATATCGAGAGGATATGTTTTAAAGAGAATCACCATGTGAATTCCCTCGATTTAAATGGATCAAAGATCCATGCCATTTATTTAGTTGAGTTGCAAAAGATTTAAGAGATGATGGCATGATGACATGATGCAATGCAAAAATAAAAAGGGCAGGCACAAATGAAACACACGGCAAAACCCGGAATATATGGAAGTCTTCTGGAGCGCCGGTCTCGGGGCGTTACACTGATATTCGTCAACAATTTGCTGATATTCGTCAACAGTAGCAGCTATGAGGTTCAGTATTTATCTAGTCATAGAAGACTTCCACCTTTTCTTGGCGCAGTGCTGGAGAGCGGCGGCCGCGGGATCCGGGGCGTAGCCGACGGGACGTAGGATGCTTGACGTGGCGGATGAAGCATGCCATGGAAGAAAAGGGTGCCTCGAAGCGAGGCCATGGCCATGGTGATAGAGGCGGAGGTGTCCCGATCTTTCGATGGGATGATAACTATCGATTTGGTGAAGATGACTTTGACGATCCGACTACAAACATGCACGACGTTGCGCCTTAGCAATCAACCTAACCACGCCGGAGCACAATCAACCTAACCACGAAGGTCTATTCCTGCAAGCAATCAAAGAACAAGCAAGAATATGATAAAAGCAATCTGAAATATTGCGAGTATATATGAATTATTGATAAAGGTGGGGATCCAGAAGCGGTCTTGGTCTGGTCGTTGCACACAAGCGAAGTACACGAAGTTGCAATGGCTAACTTTTAACTAAACAAATCCCAAGGGAAAAGCTACTAGATGGATCTACTTATATAGGAGCAAGGGGTGGCGGCCAAGGAGGTGGGAGGACGTCCCAAGGCAGCCTAAAACTAACCTTAGGTCGTACAAGGGCAATGGGCCTAAGTGGAGGTGATATAACACCCTTGGACTTGTAGTTTAACTCGGATTCTGCTGTAGCATCAGATTGTTTCATCCATAACTCAACACTCCGGACGAATTTGAAGCTGAATCCAATTGGGTTGGAAAGTTCACGAAATCTAGTTTCCAACAAAAAAATAATCACCCAATTCAGAGTCTATATGAAAAAGTTGTTGCGTTTTGAGTCAGGTATGTCTGTGTAGTCCGAATCTGAATCCAGAACGTGAGAGACTTGGACTCTATCTTCTCTTGGCCCAAAAGTGACGTGAGAGGACTTTTTGAACAGCACCCAAACTTCTCGTTTTTCCCTTATCTTCATATGTGGATTGTACAAATGTTCCATACACCTGCAATTAGACAAAACACAAAAGTGTGTGAAGTATTTTTGTTCTGGATAACATAAATAGATTATTGAATAGGTTGCACTAGAAATCACCTGACAAATATGCATGTATGCAATATTTTTGGTCTTATCCAAGGTAGTCATGTCCTCATCATCCTCCCCTTCTTGAAAACAAAGCCGTCCTCGGCGTTGCTTAATCTGAAATGTGGCTAACAAAACAGACAAGGTGTACATGTTGTATATGTATATGTCATCCATTTTTACTTCGCTTGATTTTTGCACATATGACACATGTATATATGAGGAACCTTCGTAGATTACAAAATATAAAGCCAAAATATTATCATAAGTAGAATGCATGAAAATATTGCAACTCAGTTTGCACATATAAGTGAAGCTCTTATGCATATCAAAAGATTGACAATATTCATCATTAAACCATCCCAACATTGGTGAATAAACCTTACGTGCAACAAATTGACATGCTACAACATGCTTAAATAAGAAAACATGCAATAAGTCATTTGACATAGAATGATCACCAAGATTAGAGGTCATATCAAAATGATTAAACATTGGTAGAATTATTTTAAAATGTATTTGATCCAAATCTGATTTATTTCCTGATTCACATGGTTCTTTGACATTAACAGTTAATTCAATGGGCGCACTCAAAATTGTTGGTATTTCAGTTGTTTGATCACATGATGCATTCATGATAGTAACATGATTCTCTAAACTAGGTGGCGTGCTCAAATCAACAGGTAACTCAACGCATGATGTATTCAAGTTAACTAGGCATGCACCATTCTCATGTGAAGTTATATCATCAATACCTTTACTGTTACCTTGTCGCAAAGACGTAGTTGATGTAGGTACGGACGTTGAAAATGTACCATACTCTTGAGATGATTTCGCGCTCACAATCCGAGGTGGGGTTGCTCTAGTAGGTGCAATGGTGGAAGAATCGACCGGCAGTGGTGAGCATAAACTGGAATAGTAGTTGTTGTAGTCACCCAATGCATCCTCCTGTATCTGTCTCTCAAAGGTACAAGAGTGAACATACATACCAATAATGCAACAAGGAATATACCGAAATCTTGCCTGAATATCATGGTTCAAACTACCAAAAAATCTATTTATTGTATCATCCTCAGATTCTTCTATGTCACACTGATGCATATAAGATTTGAACTCTTGGTAGCAAGCATGAACAGTGTTGTTGCCTTGTTTAAATTATTCAAATTTGCGAAGCAATTCACAAGATAGTAAGGAGGGAAAAATTGTTGTCTCATTACATCTTTCAAATCTTTCCAAGTTGTGGGTTGGTTATCAATGTTTTTCTTACAATGCACACTCCACCAAATAGAAGCAAAAGCAGTAAATGCTCTAGTGGCAGCTCATACTCGCTCAAGTTCAGAAAAGTCATGGTTACTAAAAACTTGTTCTACTTCAAACTCCCAAGCTAGATAAATAGCAGGATTAAATCTACCCTCAAATGATGGTAAAGAGATAACCTGACCATGTGCTTGTGTGTGTTGTCCAAACTCTCGTGATGGTGAAGATGTGTCCGTCGTCCAACAACTTCTATCTCCGAAACCTGTCATGATTAGTAGAAACAAGAAACAAAATTCGAGAATAATGTTCCTATGAACTACTAGGATGTGGTTGTAAAGTGCTCATAGTAATGCAAATATCAATATCTTACAAGTTCTTACCATGCGGCAGGTGGTGACAGGCAACCAGCGATGTCAAATAACTCCAAACATTGTGTAAAGCGATTGCCAGGGGAACTTACGTATACACGGTGTAGAAATATGTGGAGCTGGGTTAGCTATATATGGTAGCAAAAGATTAGCAATAATCAATTCAGAGATGCAATGTTGAATAAACGCTCAACAACGGTACTGTGCTGGTCCTAGGCTAGACCGGACTAGAGACGCAAGCCTAGAACACTAATGAGGTCACGGCATAGCGCAACTAGCATCAATGAAGGATACTAAGTAGCTCTGGACAGCAAGATATAAGTGAAGATCACAACGGCAGTAAAGATAATGATGAAAAACAAATGCCAAGCAGGATATACAACAAATTTCTCTCCAACTTTCCACTTGAAAAGTTTCTGCCAACTTCTTTGATAAGTTTTCTCAAGAAAGGTACTGACTCAAGCTTTCAAATGCAACAGGAATCACTCAATTCCAAGTTGATATGAGGAGTCAAAAAAATCCTAAAACTGGTCTAAAAATCTGGAATAAGCTGTGTTCGCTAACTTCGAAGGGCAAAAAGACCTATGTAGAAGCTGTTTATGAGGTGCCAAATATTGAACTAGCTTCTGAAACTATTTAGATGAGGCTCGTCGCTAGCTTTCATTTGAGTACTCGCAGAGCCAAAACGGACTTCGTATGAAGAAGTTATGCCTGTTTTACCGAACAGTGCGCAAAACAGATTCCAATCCGAATTCCACTACGAGACTGAGTCTAGATAGATCCGATTTTTTTTTCTTCTCTCTTTTTTTCACACTTTTTAATTTTTTTTCTCTGACTTTTTTTTAGTTTTTTTCTCTCTCCCTATTTCCAAAACAAACTAGATAAGATGCAGATTGGAGCAAGCGAAGATGTGAGCGATCTGAACTATGATTATGACAATGAACGGTGGGTAGCACGTGGTGGAAATTGATGGATGGGTGGTGAACAACGGAAGGGATAATGATGCAGCGGCGGCGTAACTAATGTGAACTGAACTCAAAACTCTAAACGAACTAAACACTAAGACCAGCAACTCGACACAACGATGCAACCGATAATTCAATAATGCAAACAATGAAAGGAAAATTGCAAAGGCTCAGACTAGTTTGGACAAAGGATGAATAGATCTAACTTTTTTTTTGTGGTTTTTTCTTGGACAGTAGGTAAGAAAATAAATCTAATCTAGGGAAAACTGGAAATTCTCACCGAGCAACCTGAAAACTGATACCACTTGATAGACGCAAAGGTGTCCCGTCTTTCGATGAGATGATGGATTTCGCTTTGGTGGAAGTCGACTTTGACGATCCGACTACAAACGTGCGAGGACGTCGCGCCTTAGCAATCGCTAAACCAACTCCGAGAGGTTATTGACCACACCGAAGCACGATCAACCTGACCATGAGGGTCTGTTTCCTGCGAGCAAACGAAGAACAAGCAAGAAACTGAGATTGCAATCTAGATATTGCGAATATAAGATGAAAGCTTTATTGATCAAGGTGGGGTTCTGTGTCACCTTTGTCTGGTCGTTGAACACAAACGAAGTACGCGAAGTTGCAGCTAGCAAACTTTTAATCTAAACAAAACCCAAGGGAAAAGCTACTAGATGGATCTACTTATATAGGAGCAAGGGGTGGCGGCCAAGGAGGTGGGAGGACGTCCCAAGGCAGCCTAAAACTAACCCTAGGTCGTACAAGGCCAATGGGCCCAAATGGAGGTGATGTAACACCCTTGGACTTGTAGTTTAACTCGGATTCTGCTGCAGCATCACATTGTTTCGTCCATAACTCAACACTCCGGACGAATTTGAAGGTGAATCCAATTGGGTTGGAAAGTGCACGAAATCTAGTTTCCAACAAAAAAGGAATCACCCGATTCGGAGTCTATATGAAAAAGTTGTTGGCGTTTTGAGTCAGGTATGTCTGTGCAATCCGAATCTGAATCCAGAACATGAGAGACTTGGACTCTATCTTCTCTTGGCCCAAAAATGACGTGAGAGGACTTTTTGAACGGCACCTAAACTTCCTCTTTTCCCTTATCTTCATATGTGGATTGTACAAAAGTCCCATACACCCGCAATTAGGCAAAACACAAAAGTGTGTGAAGTATTTTTGTTCTGGATAACATAAATAGATTATTGAATAGGTTGCACTAGAAATCACTTGACAAATATGCATGTATGCAATATTTTTGGTCTTATCCAAGGTAGTCATGTTCTCATCACATGGCCACATCAGCGGTTCATCCAAATGGGCAGCACAAGATGATACGGTGACTCGCAGGTGGAGGCGGCGCCTCGAGGCTTCATAGGCGGGGGCAGAGTGAGGCGAGGCGGTGGCTTGGCGAGGTCACAACTACGGCCATGGCGGTAGAGGTGGCCAGCGGCTCGGCGTGAGGCAGCGGCCAGGGTAGGCCCATTCAAGGCGAGGCCATTTTAAGGATGACGTGAGGACCGACCCGGCGTGGGGAGGTGGCTCGGCGCAATAGGGAGCCGGCCCGCGGCGGCATGGGCGTGCGGAAGGAGCAGGGCCGACTCACGGGGCGTGCAACGCAAGGGAGGAGGAGAAGTGATGTGGAGCATCCTTCGATCATCCCCATGGACCTTCCATTGTCTCACCAAGCACCAAGAGGACCCATGACTAGAGCACGAGCTAGAGCTCTCGAGACCGAGGTGACTTCTCTCCTTAGTGATATATCACATGATCCTCTCGAGACATGGCTACTACCTCAATCCGGAATGTTGTGCATGATTAGGTACCAAGAGGACCCTCCCAATGATGCACATGAAGATGGTCAAGACCCCAAGTCCACGGAAGAAGAGAACCAACGGAAGAAGGCAAGAACAGCCTCTAGGCACCGGACATCCGGCCGGGACACTGGACATCCGACCCCTAGAGATCTACACGGCCAGGCCTCTGGAGAAGAAGCTACAGGGACCGGACATCCGGCGTCCAGCCCGGACATCCGGCCCCCCTCACCGGAAATCCGGCCAAAATCCCGGATATCTGGCACCGGCGTCCAGGGAGGACAAAAGGTTGCCCCGTCAGCCCGGACATCCGGCGACCGCCCCAGACTTCCCGCGCCTCCCGAAGCAACAGACATCTAGCCCCTCCGAGTGGACATCCGGCGCCGCCCATCCAGAGGACAGAATGGCCATCTTCACCAGCCCGGACATCCGGCCCTGCCGACCAGACATCCAGCCCCTCGCGAGCCACCGGACATCCGGCCCGACGCCCGGACATCCGGCCTTCCCTGTCTGCGCACAGTGTAGGGCCGAGGCCCATGTATCCCTCTTCGCCCCTAGACTATATATACTCCATCCCCACCTACGTTTTAGGGTAAGCATTGTGATAGCTCATTTAGAGATAGAGCTCTGCTCATCCGTACCGGATCTACTCCACGTGAGGGACCGTGCCTCTTCGGAGAAGATCCATTGGGATTCAAGGCCTCCATCCGGAGAAGACAATCAAGACCTCCTCATGGAGAAGAACGGTTACTCTTGTATCTTCCCTTTGTTGATTTTGGATCTTGTGCTACCTTATGCTTTCGGTGATCTAGCCCTTGTGTGATCAATTACTTGTCGGTTGAGTGTTTCTCTCGTTTCTCCCCGTGATTTCCCGTGTGTTCTTTCGCGCATTCTTTGTGTTTTCCCCGTAGGATCCTCTCCAAACGTGAAAGATCGGCCCCTAGGGTTCCGCCCTACATCATCTTGGTATCATGAGCCACGTTGATCATGTTTTTGGAGCCCGTACCCCGTGTTTTCTAGCTTGATTTTGTTGTTTTCATACAAAATCTGAAAATCCCCACCAAAAAATAGCCCCCAATTTTTTTTGTGATTTGTTGGTGTGATGAAGTTTTTTTGGATTTGATCCACGGATCTGCTTTGCATCGAGTTGATCTAGCTTTCCCCATCTCTCCCGCAATTTCCATCAACCAATTCGTCCGAATTTTGCCCCGAAGTTGCAATTTTTCCCGTGGAGTTCATCGTGTTCGTCCCCGATCCAGGAGCCCGGACATCCGCCCCGTGTCCACCGAACATCCGGCGCCCCGGATATCCGGCAGCTGGCCCGGACATCCAGCCCCTGGCAGCACCATCTCCATCCCCCGCGCCCATTTCCGCATACTTTCGCCCAATTTTGCCCCGGTGCCCACGCTTACTTCCGCATACCCCCAACGCTTTCCACAAGCACCACCACCGCTCACTGCTACCTCCTATGTCAATTTTGACACGTTTTGGTCTTTGATATTTTGGGTTGTGGTTCCCATGTCCTATTGTGTTTCGGCTATATAGGTACGGTTCGACGTCACCATCACCACCACTCATCTCCATCGAATACTCATCATCGCCAAGGACGGTAACTTTGATGACATCTTTGTCATACCTTGCAATTGCATTGATACCCACATGGCCTTACTTTTGCGTACCTTACCCATCGAGACTAGCCATTGAGTATTGCCGGCAACGTGACTTGTGCACATTAGTAATCATACTCAATGTGGCGTATATCTTAGCATCAACTTTTGTGTCACAAAGTTGTCATAGCATACACAATTGCTATCTCGGTTCATGAAGTTTTGCATAAGAAAAGAGCTCAAAAGTGAAAGAGCCTCCAGAGCTTATAAGCAAGAACCATAGCATCATACTACATTAAGATTGTCATACTCGATCATCTTGGATCATAGCACCGAAATACCATACATATAGCATACTTAGGATAGAGGTCGTTGCATTTTTTCCGAGTAGGTTGTGCACAAGTTCTGTCTCCGCCTATTGTGCAATCGCGCTAGCGTCTCTCTAGTATTGTGCAACAAGAGCATTTTCATGGATTCCACATTTTGGCTTACTTTTGGTTTGCACAATCCCATTTATCTATTTGCGTGTATGTTTCTGTGTACCCCTATTTGCTTGGTCTACTTGTTTCATTTGCAAATTTGTGAGTCTTTTCCAACATTATTGAAGCTCACTTTCAATTGCATCAAATTCTGTGCCACCATCCTAACCAAGCTCCACCATAAGATTTTACTTGTGTAGGTGTGAGAACTGACAAGAATTGGTACCAATAGTGCTATTTCATTGTCCGCATTTGAGTGAACTTGATTCATCATCAACATCGGTCAAGGTACATTGGTATAAGTTCTTCTACGTCTACCACTCACATTTTTGCTTGGAATGATTGATAGGCCGAGTACTTCTACCAACCCACTCTTCATCGAGCAAGACGACGACAAGTCATCATACATCACCAAGAGCCACCTATTTGGTGCACAACGAGCGTTGCGTCAAGAGCAATAAGCCACGAACGAACGCATCGACAACCTCACCACCGACTTGCGACTCTCCGAGCAACGTACCAAGGACTACTTCGACAACAAGCTCGACGCGCACAAGCAAGAGAATGATGCAAGGATGGACAAGATCCGTGCCTTGTTTGTGAACCGTCCTCCTTAAACTTCTTCATACTCAAGACAGAGCCACTCAAGTCGCCATTCCGACGACTCCTTCTCCGGCTCAAGTACACCGTCATCGAACACTCTTCGACAAGCCGCGCGTCAAGACCGTCATGCATCTTGCAACCCACTACACGACAAGCATTCACAAGAGCAAGTCCCTCGTCCTCACTCAAACCAAGACACTTTTGCTCAAGCTCAAGAACGACAACGACTATGGCGCCAAGAGGAAGAACGAGCGCGTCTACACCAAGAGGAACAAGACGCCGAGGCTCAACGTCTTCAACAACAACAACGAGAAGCGCAAGCTCTTGAGGCGCAACGTGCCCTTCAAGAATCAAGTCGAGCCATCACCAACCGCAATCGCGAACGGCGCAATCAAGGGGAAGCCCTTCGAGAAGAAATCCAAGAGAGGAACTACCAACCGCGAGTACAACGGCAAGCTCCACAAGCTCCTCCACAAGCTCGTCAAGCTCCACCTCAACCTCAAGTTCAACAAGAGCAAGTTTATCATGGACTTCCTCCACGCCAAGAGCAACATGAGGATGATTACCCTCCATGTCAAGGGCGTCATCATCACCATCGCCAACAACACAGTGAAGAGCAACGCTATGGCAAGCTCAAATTCACAATGCCCAAGTTCAATGGAAGCATAGATCCCGAAGAATACCTCTCATGGTCATTGAAGGTCGACAAAATCTTTCGTTTGCACAACTATGAGGAAGAGAAGAAGATCGCTATGGGATCACTTGAGTTCCAAAACTATGTGCTCATATGGTGGGAACAAGTCCTTGAGCGCCGACAAGCAAGAGGTGAACCTCCAATCACCACTTGGTATCAAATGAAGGATGTCATGCGAGCACGTTTTGTGCCCACCTATTACAACCGCGACCTCTTCAAGAAGCTACAACTCCTCAAGCAAGGAACAAAGAGTGTTGAAGAATACTACAAGGAAATGGACATAGCCATGATTCGAGCCAATGTCACGGAAGATGATGAGCAAACAATGGCACGATTCCTGAATGGCCTCAATCATCCCATCAAGAAGATCGCCGACTTCCAACCCTACTCCAACCTCATTGAGCTCGTGCATCAAGCTACAAAGGCGGAACGTCAAGTGCAAGATCACTTCAAGTACGCCAAGTACTCGTCCAAGACCTATGGCTTCTCCAACAACCAAGCTTCAACAACTCCTCCAACATCTACATCAACCAAGCCTTCTCCAAGCAATGACGACAAGTCAAGTTACAAGAAAACATCAGCAAGTTCAAGTCTTCTTCCTCCTACTACAAGCAACTTCAAGCTGCGTGCTTCATCATCTACTTCGACCGATGAGACCGTCAAGACAAGCTCCTTCAAGTGTTTCACTTTCGGCGGCCGAGGACACAAGTCTTATGAATGCACAAACAAGCGCACCATGATCCTCAATGACGATGGCACCTATGACTGAATGAGTGATGAGGACATGGAAGCCCTTGAGCAAGTGGCCATGCACCGACGAGTGAATGAGGATGAAGATGATCAAGCCCCGCTCTCGTTGTCTCCAAGGTCTTGACTCTTCAACATCAACAAGAAGAAGACCAACGATGCCACATCTTCCACACAAAGGCTGGCATCAATGGAAGGTCCGTCAAGGTCATCATTGATGGAGGTAGTTGTCACAAGTTGGCAAGTGAAGAGCTATGCTCCAAGCTTCTGATGAGGACATGACTACCTTGGATATGACCAAAAATATTGCATATATGCATATTTGTCAGGTGATTTCTAGTGCAAACTATTCAATAATCTATTTATGTTATCCAGAACAAAAATACTTCGCACACTTTTGTGTTTTGTCTAATTGCAGGTGTATGGGACATTTGTACAATCCACATATGAAGATAAGGAAGAAAGAGATGTTTATTTGCTGTCCAAAAAGTTCTCTCACGTCACTTTTGGCCCAAGAGAAGATAGAGTCCAAGTCTCTCACGTTCTGGATTCAGATTCGGACTGCACAGACGTACCTGACTCAAAACGCACACAAGTTTTTCATACGGACTCCGAATTGGGTGATTCTTTTTTTGTTGGAAACTAGATTTCGTGCACTTTCCAACCCAATTGGAATCACCTTCAAATTCGTCCAGAGCGTTGAGTTGTGGCCGAAACAATCTGATGCTGCAGCAGAATCCGAGTCAAACTACAAGTCCAAAGGTGTTACATCACCTCCACTTGGGCCCATTGGCCTTGTACGACCTAGATTTAGTTTTAGGCTGCCTTGGGACGTCCTCCCACCTCCTTGGCCGCCACCCCTTGCTCCTATATAAGTAGATCCATCTAGTAGCTTTTCCTTGGGATTTGTTTAGTTAAAAGTTAGCCATTGCAACTTCGTGTACTACATTTGTGTCCAACGACCAGACCAAGACCGCTTACGGATCCCCACCTTTATCAATACTTCATATATACTCGCAATATTCAGATTGCTTTTATCATATTCTTGCTTGTTCTTCGATTGCTTGCAGGAATAGACTTTCGTGGTCAGGTTGATTGTGCTCCGGCGTGGTCAATAACCTCTCAGAGTTGGCTTAGCGATTGCTAAGGCGCAACGTCATGCACGTTTGTAGTCGGATCGTCAAAGTCATCTTCACCAAATCGATAGTTATCATCTCATCGAAAGATTGGGACACCCCCGCCTCTATCAAGTGGTATCAGTTTTCAGGTTGCTCGGTGAGATTTTACAGTTTTTCATAGTTTAGATCGCATCTGTCATTCATACCTACAGTCCATGATAAAGCCACAAAAAAAAGTTAGATCTGTTCATCCTTTATCCAAGCCAGTCTGAGCCTTTGCAATTTTCTATTCATTGCTTGCATAGTTGAATTATCGGTTGCATCGTCGTGTCAGTTGCTGGTCTTAGTGTCTAGTTCCTTTAGAGTTTCGAGTTCTGTTCACATTAGTCACGCCGCCGCTGCATCATTATCTCTTCCGCTGTCCACCACCCATCCATCAATTTCCACCATGTGCTACCCACCATTCATTGTCATAATAATAGTTGAGATCGTTCACATCTTCGCTTGATCCAATCTGCGTCTTATCTAGTTTGTTTTGGAAAGAGGGAGAAAAAAAGAGAGAAAAAAACGAGAAAAAAAGAGAAAAAAAATTCAGAGAAAAAAGGAGAAAAAAATCAAAAAAATCGGCACAAACTTTTTCAGAGGAAAGTTGGAGACAAATTTGTTGTATATCCTGCTTGGCAGTTTTTTTTCATCATTATCTTCACTACCGTTGTGATCTTCACTTATATCTTGCTGTCAAGAGCTACTTAGTATCCTTCATTGATGCTAGTTGTGCTACGCCGTGACCTCATTAGTGTTCTAGGCTCGCGTCTCTAGTCCGGTCTAGCCTAGGACCAGCACAGTACCGTCGTTGATAGTTTATTCAACATTGCATCTTTGAATTGATTATTGCTAATCTTTTGCTACCATATATAGCCAACCCAGCTCCACATATTTCTACACCGTGTATACGTACGCTCCCCTGGCAATCGCTTTACTCAATATTCGGAGTTACTTGACACCGCTGGTTGCCGATCACCGCCTGCTGCATGGTAAGAACTTGTAAGACATTGATATTTGCTTTACTGTGAGCGTTTTACCACCACATCCTAGTAGTTATAGGAACATTATTTTTGGGTTTTGTTTCTTGTTCTACTAATCATGACAGGATCCAGAGTCAATTCATGGGCTTTGTCGATCGCGGGAGACGTGCCACCACCTTTGCAAATACCACAACCGTCACGAGAGGTGCACAAACATCCAAATGCACATGATCAGGTTAATGTATCTATACCACCATTTAATGGCCGTTTTAAACCTGCTTTATATATTGAATGGGAGTTCGACATAAAAAATATATTTGCTTCCCATAATTTCGATGAACATAAAAAGGTTAAGGTTGCGGTTGGTTCTTTCACTGGTTATGCTTTGGTTTGGTGGAGTGAATATTGTCGGTTACACCCTAATTATATACCTACTACTTGGGATGATTTGAAACTTGCCATGCGACATACTTTTGTCCCTGCTTATTATACTCGTGACATGATTAAGAAGTTGCAACACTTAAAACAAGAAACTGTAACAAAATATTATGATGATTTACAAACTACCTTGTTGCATTCCTCTTTAGAAGAAAGTGAAGATGATTTTATGGATAGATTTTGGGGAGGATTAAACCGTGATATTCAAGAGATACTAATTCATGAAGAGTGTTATCCTATGGACCATTTGTTTCATCTTGCTTGCAAAGCTGAACAGGAAATAAAACGACGTGTTGGCCACGAGGAGAACAAGCGCACGGTGCACATTCCAAGAGTTGATATGATTGTTTCTTCAACTACTAGGCATACTATGACAACCACATCCGTTGTTGTCAGGACTACATCACCTCCATCATGTGACACATCGCCCCCGAGAGTGGCTACATCATCTGAGTTGATCATAAGAGGAAATGACAAAGGTACTGATCTTCCATCTCTACATGAGAATGATGAATGCCTTGTCAATTTGAATGCACCATCTGATGAGCTACCCACTACTTTGATCACACCACCTATTTTAGAGGACTATGTTGATAATTTGACTTTGCCATGTGATCAAACAACTGAAATACCAACAATTTTGAGTGCACCCATTGAATTAACTATTGATGCAAAAGAACCAATGTTTAATCATTTTGATATGACCTCTAATCTTGGTGATGATTCTGTGTTGAATGACTTATTGCATGTTTGCTTATTTAAGCATGTTGTAGCATGTAAATTTGATGCAAGTAAGGTTTATTCACCAATGTTGGGATGGTTTAATGATGAACATTGTCAATCTTTTGAAATGAATAAGAGCTTCACTTATATGTGCAAACTGAGTTGCAATATTTTCATGCCTTCTACTTCTTGTGCTAATTTTTTGGCTTTAGATTTTATGAACTATGCAAGTTACTCATCTATTCATGTGTCATATATGCAAAAATCAAGGGAAGTAAAAATGGATGACATATACATATACAACATGTACACCTTGTCTCTTTTGTTAGCCACATTTCAGATTAAGCAACGCCGAGGACGGCTTTATTTTCAAGAAGGGGAGGATGATGAGGACATGACTACCTTGGATATGACCAAAAATATTGCATATATGCATATTTGTCAGGTGATTTCTAGTGCAAACTATTCAATAATCTATTTATGTTATCCAGAACAAAAATACTTCACACACTTTTGTGTTTTGTCTAATTGCAGGTGTATGGGACATTTGTACAATCCACATATGAAGATAAGGAAGAAAGAGATGTTTATTCGCTGTCCAAAAAGTTCTCTCACGTCACTTTTGGCCCAAGAGAAGATAGAGTCCAAGTCTCTCACGTTCTGGATTCAGATTCGGACTGCACAGACGTACCTGACTCAAAACGCACACAAGTTTTTCATACGGACTCCGAATTGGGTGATTCTTTTTTTGTTGGAAACTAGATTTCGTGCACTTTCCAACCCAATTGGAATCACCTTCAAATTCGTCCGGAGCGTTGAGTTGTGGCCGAAACAATCTGATGCTGCAGCAGAATCCGAGTCAAACTACAAGTCCAAAGGTGTTACATCACCTCCACTTGGGCCCATTGGCCTTGTACGACCTAGATTTAGTTTTAGGCTGCCTTGGGACGTCCTCCCACCTCCTTGGCCGCCACCCCTTGCTCCTATATAAGTAGATCCATCTAGTAGCTTTTCCTTGGGATTTGTTTAGTTAAAAGTTAGCCATTGCAACTTCGTGTACTTCGTTTGTGTCCAACGACCAGACCAAGACCGCTTACGGATCCCCACCTTTATCAATACTTCATATATACTCGCAATATTCAGATTGCTTTTATCATATTCTTGCTTGTTCTTCGATTGCTTGCAGGAATAGACCTTCGTGGTCAGGTTGATTGTGCTCCGGCGTGGTCAATAACCTCTCAGAGTTGGTTTAGCGATTGCTAAGGCGCAACGTCGTGCACGTTTGTAGTCGGATCGTCAAAGTCATCTTCACCAAATCGATAGTTATCATCTCATCGAAAGATTGGGACACCCCCGCCTCTATCAGCTTCAATTGGTCAAGATGAAGCACCCGCACCCCTACAAGGTTCAATGGCTAAGTGACTCCGGCACTATACGAGTTGAGCATACGGTACAAGTCTCCTTCAAAATCGGTGCATATGAAGACACTTTGGAGTGTGATGTCGTCCCAATGTCCGTTTGCCACCTCCTTCTTGGTAGGCCATGGCAATTCGACCGTGGTGTCATCCACAACAGGCGTACCAATCTCTATAGCTTCAAGATGAAAGGAAGGAGTATGTGCTACGACCTATGTCTCCTAGTCAAGTGATAGCCGACAAGCAAGCCACCCATCGTGGAGAGAAGAGTGAGAAAGTGATCCACCAAAAAGTGAGTGAGAGCCACAAGCCAAACTTGAGCGCCTCTTCGCCTAGAGAGAAAAACCTCATACATTTGCCACAAAAAGTGAGATGAGTGAAGTGTGTGAGAACCCATCGAGTGTTATGCACTTTGTCCTTGTGTGCAACGATGGGGAACCAAAAACTAACACCTCTCACGAGCTACCTTTAGTGTTTCAATCTCTTTTGCAGGAATTCGAAGATGTTTTCCCCGATGAGCTACCTCCGGGTCTACCTCCTCTACGAGGCATTGAGCATCGAATCGAACTCATCCCCGGAGCGCCACTTCCAAACAAAGCTCCATACCGTGTCAACCCCGAAGAAACTAAGGAGATCCAACGGCAAGTACAACAACTAATCAACAACGGTCATGTACGTGAAAGCTTAAGCCCTTGTGCCATTCCCGTTATACTTGTGCCTAAGCAAGATGGAAGTTTCCGCATGTGTTCCGATTGTAGAGCCATAAATGCTATTACCGTTCGTTATAGGCATCCCATTCCTTGCTTAGATGATATGCTTGATGAACTAAGCGGTGCCGCCTTTTTCTCAAAAATTGATCTTAAAACTGGCTATTATCAAATCCGCATACAAGAGGGTGATGAATGGAAAACTGCTTTCAAAACCAAATTTGGTTTGTATGAGTGGTTGGTTATGCCTATGGGTTTATCAGAAGATCCCGATACTTTCATGCGTCTTATACATTATGTGTTTCGACCTTATATTGGAGTGTTTGTTGTAGTTTACTTTGATGATATTCTAGTGTTTAGCAAATCCATGAAAGAGCATCTTAATCATGTTAGGGCTGTTTTGCAAACGCTTCTCAAGGAACGTCTTTATGCCAACATGAAAAGGTGCACGTTTGGTGTTGACAAGCTAGTTTTCTTGGGTTTTGTCATTTCTTCCAAGGGTGTCCATGTTGATGAATCTAAAATTGCAGCAATTAAAACTTGGCCCCAACCCACCAATTTGCAACAAGTGCATAGTTTTCTTGGCCTCGCAGGTTTTTACCGTCGCTTTGTGAAAGATTTTGGCACTATTGTCGCTCCTTTGCATGCCTTGAGTAAGAAGAATGCTCCTTTTTTGGGGGATCTTTGCAATCCACTGCTTTTGATGAGCTCAAGTCTTTGCTTACTCATGCTCCAATTCTTGCTTGCCCAATTTTGACCAAACTTTTGAGGTTCATTGTGATGGAAGTGGTACCGGAATTGGCGGAGTTTTGATGCAAGAAAACGAGCCATTGCTTATTTTAGTGAAAAACACTCCGGTGCGTAACTTAACTATCCCATCTATGACAAAGAATTGTATGCTTTAGTGCGTGTGCTACATGTTTGGGAACATTATCTTAGACCTCATGAGTTTGTCATCCATACCGATCATGAAACGGTTAAGTACTTAAAAGGTCAAACTAAGTTGAACAAGCGTCATGCCAAATGGAGTGAATTTATTGAATCTTTCCCCTATGTGATCAAGTACATTAAGGGTAACGAAAATGTAGTTGCGGATGCACTTTCCCGCATATGCACGCGTGTCACTAAACTCCAGTTGAATGTTATAGGCTTTGAACACATAGAAGACTTGTATGCTAATGATCCATAATTTGCGACTCCTTATGCTAAATGTTTGACGCATACATCTTGGGAACAATACTACATCAAAGATGGTTATCTTATGAGAGCTAACAAACTATGCATTCCAGAGTCTTCTCTTCGTTTGCTCCTTTTGCAAGAGGCTCATGGGGGCGGACTCATGGGACATTTTGGACGCGACAAGACATTCGCCACGCTCTCCAAGAACTACTTTTTGCCCAAGATGTTCCGCGACATCTCACGCTTCACCACCCGATGCTCTACATGTCGCAAAGCTAAGTCTAAAGCTCAATCCCATGGTCTTTACATGCCTCTTCCGATTCCTTACCAACCTTGGGATGACATTAGCATGGATTTTGTACTTGGTTTGCCTAGAACTCAAAATGGAAAGGATTCCGTGTTTGTTGTTGTGGACCAATTTTCTAAGATGGCACATTTCATTCGTTGCAACAAGAAAGACGATGCTTCACACGTTGCAAATCTCTCTTGTAGGGAAATCTTGCGCCTCCATGGAGTTCCAAAGACAATCGTCTCCGACCATGACGTCAAGTTCTTGAGTTACTTTTGGAAGACGCTATGCGCCAAGCTCGGAATCAAGCTCTTGTTCTCATCCGCATACCATCCTCAAACCGACGGCCAAACGGAGGTGACGAACCGGACACTCTCCACTCTACTTTGCGTGTTGATTAAGAAGAACATCAAGGAGTGGGAGGAGTGTCTACCCATCGTCGACTATGCCTACAACCGTGCAAGACATTCGGCTACCGGCAAGTCCCCCTTCGAGGTCGTCTACGGCTTAACCCGTTGTCCCCATTGGACATTCTACCCCTTCCTCTGCAAGAGCGCACCAACCTCGACGCAAGTGCCCGTGCAAGCTACATCAAGAAGGTGCATGAAGATACAAGGCACACCATCGAGCGCCAAGTACAACGACTCGCGACCAAGATCAACGTCAACAAGCATCCCATGATATTCAACATTGGAGACCTCGTGTGGCTACACCTTCGCAAGGACCGCTTCCCCAACGAACGCAAGTCCCAACTTCTCCCTCGAGCCAATGGACCATTCAAGGTGCTAGCACGCTACAACAACAACGCTTACAAGATCAATCTCCCACGCGACAAGTACAACGTGTGAGACATCTTCAACGTCTCCGATCTCTCCACGTACCATGGTGATGAGGATTTCGATCCGAGGTCTGATCTTTCCCAGGGGGGGGGAATGATGCAGAGCATCCTTCGGTCATCCCCATGGACCTTCCATCGTCTCACCAAGAACCAAGAGGACCCATGACTAGAGCACGAGCTGGAGCTCTTGAGACCAAGGTGACTTCTCTCCTTAATGATATATCACACAATCCTCTCGAGACATGGCTACTACCTCAATCTGGAATGTTGTGCATGATTAGGTACCAAGAGGACCCTCCCCATGATGCACATGAAGATGGTCAAGACCCCAAGTCCACGGAAGAAGAGAACCAACAGAAGAAAGAAAGAACAGCCTCCAGGCACCGGACATCCGGCCGGGACCCTGAAAATTCGGCCCCTGGAGATCTACACGGCCAGGCCTCTGTAGAAGAAGCTACAGGGACCGGACATCCGGCGTCCAGCCCGGACATCCGGCCCCCTCACCGGAAATCCGGCCAAAATCCCAGACATCTGGCACCTGCGTCCAGGGAGCACAGAAGGTTGCCCCGTCAGCCCGGACATCCGACGACCGCCCCGGACATCCGGCGCCTCCCGAAGCAACGGACATCCGGCCCCTCCGAGCGGACATCCGGCGCCGCCCATCCAGAGGACAGAACGGCCATCTTCACCAGGCTGGACATCCGGCCCTGCCGATCGAACATCCGGCCCCTCGCGAGCCACCGGACATCCGGCCCGACGCCCGGACATCCGACCTTCCCTGTCTGCGCACAGTGTAGGGCCGAGGCCCATGTATCCCTCTTTGCCCTTAGACTATATATACTCCATCCCCACCTACGTTTTAGGGTTAGCATTACGATATCTCATTTAGAGATAGAGCTCTACTCATCCGTACTGGATCTACTCCACGTGAGGGACCGTGCCTCTTCGGAGAAGATCCATTCGGATTCAAGGCCTCCATCCGAAGAAGACAATCAAGACCTCCTCATGGAGAAGAATGGTTACTCTTGTATCTTCCCTTTGTTGATTTTGGATCTTGTGCTACCTTATGCTTTCGGTGATCTAGCCCTTGTGTGATCGATTACTTGTCAGTTGAGTGTTTCTCTCGTTTCTCCCCGTGATTTTCCATGTGTTCTTCCGCGCGTTCTTCGTGTTTCCCCATAGGATCCTCTCCAAACGTGAAAGATCGGCCCCTAGGGTTCCGCCCTACATCAAGAAGCCATTGTGCGACCGGGTCGAAGGAGGACGAGGCGGCAGCTGGGCGCCAAGGGCGAGGGCGTCCTGGGGAAGAGTAGCTGCAGTGCCCAGCCGGCTTGCGACGAAACGGGGCGATGGTGCGGCGATCGCAAAAAATGCCTAGTTATAGAATTTGATCATACCACGTTATGGTTGTTATAGATGCCGGGTCACATAATTGGGCTTCTTGTGTTCTTCGGGCCAAGTCCTTATACCTTGTGACGTCTTAGTGCTTGGTTTTGTAAATATATCTTACTATCATTGAGTCAGCTACAGGGCCTTTCTATGAATAGTTTAGAGGAGATAAAATTTGCAAGTTTCTCCACTAAGAATGTGATACCTAGTTTGCTCAAAACTGAGAACTTGAAGGGGTACCTTCCTCATATCCATATTACTTGTAGCCCGCAAGTCTTAAGAGGGGAACATAGTGATAGCTTAAGACTTGCTTCAATATAAACGTTGCAACTTTGGAGAAATCCAGGTTGTTCATCTGAGTCACCAGTCATAAACTGAATGTTTTGTATTTCACATGTGTAGCCCCCAAGGGCTGGCTCATCCGTATATGATGGGCCAGGTCTTCAATTTGGGCCGTATAATCTCGATAAACAACTGAATGTTGTAGCCCCCAAGTGTCGGGTTGTCTTGCCTGCAGCATCCTTGGACTTTATATTTGTCTTATACTCATAAAATTTCAGCCAGTGTAGCCCAGGGTCGGGTCATTATGCATTAATGAGCATGGTCTTTGTAGAACTGATTATATAGACTTGAAAATAACGTCATATGATGTAGCCCCCAAAGCTTTGGGTCACCATTGATGTAGCGGATTTAAGGCTTGTGTACTTTGAAAGTTTGACAAGAGCAATTAGTAGGCCCCAAGGGCTGGCTCATCATAATGTGCTGGGTTGGGTCTTCAATGAGATTAGTTAAAATGACCATGCATTAGTGCCCCAAGTGTCGTGGTGCATGGTTGCAGCGACATGGGACTTGCATATTTGATGTAATCTTGCTTTGAATAATGTAGCCCCAAGTGCCAGGTCATGTGCCTGTAGCGACTCGGGACTATTCGTTCCATTGTAGAATAAAATCATATCCACTGTCTGGATGATGTTACTAAATGCTTTGCATATTAGTATTGAACCATGCTTCTTGTTGTAAGCTAGTATTTTTGGATGAGGAAATAATATCCATTTCTCTAAAGCTGCTTTGAAAACCTCAATCATTCAATACCAGTTATGATAACCATAATGAAAATCCAGCTATATTGGCTTATTAAAGATTTGAATAATGTAACCCGGTTTGAAAACCAGCCTTTACAACATAAACCAATATATCCATGTATATATGATGCAATGTATGGTGATGTATGTGTATGATAACAGAGTATAAAAAGACCGGCTTTTGTGGCTGGAGTCTTGCTTCAGTGAAGCTGGCATGATAGCCTTGGTTTATCCTCGCTTTCAGTAACCTAGCTCTCACATGACTTAAGCCGCTGTTTTAACTTTGACAAGTTCAGGGTCTTAATGATGGACTTGTCAAGAGTGTGGCGGGTCATCTGTTTTGGAGTAGCATCAAGCATACGGGCAGGTATAACAAATAATGTGGCGTATTTTGCCGGGTCAAGAGGGTGAGAAAGCTAAACTCGATGAGTTGGAATCCCCATAAGTGACCTTATGATCAATTAATAAAAGACTCATGCACAATATATGTGATGAAACGACGGAGGCCCCGAGTTTTGGGGATGCCGACTTTCTTATGTTGATCATAATATGAAAATCCAGTAAGGCAGGACACCCATGTTTGAACCGTGCATCTTGGCAGCTAGTCCTCTTTGGCAACCTTTTATTTTTCGCCAATATGGCAGGATACCCATGTTTGAACTGTGCATCATGGCAGCAAGTTCTCTTTGGCAACCTTTAATTTTTCGCCGATATGGCAGCAGCCCCAGATCCAGGTTATGTTCCTTGCAATGACACGGGGTTCTTGAATTTCTGAAACCGGCCAAATCTGTCGAGTCATGTCTATGCAACCCCCGAGTCTTAAGATGATTCGAGGAGTCGGCTTGAGATTCTTCATGCGTGGCCGTGGCATAAGCCGACATATTGTTGTCAATGGAACGCTGGAATGTGTTGAAGCTGGAGGCAAAATGGCAAGGATATGATGTTCAGGACACTCATAATATATCCTTGGCGTTGATAATGCGAGGTGAATCCAACGAAGGTCGAAGTTGACTCTGGCGGGTTATAAATGGTCCCGTATGAGTTGTGTCAATAACCCGACCGATTGTTCGTCCCGGCTGGTTGTTGAAATTAACCAAACCGTAGTGGCGAAGACTTGTGCGCCTAGCCATTGAGCCATCCGGTGCAGAAAGAGGCTGATAATATATTATTATTTGCTCCAGCATTGTTGGAATAGAGTGGGCCGCAGGAGCGGACGGTAGAGATGGCTGCGGAATTGGAGGCGGTGCGGATGCATGCGAGTCGGCCGCCGGCACAACAAATGAGTCGGCAGCGGGTACAGATTGATAAGTTGACCACAGATGAGGTCAGATGAGTTGGCCATAACACTGTAGACTGGCAAGAATGGGCAAGTCGATCGTGGGTGCGGTCCCAGCGAGCTGATGTAGACCGAGCTACAGGGGTGGCGGCTTGCGCATGTCCGATCGTCATGTAGTGCTTGCAGACAGATGGCAAACCATAGGTGGCAGCTTCTGCGCCTGCCAGTTGGGCAGTGCGGCTTGGCCAGATGCTGGTGCATGATGATGGAGGCGCACGCTCCGTATCCGTGGCATGGCACCACTTTTGTAATGAATAATTGTCCTGTATAAAAGATATCACAGAAGAGAGTAATTGTTCTCGAAAGACTAAAAAATGTTTCAATAAAAATTGACTGGATGGATTTCACCTGATTTGTTCAGACGACAGATGATCCGTATGTAGCATTCGTAAATCACCTTTCAGTACTGTTGTTGAATTCCTTTTGATCCTTATATGTATACAAATGATATTTTTGTTGACCCCCTCCAGGACCCTGCCACATGTTGCGACAGATCCTCCTTTTTTTAGTTGGGGGCGGGATCTGTAACTTCAAGTCTTCCATGTAAAATTGTCGAGCCTTACAAAACACAGACCTTCGGGAACGCATCCAAGCTGTTTGCTAGCAAGCCGCTTAGCCCTAAAATTTCAGTTCAATTCAATAACCTAGCATTATAAAGTGCCCCATCAACAGTGTATTCAGGCATCGAAGACACATCAGGCTTCCCCTTATCATTATTGCCAAAGCCTGGTGGTATCTAAGGTGGCCTTGGTTCCTCTTTCCTGCATTGGATAGAGCGCTGGTCGCCATCTGTACCGGATTCAATAATTGCACCAAGGATAGTTGAGGTAATACAGTACTATTGCCAGGGCCACAAGAGGATATCCTGGCTAAATTTTGATTCCGGGGAGGAAAAATGCATGACATATTTCATCTGCTACCTAAGCGGATGGATTTGGCACCTTTGGCTGGTTAATTGTTTGCTAGCGAGCAATCAAGGAAGCAATAGCAGCATCGAGTGAATCACACATTGTAGGAATCTGCCGCTAGATGATCGAGCTATTTTGCAAAGGCGGTTGTGCTGTCTTGAGAGGGCACAACTTGCAATAACAGTGCTCCACAAGCTGATACTGGATATGCAGTCAATCCATGAAAATGGTGTCACTTTGCTTTCATTATCTACCATGGTCTGTTCTGTGTTACACTCAATGGATGGACTGGCAAATTTACTTGGAAACTCAAAAGGATTATGTTTCTCCTGCTGTAGAACCTTTTGAATCGCCTCATCTATTGGAAAAACCTGAAGCTTCATCTTTGCCGAATAATTTGGTGGTTGATAAACATGTTTGTCTAGCTGACATATGGTACTTCCATAGAGCTATCACCCTTCAATGCCCATTAAATGATTAACTATCTCCCGTTCTGCACTTAGCCCAAAAATTACCTGATGATTTGGGGGTATATTTGCCTGGTTTCATGCAATGCATCTTATTCACACCAAGTTTGACATTTGCTTCTGTGTCTGTTTGTTTACAGTGCTGCTGAGGATCTGCCATGATTCCCTAATATTCTTCAATAGTAGCAGCTATCAGGTTCAGTATTTTTCCAGCCGTAGAAGACTTCCACTTCCATGGCGAGTGCCGGAGAGCGGCGGCCGCGGGATGCAGGAGGCTTGACGGAGCGGATGAAGCGTGCCATGGCAAAAACGGTCACCTGGAAGCGAGGCCGTGGCCATGGCTGTAGCAGCGGGTCGGCGAATTGGGCGGCACAAGACGATACGGCGGCTCGCGGGTGGAGGCAGCCGCTACCTCTTGAGCATGCGTTGGTTTTCCCTTGAGGAGGAAAGGGTGATGCAGCAAAGTAGCGTAAGTATTTCCCTCAGTTTTTGAGAACCAAGGTATCAATCCAGTAGGAGGCTACACGCAAATCCCTCGTACCTGCACAAACAAATAAGAACCTTGCAACCAATGCGATAAAGGGGTTGTCAATCCCTTCACGGCCACTTGCAAAAGTGAGATCTGATAGAGATAATAAGATAAATATTTTTGGTATTTTTATGATATAGATTGAAAAATAAAGATTGCAAAATAAAATAGATTGGAAAATTATATGATGGAAAATAGACCCAGGGGCCATAGGTTTCACTAGTGGCTTCTCTCAAGATAGCATAAGTATTACGGTGGAAGAACAAATTACTATCGAGCAATTGATAGAAAAGCGCATAGTTATGAGAATATCTAGGCATGATCATGTATATAGGCATCACGTCCCCGACAAGTAGGTCGAATCGATTCTGCATCTACTACTATTACTCCACACATTGACCGCTATCCAGCATGCATCTAGAGTATTAAGCTCATAAGAACAGAGTAACGCATTAAGCAAGATGACATGATGTAGAGGGATAAACTCAAGCAATATGATATAAACCCCATCTTTTTATCCTCGATGGCAACAATACAATACGTGGCCTCCTGCCCATGCTGTCATTGGGAAAGGACACCGCAAGATTGAACCGAAAGCTAAGCACTTCTCCCATTGCAAGAAAGATCAATCTAGTAGGCCAAACCGAACTGATAATTTGAAGAGACTTGCAAAGATAACAAATCATACATAAAAGAATTCAGAGGAGATTCAAATATTGTTCATAGATAATATTTATCATAAACCCGCAATTCATCGGATCTCGACAAACACACCGCTAAAAGAATTACATTTAATAGATCTCCAGAAAGATCAAGGAGAACTTTGTATTGAGATCCAAAGAGAGAGAAGAAGCCATCTAGCTAATAACTATGGACCCGAAGGTTTGAGGTAAACTACTGACACTTCATCGGAGAGGCTATGGTGTTGATGTAGAAGCCCTCCGTGATCGATTCCCCCTCTGGCGGAGCGCCGGAAAAGGCCCCAAGATGGAATCTCACGGGTACAGAAGGTTGCGGCAGTGGAAATAGGGTTTCATGGTGCTCCTGGATGTTTTCAGGGTATATGAGTATATATAGGCAAAAGAAGTTGGTCAGGGGAGCCACGAGGGGCCCATGAGGGTGGGGGGGCGCGCCTACCCCCCTGGGCGCGCCTCTCTGCCTCGTGGCCTCCTTGATTCTTTCTTAACGTCCACTCCAAGTCTCCTGGATTGCGTTTGTTCCAAAAATAACTCTCCTGAAGGTTTCATTCCATTTGGACTCCGTTTGATATTCCTTTTCTGCGAAACAGTGAAATAGGCAAAAAACAATAATTTGGACTGGGCCTCCGGTTAATAGGCTAGTCCCAAAAATAATAAAAAAGTGCGTAGTAAAGCCCAATAAACATCCAAAATAGATAATATAATAACATGGAACAATCAAAAATTATAGATATGTTGGAGACGTATCAGCAGCGCCTCGAGGCTGCACTGGTTGGGGCGGAGTGAGGCGAGGCGGTTGCTTGGCGAGGTCACAACTGCGGCCATGGTGGCAAAGGCGGCTGGTGGCTCAGCGTGAGCCGGCGGCCGGGGCAGGCCTGCACAAGGCAAGGCCGATTTGAGGACGGCGTGAGGTCGGAGCCGGCATGGGGAGGCGACTTGGCGCAGCAGGAAGCTGGCCCGCGGTGGCACGAGCATGCAGAAGGAGCGGGGCCGGCTCACGGGGCATGGGCCGAACGGGAGGAGGAGAAGTCGTCACACGACCGGGTCAGCGAAGGCCGGGGCGGCGGCTGGGCACCCAGGGCGAGGGCGTCCCGGGGAAGAGTAACCATGGTGGCCTGCCGACTTGTGACGATTCGAGGCGATGGTGTTGCTACCGCGAAAACTGCCGAGTTATAGAATTAGATCATATCGGGTTATGATTGTTACAGATGCTGGGTCACATAATTGGTCTTCCTGAGTTCTTCATGGCAAGTCCTTATACCTTGTGACTACTTAGTGCTTGCTTTTGTAAATATAGCTTCCAATCGTTGAGTCAGCTACTGGCCTTTCTATGAATAGCTTAGAGGAGATAAACGTTGCAAGTTTCTCCACTAAGAATGTGATACCTGGTTTGCTCAAGACTGAGAACTTGAAGGTGTACCTTCCTTATATCCATATTAACTATAGCCCCGAAGTCTTAAGAGGGGAACATAGTGATAGCTTAAGGCCTGCTTCAATATAAACGTTGCAACTTTGGAGAAATCTGGGTTATTCATCTGAGTCACCAGTCATAAATTGAATGTTTGGTATTTCACATGTGTAGCCCCCAAGGGTCGGCTCATCTATATATGATGGGCCGGGTATTCAATTTTGACCATATAATCTGGGTAAACTACTAAATGTTGTAGCCCCCAAGTACGGAGTTGTCTTGCCTGCAGCAACCTGGGACTTTATATTTGTCTTATACTCATAAAATTTCAGCCAGCGTAGCCCCCAAGGGTCGGGTCATTATGCAATAATGAGCATGGACATTGTAGATCTGATTATATAGACTTGAAAATAACATGATATGATGTAGCACCCAAGCTTTTGGTCACTATTGATGTAGTGGATTTAAGGCTGTGTACTTTGAAATTTTGACAAGAGCAATTGGTAGGCCCCAACGGTCAGCTCATCATGGGTCGGGTCTTCAACGAGATTAGTTAAAATGCCCGTGCATTAGCCCCCAAGTGACGTGGTGCATGCTTGTAGCGACATGGGACTTGCATATTTGATGTAATCTTGATACGAATAATGTAGCCCCCAAGTGCCAGGTCGTGTGCCTGCAGCGACTCAGGCCAATTCCTTCCATTGTATAATAAAATCGTATCCACTATTTGGATGATGTTACTGAATGTTTTGCTTATCATATTGAACCATGCTTCTTGGTATAAGCTGGTATTTTTGGATCAGGAAATAATAGCCATTTCTCTGAAGCTGCTTTGAAAACCTTAATCATTCAATACCGGTTATGGTAACCATAATGAAAATCCAGCCATATTGGCTTATTAAAGATTTGAATAATGTAACCCGGTTTGAAAACCGGCCCTTGCAAAATAAACCAATATATCCATGTATATGATGCAATGTATGATGATGTATGTGTATGATAAAAGAGTATAAAAAGATCGTCTTTCGAGGCTCGAGTCTTGCTTCAGTGTAGATGGCATGATAGCCTTGGTTTATCCTCGCTTTCAGTAAGCTAGCTCTCACATGACTTAAGTCGGCTTAACTTTGACAAGTTCAGGGTCTTAAAGATGGACTTGTCAAGAGTATGGTGGGTCATCTTTTATGGAGTAGCATCAAGAATACATGCAGGTATAACCAATAATGTTGCTTTTTTGCCGTGTCAAGAGGGGGAGAAAGCTAAACTCGATGAGTTGGAAACCCCCCCAAGTGACCTTATCATCAATTAATAAAAGACTCATGCACAATATATGTGATGAAGCGACAGAGGCCCCGAGTTTTGAGGATGCCGACTTTATTACATTGATCATAATATGATAAGCCAATAAGGCAGGACACCCATGTATGAACCGCGCATCTTGGTAGCTAGTCCTCATTGGCAACTTTTAATTTTTCGTCAATATGGAAGGATACCCATGTTTGAACTATGCATCATGGCAGCAAGTTCTCTTTGGCAACCTTTTATTTTTCGGTGATATGGCAGCAGCCCCCTAGTCCGGATTATCTTCCCTGCAATGACCCAGGGTTCTTGAATTTCTGAAACCGGCCAAATCTACCGAGTCATGTCTGTGTAACCCCCGAGTCTTAAGATGATTCGAGGAGTCGGCTTGAGATTCATCATACTTGGCAATGGCATAAGCCGACATATAGTTGTCAGCAGAACACTGGAATGTGTTGAAGCTGGAGGTGCAGTGGCGAGTTGATGATCTTCACGACACCCATTGTATCCTTGGCGTTGATAATGCGATGTGAATCCAGTGAAGGTTGAAGTTGACTGGCCGGTTATAATGGTCCTGTATGAGTTTTGTTAGTAACCCGACCAATGGTTCATGCCAGCTGGTAGTCGAAATTAACCAAACCGCAGTGGCGAAGACTTGTGCGCCTGTCCATTGAGCCATCCGGTGCAGGCGGAGGCTGATAATATATTATGATTTGCTCCAGAGTTGTTGGAATAGACAGGGCCGTAGGAGCTGGTGGTAGAGACGGCCGCGGCGTTGGAGGCGGCATGGCCGGCGCGAGCGCGGATGGATAAATTGACTGCGGATGCGGATGGATTAGTCAGCAGTAGCGTTGTAGGCTGGCGCGAGTAGACGAGTCGACCATGGGCACGGTCCCGGCGAGCTGATGTTGACCAAGCTGTAGGACGGCGGCTTGCGCACGTCCGATCATCAGGTAGTGCTTGCAGACAGATGACAAACCGCAGGATGTCGGCCTGTGCGCCTTCCACTCGGGCAGTGCGGCTTGGGCAGATGCTGATGCATGCTCTGTATCCGTGGCATGGCACCACTTTTATAATGAATAATTTTCCTGTATGAAAGATATCACAGACAAGAGTAATTGTTCTCGAAAGACTTAAAAATGTATCAATATAAATTGACTGGATGGATTTCACCTGATTTGTTCAGATGACAGATGATCCGTATGTAGCATCCGTAAATCACCTTTCAGTACTGTTATTGAGTTCCTTTTGATCCTTATGTGTATACAAAGGATATTTTTGTTGACCCCCTCGAGGACCCTGCCAGATGCTGCCACATATCCTCCTTTTTTTAGTTGGGCTAAGGATCTGTAACTTCAAGTTAAAATTGTCGAGCCTTACAAAACATACAACATCGGGAATCCATCCAAGCTATTTGCTAGCAAGCCGCTTAGCCCTAAACTGTTAGTTCAGTTCAATAACCTAGCATCGTAAAGTGCCCCATCAGTAGTGTATTCAGGCATCAACGACACATCAGGCTTCCCCTTATCATTATTACCCAACCCTAGTGGTATCTGAGATGGCCTTGGTTCCTCTTTCCTGCCTTTGGTAGAGCGTTGGTCGCCATCTATACCGGATTCAACAATTGCACCAAGGATAGTTGAGGTAGTAGCACTACTGTTGCCAGGGCCACAAGAGGACATCCTTGCTAAATTTTGATTCCGGGGAGGAGAAATGCATGACGGGTTTCACCTGCTTCCCAAGGGGATGGATTTGACACCTTTGGCTGGTTACTTGTTTGCTAGCGAGCAATCAAGGAACCAATAGCAGCATCGAGTGAATCGCACGTGGCAGGAATCTACTGCTGGAAAATCAAGATATTTTGCAAGGCGGTTGTTTGTTGTCTGAGAGGGCACAACATGCAACAACAGTGCTCCAAATCCTGATACTAGACATGCAGTCAATCCATGAAAATTGTGTCACTTTGCTTTCGTTATCTACCACGGTCTGTTATGTGTTACACTCAATGGATGGACTGGCAAATTTACTTATAAACTCAAAGGGATCATGTTTCTCCTGCTGTACAACCTTTTGAATCACCTCATCTATTGGGAAAAAAACCGAAGCTTCATATTTCCCGAATAATTTGGTGGTTGAGCAAACACGTTTGTCAGGCTGATATATGGTACTTCCATAGAGCTATCACCCTTCAATACAATCTCACTACCAGTAAACGAGTAACCATCTCCCGCTCTACACTTAACCCAAACAGTGCCTGATGATTTGTGGGTATATTTGCCTGGCTTCATGCAATGCTTCTTATTAAGACCAGGTTTGACATTTGCTTCTGTGTCAGTTGGTTTACGGTGCTGCTGAAGATCTTTCATAATTCCCTAATATTCATCTATGGTAGCAGCTATCAGGTTCAGTATTTATCCAGCCATAGAAGACTTCCACCTTTCCTTGGCACAGTGCCGGAGAGCGACAGCCGCGGGATGCGGGGCGGAGCCGGCGGGACGCAAGAGGCTCGACGCGGCGGATGAAGTGTGCCATGGCATAAACGAGCGCCTCAAAGCGAGGCCGTGGCCTTGGCCGCAGCGGTGGTGCTTTCTTGATCCCCAAGGTGTCTTCTCCTCCAAGAAAAATCTCTAAAGAGTTTCGCTGTGTTTGGACCTTCGTTTGGTACTGATATTCTACGAAGTAAAAAACAACATCTGGCAGTTGGCACTATGTCAATAGGTTAGTCCCAAAAACTGATATAAGTTGTTGTAAAATGATGGAAAAACCCTCAATACAATCCATAGATTCATCAAAATAAGCGCACAACGCAACAAAAACAGAATCTGTTAAAAACACAATAGTCTGTAGTAATCTGAACTTCGACCATACTTCTATAATTCCAAAAATTCTGAAAAATTAGGACAACGTAGGCAATTTGTATATCAGTCCTGTGTGAGAAATTCAGAATTTTTGGTCACTTCTTTGTTTTTTAAGAAATGTTTTACTGCACGCAAAAGTTTCTGTTTTCCAACAAGATCAAATCAACTATTACCAAACATAATCCCAAAGGCTCTACTTAGCACAAACACTAATTAAAACATGAAAAACACAATTATAACAGTAGCATAATCAAAAAGAAAAAGAAAAAGGCACAAATAAATTTTATTCATTGGGTTGCCTCCCAACAAGCGCTGTCGTTTTATGCCCCTAGCTAGGCATAATGCGTAGATTCAAGTATTGTCATCTTTAGTTTTCAACTCCTCAACAACACAATAGAATTCTTCAAAGATTTAGCATGCAAGGTTTTAAAAACAATACTTCTAGGAATAAGATTGAAAAATTCATTTTTGTAGATAGGGCCTTTTATCACTTTAACAAAATTGGGATGAACGCTAATCATTTTAAGATCTTCTTGGTTATTATTGGAAGTTACACCCTTGTTTTTAGTAACATGAGCAGTCTTGCCATTTTTTACGGGAGTTTTTTCAATAATTTTGGCAGAAGAGAAAGTAGAACTTAAGCTCCAAAAAAATTCTCCCAACTTATCAACTTGAGAAGGACTTCCTCCAACTCTTTCGTTAACTATGGTTTCCTTCTCCCTTAGTAATTTAAAAACATTGCCCGCTTTTGACCCAAATTTATTAGCAAGATTCTGCATCCTTTTATCCAAATTTTCAATTTTCTCTAAGGTGATCATCTTGTTTTCAATAGCATCTAATCTTTGCATAACATGATCAAGAGTTAAGATTGTTTCATCAATAATGATAGGTGGTGCGCCCACTAGATCTCCGATGGCATTAAAAGCGTCCAAAGATGGACACATCAAGAAATTCCCACCAGTAATCATATCAAGGACGAATCTATACCAAGTGGTAATGCCCACATTAAAACTGCGAAGAAGAATAACGGTAGGTTGCTTACGAATAGATCTATTATGAGCATTGCAAATCCTATACCAAGCATCTTTTAGATTCTCCCCCTTTCTTTGAAATTAAGAACCTTGTTCTTGGACACGCAATGAAGGAAGAACTAGCCATATTGACAAAGTTGGCAAACAAGATTATAAACAAAAAGATAGATCTGACGAGGAAACGACAAACGAAAAAGAGGGCGAATAAAAAGGCAAATTTTTGTGAAGTGAGGGAGATGAAAAATAGAGGCAAATGGAAAATAATGTAAATTGCAAGGAGTTGATATTTGTGATTAGGAACATGATAGATGTTGATGATGTCTCCCTGACAACAGCGCTAGAAATTGGCAAGTTGACGGGAGACTATCTACTTGATCCTCCCTGGCAACGACGCCAGAAATTCCTTTTGATTTCGCTTAAAACTGCGCGGTAATTCCCCAAAGAGGAAGGGATGATGCAGCATAGCTACGGTAAGTATTTCCTTCAGTTGTCAAACCAAGCAAGACTATGTGAACTGTACCTACACACAAAGAACAAATACATGCAACCCGACATGTAAGAGGGGTTGCCAGTTCCTCCACGATAAAATATAGATAATTTTGTGGTAGATTGGATAAATAGATCTCGATAAAACACGACATAAAAGATGCAAATAAACAGTGCAGAAAGGTATTTTTTGGGTTTTTGGAATAATAGATCTGAAAATAAAAGTGGCAAATAATAGATCAGAAAGCAAATATGATAAAGAAAAGACTCGGGGGCCGTAGATTTCACTAGTGGCTTCTCTCAAGAAATAGCACACGGTGGGTAAACAAATTATTGTTGGACAAGTGATAGAAGATCAACTAATTATGACAATATCCAAGATAATGATCAATATATACGCATCATGTCCAAGATTAGTAGACCGACTCCTTCCTGCATCTACTACTCCACACATTAACCGCTATCCAACATGCATCTAGTGTATTAAGTTCATGGAGAAATAGAGTAATGCAATAAGAATGATGACATGATGTAGATGAGATCTATTCATGTAGGAATAGCCCCATCTTGTTATCCTTAATAGCAATGATACATGCGTGTCTTGCTGCCACTTCTGTCACTGGGAAAGAACACTGGAAGATCGAACCCATCACCAAGCACCTCTTCCCATGGCAAGAAAAAATAATCTAGTTGGCCTAACTATACCAAAGATTCGAAAAATAAATATGAGGCTATAAATAATCATTCATATAAGAGATCAAAGAAGACTCAAATAATATTCATGGATAAAAGATCTGAGCATAAACTCAAACTTCATCAGATCCCAACAAACACCCCGCAAAAGTCATTACATCAAATAGATCTCCAAGAAACCATTGTATTGAGAATCAAAAGAGAGAGAGGAAGCCATCTAGCTACTATATACGGACCTGTAGGTCTGTGGTGGACTACTCACGCACCATCGGAGAGGCACCAATGAGGATCATGAACCCCTCCGTGATGGTGTTAGATTGGATCTCGTGGTTCTGTAACTTGCAGTGGCTGGAATTGTGTTTCGTCGACTCCCATAGGGTTTTTGGAATATTTGGGAGTTTATAGGGCTAAGAGGCGGTGCAAGAGAGCTCCGTGAGGCCCACAACCCCTCTGGGTGCGCCCTGGTGAGTTGTGCTCCCCACGGGCCTCCCCAGGTGCTTTGTTCGTCCCCAAGGTTTCTACTGATCCAAAAAAATCTCCAAAAAGTTTCACTGCATCTGGACTCTGTTTGGTACTAATATTCTGCAAAGTAAAAAGCAAGCAAAAACCGCAACTAGCACTAGGCACTATGTTAATAGGTTAGTCCCAAAAAATGATATAAAGTTCCTATAAAATGATGGTAAAACATCCCAGAATGATAATATAACAACATTGAACAATCAAAAATTATAGATATGTTGGAGACGTATCAGCGGCCAATTTCAACTAGTGGAAGGCGACGAAGATCTGGCCTGCTTCACTCCCCTCCATCGAATTGGAGGCCACCACCATTGACCTTCATCTCCATGCCCTCTTCTCTGGCTTACTGCCCCTATTTTCAGACTTATTTAACACCGTGCTGTCGCACTACCAGGTCCACGCGCTGCACTTTGACCAGAAATCCATTACCCTCCTTTCCGCCTTCGCATTCTTGTGCGAGGCCTTCGTGGGGATCCGCCCCTCAATGGCGCTGCTTCGCAACTTCTTCTCCCTGCGCCTGACCGCCGGCGCCTAATGTTCTAGATGCGTGTCGCTCCGCACAGCAACCGTGACGGCGGGCGAGGGCATCAATATGAAGATCCGCCCAGACGCAGAGGACTTTCAGAGGTAGTCGGTGTAAGTCGACGCATCTCGGTATAGCCCCCTGCTCCAAATGCCATCATCCCCGGCAATGCTGAGCTCCGGATGGACCCGCGAGAGGCTCGGTGATCCGAGGCTTGCGCGGGTCACTGCGAGACTGGCTGACCTGAGAGCGGCGGGCATGACAGTGGCGATGGTGGTGAGGGAGTTCGTCCAACAGCGGATCACCCCACTCCAGCATCATTCTCGCCTAATGTTAGCCTTTACCGATCGTGAAGACCCTATGAGGCTCTTGGTGGCCTCCCTACCCCTAGTGTGCTAAATGGGATACTCCGCCTCCTGACCAGCGGGGAAGCCAATGCGCTTCCTGAAGGAGGGCACCCCTTATACAACTACATGAGTGACACGTCTCCAACGTATCTATAATTTTCTATTGTTCCGTGTTGTTATATTATCATTCTTGTATGTTTTACAATCATTTTATAGCAACTTTGTATCATTTTTTCGGAATAACCTATTGACATAGTGCCCAGTGCCAGCTGCTGTTTTTTGCTTGTTTTTTTAGTTCACAGAAAAACAATACCAAACGGAGTCCAAATGCAGCGAAACTTTTTGGAGATTTTTTTGGACCAGAAGACACAAGTTGGACCAAGGAAGTACTACAGGGGGCTCCAAGGCGAGCACAACCCACCTGGGTGCGCCTGGGGGCCCAAGCGTGCCCTAGTGGGTAGTGCCCACCTCGGCCGCCTCCCGCACCGCCTCTTTGCTCTATAAGTACCACAATATTCCAAAAACCCTAGGAGAGTCGATGAAACACAATTCCAGCCGCCGCAACTACCAGAAACCATAGATCCAATCTAGACACCATCACGGAGGGGTTCATCATCCTCATTGGTGCCTCTCCTATGATGCGTGAGTAGTTCATTGTAGACCTACGGGTCCTTAGTTAGTAGCTAGATGGCTTACTCTCTCTCTCTCTCTTTTGATTCTAAATACAATGGTCTCTTGGTGATCTATTTGATGTAATTCTTTTTGCAGTGTGTTTGTTGGGATCCGATGAACTTTGAGTTTATGATCAGATCTATTTTACCCATGAAAGTTATTTGAGTTTTGATCTCTTATATGCATGATTACTTATAGCCTCGTATTTCTTCTTCGAATCTTCGGTTTAGTTAGGCTGACAAGATCTATTTTTCTTGCCATGGGAAGAGGTGCTTTGTGATGGGTTCGATCTTCGGGTGCTCAATCCCAATGACAGAAGGGGAAGTGACACCTATGTATCGTTGCTATTAAGGATAATAAGATAGGGTCTATTCCTACACGAATAGATCTTGTCTACATCATGTCATCGGTCTTATTGCATTGCTCCGTTTCTCCATGAACTTAATACACTAGATGCATGCTAGATAGCGGTTGATGTGTGGAGTAATAGTGGTAGGTGCAGCCAGGAGTCAGTCTACTAATCTTGGACGTGATGCCTATATAATGATCATTGCCTGGATATCGTCGTAATTATTTGAAGTTCTATCAATTTCCCAACAGTAATTTGTTTACCCACCGTATGCTATTTTTCTCGAGAGATGCCACAAGTGAAATCTACGGCCCTCGGGTCTCATCTTTATCATATTTGCCTTCAAGATCTATTTTTATTCGCTTTTATTTTCAAATCTATTAATCCAAAAACCCAAAAATACCTTGCTGCAATTTATTATAGTTAATTTTATCTCACATTCCCATGAGATCTATTTATCCAATCTACTACAACTTTATCTATCTTATTTACCCAGGAGGGATTGACAACCCCTCGTTTACATCGGGTTGCAAGTATTTGTGCTTTGTGTGGAGGTACTGTTTACGTAGTGCTGCGTGGTTCTCCTACTAGTTCGATAACCTTGCTCTCATCACTGAGGGAAATACCTACTGTACTTGTGCTGCATCATCCCTTCCTCTTTGGGGAAATACCGACGTGGTTCAAGCCGCATCAAAAGGAATTTCTGGCATCGTTGCCGGAGAGACATCATCAACATCTACTAGGTTCCTAATCACAAATCTAATCTCCCTGCATTTTACATTATTTGCCATTTGCCTCTCATTTTCATCCCCCCCCCCCCCACTTCCCAAAAATTTGTCGTTTTATTCGCCCTCCCTTTCCTTCGCCATTTTCTCACCAGATCTGTTTTTGTTTGCAATCTTGTTTCCGTAGTTGCAATGTCTCAAGAAAATACCAATTTATGATTTTTCCTATACCAATAATAATGTTTTTATTAGCTCTCCAATCGCTCCTCCCGCCACTAGTGCGGAGTCTAGTGATGTTAATGCCACTTTGTTGAATCTTGTTATGAAAGATCAATTTTCCAGTACTCCTAATGAGGATGCCGCGTCTCATCTTGACACATTCATAGAATGATGCTATGTGCAAAAGAAAACAGATGTTGACAATGATATTATGAAGTTGAAAATATTCCTGTTTTCTTTGCAAGATCGTGCAAAAATTTGGTTTTCTTCTTTGCCACGCAATAGTGTTGATTCTTTGGATAAGTGCAAGGATGCTTTTATTACTAAGTATTTTCCACCCGCAAAAATTATTTCCCTTAGGACACAAATCATGAATTTTAAGCAACATGAGCATGAACATGTTGCGCAATCTTGGGAAGGAATGAAATTGATGCTAAGAAATTGTCCTGCTCATGGTTTAAATCTTTGGATGATCATACAAAAATTTATGCGGGATTGAATTTTGTCTCTAGAAATCTTTTAGATTCCGCTCCGGGTGCTACTTTTATGGAAATTACTTTGGGTGAAGCTACTAAATTTCTTGATAATATTATGGCAAATTATTCACGATGGCATACCGAAAGAGCTCCTACTAGTAAAAAGGTTGAGGAAATAAACTATTTGAGTGAAAAAGTTGATGCTCTTATGAAATTGGTTTCTAATGGAAGTGCTCCTATTGATCCTAATGATTTGCCTTTGTCTACTTTGATTGAGCAAAATAGTGATGCCATAAATGTGAATTTTGTTTCCCGAACAAATTTTAATTACAATGCTTATAGAGGTAATTTTAATCCTAAACCTTTTCCGGGAAATTCCTCTAATAATTATGGTAATCCTTCTTATAATAATAAAAAAGTTGAATAAGAATGATGATATGTCTAGAAGCATTGATAGAATTTCTCACAATGTAGAAAGTCTCAAGATGAAAAATTTTGTGCCTAAGGTTGAGGAATCAATTAAAGCTCTATATGTTTCTATGGTTGAAAGTAAGAAAATAACCGCTATGCTTAGAGCTAAAAGAAAATTTTTAGAAAAAGCGTTTCCTAGCGATTGCTTTCATAAAAATGATGAAGATCTTAAAATGATTGGTGTTTCTTATAATGATTCCTTGTTTAGGAAAATTAAGATTAATGATAAATGGACTGAAGAAGAGTCAACTTTAGCTAGAAGGCGTCCCGATAATTTGGAGGGTAAAAATCTTGTTGAGAAAATTGATAAAAGTGGGTTTAGAGAGGTCAAAACTTTAACTAGTGATGTCCCCACTCTTTTGGATTAAAAAGACTTTAATTATGATAATTTCTCTTTGATTAATTGTATTTCTTTGTTGCAATCCTTGATAAATTTACCCCATGCTTATGAACAAAATAAAGCTTTTACTAAACATATTGTTGATGTTATGATGAAAGCTTTGGAAAAAAAGTTGGAATTAGATATTTCAATTCCTAGAAAGTTACATGATGAATGGGAACCCACCATTAAAGTCAAGATTAAAAATTATGAGTGTTTTGCTTTTTGTGATTTGGGTGCTAGTGTTTCTACATTTCCAAAATCTCTATGTGTTGTGCTTGGTCTTACTGATATTGAAGAATGTTCTTTAAATTTGCACTTAGCGGGTTCTACTATTAAAAAGCCTATGGGAAGAATTAATGATGTTATTATTCTTGAAAATAGGAATTATGTGCCCATAGAATTTATTGTTCTTGAAATTGATTGCAATCCGTCTTGTCCAATTATACTTGGTAGACCGTTACTATTGGTGTCGGGATTGATATGAAAGAAGGCAATAAATTTCAATTTACACTAAGGAAGGCTATGGAACACTTCCCTAGAACAAGAATTAAGCCCCATATGAATCAATCATGAGAGCATCTTATGGATCTAGAAATAAATATGACCACACTTAGATCTATACATTATGCCTTGCTAGGGGCATAAAACGATAGCGCTTGTTGGGAGGCAACCCAATGATAAAATTTATTTTTGTCTGTTTCTTAATGTTCTTGAGTGATTTCACAATTATGATACTGTTATGACTGTGTTTTTTATGTTCTAATTAGTGTTTGTGTGAAGCAAAGCCTTTGGGATCATGTTGGGTGATAGTTGATTTGATCTTGTTCAAAAACAGAAACTTTTGCATCTAGCAAAACAATTTTGAAAATTCACAGAAGTGTGATAAAATCCTGATTTATGTACACAAGATTGATATACAAATTGCCCATGTTTTCCTAAATTTTCCGAATTTCTCGAGTTACAGAAGTATTCGAAGTTTTCAGATTGCTACAGACTGTTTTGTTTTTGACAGATTCTGTTTTCTTTGTGTTGTGTGCTTATTTTGATGAATCTATGGTTTGTATTGGACGGTATAATCCATGGTAAAGTTGGAATATATTAGATATAATGCAAAAATAAAATATGAATGGGTTTGCAATAGTACTTAGAGTAGTGATTTGCTTTGTATTACTAACGGATCTCACGAAGGTTTTGTTGAGTTTTGTGTGATTAAAGTTTTCAAGTTTGGGTGAGATCATGATGGATGAAAGAGTAAGGAGTAAGAAGAGCCTAAGCTTGGGGATGCCCCATGGATCCCAAGACATTATCTAAAAGAGAAGAAAGCAACTAAGCTTGGGAATGACCCCGAGTGGCATCCCTTTTTCTTCTAACGACCATCAGTATTTTACTTGGAATTATATTTTTATTCGTCACATATCATGAATTTTGCATGGAGCGTCTTGTATGATATGAGTCTTTGCTTGTTTTGATTTTTAGTTTAAGTCAAGTATCCTTGCTGAACACACCTATTTGAGAGAGCCAAAATTATGCTATGATTTGTTAGAATTGCTCTGTGTGCTTCACTTAAATTTTTTTGAGCTATGGAAATTGCTCAAGTGCTTCACTTATATCATTTTGAGCAGGGTGTGCTTTAATATTTTTGAATAAATTCTCACATGCTTCAATTAGATTTATTTGAGAGTTAGTAAATTTTTTAAGAAATTCTCTCATGCGTCACTTATATTATTTTGAGAGAAGAAAATTTATGCTCATGTTCTTCACTTAGATTTGTTTGAGCTATCAAAAGCAACATATGAAACTAGTCCCAAAGTGATAGATATTCAAGAGGGCTATAATAAAAACTATCATGAAGATCATTGGACAAAATAAACTTGACTCTTTGTAACAGTTTTGCGGTATGATCATATAATATGTGCATCATGTTGATGAGTAATTATGCTTTAGTAAGAATATGGTGTTAAGGTTTGTGATTCCCTATGCAAGCACAAAAGTCAATATTTATGCAATGAAATTACATCCTACTTGTGGTGCATTATTCGTCGTTAGTTATGCTTAATGCTCGCTTATGTGATTTTTTGTTTATTGGTTGGATGCTTCTCAATCTTTTGCTGGCCTTCACTTGTACTAAGTGGGATTACTACTTGTGCATCCAAAACCCTTAAACCAATTTTGCCATATGAGTCCACTATACCTACCTATATGCGGTATTTTTTTGTGTTTTAATCAAATTTGTATGTGCCATCTCTAATCTTCAAAATAAATTTCCTTTTTGTGTGCTTGTACCTCTCATGAAACGGAAGGGGGTGGCTAATATTTTTCCATGCTAGATGTGTTATTCTCAAGAAGAGTGTTTATTCACATGTCATTGCACGAGAGTACGACAAAGGGATTCGGGATGCCCAGTCCCGACATGAAAAATAAATTTACTTTATGTTGTCAATTAGTAAATTCCTTGGAAAGTGTTGGCATGGACGACACCCATGGATTCGGTTAGCCGTGGAATGTGAAAGTATGGTGGAAAAAGGAATAAACTTTATTTTCTGTTTGGGAACCGCCTATGATATATCTAGCATGGAAAGTATTGGGAACTACTCAATCATTTTCATTGATAGGAAAGGCATGCCACCCAAAATGTTTTATCTCTATCTTTTTCGCTTTGAGCTCTGGCACCTCTACAAATCCCTACTTACCTCTACGAAGGGCCTTTCTATGTACTTTATGCAATTTTTATTTTTACTTTGGGTCTCAATCTTCTCTTATAAAGCACCAACTAAGGGGCACTATGATCGTACTTGAGCATTGGGTGTAGCTAATATGCGAGTGTGTTTCATGAATAGATCAATGATTGAGCATAATGGGCTAGGGATAACTTGCTTTAATGTTGATATTTTGAAAGACATGGTTGCTTGTTGATATACTTGAGTATTGAAATCTTCATGTCAAAACTAGACTATTGCTTTGAATCATATAAAAGTCCAAATGCCCATGCTACAAAGAAAAGAATATGCGATGAACATGTTAGGCAGCATTCCACATCAAAAATTCTGTTTTTATCATTTACCTACTCGAGGATGAGCATGAATTACGATTGGGGATGCTGATACATCTCCAACATATCTATAATTTTTGATTGTTCCATGCTGTTATATTATCATTCTTGGATATTTTACAATCATTTTATGGCAACTTTATATCATTTTTTGGGACTAACCTATTGACATAGTGTCCAGTGCCAGCTGTTTTTTGTTTGTTTTTTTACTTCGTAGAAAATCAATACCAAACGGAGTATAAACCCAGCGAAACTTTTTGGAGATTTATTTTGGACCTCAAGACACAAGTTGGGCCAAGGAAGTACCAGAGGGGGCTCCGAGGGGAGCACAACCAACCTGGGCGCACCTGGCCCCTAGGCGCACCCTGGTGGGTTGTGCTCACCTCGGCCGCCTCCCACACCGCCTCTTTTCTCTACAAATACCCTAATATTCCAAAAACCCTGGGGGAGTCGACGAGACACAATTCCAGCTGCTGCAAGTTCTAGGAAATCCAATCTAGACACCTTCATGGAGGGGTTCATGATCCTCATTGGTGCCTCTCCGATGATGTGTGAGTAGTTCATTATAGACCTACGTGTCCTAGTTAGTAGCTAGATGGCTTCCTCTCTCTCTCTCTCTCTCTCTATTTATTCTCAATACAATGGTCTCTTGGGGATCTATTTGATGTATCTCTTTTTGCGGTGTCACTACTAGGGAAAATCCTAGCAGCAGCGCGGGTTCTAGGTATATCAGTAGCGCGGGACACGACGCTACTAATAAGGCGCTACAGCTAATCCGTAGCAGCAGCGCGTGCAAGCCCGCGCTACTGCTATACAAGTGTAGCAGCAGCGTTCTTCCCGGGACCTCGCTACTGCTAATAGCTATAGCGCGCTTCTCCGGTGCGCGCTACTGCTACTGTCACGATGCTGCTAACTTTTCTCCACTCGCTACTGCTAATTTTAGTAGTTTTTTTCTGCATATTTGTTTTGTATTTGAACAGGCTTTATAGAAGAATCTTTAGCACATACATACAGATGTAATCATAGCATATACATAGCTGCGAGACCACAAATGTAATCATAGCATATACATACAGATAGTCTCATCATAATCATCATCCAACACAAAGTGGTATCTTGTCATCATCTCGAAAATAGCGATACATGCAAGTCTCAAATACTTGAAACTACAACATCATCCATCTAAACAAAGGTATACGCGAGAAGAGCTATCACTATGAGTGAGAGCGAAACTATGCAGTACATGAGGCGGCGGTTACGAGTCCTCTCTCGCGCTAGCGTGAACCTCAAGTAACTAGCTTCTCCTTCTTGTCTGCTTTTGAAGCCTTTATGGATGGCACCCGAGAACCCATTCACTTGGGCCTAACACTCTGGCCACTCGTTGTACACCCCCGGAACCTTCCCTTTGTACACGACATAGCACTGCCATCTCACCATCAAGAAACTAGGTACCTGTTAGAGATGCATCTTCATGAGGAGGATGTACAATCATATGCAACAAAATATACTAGAGCAACACGAAAAAGAAAGGGTTAGCAACTAGATGCAACATACACTATGCAAACTAATTAACTAGAGGTACGCAGGTCATCATACGCAAACTAACAAAGTAGCGTTACGCAAGTTCTGTAGGGACCGTGGACATCACAAAGTTTCATCGCTACAGAAAGTATATACAAGTTCAACCGACGCATATCATCATCATCGGCATCGTAAATCACTAGAAGTTCCATCCTTACATACCATCGAGGATGGACCCTAGCTTCTTGAACGGCGTGAGGTCTAGACATTGCATGCCTATGCGAGTTCGGACGTCAGCTCGCGATATAGGGCCGTGGTGGAACATCCCCTTCTCATCGATGACTTCTTTCATGATGATCGTTGCAATGTCCCTTTGGATGCGACAGAAGTCATCTCTAGGTTTATAATCCGCTTCTCCATGAGATTCTAGCCAGTTGTGGATATGATCATCATTTCTGCTTGTCATGCGAAGCTTTTGGTGATCCGTGCTGAACTCAATCATGAGATGGACGATGTAGAATCCATCCTTCTTGCTTGGTTTTGGGACATGGATGCAGGAGAAGTTAGTTTTATGCGCGAAACCCATCTTCTTGTTCCTTTGTTTCCGGATCTACATGTGGCCACCTCTAATGCCGAAGCCTTGGAGAGCATCATCTAGAATATTCATTATGTGGGTGTAGTTCTTTTTCTTGTAGTCTCTGGAAGGGTCAAAATACACGGCGTGGGAGACTCGCGGGTAAAGAACGATAAGGACGGCGCGCCCGTTGCTGCGGGGAAAAGACACCTCAAATTATTCTCCATATGAGCGAGAAGGAATGATTGAAATGTACAAAAGGGTTGTCCGGAACTGGCTTACTTTGGATGATAAGGCAGGAGGACAATTTCCTGGTCCTTATTCTGTACCATGAAGTTTTGGAGGTAGTCCCTAGCAGTTTTACGCTCAAAGTCGCCGAGACTCAAGAAAGACTCATGCATGTAGTACAGATCTGCCACACAGATTTGTGAGACTTCTTCACTCTTCATGACGAAGCTCATATGTAGCGCAAAAAGGCGGACGATTGTAAAATCGAGCCGCCTTTTCAGAAACATCTCAAAGATATGGTCAAACTGTAGGAAGAACACCTCCGCGGGCCGTGTGTCGATGTAGCACTTCCCTCAGGCACACGAGTCGCGTATGTCGGATATCCTAGATCCATTGAGGCTAGTAGGCTTTTTTCAGTCGACAACACATGGTCGTGCAGTCTCCTGAGATCCCCTAATAGTGCCTCCAGCGGTTTCCGCGGTAGCATCGGCTCGCCCGTGAGATGGAACATGGCCGCACATTTCACGGGTACACGCTCTTCAGAATCCATCATCTGGCTGCAATGTGCTCTGGCTTGTTTGGAGGCAGTTATCTTCCCCGATCTCTTCCTCTCCTTTTTCTTGGGCACACCTTCCAGACCCTTCTTTAACCCCTGCCCCAGGGTTCCTAGGCTAAGCACTGTACGACCCCCGGCTAGTTGAGCCTATGTTGAGGCGGCATCTTCAGGCGTGTCCTGTGAGGAATTCATGAAGAGAGACTTTTTGCAATCCTTCCAACGACCTTCCTGCCCGAGCATATCATCCATATCCTCATTAGCATGCTCATAGCCCGATTCATCATATGGTTGACTCATCATATCTATGTCACAGTCATACGAATTTGTATTGAGGAAACCCATAGGGTCGATCTCCGTCTCATCATCCAATCTATGTTCTACAGGACCGATTACATCAGCCAGTACTATTGCACCCCTTCATCACGTCGTTCGTCGCTCTCACCCACACTACAGGCGCTGGTAATTGCGTAGGCGGGGTGGTGGTCTCCGCACATTGATATAGGCAAAGGTGTCCCGTCTTTCAATGAGATGATGGATATCGCTTTGGTGGAAGTCGACTTTGACGATCCGACTACGAACGTGCAAGGATGTCGCGCCTTAGCAATCGCTAAACCAACTCCGAGAGGTTATTGACCACGCTGGAGCACAATCAACCTGACCACGAGGGTTTGTTTCCTGCGAGCAAACGAAGAACAAGCAAGAAACTGAGATTGCAATCTGGATATTGCGAATATAAGATGAAAGCTTTATTGATCAAGGTGGAGTTTCGTGACGCCTTTGTCTGGTCGTTGAACACAAATGAAGTACACGAAGTTGCAGCTATGGCGAACTTTTAATCTAAACAAAACCCATAGTCTAAACGACGCCCTAAGGGTTGTATATATGGAGGAAGATGGGGTTAATTTCGTGGCCCTTGGGGAAGGGGTCCGAAACAAACCCTATCTCTTGTTTCCCCACACATATGGACTCTAAAAACAGCATATACTCAAGTATTTCAAAAATACATGGGCCTGGCCAAACAATAAGGTGACGCAGCACCTAGAATAGCCTCTGGACGAAAGTTATGAAGTAGCATCATGTATATTTGGCTTTATTTGTTTACTATTAGGCTTCATTTGTTTCTCAATATTCTTTTGCCACAATCTGATATTCACTCTTATTTGTCTCCTTTTTTGCTTTATTATCTCTATTAATATCATCTTTCAAAATGGAATCAGGAGTCATAGGAAACAAAGTAATATTTTTATCCTTATGAACCAGAATTATTGTTTCGACCATGGTGTATAGAATTTTTATCAAATTGCCATGGTTCACCAAGTAATAAGGAACATGCTTGCATAGGTACCACATCATAATCAACATAATCAGCATATGTAGAGATACTAAAATGCACACGAACAGTACGTGTTACCTTAACCTTGCCGCTGTTGTTGAACCATTGGATGTAGTAAGGATGTGGATGTGGTCTTGTGGTGAGAGATAGCTTCTCCACAATCTCCATGCTAGCCAAGTTGTTGCAGCTCCCTCCATCTATGATGACGCGCACAGAACATTCCTTCACAACTCCCTTTGTATGGAACAAATTGTGCCTCTGATTTTGCTCAGCTTGTGTGACCTGCACACTCAAAAAACGTTGAGCAACTAAACATTCATACCTGTCAGCGTCTTCAGGAGCCATGTATTGCGTCTCAAGATCAGAATCAACTCCACTGTGTTCTTCACTTGTAATAAGGGCCAAAGTCTCCTCATCATAGTCACTAGCGGACTCATACCCACCATCCTTAGTAGCAATCATCACACGCTAAGATTTGCATTCTCTCGCATAATGACCTCTTCCCTTACAACGACGACAAATAATATCACTTATGTGCCCTGTTGATGCCATGGAAGAAGAAGAGCTCTGTGCAGGCCCGGTAGGTGCGCTCTTGGCAGATAGTGGTGGTTGTGCCTCCTTTCTTGTATCACGGCTGTAGGTGGCACCTGATGGAGGTGCTGGTGTAGTGGAAATAGAAGATGCACACGGTGTCCATGATGAAGATCAACCTGTAGAAAAGTTAGTTCGCGCCAATGCTTGTTGATCCTGCACTTCACGTTCAGCTTTACAAGCAAGATGGAATAAACGAGTGATATTATTATACTCCTTATGCCCTAGAATGGTCTGAATCTCTCTATTTAATCCACCCATAAAACGTGCAAGCATAGCTTCATTCTCCTCAGCAATACCACATATAATCATGCCAGTTTGTAATTCCTGATAATATTCTTCTACAGAATTTTTTCTTGTCTTAAACGCTGCAATTTTTGAAGCAATTCATGTTGATAATATGGTGGAACCCAACGAGTACGCGTAGCAGTTTTCAAAGAAGCCCAAGTAGTTGGAATAGGATATAATCTACAATGTTCAAACCACCATACACATGCAAAACTAGTGAAAGCACAAACAGCAGCAGCAACCCGTCTCTTCTTGGGATATTGTAAACATGTAAAACGTTGTTCAGTTTCTAACTCCCAAGTAAGATATATATCAGGAACATATCTACCCTCAAATGGTGGAATATTGAATTCAATCTAGGAATATGGTCATTATCTCGTACCTGAGGTGGTGGTGCAGGCCTACCGTTGCGAATATATACCTGTGGTCGACCTGCTGGTGGTGGTGCTGGTGGCTGCATGTAGTTTTGATTTTGATCAACCTCATCCTCGTAATAGTCCTCCACCTCTGCAGTAGCAGGAGGAGCTACAGAAGCACCAACCGCAGTAGCAGCGGCACCAGAATTTTGTCCTGGCTCAATAGGAACATGTTGTGCTCGCCCTACTGTATCACGGCGTAAAACTGGTTGTGGGAGACGTTTGAGTAATTCATCGAACTTGGCATCCAACTTGGTGTCAATTGTCTTCTCAATGTCATCCATCCTCTCCGATGCCTTTCCAAAGCTGGCCATCACGTCTTCCACCTGTTGACCCAACATTTGATGAAACTTATCATGAAGCTCCTTGTTCGTCATGCTCTCCCAGTCAATCTCGTCGGCTTGTGTTCCTACCATAGGTAGCAGCAATAGAAACAGACAAGAATATGATCCTACAGACTACTGGAATATGGTGGTGGTGGGGTGTCACAAATTCGTCAAGCGAATCTCAAATTCTTACCAGTTCTTACCCAGTAGCAGGTGGTGATCGGCAACCGTTGTAGTCAAAACTCTCAAAGCTTGGATAGAGCGATTACCAGGGAGAATCAAATGCACGACGTAGATGTATGTGGAGCTGGGATGGCTTATAATATGGTAGCAAAAAGGTTCAGCAATAATCAATTTAGAGATGCAAAGTTGAATAAATGATCAACGATGATACTGTGCTGGTCCTAGGCTAGACTGTGCTAGAGACGCGAGCCTAGAACACTAACAAAATCACGGCGCGGTACGTAATCAAGGGAGGAGCACACTATGAATATTTTTCCTTTTTTCACTTTTTTTTGTAGTTTTTTTCCCTCTTTTTTTGCTCCGCAACAATTTTTTTGAAAAAGTCTACAAATGGCCTAAAAACTGCCTAGCCAGAATTTTCCAGACTTAGTTTTTTTTTGTGAATCTGGAACTATTTTTTCTACTATGGGTAGCATGAGAGTTCGGGAGTCTTACTCTGTTATGACTCGGAGTATGGCGTGATCACGAAATCCAAAACAGAGTAACAAAATACAAGACTCGGACTAGGACTGGTGGCGGAGATGAATCTGGTGGAACTCAGACTGGTGGCGGAGATGAATCTGATGGAACTCAGACTGGTGGCGGATATATGTTGCAGGTGGACTCGGATTGGCGTGATGGCGGCAGATATGTGGTGGCGTATATGGACTCGGATTGGCGGTGAATATGTGCTGGTCTTATATGGCAGCGGCGATGAAGTTGGTGCGGTGGTGGATATGGCAGCAGCAATGATGATGATGCGGTGGTGATATATGGCAGCGGCGACGTGACAACCTGTGAACAGAACTCGAAACTCTAAAGGACTAGACGCTAAGACCAGCAACTTCACACGAGGATGCAACCGCAAATTCAACAAAGCAAATACAGAAGAGATTATGCAAAGGCTCAGATTGGTTCGGATAGGATGAAATAACCCCTTTTTTGGTTTTTTTCATGGACTATAGGTATAAAGAAAAGACTCGATCTAGACTACGAAAAACTGTAAAATCTCACCGAGCAACCTGAAAATCTGATACCACTTGATAGAGGCAAAGGTGTCCTGTCTTTCGATGAGATGATGGATATCGCTTTGGTGGAAGTCGACTTTGACAATCCGACTACGAACGTGCGAGGACGTCGCGCCTTAGCAATCGCTAAACCAACTCCGAGAGGTTATTGACCACACCGGAGCACGATCAACCTAACCACGAGGGTCTATTTCCTGCGAGCAAACGAAGAACAAGCAAGAAACTGAGATTGCAATCTGGATATTGCAAATATAAGATGAAAGCTTTATTGATCAAGGTGGGGTTCTGTGACGCCTTTGTCTGGTCGTTGAACACAAACGGAGTACACGAAGTTGCAGCTATGGCAAACATTTAATCTAAACAAAATCCAAAGTCTAAACGACGCCCTAAGGGATGTATATATGGAGGAAGAGGGGGTGAATTTCGTGGCCCTTGGGGAAGGGGTCCGAAACCAACCCTATCTCTTGTTTCCCTACACATACGGACTCTAAAAACAGCCTATACTCAAGTATTTCGAAAATACATGGGCCTGGCCCAACAATAAGGTGACGCATCACCTAGAATAGCCTCTGGACGAAAGTTATGAAGTAGAATCTTGTATACTTCGTCCAAGGCTTCATGCACTCATTATGGTGGCTTCAATGTCCTGAAATCATCACTTGTAACTCCGTTCTTGTTCCCCTTGCGCATGCCATCATCTCCATGCTTGTTCTTGCTCCAATGTTCATCCTTCTCCAAGCTAGGCCCTTCATTTGTAAGCAAAACAAATGTATCCAATTTAGGCAGCATCATATTCTCATGAACATTAGAGTCATTACCAAGAAACGAAAGTACCTGGTAATTTAATTGGCGTGCGCGAGCCCTAGTAATTGGTCCAGTATGTATAGTAGTAGGGGCTATGGGTGTAACAATGGTATTGATGTCCTCATCACACATGCTTGTTGATGTGTGGTTATTGGTGTGCTCTTGGCCGGCTCTAGACGAATAAGATTCTTCGGCCATAGCAGCACCCAACCCTTACAGCTTCCAATCTGTGGGCGGGTCTCGTCGTCCTTTCCCACATGCTGTACTGGAGGTGGGAAAGCCTCGTGCCCCGATTTCACACTGGACAAGCAAACCCTGAAGTGCCCAGCGGGGATTGGCTGGTTGTGGAACGTGGGTTGCAAGGGGTTCATTATCATCACCTTTCCACGTCCACCCTCTCGCCTTTGATCAAGCAGAGTATGGTGCACGAGGTTTCTTCGGCCTGCAAACACATATGTCTGTGGTATAAAACATCCGAAAGGCAACAAAAATGGAATATTCTCTCTATATATATATATGTTGGTGCGACATGTAATTACCGTGACGGCGTCGAGCTCAGCCAAAGACGAAGGCCCACCTAGCGCGCTAGAGACTGAGGACGGGCTGCTATGAGAAGAAGCGACTGCGAGAGGAGGCTCGGTTGCATGAGCCAGTGATGGTGCGGTGTTGTTTTTGTTCATGGAGTTACTCCCGATGAAACTGGTCATCGGGAAATCATGTACCGTCTTGTCTAGATTTTCCTTCGTCCAGTTGATGATAGCTGGAACCAAGTTAGTAGGGAAATCATTTCTGCAGGCAGTTACAGCTGCATTCATTGCCTGCTGTAGCAACTCATTTTTCTCCTCGGCTATTTTTTTCGCGTTCTCGGCTGCTTTTTTCTCGACCGCAAGCTTCACCTTCGCGTTGATGTTCGCCTGACTAAACTTTTTTTTCTGCTTCTTGGCCTCCGGGCCCTCGTTGTAGAACACCTTCCACGTGGCGCCGTCTCCAGTGCCGTGCACATGACCATATTGTGGCCGCTGGCCCAAAGGGAGTCCCTTAAGTTCGTTCAAGGCCTGGTTGAGAGGGGTGTCCCACTTGGGCCTCATCGGAGAAGTAGGTCTTTCGGCTGCAAGCTGGTGTTGCTTCTCCTGCAGAAGGAGCGTGAACCATTTAGGAATGTGTAGTCGACTAGATATGGAGCTAAATGTAAGGTGGTAAAAGAATAATTACCAGTAGTCTAATCAATTTCCGTGTGATCTGGTCCGTGTCAAAAACCTTTTTTTCCTTGTCCCACTTGTAGCGGGCGCTGATGAAGTCACGCTCCAAGGGGTTGGTGAACTTCGCGAAGGGGTCTAGGATACCACGGCTTCACGTTCCGTGTCCTCCTTATCCATATTGGCTTTTTACTGAGGTAGCCACGGCTTCCGAGGCGATGCTTCACCGTGTTCCTTTGCTGAAGGCTCTTGAATTTCGCAGCCTTAGCCTTGGCTGCCTCGGTAGCACAAATGTCCTTGAACTTTTCGAACTCCTCTTCCGTAAGTGTCGATTTTCCTCCAGAATCTTGGAAAGGGGTTCCTCATCCTCAATAGCTTGTTTCACCCTCCCTTTCCAGGAGGCCAAATCATTGCTGAACATGCCCATGGCGTGATTGTTAATCTTTTTCATCTTCGGATCATCCCACGGTTGTTCTATGTTATCATCCCGATCGGGGAACTTGAATCTCTTGTGTAAATTCATCAGGAGCAACTGCGTCAAATGTTCTTTACTCCTAAAGTCATCGTCGTTGATGCTCGCGCATTCCCGTAGGATGCATCCTACTTGGTTTCCATAGCACTTGCGAGGTTCTTCCGGCTCTAATGGCTCAAACTTGCCAGGTGCCATCTTTGTGATCACTAGTCGTCCAATCCTCTGCTTCTTCTGCTTCTTCTTTTAGGTAGCGGCATCGACGCGGTACCTTCCCCGCCGGTATCTTCCCCGCCGGTACCTTCCCCACCGGTCTCGGCGCCGTCATCAGTGCCGGCGCCGTCGATGTCGATGTCGGCGTCAGTACCATCATCGAGGCCAACCTACAAACCTTGCTTAGCAGTCAAATAGTCGAGGTACTCTTGTTCACCCTCATAATCCATCTCATCTGCATCTTGGTCAGAAGGCCCAGTTTCTTCATTGTTCGACATGTTTCCTATGAATAAGTCTCCTCGTTTATTTCTAAAAGTATGAAAAAAATGAGAAATGACATAAAAAAGAAATCTATGTGCCAGCACTCGATATGCCTACTATCTAGCACAAATCATGCCAAAATTCACGGAAAATTTCGGCATGACCTTTGCTAAAAAATGGACATATCGAGCGCCTGAAATTCACCGAAACGGAAATGAATCAACATTCCGGGGTAACATAGGCCACTCGGATCATTTACCAAAATTGAACCAAAACATCACATGTCCAAATGACATGTCCAAATTCCAAACATGACATGTCCAAAACATGACATGTCCACATATCACATGTCCAATTCAAATTTGCATATAAATTCAGCCTACCTAAATTCAGCCTACCCAAGTTTGCTTTAACAAGGGATGTTGATTTGGACAATTGCTTAAATGCTGCCTTTTCTTTTAACTACAATTGCTTAACCCTAAATTTCCGTCCTATTTTAAAACCTAGCTAAATTCATAACTAAATAGACAACCTAATTAACCTACTGCCCTAACTAAAACCTAAGTAAATTAACCGAAGAACCCTACCTAGCAGAGAGAGAGGGGGTTTATAGAGGGTGCAGGGGCGAGGAGGCAGGCCCAACGATGGCCGAGGTTGGGAGGGGAGGATGCAGAGGAGGGAGGCGTGGTGCGGCGGGGTCGGGGTCGAGGGCGAACATCGGGTCAGGGGCGAGCGCCGGGTCGAGGGTGACCGCCGGGGTCAGGGGTGAGCGTCGGGGCGCGGCGGTGCGACGGTGGAAGAGAGAGTGGGGATTTGGGGGGAAAAGAGGCGGGATAAATAGAGAGAGTGAGGATTTTGGGTTAAGTGGACGTAGCATTAGCGCGTTTAGACCAAACACGCTACTACTATTACAGGCAGCTATAGCGGTTTTATAAGGAAACCGCTACTGCTACCTTGACTAGTTGTAGCTCTTTTTCAGTCAAGCGCTACTACTATAACCAGTTTTCCTTTTTCTTTTCCTTTATTTTCGCTCACTTTTTTTTCTGAGAGCAGTGAACAAAGGGAAGGCGATATATATTGCATCATTTGACGGTTAAATATGTATACAAAATAGGAACATATATATTACATCATTGGACCCATGCATAATATGGCTAAGTAACACACGGTTCCTCAGCGTTGACATTTTCGTTATATTGATTCTTCTTTTGACATATACTTCATCATCATCGTCATCTTCCCTCATTGGGTTGCCGTACTGATCGTAGTCTTCCTCGTTGGCGACTCCATCCATTCCAATGATATTCCTTTTGCCTCTCCTCATGACAACACGACTGGGATTGCACGGGTCAGTTATGAGGAAGCATTTTGTCACGTGCTTAGCGTGTACCCATGGCTCGTTTTTTGCGATAGCATTCACGGTAGCGCTCTTGGCGTCGGGTATAGTCATTGTAGTGAACATCCGGCTTTCTCTTTCGACATTCTTAGCCCATCTGACATGGAACATCGTCGTGTTGTGCAGTCTAGAGTAGTCAAGCTCCCAGATCTCCTCGACCCTTCCATAAAATCTTTCAGTTGCACCGTTGTCGCTGCCGGTCATGCATTCCATCGTCACCCCTGAGTTCTAATCATCACTGTCCATATCTTTGGCCTTAGTGCAGAACATGTATCCGTTGATATTGTATGCCTGATAGGTTACGAGGTTGGGCGAGGGGCCAAGTGCTAAGGCGTATATGAGAAATCCGTCCTTAGAGCCCTCCTCTGGGGGATCAACAATAATATGCTCTTTGAACCAATGCAGGAAAGTGGAGTTGCGCTCTCTAGTAACTTCGGCGTCCGTTCTGCATACCCCCTGGTCAAGATACTTCTTTGCGATAATTTCTTTGTGTAGTGCCACGAAAGGATCTACCTCGTCTAGGTGTTGTAGCACTACCAAGTTTGCTCTGTCAAAGTCGCTGCGTCGATCTGAGTATGCCACGTGCAGTTCCCTGCGACCGTTGGAGTGACCTTCTCCTTCGAGCCTCCCATCATGCTTGTTAACGGGCAAACCAACACTAATACCAGGTGGCTGCAGGTCTGTGCCATATAGAAAATTCTCACAGAAAGAGATGCACTCTTGTGTCAGATAGCCCTGGACGATGCTTCCATCTGGACGGGACATGTTACAAACGAATCCTTTGATGATCCCATTCATCCTCTCAAACGGCATCATGTTGTGCAGAAATGACGGCCCCGGGTCTATTATGTCGTCCACAATATGGACACACAGATGCACCATCACGTAAAGAACGCGGGCTAGAAGTACATCTCAAGCTCATTCAGTATCACAACGATCTCTTCCTGTAGCCTTCGGAGCTGCTTCACACTGATCGACTTTCGAGAGATGACATCGAAAAGTTGCAGAGACCAATAAGCGTGTCACGGACGTGCTTGTCCATTATCCCTCTAAGGGCAACAGGTAGTATCTGCGTCATCATCACATGGCAGTCATGGGACTTCATCCCGCTGAACCTTTTCTTGTCCGTGTCTAGATATATACTTATCTTGCCACAGTAACCAGAACTAACTTTGACTCCGGTAAGGCACTTAAAGAATTGATCGGTCTCAGCCTGACTTAAGGTGAAGCAAGAAGGGGGGCAATAATCATCTTTCTTTATTTTCTTGCCCTTCTTCTGCCGTGCCTTTGTCTTCGTCTCTGTCTCATCTGACATCTTACGGGGCGGCATGTCCAGACCTTCCCTGATTTTCAAATCTTGCAAGTCTTTTCTTGCCTTCGGCCCATCCTTGGTCTTATCCGGCATGTTCATCAATGTCATGAGCAAGCTCTCAAGGACATTCTTACAGATATGCATTTGATCAAGGAAATGAGGTGTATCGAGTTTGTGCCAGTACTCCAAGTCCTAGAACACAGACCTCGTCTTCCATAGCTTCAGCAGCGGCTCCGACGCCTTTCTCATCATCTTTCCCGGCATTGGGCACTCCTTCCAGTTTTTCAACAGCTCCTCGATCTCGGCATCGCTCCGCTTACGTGGAGGTCCTCGATGCTCAGCGTGACCATTGAATAGATCTCCACGGTTTCTCCACGGGTCGTCCTGCTAGAGCCATCTTCGATGCCCCTGGTACACGATTTTCCCAGACCCGCCATCTTTCCTTGACGTTAGCTGCTGAGACGTCGTATCATCCATGCACCGTGTGCACCCGCAATATCCATGGCACACCTGGCCTGCGACATATCAGTAACCAAGATAGTCGTGCACCGTCGTGATCAGCGTGGCTCTCATGTAGAAATACTCGCCTTTGCTAGCGTCCCATGTCTTGGCCGGTGTTTTCCATAACGTGTCTAACCCCTCTTGAAGTAGCCCCAGAAACAAATTAATATTATTTCCTGGTTGTTTCGGCCTTTGAATAAGCATGCTCATGTGAATGTACTTCGACTTCACGCACAACCAGGGGGGAGGTTGTACATCCATACAAACACGGGCCATGTGCTATGGTTGGTGTTCTGGTTGCCAAACGGATTCATGCCATCTGTACATGCGCCAAGCACGATGTTCCTTGCATCACATTTGAAATACCGATAGAAGCTGTTGAACGCTCTCCACTGGCTTCCATCCTTGACGTGTCTCAGCTTCGGGTCATCTCCATCGTCGGGCTTCTTCCTCTCCGCGTGCCAGCGCATTAGCTTTGCTTCCTTGGGATCTACAAAATACCGCTGGAGACGGGGAGTGATCGGTAAGTACCATACAACTTTCTGGGGACATTTCTTCCCGGTCTTCTCGTATCGAGAAGCATTGCACACTGGACAACTTGTTTTTTTCGCGTGCTCCTTCCGATAAATTATGCAATCGTTGATGCATGCATGGTATCTAACGTGCGGGAGATCAAGAGGGCACACGATCTTCTTGGCCTCATCAACACTTGTAGGACATAGATTCCCCGCGGGAGGAACATCCTTTAGGTACTTGAGATGCTCATCGAGGCTAGTGTCAGTCCATTTGTTTTTAGCCTTCATCTTCAGGAGTTGGAGCGTGAAACTCAAGCGGGTCACCTCAGGATTGCCACCATCATACGATGGAGTGTTCGAGTCTACCACCAGTTGCTCCAGCTTCGCCTCCTCTCTAGAAGCAGCTCTCTCAGTACTCATCTCCTTGCGAAGCAATGCTTGAACATGAGGGCCCCGAACGATTGAACTTAGTACCGACAAACTCTGTTGCGTGGAGTCCACGTTGTTCTCTCCGCCGCCATGTCTGGCCCCTTCTCCTCCGCCATGTCCGGCCCCTTCTCCGCCGCCATATCTAGCCTCTTCCCCGCCGCAATTATCGATCATCTCTTCGTCGTCTTGTCCCGTGTCATCATTGCCTGCCCCGTCAGCGTCCTCAACATCGTCATCCTCATGCTCAATTATCCACCGAGTATAGCCATCCATGAAACCAGTCATGAGCAGGTGCACTTCGACACGACCATCGTCATAGGGGTCGAGCCAAACTATTCCTTTGCATTTCGATATGGACATAAAACCTCTGTCCGGTTATTTTCTTTCATGTCCTGCACCGCCGACCTCAACCACCTATCCACCATCATTCCATAGACCATCATGAACATCTGCACGGTAATAAAAAAACATTGATTATAAAAATGCGTGCATGCATCAAAGTCATACAAAAATTCGGCATGACCTTTCCTAAAAATAGGACATATATAGATCCAGAGTTTGCCCGGAATTAGCCGAAACGGAAATAAATCAACATTTCGGCAAAACATAGGCAACTCAAAAGCACAATTTGGCGTCAAATCATGCCACACACACAATTTCCATAATATTGCCCAATTATCATATCATACACACATACACATATTTCCATTTTGCAAAAGCATGAAATTTTAATTTACCTCAATCTTGAGATCGAGCACACGGTGGAGATGATCATGTAGGGAGATCAAAAGTGCACAAAGCTCTTCTTGACAAAGATAGATCTAGTTAGGGGGCAAATAGGTCACTTGAATAAATGCTACATCTACCTAGCTAGCTAATTTGGGAGGAGACAACTTCATCTAGTGGAGGGAAGGAAAAAGATAAAGGAGATGCATTAATGGAGGTGGTGTAGTTAGCTAGGAAATGAAGAGAGAGAAAGGTAGGTAGAAGAGGGAGAGTGATGGGGCAGAAGTCTAGAGGAAGAAGAAGAGTGAGAGAGGGAGGATGGGGGAGGTAGGGGAAAGGGAGGAGAGGAGATGGGGGAGGGGATGACGGGTGGGGAAAAGGTGGTGGGGTGCTGCGCCTTAGCAATAGCACGGGAGGAAAAGAGCGCTACTGCTAAGGGTGTAGCAACAGCGTGCTTTACAAACACGTGCTACTGCTAAACGGGCCAACCGTGAGAACAATTTCAAAATTAGCAGCAGCAACGTGACAAAAAAGCTCGCTACTACTATTGCTTTAGCAGTAGCGCGCATCGCGCCACCGCGCTGCTGGTGAACTGAGGTTGTTGGGTTCTGCCGGTAAATTTTTGTAGCAGCACGGTTTATCCATCAAGCGCTACTGCTAAATTTTCATCAGCAGCGCGCTTTTCTTAAGATCGCTACTGCTAAGTAGCAGTAGCGCCTCTTTTTGAGCCGCGCTCCTACTAAGATTCTGTTTATAAGGTTCTCCCTAGTAATGTGTGTTTGTTGGGATCCGATGAACTTCGAGTTTATGCTCAGATCTATTTTATCCATGAAAATTATTTGAGTTTTGATCTCTTATATGCATGATTACTTATAGCCTCATATCTCTTCTTCAAATCATTGGTTTAGTTAGGCCGACAAGATCAATTTTTCTTGCCATGGGAAGAGGTGCTTTGTGATGGGTCCGATCTTACGGTGCTCAATCCCAGTGATAGAAGGGGAAATGACACCTAGGTATCATTGCTATTAAGGTTAATAAGATGGGGTCTATACCTACACGAATATATCTTGTCTACATCATGTCATCGGTCTTATTGCATTACTCCGTTTCTCCATGAACTTAATACACTAGATGCATGCTGGATAGCGGTCGATGTGTGGAGTAATAGTAGTAGATGCAGGCAGGAGTCGGTCTACTAATCTTGGACGTGATGCCTATATAATGATCATTCCCTGGATATCGTCATAATTATTTAAAGTTCTATCAATTAACCAATAGTAATTTGTTTACCCAACATATGCTATTTTTCTAGAGAGAAGCTACTATTGAAATCTACGGCCCTCGGGTCTCATCTTTATCATATTCGCCTTCAAGATATATTTATATTCACTTTTATTTTCAGATCTTTTAATCCAAAACCCGAAAAATATCTTACTGTAATTTATTTTTATTTCCTTTATCTCGTGTTCCCGTGAGATCTATTTATCCAATATACTACAATTTTATCAATCTTATTAACTCGGGAGGGATTGAAAACCCCCTTTTTATGTCGGGTTGCAAGTATTTGTTCTTTGTGTGCAGGTACCGTTTATGTAATGTTGTGTGGTTCTTCTACTAGTTCGATAACCTTGGTATCATCACTGAAGGAAATACCTACCATAGCTGTGCTGCATCATCCCTTCCTCTTTGGGGAAATACCGACGTAGTTCAAGCCGCATCAATGAGCGGGAGAGACTTTGTCAGGGGGATGCCTCGCTTTGATGAGTAGGGGTTGCCTCCTGAGGGCCATGAGGGCCTCGTGACAACCCCTTCCTGGCAGCTCCAGGCCCCGCGGGTCTCAACGGCGAGGCATCCCAGGCGACGATGGAGGGGCGGCTCGAACCACGTGCCGTGAGCCCACTCGCTCCCACGCCATGAGACGTCTCCAACATAACTATAATTTTTGATTATTCCATGCTGTTTTATTATCAATCTTGGATGTTTTATAATCATTTTAATCAGTTGATATCATTTTTTGGTATGAACCTATTGACATAGTGCCAAGTGCCAGTTGTTGTTTCTGCATGTTTTTTACATCGCAGGAAATCAATATCAGATGGAGTCCAAATGCCACGCAAATTTACGATGATTTTTTATGGGCCAGAAGGAACACAACGGGACCTGGTTGCACCTGGGGGGAGTCCCGAGGAGGGGACAACCCACCAGGGCGCGCTAGGAGGACCATGCATGCCTTGGTGGGTTGTGCCCACGTCGGGTGCCACCTGGACCGACTCTTTTCTCTATAAATACCCCAATATTCTAGAAACCCTAGAGGAGTCGATGAAATTTTCTTCCAGCCGCCGCAGAGTATGGTACCACGAGATCCAATCTAGACACCATCACGGACGGGTTCACCACTTCCATTGGTGCCTCTCCGATGATGCGTGAGTAGTTCTTTGTAGACCTTCGGGTCCGTAGTTAGTAGCTAGATGGTTTCCTCTCTCTCTCTTGATTATCAATACAATGGTCTCTTGGAGATCCATATGATGTAAGTCTTTTGGCGATGTGTTTGTTGGGATCTGATGAACTTTGAGTTTATGATCAGATATATCTTTTGATATCCATGAAAGTTATTTGAGTTCTTTGATCTCTTATATGAGTGATCTCTTATAGCCTCGTATTTCTACTCCGATATTTGGATTTTGTTTGGCCAACTTGATCTATTTATCTTGCAATGGGAAGAGGTGCCCGGTAGTGAGTTGATCCCAGTGACAAGAAGGGAACCGACACGTATGTATCGTTGCTACTAAGGATAAATAGATGGGATCCATATCTGCCGCAATAGATAAATGGATCTTGTCTACATCATGTCATCGTTCTTTTTGCATTACTTCGTTTTTCCATGAACTTAATACACTAGATGCGTGCTCGATAGCGGTCGATGTGTAGAGTAATAGTAGTAGATGCAGGCAGAAATCGGTCTACTAATCTTGGACGTGATGCCTATGTAATGATCATTGCCTGGATATCGTCATAATTATTTGAAGTTCTATCAATTGCCCAACAGTAATTTGTTCACCCACCGTTTGCTATTTTTCTCGAGAGAAGCCACTAGTGAAACCTATGGCCCCGGGTCTTCTTTCTCATATATTTGCCTTGCGATCTACTTTTTCCTTGCATTTATTTTCAGATCTATTAGACCCAAAAATACAAAAATACCTTGCTGCAATTTATTTATTCCGTGATCTATTTATCCCATCTACAAATTTACCTTACGTCCTTTGCCTATCTTGAGGCGCCGTACCCCGAACCGGGTTGACAACCCCTTTAACACGTCGGGTTGCGACGTGTTGTTCTTTGTGTGCAGGGGCTGTTTACATTGTGTTGCTTGGTTCTCCTACTAGTTCCTTAACCTTGGTTTCATATCTGAGGGAAATACCTACCACCACTGTGCTGCATCATCCCTTCCTCTTTGGGGAAATACTGACATAGCTTCAAGCGACATCACGCCCCTGGATGGTGGTGCTCCTCCGCCTGGGACGTGGCCATTGCACCGAGCACGCGGGGAGGCCAGGTAGACCCCCTGGCACCAAACCCCAAGGCCCGCCTTCCTTCTAGGAGGAGGCGGCTTGAGGGCGGCACCATCTTGCCCTCGCGGGCCCTGAAGAGAAGGAAGTGGGTTGCCACTGACGAGTAAGTCCTCTCCTCCCCCTGACCTCCGCTCGACAAGCCCTCATGAGCCCTTGTTCTCATGTGTCCACCAGGCGAAGGAGCGAGGGTGCTCCCGTCGCCACTTTCGGGGGCGTCAAGGCGCTCAGCAGCCGTGCACCCCATGAGCCCGGCGCCCGAGCTCACGTGCACTGAGGAAGTCGCGCTCCTCCCAATGCGACCCTTGACAGTCCTTGACCTTAGGGCTCTTGCGTCCTTCGACGGGGGTGGCATCAGGCTCGCATGGGTATGCCGACACCCATCCCATCATCTCTTGGCGGCACTTGGATCTACTAAGAGCCGATGGGCAGCCTGACATCCGGTTTGCGCAGGGCCACGCCTCGTGCCAGGGAAACGGACGCGGGGACGGCTGGCCCCGGATCAAGGATCGGCGCGGCCGGACCTTCCCGTGCCTCTGCCGCGTCTAGGAGCGTTAAACGGGGTCCTGGACAAGCATTGGAGATCGCGCGCGGCTGTGGCGCCACCTAGCATGGCCTTCTTCGGGATGCGAGGGGTGCGCTGAACCGGCTCTGCGATGTCGACTCGCACCTTGAGGCTGAGCATCTACGCCTGGAGCGCGGGTGGCGCTGGCTCAAAGTAGCCATCAACTTCAGCCGCCTTCAGCATGGAGCCACTCGCTCAAAGGACGAGGAGTCCTCCACGACAGCCAAAGAAGCCCGCGAGCGTGCCTTCGAGGAGGCTGAGGCCACAGATCGGTGGCGTGAAGCCGCCGAGAAACGTGAGCGGGAGCTCCTGGCCTCTGCCGCATCCCTGGAGCGCGAAGTCATCGCGCATGGTCCCACAGAAGGGCCGTCGATCCGTGAAGTGAGGCTCCGCGCCCTCGAAGAGGCACTGGAGCTGGTGGCGTCCGAGCAGAACCTGGAGCGTGATCGGCTGGAAGTGATGAAGCGCCATGGGATGACCACCGGTGCCGCCCTGGCCTCTCGGGAGGCGAGGGTTCAGCAGAGATTGACGAGGGGATCGCCGGGGGCCGCCAGGCCCACATCAAGGATCATCACAAGAAACTGAAGCTTCAGGAGACTTGCTTCTAGACTCGGCACGAAGAACTGAAGGGCGAGATCGACGGCCCCAAGAAGCAGCTGGCCGAGGCGGACAAGCGCCTGAAGGCTACCCTCAACGCCCAATCCACGGCCGAAACCGAGGTGGCATTCCTCTACCAGCAAGTGGGGGATGTTGCTTCCCTTGTGGAGTGGGCGACAAATGAGGCGAATCAGGCTCGAGGTTTGCAGCACATGCATTCCATGATATTTCAAGACCTCGAGCGGTAGGCTAGTCACGCCCTATGCTCCATCAACATGGAGAGTGTCTCCAACCCGCTTGTGCCTGACGATGGTGGCTACCTCACCTTCTACACCAGGGTCATGGAGCGGCTTGAAGGAAGCACGGAGAAGGTGCACAGGCTCGTCGACGAGGAAAGCCGCAACCTCCTCGCGCAGGCGTCGACGCGTGTTTTCAGTCATCTTCTTGGCTCCGACCCCGACTTACACTTCGAGGCCATGCTCGACCCCGTCCCTAGTCTAATTTGCGATGCCCTAGGGGATTGGGTGGAGGATCACATAGATGACCTTATCGGCATCATGGACTTGGGGGTATCCAGTCCTGCCTGCTTGCGGCCCACCGCATGCCTTCATCGATGGCCTGGTACGACCCAGCTTCAACACCAACACTGCAAGACCCTCGCGAGGGGCCAAGCCTCGCGAGGCGGACGACGCCAACACCCCTGAAGGAGTGGCCTCCTCAGGAGAACTCCTGAGGGGCGGAGAGTTCTATGCAGCTACCTCATGAGGCTCAGCTGTCGTGAGCCATGACGACCAAGGCTAGGTAGGCGCCAGGCGGGTGCAGAGCGCAGGTTTCCTCTTCGGTGCAAGGGAGGCAAGCTATAGGCGCGGAGCCCCGAGGAATCAGCCAAAGGTTTCCATTCTGGTGCAATGAGACCAGGACCGCCAGGACAGCAGGATGGAGGTCATCACCGAGCCCACCACAGCGTCATGGCCAGAGGCTTTCCGCAAGCGAAGGCTACTTTTGTCAGGATAGACTGTACTACTTGTCCCCTTTCAAATCCCGCCATTGTGGAATACCTTCCCGCTCATATTATGGAAGAGGACCAAGGCCACTATATATAGGACTTAGCCACCACCATAGGGGGGGGGAGATCCATTCCGACCCAAGCACCACACCAGCTCAAGAACACCTCAACTCCTGAGGCTTGTTCATCCTTGTACTAGTTCATCCATAGCCCCTCAAGGCAATCCACTTCACCACACTGGATTAGGGTATTACACCACAAAGGTGGCCCGAACCAGTATAAACCTTTGTGTCTTTGTGTCTCTGTGAGCTCGACATGCTAGGCTAGGGAGGATCACGAGTAGGGAGGCTGGGCAGGTTGAGATCTCCGCACGCACCCCAGAGTTCAAACCTCTCAAGGCTTGACGGATCCCGAAATCGGACATTTGGCGTGCCAGGTAGGGGTGCGTCAGAGTCCTCTTCCTTGACCTCCAGATCGTGCCACTGACCCATATGGCAGGCGCTCCTCCGTCAGCCTCATCGACGCGCGTTCCCAGCGAAGCGCCGGGGCTGCGTTGCTTCGCCCCCGCCCTACGGCAGGTGCAATGGCTGCCCAAGTTTCGACCGGAGATGCCGCCGCGCTATGACGGTGCGGCAGATCTGGCCCCCTTTCTTGAGGCATACGAAGAGGCAGTTTGGGCAGCTGGCCGAGAGGACAAGGTGAAGGCCAACTAGTTCCCCATGGCCCTCGTGGGCGCGCCACGTGCCTGGTTACTCAACCTGCCGTCTTCTTCTGTGGCCTCCTGGGAGGAGCCGCGCAACCTCATCCTCGCCCACTACGCTGCGCCGGCGCCCCTGGTCGTCGCAGCTCTCCTAGGCGGCTCGCAGGCGCCACCTTTTGACTGCCACATCAAGCAGTTCTACCGATGGGCAGGCAACATGCAAGCGGGCTCGGGGGCTCCCCCGGGCTGGGCGGCGCCCCAAGCTGATCTCGCCTTTGGCCCCAAGGATCACCCCATCGCCACGATGGGAGTAGGCGCGCTCCCGGTGCTCTTCACCCCCACCATCTGCCATGTGGCGATCACCAGGACCCTCATCGATGGCGGGGCCGGCCTCAACGTGCTCTCCCTAGAGGCGTTCGGCCTGCTCCACGTGCCACCCAGCCGGCTCCACCCCTCCAAGCCATTCTCTGAGGTCGGAGACGGCTCCACCTGGCCCCTGGGGAAGATCCGCCTCCTTGTCACCTTCGGGACCCGCAACAACTACCGCACCGAGCTCATCGACTTTGACATCGCCAAGATCGACCTGCCGTACAACGCTATTTTAGGATACCCAGCCTTGGCCTAGTTTATGGCTGCGACCCACCCCGCGTTCAACCTCATGAAGATGCCTGGAAGAAACGGTGTCCTCACGGTGGCGGGGGACTCTAAAGGCGCGCTGCAGGCCCTCAAGCTCGTCTTCAAGACAGCCGTGACCGCGATACCCGACGAGAAGAAGGGTCAGGAGGCCCCAAAATGGCGCCTGCCAAGAAGAAGCGGTTGTTCTCCCAAGACCGAGCCGAGACAAAGCAAGTGCCGGTCTGCGAGGACGGGATGACTAACCCCACCTTCACCATAGGGGCTGGCCTCCCTCTGGATCAAGAGGACGCATTGATCAACTTTTTGCGGGCCAACAAGGATGTATTCGCTTGGCAACCCAAACACTTGGCTGGGATCCCGAGGAGGGTAATCGAGCACCACCTGAGGGTATGTGCAAACGTGCGGCCGGTAAAGCAGAAGGCTTGCCACCAGTTCACCGAGAAGAAGGCCTTCATCATCCAGGAAACTCGTAAGCTGCAGGCCGCAGGGGTCATCGAAGAGGTGCGGTACCTAGAGTGGCTGGCGAACCTCGTCATCGTCCCCAAGAAAGGAGGGAAGGAGCGCATGTGTGTCAACTTCACCAACCTCAACAAGTCCTGCCCGCAAGATCCCTTTCCGCTCCCTTGCATCGACCAGATCGTCGACTCCACCGTCGAGTGTGACTTGTTGTGCTTCCTAGATGCCTTCTCCGGCTACCACCAGATCAAGATGGCCATGGAGGACGTGGAGAAGATGGTGTTCCTCACCCCCTGCAGGGTGTACTACTACACCGGCATGCCCTTCGGGCTGTGCAACACCGGGACAACCTTCTAGCGGTTGATGCACATCGCCTTGGGTTCGCAGCTCGGGAGGAACGTAGAAGCCTACGTCGATGATATAGTGGTGAAGTCTCGGGAGGCCAGAACAATGATAGAAGATCTGGAGGAGACGTTCGCCAGCCTGCGCACGGTGGATCTTCGGCTTAACCCCGAGAAGTGTGTGTTCGGGGTCCCTTCCGGCAAGCTGCTGAGCTTCTTGGTATCGCACAGAGGGATCGACGCTAACCCAAAGAAGGTCAAGGCGATAGAGGATATGAACCCCCCCCCCCCACAGATCCTGAAGGAGATGCAGAAGCTGACTGGCTGCATAACCTCACTTGGGCGCTTCATTTCCAAGCTGGGGGAGCGCGCCCTCCCGTTTTTCAAGTTGATGAAAAGGAAGGATCCATTCAAGTGGAACCCCGAGGCAGAAGCAGCCTTCCAGGACCTCAAGAGATATCTGACCAGTCCGCCCGGGTTGGTGGCACTGTGCCCTCTCGAGCCCTTGGTGCTCTATCTGGCAGCAACCTCTCACTCAGCAAGCGCCGCCCTGGTGGTGCTAAGGAAGGAGCACCCGGTCAAGAAGCCGCAGCAGGATGCACAACAGGCAAGCGAAGCGCAACACACCCCGAGGGAGGCATCTGAAGTCTCGGCCGGCGCAGTGGTCGACATTTCTCTTGAGGCCATGATTGACCCCGTGGCTGTCGAGGCTCCGGAGGACGGGCCTCATGAGGCCGCAAAGGATCTGTGCCCTCGTGGAGAACAAGATTCCGCTGACGCTTCCCCCCTCATCGAGCACCCCGTCTAGTTTGTCAGCGCAATACTGAGGGAGGCCCGAGGACGCTACCCCATGCCACAAAAGCTCTTGCTCGCACTTCTAGTCGCCTCTAGGAAACTGTGCCACTACTTTCAAGGCCACCCCATCAAGGTTGTCTCAGCGTGCCTGCTGGAGAGGGTGCTCCGGAGCCCGAACGCAGCTGGGTGAGTTGCTGAATGGAACATTGAGCTTCAAGCATTCAATCTCGAGTTGAGTACCACCAGGGTCATCAAGGGCACAGCCCTCGCGGACTTCGTGGCCGAGTGAACTGACGCTCCAGACCATGGAGCAAGTGAGGATTGCACCTTCAAGAAGAAGCTCGAGGCCTGCGGTAGGGGCTGGCTCGACAAGCTGTAGTCCGTGCTGTGGTCCATCCGCACCACCGCGACCAAGCCAACAGGAGAAACACCCTTCTTCCTCGTCTATGGAGCAGAAGGAGTCCCCCCTCACGAGGTCAAGCATCACTCCACGTGGGTCCTGGCGTTCGACAAATCGCAGAAGGACGCCACGCGAAGGACGGATCTCGTGCTGGGGAGGAACACCGCCATCAAGCCTCGCTCTGGGTAGCGAGGTACCAGCAGGCGCTGCAGCGGTACCACTGCCGCAGCATCCTCTCCAGGACATTAGAGGTGGACGATCTCGTCCTGAGGCGGGTGCTCTCTAGGGAGGGGCTGCATAAGCTCATTCCCATGTGGAAGGGCCCGTTTAGGGTTGCCTGTGTCTCTAGGCCTAGCTCCGCGCACCTGGAGACACAGGACGGGGTCCCCATCCAGAGCGCCTAGAGAATCCAGCACCTCCGGAAGTTCTACCCCGAAGAAAGGCTCCGGCCTGTGAAGGTCTCCGCTCGTGACACTCTCACGTAATAATGAGTGGGGCTGTACATGCCCCGGAGTCTCCTGAGAGTCGCCCTGGGGCCTCATGGGGGCTCCCTCCCACGTCCTAGTGGCAGCACTTAGCTCCGCGCTGGTGAGAAGACTAGATTAGGTGCCGGACGCGGCTATTCATTTGCTTTCCGAAGTTGCTTGCAGTTTTCTTAGTAGTCTTTCAATGGATTTGGTATTCTCGAACGCTGGTTCCCCGAGTTGTGTTTTCTCCTAAGCTGTTTTGGTCTACGGACATGAGAGAGGTGGCAGTCGCCCGCCACTTCTCCTCGCGCTCCTCGCGCGTGGGGCTAGGTAGGTGTGTGTGCGCCCAGGGCCTGCCTTTGCGCACGCACCACGCTGAACCTTGTTATTTCGGCTTCATCCTCGTGAGGAGCCCTCGAATGAGTCTGCTAGCGCCAGCACCCCACATGTCCGTGCCCCCCGGGCAGCGCGACACGGTGCATCAGGTCCAAACCACCCTATGGCAGGGGGCTCGCATAAGGGGGAATATGTCACTCAACAAATTTTCTTTTCGTTCAAGGGATAGCTCTGCCCTACCGCGGCTCCTGAGGGTGCAAGGCGTATCTCCGGAAGGCACATGGCGTGCGCCCTAGGGCCCCTGTCAAATATCTAAGGTTAGGTCCTCATGAGGTGAAGGACGACTGCACATACCAAGCTAAGCCTTCCTACCTTAGCCCACTCAAATTGCAAACACTACAACACAGCATCAAGACAACAATTATGGCATAAAAGGCATAGCGGCAACGGTTCATTACATGCCCTCCTAGGGTACATTCTTTTTTTGGATTGTAGAAAAAAGGAAAAGCTAAACAAAGAGGGCCCGAAGGCGTGCAAGCTTGGCACCAGCGCCGCATCCTCAAGCAGTGCCTCAAGGTAGCCCGTCGCTCCACCAGTTCTTCCACAGGAGATCTGGGGACACCGGCCTTGAGTCCAAGTTCGCTGCCCCCCAGCTTCAAGCCAGGCTCCTCTCCAGCTTCACTGGAGTGCTGCGGTGGGATGAACCACTGGCGTCCTCAACCCGAGCACGACGACGCCGAGGCCGGTCGTAGCCATCGCTGCTCAAGCTCTCGTCCGAGGAAGAGCTGCCGTCACGGGAGGAGGAGTGCGCGTCGCCAAGGCCAAGCTCGCCGTCGCCACCATCATCATCGCTGCTGTCCTCCGGGCAGCACCCCACGCGGCGGCCGTCCCCCCTGAACACCCTCACATGGAGGGTCGCCAAGCCGTCGTAATTGAAGCGGAGGGTGCACCTTTCGCCCAGGCCACCCGCGCGGGCGAAGGTCTGCCAGCCGCGGGCCAGCACCACGCTGCCAGAGGAGGAGATCTCGGTGCTAACCCACGAGGCTCTGCTGCAGCACCCGTCAACCTGCAGCCAGAGGCCGGCAAGCCCTGAGGAAGGAAGCTCGCCGGAGAAGAAGCATGGGAGCCGGAGCGAGGTGCCAGCCGGACTCTCCGACCACACCACGAACTCAGGGAGCACCTCCAGCGAGAAAAAGCGCGACCGAGGCGGGCGCACGACCACGGTGCACCTTCCTTCATCACGGGGACTGCTCCGGAGCCGGTGGCCCCCGCCGCGGGAGGAAGTGCCATCGCGGACGCCTGGAGCAACACCGCCTTTAGGGTGCGCGCGCCTGTGCCCCCTGGGTGCTTCCGGAGAGACCGCTGGGTGCTTGCCGGGACGGCCGCAGCCCCTCTTGTGAGGGAAGAGGCTGGCCCCTCCTTGGGGGCCTTCCCTTTCTCGGCTGTTGAGAACCTCTTCGGCGACACCATGGGAGCAAGAAAGAGAGGAATGAAGCAGGCGGGAGCAACACGAAGGAAAGACGGACAGGGGGCTCCGCCCCTCCCTCACATTTATAGCCAAGGGAGGCCAACCATCGACTCCATGACCTCGCGCCATCATAACCCTCTGCATGCGGCATCGACCAGTCAAGTCGAGCAGTTGTCGATGCAGCGTGGGGAAACGAAGTCGCCCAGGTCCAATCAATCGCCACGCGTCATCAAAGCCACAGGAGGTTAGGGCCCGCGGCGCTCCGCACTTGCCCTTTGGCTTTGCCTATAAGCCAAGTCCGAGCGCGCCTTGGGCCCGGGGGCTATTGTCGGCGTCCTGGACTTGGGGTTATGCAGTCCTGCCTGCCTGCGGCCCACCGCATGGCTTCATCGATGGCCTGGTACGGCCCAGCTTCAACACCAACACTGATCAGCACAAAGCCGAGGAGCATGGGGCTGCCGTCAATGGTGATGATGATGCTTACCTTTAGGACGCTTTCCTTTCATTTTCCTGCTGACATTTTGAATGTAACCCCGCGGGGATGTAAAGGGTACTAGGGGAAAACTCCTTAATGATATATGAGTAGCACTACACTCCCTTAGGTTGCTTTTCTTTTCGCTAATTCCGCACCCAACCCCCGATCAAGGGTCGATCATCACTAGTATGCTGGCTCACGATGCCCAGTCAAGGCCAAGAGATGTGTGCTCCTGAGGTCAACGATAGAGGGCAACGCGTGCCTGCAGGCTCGCTTAAGAGCGTCGCGCGAGGACTTAAGCACCAAAGTCTTGGTGAGATGTGTGTAGGGGCAGGCCCATTGCCTATGCGGCCGGGGTCCTCCGTGCTGCTGGGGCTGGCCTGAGCGCAGAAATTGGCCGAGCCCCTGCTCGCGGAGCGATCGGGAGGTGGGCATCAGGCAGCCATTGCTACCCTCACGAAAGAAAAAATCACACCGGAAGAAAAAATCTCGACACCCCCCCTTCTGAAAAGTACGCAAAAACTCCAAGCTTTATTCGAGGAAATCACAAATGGTTTACAAGAAGCAAAGGAAGTTGCCACGTCCAGCGCCTAGACTAGTCTTCCCATCAGCACTAAGCATGGGGCCTCCACTTGGGCGTGGGCATAGTCCTTGTTCGACTGTTCCGCCAGCGCAGAGCATGGGGCTTCCACTGGGGCGTGGGTGGGAGCTCCCGTGAGGCAGCGGAGCGGCGCACCGGGAGCTCCGGGGTGTGTACAACCCCATTCATTATTAGGTGAGAGTGTCACAGGTAGAACTTGTGGAGGTGCTGGATGTTCCAAGCTTTCTGCACGGGGACCCCATCCTCCGTCTCCAGGCGCGTGACGCCAGGCCTCCTGGCGCGCCTCATCGAATACCAAGACCCGCGGGGAGCCATGCTTGATCTCAAGCGGAAGGACCGCCCCAGCCCCGTGGACAAGGAAGAACGGAGTTTCGCTGGTGGGCTTAGTCGTGGTGGTGCGGATGGACCATAACACGGACTGCAGCTCATCCAGCCAACCCCTGTTGCAAGCCTCAAGATCCTTCTTGAAGTTTCTAGCCTTGAGGCCCCTGAGGACCTCTGCTTTAGTGCGCTTGGCCTGGTCGTTGCTTCGCAGGTGCACCATCGAAGCGTAGCATATCCACGTTCCAAAGTTAGCACAATATGACCTGAAGAGGTCGCTTGTAAACTGGGAATCATTGTCGGTGATGATGAGGTTAGGGATGCCGAACTGGCTCACGAGGCCCTTGATGAACTTGACAGCCGAGCCCGCAGGGATGGTGCGCACGGGTTCCACCTCTGCCCACTTGGCGAATTTGTACATGGCTATGTAGAGGTAGCGGTAGCCGCCGGCCGCCCATGGGAACGACCCCAGTATGTCTAGCCCCCAAGACCGCAAAGGGCCACGAGGGCGGGATCTTCTGGAGCCCCTGCGCCGGTTGGTGAATCTGCTTGGCATGGAACTGGAAGGCCTCATAGGACCGAACCAACTCGGGGGCGTCGTGCAGTGTCGTGGGCTAGTAGAACCCGTCGTGAAACACCTTGCCCATGAGAGTGCACGACGAAGAGTGTTGCCTGCAATCTCCCCCATGGATATCGGCCAACAGCTTGCACCCTTGATCTTCTGAAATGCATCTTAACAAGACGTTGTTAGGACGCCTGTGGTATAGCTTGCCATCCTGCAAGCAGTAAGCGGTGGCCTGGCGGGCCACACGCTCCGCGTCCTCCTCCTTTTCAGGCAGGGTGCCATGGAGCAGGTATGCCTCGAACTCCTATGTCCAACTGCCCTCATGAGGCGCTAGTGCGAGGAGCAGGCGGGCTCCTAACATCGGGCTACAGGCCGGGGGCACCTGTGGGTGGTGCCAGAGGCAGCTCCTCCAGAGGCAGCATTGTTCCTGCTATCGGAGGCACGACTGATGGCCTGAAGAGCCTTTCTTCAAAGACACTAGGGCTTTGCGGTTCACGACGCGATGCCCACTTGGCGATATCGTCTACTTCCTTGTTCACGCCCCTCGGGACGTGTTGCAACTCCAAGCCCAAGAATTGCCTTTTCAATTTTACGTACCTCCTCCAGGTATGCTGCCATGTGCTTGTCCTTCGTCTTGTACTCCTTATTGGAGAAGTTGACGAGGAGCTGGGAATCGCCCTTGATGGTGAGGCGCTTGACCCCCATGGTGGCTGCGGCTTTGAGCCCGAATATCAAGCCCTCGTACTCCGTGATGTTATTGGAGATCTTCTCGCCGTGCTGGAAGCAAAGCTGGACGACGTAGTAGAGTTTGTCTTTGCTCGGGGAAACGAGCATCATCCCGGCTCTCGTGCCCTGCCGCATGAAAGCTCCGACGAAGTGCATGACTCAGCCATCGGCGCCTCATCGCCCGGTGCCAAGGACCGGTCCTCGTGCAACTCTTGGTCATATGCGTCTGTCCATTCCATCACAAAGTCAGCAAGCACCGCTCCCTTGATCACCCTGGTCATACTAAATTCTAGCTAGAAGGCTTGTAGCTTGATGTTCCACTCGGCGACTCTGCCGACATCGTTGGAGCTGTGTAACACCCTCTCCAAGGGGAATGCGGTCACGGCCTTGATGGGGTGGCCCTGGAAATAATGATGCAACACTACAAGAAAAAGACACATCCGTGACATTTTGGGCCGAACGAAATTTTGTTCTGTCATACTTATGACACTTCTATCACGATAATTGTAACAAAACCCGGTATCATCATAGATGTGGTGGGCTCCTACTTCTATGACAAAAAATCAGGATAGAAAATGGGATTTTCGTCCTGGGCGGGCCGGATACGCACCTGCATGACATTCTTTGGGCCGTCCATGACGGAAAAAAACCGTGGTAGAAGCGAGGGCGAGGAAAATTTTGGCGAGTTCCCGGTTACGGTGGGTGGTCGGGGGCCGACGGATGCGCGTTTCTCTCGCACACGTACACGCGTGTGTGCGGGGCATTGGCTCTAACTGAATCCCGTGCGAGGCGTTGGGCTCTAACTGAACCCGAGCGATTGCACTGCAGGCTACGAGTTACTGAACCCGAGCGATTGATCGATGGCAGTTAACTGAACCCGATCGACCAATTCCTTCGCTGCTGCTGCTAACTGAAGCTGATCGATGTAGCCTCTGGATGAACAGTGAGCGTTGCAGGGGGGGGGAGGGGTGGGGGTTGGATAAAACAGTGAGCGGTGGGGTTGGATGAACAGGACCCCGATCGATCGAGCCGGTTGGGACTGGATGAAAAGGACCCCGTGGAGGGGTGGATGAACAGGACGACCCCGTGGAGGGCTGGATGAACAGTAGACGGTGGAGGGGTGGATGAACAGTAGCCGTGGAGGGGTGGTTGAACAGGAGCCCGTGGAGAGAGGTGGTTGAATAGTAGCCGGTGGAGTAGCGTGCGGTGGAGGCTGGATGAACAGGAGACCGTGGAGGCTGGAGGAGGTCGACGGTGGATGAATAGTAGCCCGTGGAGGATGGAGGAGGTCGACAGTGGAGATGAACAGTATCCCATGGAGTCCCGTTTTGCGGTACGCCACACCCCTCCCGATGAACAAGACCCCCGTTTCGACCGTAGCGCTCCAACACAAGTCCGTTTCATCTGTTTTGCGGGACACCACAACCCCCCTGATCAACAGGACCCCGTTTCGGCCGTAGGAGGTCCGTTTCCTTCGTTTTGCGGTACGCCAGACCCCTCCCGATGAACAGGATCCTGTTTCGAACGTGGCCGGTCGAACGCAAGGCCATTTCCTCCATTCTTTGGTACGCCAGGCCTCGTTTCCATCGCCTGTTCCGTCCAAGACGGTGGGCGCCCACGCGTTCTGTTGCCTCCCGACGAACACGACGCATTCCGTTGCCTCCCGATGAACACGACACATTCCGTTGCCTCCCCATGAACACGACGACAACGCAGTTTCTCTGTTCCTACCCAGCCATGTACACAAGCCCTGGCCGTACGTATGTGCGAGTAGGCATTCGAGACCCCGCCCGTATGTACGTACATGGCCGTATTTTCTTTCTTGCACCCTGGCTGTTGTACGTACCTGTACATGCTACGTGCGCGCCTCTACTATGACACGTGTGCGCCTCTACTAAGACACGTGCGCGCCTCTACATCGACCAGTATGTACATACACGTTCGTGACCAGAATGGCAATGCTACGTACGCTTCGACCAGGTGGGTCCCGACTGTCAGGCACTTCCTTGCGTGCGAAGATGTAGCTGGTGGGTCCCAGCAATCAGGGGGGCGAATCATTTTCTTCGGACGCACTTCCTTGCGTGCGAAGATGTAGCTGGTGGGTCCCAGCAGTCAGGGGGTAAATGTTTTTTCGCGAAATATGGTGGCCCGTTCGGTGGGTCCCTGCTGTCAGGTGGAGGAATAATTATTTTGCGCGTAATAAGGGGGCACTTCCTTGCAGCTGCCGTGGACCCAGCTGTCAGTCTCTCCACGTACAGTACTCTTTCGATGGAAGTGGAAGTCGTTCCTTGACCACGTTGGCCACGCCCTGCCGAGAGCACAAGGGCGATGGACGACGGCGAGGCCTAGGAAGGGGACGGCGAGGCCTAGGAAGGGGACGACGCGGAGTCGGGGAAGACGTGGCAGTGGAAGCCCGCGCAGAGAGGAGTACGAGGGTTCACTGGTTCGGCTGCGGTGTGAGGCTGCCGTCGCCGTAGAATAACAGGGGGTGTGGGTGAGTACAGGGATGGCCTGGCCAGCGGTGGGAGTAGTAGGGGGCGGTGAGGCCTCCGCGGCATCACAGCCGGCCAAGGGAGGCAGGAGCACGCGGCACGACCGGCGCTGGTTTGGGCGGCTGGAGCAAGAAGACCAGAGGTTGAAGAAGCACTACGGTCGTTGGATGGACATCGTATGGTCACTGGAGCTAGAATCATTCATATTGACTAAGTCGACAAAGCCCTCCGTCCCCGTCAACTTAGTTGGCCCACAAGTCATCCTCCCACTATGGTGGGTCCCAGCTAGCAGGGGGTATTCATTTTTTTGTGCGTAATAAGGAGGCACTTCCTTACATGCGAAGATATAGCTGGTGGGTCCGACCTGTCAGCGGGGGGAACTTTTTTTTCACGAAATACAAAGGCCCTTCCGATGGGTCCCAGCTGTCAAGCCGTGGACCCAGCTATCAGCCTCTCCAGGTACAGTCCACGTCCGATGGATGTCGTTCGTTGACCACGTTGACCAGGCCGCGCCGAGAGCACCATGGCGGTGGACGACGGCGAGGCCTAGGAAGGGAACGACACGGAGCCGGGAAAGACTCAGCATTGGTTGCCCACACGGTGGGGAGTATGAGGGTTTACTGGTCCGGCTGCCGTCGCCGGAAAATAACAGGAGGTGTGGGTGAGTAGAGGAATGGCCTGGCCAACAATGAAGTAGAGTGGGGCGGTGCGGCCTGTGCGGCAGCACAGCCGGCCACGGGAGGCGGGAGCAGGCAGTCCCACCGGAGCTGGTTTGTGCGGCTGGAGCAAGAAGATCAGATATTGAAGAAGCAACATGGCCGTTGGATTAACATCCAACAGCCGGCCCGAAATTTCTAGCCAGATTCAAATTAATTTTAAATCTAAATATACCTTAATTTAAATTCAATGAAATTTTACCCGCACAAAAACAATGAAATTTAAAATATCAAAATCCGAAAGAAAACAGTATTTTGGCACTAATTGCCTGTTTGCTGTATCTTTTAATTTTACAGCCCATTTATTATTACTTATAGCCCATTTCTTATTACTTATAGCCCATTTTCTGGGCAAAATACATCCCTCCTCGTCTTGAAAGATTTCCAGCCTAGCAGGGCATAGAAAAGCAAGTAGGCCTACATTGGTTATTCTGCAAAAAACAAAATAACTGGCTAGCCATTCTTAGAAAGGAAAAAAACAAATTGGATGGTCATGTGCTAAACATATGAAATAAAAGCTTGGGCTAGACGGGCCACGGGTCTCGCACAACCCAGTTGATACCCTTCTCCGTCCCGAAAAAACAAAATTACTCTGCGCTCTGCTGGGTCCCTACTGTCATCCTCACCGCTGATGAGGAAATGACTACCTTGGATACGACCAAAAATATTGCATACATGCATATTTGTCAGGTGATTTCTAGTGCAAACTATTCAATAACCTATTTGATAGTGGTGGGGTGTCCCGATCTTTCGATGAGATGATAACTATCGATTTGGTGGAGACAACTTTGACGATCCGACTACAAACGTGCACGATGTTGCGCCTTAGCAATCGCTAAACCAATCTCCTAAGGTTATTGACCACGCCGGAGCACGATCAACCTGACCACGAAGGTCTATTCCTGCAAGCAATCGAATAACGAGCAAGAATATGATAAAAGCAATCTGAATATTGCGAATATGCATGAAGTATTGATAAAGGTGGGGATCCGAAAGCGGTCTTGGTCTGGTCGTTGGACACAAACAAAGTACACGAAGTTGCGTTGGCTAACTTTTAACTAAACAAATCCCGAGGGAAAAGCTACTAAATGGATCTACTTATATAGGAGCAAGGGGTGGTGGCCAAGGAGGTGGGAGAACGTCCCAAGGCAGCCTAAAACCAACCCTAGGTCGTACAAGGCTCATGGGCCCAAGTGGAGGTGATGCAACACCTTTGGACTTGTAGGTTGACTCGGATTTTGGTGCAACATCAGATTGTTTCATCCATAACTCAACGTTCTGGATGAATTTGACGGTGATTCCAATTGTGTTGGAAAGTGCACGAAATCTACTTTCCAACAAAAAAGAATCACCCAACTCGGAGTCCGTATGAAAGTGTTATTTGTGTTTTGAGTCAGGTATGTCTGCGTAGTCCGAATCTGAATCCAGAACATGAGAAACTTGGACTCTATCTTCTCTTGGCCCAAAAGTGACGTGAGAGGACTTTTTGAATAGCACATAAACTTCTTTTTCCCCTTATCTTCATATGTGGATTAAACAAATGTCCCATACACCTACAATTAGACATGGCACAAAAGTCTGTTAAGTATTTTTGTCCTCGATGACATAAATAAATTATTTCATAGTTTGCATTACAACTCACCTCACAAATATATATGTATGCAATATTTTTGGTCGTATCCAAGGTAGTCATGTCCTCATCATCCTCCTCTTCTTGAAAACAAAGCCGTCCTCGGCATTGCTTAATCTGAAATGTGGCTAACAAGAGAGACAAGGTGTACATGTTGTATATGTATATGTCATCCCTTTTTACTTCCCTCGATTTTTTCACATATGACATATGTATAAATGAGTAACTTTCATAGTTCATAAAATCTAAAGCCAAAAAATTATCACAAGAAGTAGAAGGCATTAAAATATTGCAACTCAGTTTGCACATACAAGTGAAGCTCTTATTCATTTCGAAAGATTGACAATGTTCATCATTAAACCATCCCAACATTGGTGAATAAACCTTACTTGCACCAAATTTACATGCTACAACATGCTTAAATAAGCAAACATGCAATAAGTCATTGGACACAGAATTATCACCAAGATTAGAGGTCATATCAAAATGATTAAACATTGGTTCTTTTGCATCAACAGTTAATTCTACGGGTGCACTCAAAATTGTTGGTATTTCAGTTGTTTGATCACATGGCAAAGTCAAATTATCAACATAGTCCTCCAAAATAGGTGGTGTGATCAAAGTAGTGGGTAGCTCATCAGATGGTGCATTCAAATTGACAAGGCATTCATCAGTCTCATGTAGAGATGGAAGATCAGTACCTTTGTCATTACCTCTTATGATCAACTCAGATGATGTAGCCACTCTCGGGGGTGATGTGTCACATGGTGGAGGTGATGTAGTCCTCACAACAATGGATGTGGTTGTCATAGTATGCCTAGAAGTTGAAGGAACAATCATATCAACTCTTGGAATGTGCACCGTGTGCTTGTTCTCCTTGTGGCCAACACGTAGTTTTATTTCCTCTTCAGCTTTGCAAGCAAGACGAAACAAATGGTCCATAGGATAACACTTTTCATGAATTAGTATCTCTTGAATATCATGGTTTAATCCTCCCCAAAATCTATCCATAAAATCATCTTCACTTTCTTCTAAAGAGGAATGCAACAAGGTAGTTTGTAAATCATCATAACATTTTGTTATAGTGTCACTACCTTGTTTTAAGTATTGCAACTTCTTAATCATGTCATGAGTATAATAAGCAGGGAAAAAAGTATTCGCATGGCAAGTTTCAAATCATCCCAAGTAGTAGGTATATAATCAGGGTGTAACCGACAATATTCACTCCACCAAACCAAAGCATAACCAGTGAAAGAACCAACCGCAACCTTAACCGTTTTATGTTCATCAAAATTATGGGAAGCAAATATATTTTTTATGTCGTATATAAAGCAGGTCTAAAACGACCATTAAATGGTGGTATAGATACATTAACCTGATCATGTGTATTTGTATGTTTGTGCACCTCTCGTGACGGTTGTGGTATTTTGCAAAGGTGGTGGCACGTCTCCCATGATCGACAAAACTCATGAATTGACTCTGGATCCTGTCATGATTAGTAGAAACATGAAACAGAATCCAAAAAAAATGTTCCTATGAACTACTTGGAAGTGGTGGTAAAACGCTCACAGTATAGCTAATCTCAATATCTTACAAGTTATTACCATGCAACAGGTGGTGATCGGCAACCAGCGGTGTCAAATAACTTTGAAGATTGAGTAAAGCGATTGCCAGGGGAAAGTGCATAAACACGGTGTAGAAATATGTGAAGCTTGGAAGGCTTAAGTATATGGTAGCAAAAGATTAGCAACAATCAATTCAGATATGCAATGTTGAAGAAACGCTCAACGACGGTACTGTGCTGGTCCTAGGCGAGACCGTACTAGAGACGCGACCCTAGAACACTAATGAGGTCACGGTGTAACACAACTAGCATCAATAAAGGATATGAAGTAGCTTTGGACAGCAAGATATAAGTGAAAATCACAATAGCAGTAAAGATAATGATGAGAAACAACAGCCAAGCTGGATATATCAACAACTTTCTCTCCATCTTTTCTCTGGAAAAGTTTGTGCCAATTTTCTAATAATTGTTCTCAAGAATGTCACTGACTCAAGCTTCCAAATGCAAAAAGAATAACTCAATTCCGAGTTGATATGAGGAGTCCAAAAATTCTAAAACTGGCTTGAAAAACTGGAATAAACTGTGTTTGCGAACTTCGGAGGGAAAAGACCTATTTAGAAGCTGTTTTTTAAGTGCCAAATATTGAACTAGCTTCTGCAACTATTTAGATGCGGCTCGTCGCTAGCTTTCATTTGAGTACCAGCGGAGTGAAAACGGACTTCGTATGAAGAAGTTATGCCTGTTTTGCTGAACAGTGCGCAAAACAGATTCCAATCCAAATTCAACTACGAGATTGAGTCTAGATAGATCCGAATTTGTTTTTTCTTCTTCCCTCTTTTTTTTCCTCACACTTTTTTCTTTTTCTTTCTCTGACTTTTTTTTTTACTTTTTTTCTCCTTTTTTTCTCTCTCCCTATTTCCAAAACAAACTAGATAAGATGCAAATTGGATCAAGCGAAGATGTGAACGATCTCAACTATGATTATGACAATGAACGGTGGGTAGCACGTGGTGGAAATTGATGTATGAGTGGCGGACAGCGGAAGGGATAACGATGCAGCAGCGGCGTGACTAATGTGAACAGAACTCGAAACTCTAAACGAACTAGACACTAAGACCAGCAACTCAACACGACGATGCAACCGATAATTCAATAATGCAAACAATGAAAAGAAAATTGCAAAGTCTCAGACTGGCTAGGACAAATGATGAATAGACTAACTTTTTTCCGTGGCTTTTTCTTGGAGATGATAACTATCGATTTGGTGGAGGCGACTTTGACGATCCGACTACAAACGTGCATGACGTTGCATCTTAGCAATCGCTAAACCAATCTCCTGAGGTTATTCACCACGCCGGAGCACGATCAACCTGACCACGAAGGTCTATTCCTGCAAGCAATCGGAGAACAAGCAAACATATGATAAAAGCAATCTGAATATTGTGAATATGTATGAAGTATTTACAAAGGTGGGGATCTGAAAGCGGTCTTGGTCTGGTTGTTGGACACAAACAAAGTACACGAAGTTGCGTTGGCTAACTTTTAACTAAACAAATCCCGAGGGAAAAGCTACTAGATGGATCTACTTATATAGGAGCAAGGGGTGGCGGCCAAGGAGGTGGGAGAACGTCCCAAGGTAGCCTAAAACCAACCCTAGGTCGTACAAGGCTCGTGGGCCCAAGTGGAGGTGATGCAACACCTTTGGACTTGTAGTTTGACTCGGATTCTGGTGCAACATCAGATTGTTTCGTCCATAACTCAACGTTCTGGATGAATTTGAAGGTGAATCCAGTTGTGTTGGAACGTGCACGAAATCTACTTTCCAACAAAAAAAGAATCGCCCAATTCGGAGTACGTATGAAAGAGTTACTGGCGTTTTGAGTCAGGTATGTCAGTGCAGTCCGAATCTAAATCCAGAACGTGAGAGACATGGACTCTATCTTCTCTTGGCCCAAAAGTGACGTGAGAGGACTTTTTGAACAGCACATAAACTTTTTTCCCCTTATCTACATATGTGGATTAAACAAATGTCTCATACACCTACAATTAGACATGCCACAAAAGTGTGTGAAGTATTTTTGTCCCGGATGACATAAATAAATTATTGCATAGTTTGCATTAGAAATCACCTCACAAATATATATGTATGCAATATTTTTGGTCGTATCCAAGGTAGTCATGTCCTCATCACGATTTATTTTATCCAGAACAAAAATGCTTCACACAGTTTTGTGTTTTGACTAATTGCAGGTGCATGGGACATTTGTACAATCCACATATGAAGATAAGGGAAAAGGAGAAGTTTAGGTTCTATTAAAAAAGTCCTCTCACGTCACTTTTAGTTCAAGAGAAGATAGAGTCCAAGTCTCTCACGTTCTGGATTCAGATTCGGACTGCACAGACATACCTGACTCAAAACACCAACAACTTTTTCATACAGACTCTGAATTGGGTGATACTTTTTGGAAAAACTAATGCCCACATGTGTGGGCATTTGCACATCGCCCACACGCCTCCATCACCACTCATTTTGCCATGTATGAACAGATGACATCAGCAAAAAATTTTTTGGTTTTTGGCTTCAAAATGTTTTATCTCCTAATTAAAAAAGCGAATTAAAAATCCGTTTTCACCATTAAATCCGTCTCGACGAGATCTTCAAAACTAGACCCCATGTTGATATGTTTCGACGAAAAAAAAATTTGTCCAAAAGTTTCCATGATGTTTACACTGTAGTTGCCATGGTGCTTAAACTAAAGTTGCCATGTGGCAATTTTAGTTTGTAGATCATGGCAATTTTAGTTTTTGATGATGGCAATTCCTGTACTTTGACCATGAAAATATTTTTTTGCATGAACCAAGGCAATCTTAAGTGCATGTATCATGGCAATTTTAGTTTGTAGTGGAGAAGGGGAGAATTGACTCGATCAAACACTCGCTGCCTGTTTCCATTGGTGCTTCGTACATAAGTAGTTGCCCTACCTGGGCTTCACTTACATGGCCTCCGGCCCACACACACACACATGGGCCCCCAAGCCCACACACACCTAGCGTTGCAGTTCAGTTATCTGAATAACTGACTACACTCGATCAATCCGCTACTGATGCATCAGTAGGCGCGACATTGTCGTCCCCTTGTGATGAGGACATCAATACCATTGTTACACCCACAGCCCCTACTGCTACATATACTGGACCAATTACTAGAGCTCGCGCACGCCAATTAAATTATCAGGTACTTTCGTTTCTTGGTAATGATTCTAATGTTCATGAGAATATGATGCTGCCTAAATTGGATACATTTGTTTTGCTTACAAATGAAGGGCCTAGCTTGGAGAAGGATGGACATTGGAGCAAGAGCAAGCATGGAGATGATGCCATGCGCAAGGGGAACCAGAACGGAGTTACAAGTGATGATTTCAGGACTTTGAAGCCACCATAAGAGTGCATGAAGCCTTGGACGAAATATACAAGATGCCACTTCATAAATTTCGTCCAGAGGCTATTATAGGTGCTGCGTCACCTTATTATTGGGCCAGGCCCATGTAATTTCGAAATACATAAGTATAGGCTATTTTTAGAGTCCGTATGTGTGGGGAAACAAGAGATAGGGTTGATTTCGGACCCCTCCACCAAGGGCCACGAAATTCCCCCCCCCCCCCTCTTCCTCCATATATACAGCCCTTAGGGCGTCGTTTAGACTTTGGGTTTTGTTTAGATTAAAAGTTCGCCATAGCTGCAACTTCGCGTACTTCGTTTGTGTTCAACGACCAGACAAAGGCGTCACAGAACCCCACCTTGATCAATAAAGCTTTCATCTTATATTCGCAATATCCAGATTGCAATCTCAGTTTCTTGCTTGTTCTTCGTTTGCTCGCAGGAAACAGACCCTCGTGGTCAGGTTGATCGTGCTCCGGCGTGGTCAATAACCTCTCGGAGTTGGTTTAGCGATTGCTAAGGCGCGACGTCCTCGCACGTTCGTAGTCGGATCGTCAAAGTCGACTTCCACCAAAGCGAAATCCATCATCTCATCGAAAGACGGGACACCTTTGCCTCTATCAAGTGGTATCAGATTTCCAGGTTGCTCGGTGAGATTTTCCAGTTTTTCGTAGTTTAGATCGAGTCTGTTCTTCATACCTATAGTCCACGAAAAAGCCACAAAAAACAAATTAGGGTTAGTTCATCATATCCGAACCAATCTGAGCCTCTGCATAATCTTTTTAGGGTTTTGCTTTGTTGAATTTGCGGTTGCATCGTCGGTCTAGTTGCTGGTCTTAGAGTCTAGTCTTTTAGAGTTTCGAGTTCTGGTCATAAGTTGTCACGCCGCCGCCGCACCATCATCATCGCCCCTGCCATATACCACCACCGCTCCGAATCCGTATCCATATACCACCAACAATCCGTGTCCATATACCACCACCGATCCATATCCATATACTACCACCGCTGCCATATACCACAACCATATATCCACCACCAATCCGAGTTCCTTGCTTATTAGGTTTGTTTTCGGGATCCATCTATTTTCCGATTCGTGTTTCCTTGCCGGAGTAGGTTTCGGAAAAAAAAAAAATTCGAAAACGCATTTTTCGAAAAAATTTCTGGCTATCCTATTTTTAGGTGTTTCTGAGTGTTTTGAGACAGGTGCCATTATAGGAAGTTTTTTTTGATCCGTTTCCAGTTTTTGGGTCCGGGCAGTCGAAAAAACGAAAAAAAAAATTGGTCGAAAAAATTTCGTGCCCATCCTGTCAGTTTGACCTAGGAAGAGTTTTGAGACACTCGCCATTATAGTGATTTTTCGCAAAAAAAAAGAGCAGCGCAAAAAAAAAAGAGTGCCAAAAAAAAAAGAAGAGCGAAAAAAAAATCCAGAGTGTGCTTTTCCCTTGTTTACGTGCAGCGCCGTGATTTTGTTAGTGTTCTAGGCTCGCGTCTCTAGCACGGTCTAGCCTAGGACCAGCACAGTACCGTCGTTGAGCGTTTATTCAACTTTGCATCTCTGAATTGATTATTGCTGACCCTTTTTGCTACCATATTATAAGCCTTCCCAGCTCCACATACATATACGTCGTGCTTTGGACTCTCCCTGGTAATCGCTCTATCCAAGCTTTGAGAGTTTTGACTACAACGGTTGCCGATCACCGCCTGCTGCTGGGTAAGAACTGGTAAGAATTTGAGATTTGCTTGACGGGTTTGTGATACACCACCACCACTTCTTAGTACTCTGTAGGATCATATTCTTCTGTGTTTCTATTTGCTGCTAACCATGGTAGGATCACAAGCCGATGAGACTGATTGGGAGAACCTGACGAACAAACAGCTACATGATAAATTTCAGCAACTGATGAGTGGACAGGTGCAAGATGTGCTAAACAGATTTGACGAGGCCATGGAGAAGATAGATGGCATTGAGAAGACGTTTGAAACAAAGCTTGATAGCAAGTTTGATGAATTGCTCGCGCGTTTTCCACAACCACCGCCGGCTGCACCTATCGCACCTCTGCAACGACAACAACAACGCCCCCTTCCGAATCAGTATGGACGAGCTCAGCGTGTTCCTATTGAGCTAGGACAAAATTCTGGTGCCGCTGCTACTGCTGTTGGTGCTTCTTTGGCTCCTGCTACTACTGCTGCTGGTACCGAGGAGGATGATTATGTGGGAGATTACGAGGATGAGGTTGATCCACATCAGAACTACGTGCAACCACCAGCACCACAACCACCAGGTCGTCCACATGCAAATAATGGCAATGTTAGGGCTCCCCCTCAGGTACGAGATCATGACCATCTCCCTAAACTGAAATTGAATATTCCACCATTTGAGGGTAGATATGTTCCTGATATATATCTTACTTGGGAGTTAGAAACTGAACAACGATTTACATGTTTACAATATCCTGAGGAGAGACGTGTTCCTGCTGCTGTTTGTGCTTTCACTAGCTTTGCATGTGTTTGGTGGTCTGAGCATTGTAGATTATATCCTGTTCCAGCTACTTGGGCTGCTTTGAAAACTGCTATGCGTACTCGTTGGGTTCCACCATATTATCAACGTGAATTACTTCAAAAATTGCAGCGCTTAAGACAAGGAAAAAATTCTGTAGAAGAATATTATCAGGAATTACAAACTGGCTTGATTAGATGTGGTATTGTTGAGGAGAATGAAGCTATGCTTGCACGTTTTCTGGGTGGATTAAATAGAGATATTCAGACCATTCTAGACTATAAGGATTATAATAATATCACTCGTTTATTCCATCTTGCTTGTAAAGCTGAACGTGAAGTGCAGGATCGACAGGCATTGGTGCGCACTAACTTTTCTGCAGGTCGACCTTCATCATGGACACCACGTGCATCATCTACTTCCACTGCACCATCACCTCTTTCAGGTGCCACCTCCAACCGTGATACAAGAAAGCAGGCACAACCACCACTATCTGCCAAGAGCACACCTGCCGGGCCTGCACAGAGCTCTTCTTCTTCCATGGCGTCAACAGGGCACACAAGTGATATTATTTGTCGTCGTTGTAAGGGAAGAGGACATTTTGCGAGAGAATGCAAATCTCAGCGTGTGATGATTGCTACTGAGGATGGTGGATATGAGTCCGCTAGTGACTATGATGAGGAGACTTTGGCTCTTATTACACATGAAGAACATGGTGGAGATGATTCTGATCATGAGACGCAATACATGGCTCCTGAAGATGCTGACAGGTATGAATGTTTAGTTGCTCAACGTGTTTTGAGTGTGCAGGTCACACAAGCTGAGCAAAATCAGAGGCACAATTTGTTCCATACCAAGGGAGTTGTGAAGGAACGTTCTGTGCGCGTCATCATAGACGGAGGTAGCTGCAACAACTTGGCTAGCATGGAGATGGTGGAGAAGCTTTCTCTCACCACAAGACCACATCCACATCCTTACTACATCCAATGGTTCAACAACAGCGGCAAGGTTAAGGTAACACGTACTGTTCGTGTGCATTTTAGTATCTCTACACATGCTGATTATGTTGATTGTGATGTGGTACCTATGCAAGCATGTTCCTTATTACTTGGTAGACCATGGCAATTTGATAAAAATGCTGTACACCATGGTAGAAACAATCATTATACTCTTGTTCATAAGGATAAAAATATTACTTTGCTTCCTATGACTCCTGATTCTATTTTGAAAGATGATATTAATAGAGCTAATAAAGCAAAACAGGAGAAGAATAAGAGTGAAAATCAGATTGTGGCAAAAGAATTTGAGCAACAAATGAAGCCTAATAATAAACCATCTAGTGTTGCTTCTGAAATTAAATTGAAAAGTGCATGTTTATTTGCCACCAAATCTGATATTGATGAGCTAGATTTCAGCAAATCTGTTTGCTATGCTTTTGTGTGCAAAGAGGCATTATTTTCATTCGAGGACGTGCCTTCCTCTTTGCCCCCTGCTGTCACTAACATTATGCAGGAGTTCGCTGACGTCTTTCCACAAGACGTGCCACCGGGATTACCACCCATTCGAGGGATTGAGCATCAAATTGACTTAATTCCCGGTGCATCGCTACCCAACCGTGCACCATACCGTACCAATCCAGAGGAGACGAAGGAGATTATGCGTCAAGTACAGGAGCTACTCGACAAAGGTTATATACGCGAATCTCTTAGTCCTTGTGCTGTTCCTATTATCCTAGTGCCTAAAAAGGATGGTACGTCACGTATGTGTGTTGATTGTAGAGGCATTAATAATATTACTATTCGTTATCGTCATCCTATTCCTAGGCTAGATGATATGCTTGATGAATTGAGTGGCTCTACAATATTCTCCAAAGTTGATTTGCGTAGTGGATACCATCAAATTCGTATGAAATTGGGTGATGAATGGAAAACAGCATTTAAAACTAAGTTTGGTTTATATGAGTGGTTAGTCATGCCTTTTGGGTTAACTAATGCACCTAGTACTTTCATGAGATTAATGAACGAAGTTTTACGTGCTTTCATTGGACGATTTGTGGTAGTCTATTTTGATGATATACTGATTTATAGCAAATCTTTGGAAGAACATTTGGAACATTTACGTGATGTTTTTATTGCTCTACGTGATGCACGTTTGTTTGGTAACCTTGGGAAGTGCACCTTTTGCACCGACCGAGTATCTTTTCTTGGCTATGTTGTTACTCCACAGGGAATTGAAGTTGATAAAGCCAAGATTGAAGCTATTGAGAGTTGGCCGCAGCCCAAAACGGTCACACAAGTGAGGAGTTTTCTTGGCCTCGCTGGATTCTATAGGCGTTTTGTGAGAGATTTCAGCACCATTGCTACACCTCTCAATGAGCTTACAAAGAAAGATGTGCCTTTTATTTGGGGTACCGCACAGGAAGAAGCCTTCACGGTATTGAAAGATAAGTTGACACATGCTCCTTTACTCCGACTTCCTGATTTTAATAAGACTTTTGAGCTTGAATGTGATGCTAGTGGAATTGGATTAGGAGGTGTGTTATTACAAGATGGCAAACCCGTTGCATACTTTTCTGAAAAATTGAGTGGGCCTAGTCTGAATTATTCTACTTATGATAAAGAATTATATGCTCTTGTTCGGACTTTAGAAACATGGCAACATTATTTATGGCCCAAAGAATTTGTTATACATTCTGATCATGAATCTTTGAAACATATTAAAAGTCAAGCTAAACTGAATCGTAGACATGCTAAATGGGTTGAATTTATTGAGACTTTCCCTTATGTCATTAAACACAAGAAGGGCAAAGAAAATGTTATTGCTGATGCATTGTCTCGTCGCTATACTATGCTTTCACAACTTGACTTCAAAATATTTGGTTTGGAGACCATCAAAGATCAATATGTGCATGATGCTGATTTTAAAGATGTAATGCAGAATTGTAAAGAAGGAAGAATGTGGAACAAGTTTGTCGTTAACGATGGATTTGTGTTTCGTGCTAACAAGCTATGCATTCCAGCTAGCTCCGTTCGTCTTTTGTTGTTGCAGGAGGCGCATGGAGGAGGATTAATGGGACACTTTGGCGTGAAGAAGACAGAGGACGTACTTGCTACACATTTCTTTTGGCCAAAGATGAGACGGGATGTTGAGCGTTTTATTGCTCGCTGCACTACATGTCAAAAAGCTAAGTCACGACTCAATCCTCATGGTTTATATATGCCTTTGCCTGTACCTAGTGTTCCTTGGGAGGATATATCTATGGACTTTGTTTTAGGTTTACCTCGAACAAAGAAGGGGAGGGATAGCATATTTGTTGTCGTGGATAGATTCTCGAAAATGGCACACTTTATACCATGTCATAAAAGCGATGATGTTGTTAATGTTGCTGATTTGTTCTTTCGTGAAATTATTCGCTTGCATGGTGTGCCAAATACTATTGTTTCAGATCGTGATACTAAATTTCTTAGCCACTTTTGGAGATGTTTATGGGCTAAGTTGGGGACTAAACTGCTTTTTAGTACTACTTGTCACCCCCAAACTGATGGACAAACTGAAGTAGTCAATAGAAAATTGTCTACTATGCTTAGGGCTGTTTTGAAGAATAATAAGAAAATGTGGGAGGAATGCTTGCCTCATATTGAATTTGCTTATAATCGTTCATTGCATTCTACTACTAAGATGTGCCCTTTTGAAGTTGTGTATGGTTTCCTACCTCGTGCACCTATTGATTTGTTGCCTCTTCCATCTTCGGAGAAGGTTAATTTTGATGCTAAAGAACGTGCTGAATTGATTTTAAAAATGCATGAGTTAACTAAGGAAAACATTGAGCGTATGAATGCTAAATATAAACTTGCTGGAGATAAGGGTAGAAAACATGTTGTGTTTGCACCTGGAGATCTTGTTTGGTTACATTTGCGTAAGGATAGATTTCCTGATTTGCGCAAATCAAAGCTAATGCCACGTGCTGCTGGTCCCTTTAAGGTGTTGGAGAAAGTAAATGATAATGCATATAAACTTGAGCTGCCTGCAGATTTTGGGGTTAGTCCCACTTTTAACATTGCAGATTTGAAGCCGTATTTGGGCGAGGAAGATGAGCTTCCGTCGAGGACGACTTCATTTCAAGAAGGGGAGGATGATGAGGACATCAATACCATTGTTACACCCACAGCCCCTACTGCTACATATACTGGACCAATTACTAGAGCTCGCGCACGCCAATTAAATTATCAGGTACTTTCGTTTCTTGGTAATGATTCTAATGTTCATGAGAATATGATGCTGCCTAAATTGGATACATTTGTTTTGCTTACAAATGAAGGGCCTAGCTTGGAGAAGGATGGACATTGGAGCAAGAGCAAGCATGGAGATGATGCCATGCGCAAGGGGAACCAGAACGGAGTTACAAGTGATGATTTCAGGACTTTGAAGCCACCATAAGAGTGCATGAAGCCTTGGACGAAATATACAAGATGCCACTTCATAAATTTCGTCCAGAGGCTATTATAGGTGCTGCGTCACCTTATTATTGGGCCAGGCCCATGTAATTTCGAAATACATAAGTATAGGCTATTTTTAGAGTCCGTATGTGTGGGGAAACAAGAGATAGGGTTGATTTCGGACCCCTCCACCAAGGGCCACGAAATTCCCCCCCCCTCTTCCTCCATATATACAGCCCTTAGGGCGTCGTTTAGACTTTGGGTTTTGTTTAGATTAAAAGTTCGCCATAGCTGCAACTTCGCGTACTTCGTTTGTGTTCAACGACCAGACAAAGGCGTCACAGAACCCCACCTTGATCAATAAAGCTTTCATCTTATATTCGCAATATCCAGATTGCAATCTCAGTTTCTTGCTTGTTCTTCGTTTGCTCGCAGGAAACAGACCCTCGTGGTCAGGTTGATCGTGCTCCGGCGTGGTCAATAACCTCTCGGAGTTGGTTTAGCGATTGCTAAGGCGCGACGTCCTCGCACGTTCGTAGTCGGATCGTCAAAGTCGACTTCCACCAAAGCGAAATCCATCATCTCATCGAAAGACGGGACACCTTTGCCTCTATCACCTTGAGACGAAGCTCCTTCCCAAATGAAGGCTGATGGGTAGCGCCGGCGAAGAACGGTGTAATCTTCCCAAGTGGTGGCTGATGGTGGCATGTTTGCCACTGGACACGGAGTTGCACAACTGGTGCATCGCCCTTCTTCATTATCCTCCGCTCCACGATCCCCACTGGTTCTCACCTCCAGCTAGATCGGGCACCCGCGGCAGCTCGGCGAAGACTGGAGTGTAATCTGGGGTGAAGGGTTTGAGCTGGGAGACGTGAAATACCGGGTGAATGCGGCTGTCTGGAGGCAACTGCAAGCGGTAGGCCAGAGTTCCAATCCTCTCTGTTACTTCAAACGGCCCGAAGAACTTGTAGGAGAGCTTGCGGCACGGGCGGTTCGCGACGGTCGACTGCGCGTACGGCTGCAGTTTCAGGAGCACTTTCTCGCCAACATCGAAGGCGCGCTCCGCGCGATGACGGTCGGCTTGCTTCTTGAAGCGAGTTTGGGCGCGCGCGAGCTGGGCGCGTAGCATCTCTGTGTGTGTTGTCCAGTCCAGCTCCGGTGATGCTGCTTGATCTTGTAAGGCGGAGCTCAGGTGTTGCAGACCGCCCAAATTCGGTTCCTTGCCGTACAGGGCCTTGAACGGCGAACAATTGAGCGAGGAGTGATGAGCGGAGTTGTACCAGAATTCTGCTGCAGGAAGCCACTTGCGCCATTGCCGCGGCGTGTCATGCACCGCGCACCGCAAGTACATCTCGAGACATTGGTTGACGCATTCGGTCTGGCCGTCCGTCTGCGGGTGGTACGCCGTGTAGTAGAGCAGCTTGGTTCCCGCGGCGGCGAGCAGTTCGCGCCACATTGCGCTCGTGAAAATCTTGTCGCGATCCGAGACGATGGAGTGAGGGACGCCGTGCAGCTTGATGACGTGCTCCCAGAATGAGCGGGCGACTTGTGCAGCGGTGAAGGGGTGGTGTAGTGGGATGAAATGCGTGTACTTGGTCAGACGATCAACGACGACCATGATGGCATCAGACCCCTCTGATTTGGGCAGCCCCTCGACAAAATCCATGGTCAGGTCGTGCCAAGGTTCCGTTGGAATTGGTAGGGGTTGTAGCTTGCCTGCGGGATGCATGTGCTCGTGCTTGGCATGCTGACAGACGGCACACTGACGAACAAAATCCTCCACAGCGCGCTTCAGTCCAGGCCACGCGAATAGTTTTCGGACGCGATGGTACGTCGCTGTTGCACCGGAGTGGCCTCCAATAGCGCTGTGATGCAGCGCGGCGATCAGCTTGGTCTGCAGCGCCGAATTGGCTCCAATCCACAGACGCCCATGCTGCCTGATCACTCCATTCTGAAGCATGCGCCCTTGATCATCCGTGGTGGTGACTGCTAGCTTGACCAGGAGTTCTTGTGAATCAGGGTCTGTCTCGTAGGAGTTCGCGACTTCTTGTAACCACTGTGGCTGACAGACTGATAGAGCATCCAGTGTCAACAGATGGCCCACCCTAGATAGCGCGTCAGCAGCACCATTGTCAACGCCTTTCTTGTACCGAAAGGTGAACTGCAGGCCCACCATTTTGGACATGGCCTTGCGCTGCAGCTCAGTCACCAGCTGTTGATCCCCGAGCGTGCAGAGGCTCTTCTGATCGGTGAGGATTTCAAACGAAGCCCGTTGCAGGTAAGGTCTCCACTTGTCGATGGCCATCATAACTGCCAAGAACTCCTTTTCATACGTGGACAACTTCTGGTTCTTGATCCCCAAAGCCTTACTGAGATAGGCGACGGGGTGGCCATCTTGGGCGAGCACCGCTCCACCTCCCGTATCGCACGCGTCAGTCTCAATTGCAAACGGGCGAGAGAAATCTGGGAGCGCTAGCACTGGTGTGCTCACCATCGCTTGTTTCACCATGTCGAACACCTGCTGGGCCTTGTCGCTCCACTCGAATCCTTTCTTGGTCAGGAGCTGGGTGAGCGGCTTCGCGATGATGCCATAATGTTGGACGAACTTGCGGTAGTAGCTGGTGAGGCCAAGAAAACCATGCAATTCGGTGGGTTAAGAGGGCACCGGCCACGCTTGCATCGCGCTCGTCTTGCTTGTGTCCGTGGCGACGTCGGCCTGTGAAATGATGTGGCCCAGGTACTCGATGCTTTCTTGGGAGAAGGAACACTTGGAAGCCTTGGCGAACAGTTGATATTCACGCAGCAGTTCGAGTGTGAGGCGCAAGTGTTGTTCGTGTTCCTGTAGATCAAAGCTGAAGACCAATATGTTGTCAAGAAAAATGATGATGAACTTATGGACGTAGCGGCCGAATATGCTGTTCATCAGGCACTGGAAGGTTGCCGGCGCATTGCAAAGGCCAAACGGCATCACCCTGAAGTGATAGTGCCCGTGGTGGGTTTTAAATGCAACTTTTGCTTCATCCTCCTCACGCATGCGGATCTGATGGTACCCCGCGCGGAGGTCGATCTTGGAGAAATATTTTGCTCCCGCAAGCTCATCCAGAAGTTCATCCACAATGGGTAGTGGAAATTTGTTCTTCACCATAGCAAAATTTAGTCGACGAAAGTCGACACAGAAACGCCAGCTCCCATCCTTTTTCTTCACAAGCAGAACTGGTGCGGCATATGGACTCATGTTGTGTACAATGACACCTGATTGCAACATATCTTGCACTTGCTGCTCGATCTTATCCTTCTGTGCTGGCGAGTAGCGGTATGGTTTGGTGTTGATGGGGGCAGTGCCTGGCTCCAGGTGTATGCCGTGGTCATACTGACGATGGGGAGGCAGGGCCTTGGGTTCAACAAACACATCTTGATATTCAGAGAGTACTTTCTGAATACTGGGAGGTACCGGTTCTGCATTCCTTTTATCTGATGGCTCAATCGTGACCAGTGCTCCTGTCCAGATGTCATTGGCGACTTCCATTTGGTGAAGTTCATAAGCATCCAGTCCGGTCGTGGGGGAGAGGTTGATGGTGCGGACCCCTTGCAGTTGCACCGTCTTGCCCTCTGTTTCGAACGATATGCGCTTCAGTTTCCAGTGACAGTTCATCGGGCTGTGGTCAGAGAGCCAATCCATGCCCAAAACTGTGTCATACGCACTCAGCTGTAATACTCTCAGATCAGTGTGGAATGTGTGTCCTGGCACTTGCCATGCCAATTGCTTCACCACCTTGTCACAGTGCAGGCGTTGGCCATTTGCTACCCGAACAGAGACCAGCGGCAGTGCTTGGGTGTCGACCGCAATGCGCTGAATGAACGCCTCGCTGACGAAGCTATGGGAACTGCCCGAGTCCACCAGAAGCAGCATCACTTGATCCCCCACTTGTGCTCGAAGGCGAACGGTGGACGGTGCGTCTTCGCCGGAAATCGCGTGCTGCGATAAGATACAGCATTCCGGCTCAGGCAGGGCCGGCTCATCGAGCAATTGTAACGCGTGCACGGTGTCATCCGAGAGGATCTCGTCGAAATCACCCACTTCAATCATCAGTATTTGTCCTGTGCGCTTGCACTGATGTTCGCGGGAGTACTTGTCGCCGCAGCGAAAACAGAGCCCGTTGGCTCGCCTGAATTCGCGCAGTTGTCGCTCGCATGCATACTTGATGAGGACATGACTACCTTGGATATGACCAAAAATATTGCATATATGCATATTTGTCAGGTGATTTCTAGTGCAAACTATTCAATAATCTATTTATGTTATCCAGAACAAAAATACTTCACACACTTTTGTGTTTTGTCTAATTGCAGGTGTATGGGACATTTGTACAATCCACATATGAAGATAAGGAAGAAAGAGATGTTTATTTGCTGTCCAAAAAGTTCTCTCACGTCACTTTTGGCCCAAGAGAAGATAGAGTCCAAGTCTCTCACGTTCTGGATTCAGATTCGGACTGCATAGACGTACCTGACTCAAAACGCACACAAGTTTTTCATACGGACTCCGAATTGGGTGATTCTTTTTTTGTTGGAAACTAGATTTCGTGCACTTTCCAACCCAATTGGAGTCACCTTCAAATTCGTCCGGAGCGTTGAGTTGTGGACGAAACAATCTGATGCTGCAGCAGAATCCGAGTCAAACTACAAGTCCAAAGGTGTTACATCACCTCCACTTGGGCCCATTGGTCTTGTACGACCTAGATTTAGTTTTAGGCTGCCTTGGGACGTCCTCCCACCTCCTTGGCCGCCACCCCTTGCTCCTATATAAGTAGATCCATCTAGTAGCTTTTCCTTGGGATTTGTTTAGTTAAAAGTTAGCCATTGCAACTTCGTGTACTTCGTTTGTGTCCAACGACCAGACCAAGACCGCTTACGGATCCCCACCTTTATCAATACTTCATATATACTCGCAATATTCAGATTGCTTTTATCATATTCTTGCTTGTTCTTCGATTGCTTGCAGGAATAGACCTTCGTGGTCAGGTTGATTGTGCTCCGGCGTGGTCAATAACCTCTCAGAGTTGGTTTAGCGATTGCTAAGGCGCAACGTCGTGCACGTTTGTAGTCGGATCGTCAAAGTCATCTTCACCAAATCGATAGTTATCATCTCATCGAAAGATCGGGACACCCTTTGCCTCTATCAAGTGGTATCAGTTTTCAGGTTGCTCGGTGAGAATTTCCAGTTTTCCTAGATTAGATTTATTTTCTTTCCTATTGTCCAAGAAAAAGCCACAAAAAAGAGTTAGATCTATTCATCCTTGGTCCAAGCCAGTCTGAGCCTTTGCAATTTTCTTTTCATTGCTTGCATAGTTGAATTATCGGTTGCATCGTCGTGTCGAGTTGCTGGTCTTAGTGTCTAGTTCGTTTAGAGTTTCGACTTCTGTTCACATTAGTCACGCCACCGCTGCATCATTATCTCTTCCGCTGTCCACCACCCATCCATCAATTTCCACCACGTGCTACCCACCATTCATTGTCATAATAATAGTTGAGATCGTTCACATCTTCGCTTGATCCAATCTACGTCTTATCTAGTTTGTTTTGGAAAGAGGGAGAAAAAAAGAGAGAAAAAACGAGAAAAAAAAGAGAAAAAAAGTCAGAGAAAAAAAGGAGAAAAAAATCAAAAAAATCGGCACAAACTTTTTCAGAGGAAAGTTGGAGACAAAGTTGTTGTATATCCTGCTTGGCAGTTGTTTTTCATCATTATCTTCACTGTTGTTGTGATCTTCACTTATATCTTGCTGTCAAGAGCTACTTAGTATCCTTCATTGATGCTAGTTGTGCTACGCCGTGACCTCATTAGTGTTCTAGGCTCGCGTCTCTAGTCCGGTCTAGCCTAGGACCAGCACAGTACCGTCGTTGAGCGTTTATTCAACATTGCATCTTTGAATTGATTATTGCTAATCTTTTGCTACCATATATAGCCAACCCAGCTCCACATATTTCTACACCGTGTATACGTACGCTCCCCTGGCAATCGCTTTACTCAATATTCGGAGTTACTTGACACCGCTGGTTGCCGATCACCGCCTGCTGCATGGTAAGAACTTGTAAGACATTGATATTTGCTTTACTGTGAGCGTTTTACCACCACATCCTAGTAGTTATAGGAACATTATTTTTGGGTTTTGTTTCTTGTTCTACTAATCATGACAGGATCCAAAGTCAATTCATGGGCTTTGTCGATCACGGGAGACGTGCCACCACCTTTGCAAATACCACAACCGTCACGAGAGGTGCACAAACATCCAAATGCACATGATCAGGTTAATGTATCTATACCACCATTTAATGGCCGTTTTAAACCTGCTTTATATATTGAATGGGAGTTCGACATAAAAAATATATTTGCTTCCCATAATTTCGATGAACATAAAAAGGTTAAGGTTGCGGTTGGTTCTTTCACTGGTTATGCTTTGGTTTGGTGGAGTGAATATTGTCGGTTACACCCTGATTATATACCTACTACTTGGGATGATTTGAAACTTGCCATGCGACATACTTTCGTCCCTGCTTATTATACTCGTGACATGATTAAGAAGTTGCAACACTTAAAACAAGGTAGTGAAACTGTAACAAAATATTATGATGATTTACAAACTACCTTGTTGCATTCCTCTTTAGAACAAAGTGAAGATGATTTTATGGATAGATTTTGGGGAGGATTAAACCGTGATATTCAAGAGATACTAATTCATGAAGAGTGTTATCCTATGGACCATTTGTTTCATCTTGCTTGCAAAGCTGAACAGGAAATAAAACGACGTGTTGGCCACGAGGAGAACAAGCGCACGGTGCACATTCCAAAAGTGGATATGATTGTTCCTTCAACTACTAGGCATACTATGACAACCACATCCGTTGTTGTCAGGACTACATCACCTCCATCATGTGACACATCGCCCCCGAGAGTGGCTACATCATCTGAGTTGATCATAAGAGGTAATGACAAAGGTACTGATCTTCCATCTCTACATGAGAATGATGAATGCCTTGTCAATTTGAATGCACCATCTGATGAGCTACCCACTACTTTGATCACACCACCTATTTTAGAGGACTACGTTGATAATTTGACTTTGCCATGTGATCAAACAACTGAAATACCAACAATTTTGAGTGCACCCATTGAATTAACTATTGATGCAAAAGAACCAATGTTTAATCATTTTGATATGACCTCTAATCTTGGTGATGATTCTGTGTTGAATGACTTATTGCATGTTTGCTTATTTAAGCATGTTGTAGCATGTAAATTTGATGCAAGTAAGGTTTATTCACCAATGTTGGGATGGTTTAATGATGAACATTGTCAATCTTTTGAAATGAATAAGAGCTTCACTTATATGTGCAAACTGAGTTGCAATATTTTCATGCCTTCTACTTCTTGTGCTAATTTTTTGGCTTTAGATTTTATGAACTATGCAAGTTACTCATCTATTCATGTGTCATATATGCAAAAATCAAGGGAAGTAAAAATGGATGACATATACATATACAACATGTACACCTTGTCTCTTTTGTTAGCCACATTTCAGATTAAGCAACGCCGAGGACGGCTTTATTTTCAAGAAGGGGAGGATGATGAGGACATGACTACCTTGGATATGACCAAAAATATTGCATATATGCATATTTGTCAGGTGATTTCTAGTGCAAACTATTCAATAATCTATTTATGTTATCCAGAACAAAAATACTTCACACACTTTTGTGTTTTGTCTAATTGCAGGTGTATGGGACATTTGTACAATCCACATATGAAGATAAGGAAGAAAGAGATGTTTATTTGCTGTCCAAAAAGTTCTCTCACGTCACTTTTGGCCCAAGAGAAGATAGAGTCCAAGTCTCTCACGTTCTGGATTCAGATTCGGACTGCATAGACGTACCTGACTCAAAACGCACACAAGTTTTTCATACGGACTCCGAATTGGGTGATTCTTTTTTTGTTGGAAACTAGATTTCGTGCACTTTCCAACCCAATTGGAGTCACCTTCAAATTCGTCCGGAGCGTTGAGTTGTGGACGAAACAATCTGATGCTGCAGCAGAATCCGAGTCAAACTACAAGTCCAAAGGTGTTACATCACCTCCACTTGGGCCCATTGGTCTTGTACGACCTAGATTTAGTTTTAGGCTGCCTTGGGACGTCCTCCCACCTCCTTGGCCGCCACCCCTTGCTCCTATATAAGTAGATCCATCTAGTAGCTTTTCCTTGGGATTTGTTTAGTTAAAAGTTAGCCATTGCAACTTCGTGTACTTCGTTTGTGTCCAACGACCAGACCAAGACCGCTTACGGATCCCCACCTTTATCAATACTTCATACATACTCGCAATATTCAGATTGCTTTTATCATATTCTTGCTTGTTCTTCGATTGCTTGCAGGAATAGACCTTCGTGGTCAGGTTGATTGTGCTCCGGCGTGGTCAATAACCTCTCAGAGTTGGTTTAGCGATTGCTAAGGCGCAACGTCGTGCACGTTTGTAGTCGGATCGTCAAAGTCATCTTCACCAAATCGATAGTTATCATCTCATCGAAAGATCGGGACACCCTTTGCCTCTATCAATACTCGTCGCCGCCCGGTCGTGCGGCAGGTGTGGCACGCGCTTGGTTGGGGCTGGGTGTTGCTGGAGGTGGCCTGCCCACTGGAACGATGCGCGGCCGCTGCAGCCGTTGCTTCTCTAGTTCTTCTTCCTGGATCCTTGCAAAAATAGTTGCACGTGTGATGCTTGTTGGGGCCTGTAAACGGACGCCCAGTCGCAGTTCATCTTTCAGACTGAGAAGGAACTGGGAGATGAAGAATTGTGTGCTCAAGGTTGGATCCAGAGACAATAGGTGGTACATGGAGATCTCGAATTGCTGGCGATACTCTTGCACTCCCCCAGTCTGCCGCAATTGCACTAGCTGATGCATCTGAGTTTCAAATTCTTCTGGTCCGAACTCTGCTTCCACCGCTGTTCTGAAGGCTGGCCACGACAGAGCAGGGTGTGTCTGCCTGTACGCCTGAAGCCACATGGCTGCAAGCCCATCCATGTACAGGTCGGCGGTGGCAACCCAACTGTGTTGCGGCACTCGGTAGAGCTCAAAGTAAGAGAGACACCGCTCCAGCCAGATGCGCGGTGCGTCGCCATCGAAGCGGGGGAAATCGTGCTTGGGCAGCTTGGTGTAGTGCTCGGCGCCCCGCTCGTATGCCGTAGGCGAGTTCTGCAGCAACAGAGGCGGCCCGTGGTTAACGAGCCGGGCAAACGGCAACTGAGCTGTGCCCGCTGTGTAGAGCGGTGGTGGCGGAGGTGGATGGGTCGTTGGAGGCGAGGGTGGTGGCGCGGGGTGGAAGGAGCCCGCGGTCGTCGATGTACCGGATGCAGCTGCCCCATGGTTGCTTGTCGCGGCGGGATCGAGGGGTGAAGGGGATTTGCGGGCCTCATCCACATCCGCTTGTGTCAGATCGATTCGTTTCGCTAGGTGCTTGAGCTCGGAGGAGACTTGATCGTTGTAGGCGACTTGCGCTTGGTGGCGCTCGTCGGCAGTCCTCTGGTTGTCGTCGAGGCGGCGCAGGATGGTCTCAAGGAGGCCCTGCATCTTGTCTGTAGTTTCCGTCATCGCATCCAGCACATGGCGGGTCTGCACGGAGGGCTTGGATGGTGTCGTGGTCGCGATCCGGATCGAGGCAAACCCCAAGTAGGATTTCGAGCGAGCTCACCGGAGCAGCTCGCACCTAGCTCGGTGGGTGTTACCGCCTGATCGGGGACGCGGCGGCGGCGACGGTAGCGGTGGTGGGGAAATTTTCTGGAGAGGCTCTGAGTACCAAATTGTAACACCCTGACGGATCCCGATCTAGAAGGGGATGAGGAAGGAGAGAACAGGGTAGGTGAGAGGCGTGGAGAAGGGGAGAATTGACTCAATCAGACACTCGCTGCCTGTTTCCATTCGTGCTTCGTACATAAGTAGTTGCCCTACCTGGGCTTCACTTACATGGCCTCCGGCCCACACACACACACACGGGCCCCCAAGTCCACACACACCTAGCATTGCAGTTCAGTTATCTGAATAACTGACTGCACTCAATCAGTCCACTACTGATGCATCAGTAGGCGCGACAGGCAACTTTAGTGTAAACATCATGGCAATTCATGTGCAATAGACATGGCAACTTTTAACAGAAAAAAAATTCATCGAAATATATTGATATGAGATCTAGTTTTGAAGATCTTGTCGCGTGGGATTTAATGGTGAAAACGGATCTTCAATTGGATTTTTCATTTAAGAGATAAAACATTTTAAAAGCTGAAAATCCAAAAAGATTTCCACATGCATGCATGCGCTGACATGGCGTAGTCTGTATGTTATAGGGCGTGTGGGCGGGTTTGGCTCCCACCACACGTGTGGGCATTAGCGTTGTCCTTCTTTTTTGTTGGAAAGTAGATTTCGTTCTCTTTCCAGCCCAATTGGATTTACCTTCAAATTCGTCCGGAGCGTTGAGATATCAACGAAACAATCAGACGCTGCAGTAGAATCCGAGTCAAACTACAAGTCCAAAGGTGTTACATCACCTCCACTAGGGCCCATTGGCCTTGTACGACCTAGGGTTAGTTTTAGGCTGCCTTGGGACGTCCTCCCACCTCCTTGGCCACCACCCCTTGCTCCTATATAATTAGAACCATCTAGTAGCTTTTCCCTTGGGATTTGTTTAGTTAAAAGTTAGCCATTGCAACTTCGTGTACTTCGTTTGTGTCCAACGACCAGACCAAGACAGCTTATGGATCCCCACCTTTATCAATACTTCATATATATTTGCAATATTCAGATTGCTTTTATCATATTCTTGCTTGTTCTTCGATTGCTTGCAGGAATAGACCTTCGTGGTCAGGTTGATTGTGCTCCGGCGTTGTGAATAACCTCTCGGAGTTGGTTTAGCGATTGCTAAGGCACAACGTCATACACGTTTGTAGTCGGATCGTCAAAGTCATCTTCACCAAATAGATAGTTATCATCTCATCGAAAGATCGGGACCCCCGCCTCTATCAAGTGGTGTCAGTTTTCAGGTTGCTCGGTGAGATTTTCCAGTTTTTCGTAGTCTAGATTGCATCTGTTCTTCATACCTAGAGTCAAAGAAAAAGCAACAAAAAAAGTTAGATCTATTCCTACTTTGTCCTAGCCATTCTGAGTCTTTGCAATTTTCTTTTCATTGTTTGCATTATTGAATTATCGGGTGCATCATCATGTCGAGTTGCTGGTCTTAGTGTTTAGTTCGTTTAGAGTTTCGAGTTCTTTTCACATTAGTCACGCCGCCGCTGCATCGTTATCACTTCCGCTGTCCACCACCCAATCCATCAATTTCCACCACGTGTCACCCATTGTTCATTGTCACAATCATAGTTGAGGTCGTTCACATCTTCGCTTGATCCAATCTGCATCTTATCTAGTTTGTGTAGAAAAAAGTGTGAGGAAAAAAAAGAGAGAAAAAAAGAGAAAAAAAATTAAAAAAAGTCAGAGGAAAAAAAGGAGAGAAAGAAAAAGAAAAAAGTGTGAGGAAACAAAAGAGAGAAGAAAAAAAAACAAAATTCGGATCTATCTAGACTCAGTCCCATAGTTGAATTCGGATTGGAATCTGTTTTGCACACTGTTCAGTAAAACATGCATAACTTTCTCATACGAAGTCCGTTTTGGCTCCGCGAGTACTCAAATGAAAGCTAGCGACGAGCCTCATATAAACAGTTGCAGAAGCTAGTTCAATATTTGGTACCTCAAAATCAGCTTTTAAATAGGTCTATTTCCCCTCCGAACTTCGCGCATACAGTTTGTTCCAGATTTTCAGGCCAGTTTTAGAATTCTTTGACTCCTCATATCGATTCAGAATTGAGTGATTCTTTTTGCATTGGAAAGCTTGAGTTAGTAGCATTCTTTTAAAAAAGTTACTAGAAAATTGGCTCAAACTTTGCAAGGGGAAAGTTGGAGAGAGATTTGTTGTATATCCTACTTGGCAGTTGTTTTTCATCATTATCTTTACTGCTGTTGTGACCTTCACTTATATCTTGCTATCCAGAGCTACTTAGTATACTTTATTGATGCTAGTTGTGCTACGACGTGACCTCATTAGTGTTCTAGGCTCGCGTCTCTAGTCCGGTCTAGCCTAGGACCAGCACAGTACCGTCGTTGAGCGTTTATTCAACATTGCATCTCTGAATTGATTATTGCTAATCTTTTGCTACCATATATAGCCAACCTAGCTCCACATATTTCTACACCGTGTATACGTACGTTCCCCTGGCAATCCCTTTGCACAATCTTCGGAGATATTTGACACCGCTGGTAAATATGTGGAGCACTTTACAACCACATCCTAGTTGTTCATAGGAACATTATTCTTGAATTTTGTTTCTTGTTTCTACTAATCATGACAGGTTCCGGAGATAGAAGTTCTTGGACGTCGGACACATCTTCGCCATCATGAGAGTTGGGACAAGACACAAGCATATGGTCAGGTTATGTCTTTACCATCATTTGAGAGTAGATTTAATCCTGCTATTTATCTAGCTTGGGAACTTGAATTAGAAGATGTTTTTAGTCACCATGATTTTTCTGAACTTGAGAGAGTACAAGCTACCACTAGAGCATTTACTGGTTTTGCTTCTGTTTGGTGGAGTGTACATTGTAAGCAAAACATTGATAACCAACCCACAACTTGGAAAGTTTTGAAAGCTGTAATGAGACAACAATTTTTTCCTCCTTCCTATCATCGTGAATTGCTTCGCAAATTGGAACATTTAAAACAAGGCAGTAACACTGTTCATGCTTACTACCAAGAGTTCAAATCTTATATGCATCATTGTGACATAGAAGAATCTTAGGATGATACAATGAATAGATTTTTTGGTGGTTTGAACCATGATATCCGTGCAAGATTTCACTATATTCCTCGTTGCATTACTGGTATGTATGTTCGCGCTTGTACATTTGAGAGACAGGTACAGGAGGATGCATTGGGTGGCTACAACAACTACTATTCCAGTTCATGCTCACCACCACCGGTTGGTTCCTCCATCGTTGCACCTACTAGAGCAGCCCCACCTCGGATTGTGAGCGCGACATCATCTCAAGAGTATGGTGCATTGTCAATGTCCGTACCTACATCAGCTACGTCTTTGCGAGAAGGTAACAGTAAAGGTATTGATGATATAACTTCACATGAGAATGATGCAGCCCTAGTTAACTTGAATGCATCATGTGTTGAGTTACCTAGTGATCTGAGCACATCACCTATTTTAGAGAATCTTGATACTGTCAAGAATGCGTCATGTGAACAAACAACTAAAATACCAACAATTTTGATTGCACCCATTGAATTAACTGTTGATGCAAAAGAATCAATGTTTAATCATCTTGATATGACCCTAATCTTGGTGATGATTCTGTGTCGAATGACTTATTGCATGTTTGCTTATTTAAGCATGTTGTAGCATGTAAATTTGATGCAAGTAAGGTTTATTCACCAATGTTGGGATGGTTTAATGATGAACATTGTCAATCTTTTGAAATGAATAAGAGCTTCACTTATATGTGCAAACTGAGTTGCAATATTTTCATGCCTTCTACTTCTTGTGATAATATTTTGGCTTTATATTTTATGAACTATGAAAGTTACTCATGCATACATGTGTCATATGTGCAAAAACAAAGGGAAGTAAAAATGGATGACATATTCATATACAACATGTACACATTGTCTCTTTTGTTAGCCACATTTCACATTAAGCAACGCCGAGGACGGCTTTGTTTTCAGGAAGGGGAGGACATGACTACCTTGGATACGACCAAAAATATTGCATACATGCATATTTGTTAGGTGATTTCTAGTGCAAACTATTCAATAACCTATTTATGTTATCCAGAACAAAAATATTTCACACAGTTTTGTGTTTTGTCTAATTGCAGGTGTATGGGACATTTGTACAATCCACATATGAAGATAAGGGAAAAGGAGAAGTTTAGCTTCTATTCAAAAAGTCCTCTCACGTCACTTTTGGGCCAAGAGAAGATAGAGTCCAAGTCTCTCACGTTGTGGATTCAGATTCGGACTGCACAGACATACCTGACTCTAAACGCAAAACAACTTTTTCATACGGACTCCTAATTGGGTGAATCTTTTTTTGTTGGAAAGTAGATTTCTTTATCTTTTCAGCCTAATTGGATTCACCTTCAAATTCGTCCGGAGCGTTGAGATATCAACGAAACAATCAGACACTCCAGCAGAATCCGAGTCAAACTACAAGTCCAAAGGTGTTACATCACCTTCACTTGGGCCCATTGGCCTTGTACGACCTAGGGTTAGTTTTAGGCTGCCTTGGGACGTCCTCCCACCTCCTTGGCCGCCACCCCTTGTTCCTATCTAAGTAGATCCATCTAGTAGCTTTTCCCTTGGGATTTGTTTAGTTAAAAGTTAGCCATTGCAACTTTGTGAACTTTGTTTGTGTCCAACGACCAGACGAAGACCGCTTACGGATCCCCACCTTTATCAATACTTCATATATACTCGCAATATTTAGATTGCTTTTATCATATTCTTGCTTGTTCTTTGATTACATGCAGGAATAGACCTTCGTGGTCAGGTTGATTGTGCTCCGGCGTGGTCAATAACCTCTCGAAGTTGGTGTAGCGATTGTTAAGGCGCAACGCCGTAGACGTTTGTAGTCGGATTGATGAGGACATCAATACCATTGTTACGCCCACAGCCCCTACTGCTACATATACTGGACCAATTACTAGAGCTCGCGCACGCCAATTAAATTATCAGGTACTTTCGTTTCTTGGTAATGATTCTAATGTTCATGAGAATATGATGCTGCCTAAATTGGATACATTTGTTTTACTTACAAATGAAGGGCCTAGCTTGGAGAAGGATGGACATTGGAGCAAGAGCAAGCATGGAGACGATCCCATGCGCAAGGGGAACCAGAACGGAGTTACAAGTGATGATTTCAGGACTTTGAAGCCACCATAAGAGTGCATGAAGCCTTGGACGAAATATACAAGATGCCACTTCATAAATTTCGTCCAGAGGCTATTATAGGTGCTGCGTCACCTTATTATTGGGCCAGGCCCATGTAATTTCGAAATACATAAGTATAGGCTATTTTTAGAGTCCGTATGTGTGGGGAAACAAGAGATAGGGTTGATTTCGGACCCCTCCACCAAGGGCCACGAAATTCCCCCCCTCTTCCTCCATATATACAGCCCTTAGGGCGCCGTTTAGACTTTGGGTTTTGTTTAGATTAAAAGTTCGCCATCGCGTACTTCGTTTGTGTTCAACGACCAGACAAAGGCGTCACAGAACCCCACCTTGATCAATAAAGCTTTCATCTTATATTCGCAATATCCAGATTGCAATCTCAGTTTCTTGCTTGTTCTTCGATTGCTTGCAGGAACAGACCCTCGTGGTCAGGTTGATCGTGCTCCGGCGTGGTCAATAACCTCTCGGAGTTGGTTTAGCGATTGCTAAGGCGCGACGTCCTCGCACGTTCGTAGTCGGATCGTCAAAGTCGACTTCCACCAAAGCGAAATCCATCATCTCATCGAAAGACGGGACACCTTTGCCTCTAACATTTCTGCAGGTCGACCTTCATCATGGACACCACGTGCATCATCTACTTCCACACGTTCTGCTACACCAGCGCCTCCGTCGGCTGCCATCTCCAACCGTGATACAATAAAGCAGGCACAATCACCACTATCTGCCAAGAGCACACCTTCTGGGCCTGCAAAGAGCTCTTCTTCATCTATGGCATCAACAGGGCAAACACATGATATTATTTGTCGACGTTGCAAGGGTGGAGGTCATTATGCGAGAGAATGCCCATCTAAGCGTGTGATGATTGTTACTGAGGATGGTGGGTATGAGTCCGCTAGTGACTATGATGAGGAGACTTTGGCTCTTATTACACATGACGAACACGGTGGAGACGATTCTGATCATGAGACGGAATACATGGCTCCTGAAGATGCTGACAGGTATGAATGTTTAGTTGCTCAACGTGTTCTGAGTGTGCAGGTTACACAAGCTGAGCAAAATCAGAGGCATAATTTGTTCCATACAAAGGGAGTTGTGAAGGAACGTTCAGTTCGCGTGATCATAGATGGAGGGAGTTGCAACAACTTGGCTAGCATGGAGATGGTGGAGAAGCTTTCTCTCACCACAAGACCACATCCACATCCTTACTACATCCAATGGTTCAACAACAGCGGCAAGGTTAAGGTAACACGTACTGTTCGTGTGCATTTTAGTATCTCTACATATGCTGATTATGTTGATTGTGATGTGGTACCTATGCAAGCATGTTCCTTATTACTTGGTAGACCATGGCAATTTGATAAAAATGCTGTACACCATGGTAGAAACAATCATTATACTCTTGTTCATAAGGATAAAAATATTACTTTGCTTCCTATGACTCCTGATTCTATTTTGAAAGATGATATTAATAGAGCTAATAAAGCAAAACAGGACAAGAATAAGAGTGAAAATCAGATTGTGGCAAAAGAATTTGAGCAACAAATGAAGCCTAATAATAAACCATCTAGTGTTGCTTCTGAAATTAAATTGAAAAGTGCATGTTTATTTGCCACCAAATCTGATATTGATGAGCTAGATTTCAGCAAATCTGTTTGCTATGCTTTTGTGTGCAAAGAGGCATTATTTTCATTCGAGGACGTGCCTTCCTCTTTGCCCCCTGCTGTCACTAACATTATGCAGGAGTTCGCTGACGTCTTTCCACAAGATGTGCCACCGGGATTACCACCCATTCGAGGGATTGAGCATCAAATTGACTTAATTCCCGGTGCATCGCTACCCAACCGTGCACCATACCGTACCAATCCAGAGGAGACGAAGGAGATTATGCGTCAAGTACAGGAGCTACTCGACAAAGGTTATATACGCGAATCTCTTAGTCCTTGTGCTGTTCCTATTATACTAGTGCCTAAAAAGGATGGTACGTCACGTATGTGTGTTGATTGTCGAGGCATTAATAATATTACTATTCGTTATCGTCATCCTATTCCTAGGCTAGATGATATGCTTGATGAATTGAGTGGCTCTACAATATTCTCCAAAGTTGATTTGCGTAGTGGATACCATCAAATTCGTATGAAATTGGGTGATGAATGGGAAACAGCATTTAAAACTAAGTTTGGTTTATATGAGTGGTTAGTCATGCCTTTTGGGTTAACTAATGCACCTAGTACTTTCATGAGATTAATGAACGAAGTTTTACGTGCTTTCATTGGACGATTTGTGGTAGTCTATTTTGATGATATATTGATTTATAGCAAATCTTTGGAAGAACATTTGGAACATTTACGTGCTGTTTTTATTGCTCTACGTGATGCACGTTTGTTTGGTAACCTTGGGAAGTGCACCTTTTGCACCGACCGAGTATCTTTTCTTGGCTATGTTGTTACTCCACAGGGAATTGAAGTTGATAAAGCCAAGATTGAAGCTATTGAGAGTTGGCCGCAGCCCAAAACGGTCACACAAGTGAGGAGTTTCCTTGGCCTCGCCGGATTCTATAGGCGTTTTGTGAGAGATTTCAGCACCATTGCTGCACCTCTCAATGAGCTTACAAAGAAAGATGTGCCTTTTATTTGGGGTACCGCACAGGAAGAAGCCTTCACGGTATTGAAAGATAAGTTGACACATGCTCCTTTACTCCAACTTCCTGATTTTAATAAGACTTTTGAGCTTGAATGTGATGCTAGTGGAATTGGATTAGGAGGTGTGTTATTACAAGATGGCAAACCTGTTGCATACTTTTCTGAAAAATTGAGTGGGCCTAGTCTGAATTATTCTACTTATGATAAAGAATTATATGCTCTTGTTCGGACTTTAGAAACATGGCAACATTATTTATGGCCCAAAGAATTTGTTATACATTCTGATCATGAATCTTTGAAACATATTAAAAGTCAAGCTAAACTGAATCGTAGACATGCTAAATGGGTTGAATTCATTGAGACTTTCCCTTATGTCATTAAACACAAAAAGGGAAAAGAAAATGTTATTGCTGATGCATTGTCTCGTCGCTATACTATGCTTTCACAACTTGACTTCAAAATATTTGGTTTGGAGACCATCAAAGATCAATATGTGCATGATGCTGATTTTAAAGATGTAATGCAGAATTGTAAAGAAGGAAGAATGTGGAACAAGTTTGTCGTTAACGATGGATTTGTGTTTCGTGCTAACAAGCTATGCATTCCAGCTAGCTCCGTTCGTCTTTTGCTGTTGCAGGAGGTGCATGGGGGAGGATTAATGGGACACTTTGGCGTGAAGAAGACGGAGGACGTACTTGCTACACATTTCTTTTGGCCAAAGATGAGACGGGATGTTGAGCGTTTTGTTGCTCGCTGCACTACATGTCAAAAAGCTAAGTCACGACTCAATCCTCATGGTTTATATATGCCTTTGCCTGTACCTAGTGTTCCTTGGGAGGATATATCTATGGACTTTGTTTTAGGTTTACCTCGAACAAAGAAGGGGAGGGATAGCATATTTGTTGTCGTGGATAGATTCTCGAAAATGGCACACTTTATACCATGTCATAAAAGCGATGATGCTGTTAATGTTGCTGATTTGTTCTTTCGTGAAATTATTCGCTTGCATGGTGTGCCAAATACTATTGTTTCAGATCGTGATACTAAATTTCTTAGCCACTTTTGGAGATGTTTATGGGCTAAGTTGGGGACTAAACTGCTTTTTAGTACTACTTGTCACCCCCAAACTGATGGACAAACTGAAGTAGTCAATAGAACATTGTCTACTATGCTTAGGGCTGTTTTGAAGAATAATAAGAAAATGTGGGAGGAATGCTTGCCTCATATTGAATTTGCTTATAATCGTTCATTGCATTCTACTACTAAGATGTGCCCTTTTGAAGTTGTGTATGGTTTCCTACCTCGTGCACCTATTGATTTGTTGCCTCTTCCATCTTCGGAGAAGGTTAATTTTGATGCTAAAGAACGTGCTGAATTGATTTTAAAAATGCATGAGTTAACTAAGGAAAACATTGAGCGTATGAATGCTAAATATAAACTTGCTGGAGATAAGGGTAGAAAACATGTTGTGTTTGCACCTGGAGATCTTGTTTGGTTACATTTGCGTAAGGATAGATTTCCTGATTTGCGCAAATCAAAGCTAATGCCACGTGCTGCTGGTCCCTTTAAGGTGTTGGAGAAAGTAAATGATAATGCATATAAACTTGAGCTGCCTGTAGATTTTGGGGTTAGTCCCACTTTTAACATTGCAGATTTGAAGCCTTATTTGGGTGAGGAAGATGAGCTTTCGTCGAGGACGACTTCATTTCAAGAAGGGGAGGATGATGAGGACATCAATACCATTGTTACGCCCACAGCCCCTACTGCTACATATACTGGACCAATTACTAGAGCTCGCGCACGCCAATTAAATTATCAGGTACTTTCGTTTCTTGGTAATGATTCTAATGTTCATGAGAATATGATGCTGCCTAAATTGGATACATTTGTTTTACTTACAAATGAAGGGCCTAGCTTGGAGAAGGATGGACATTGGAGCAAGAGCAAGCATGGAGACGATCCCATGCGCAAGGGGAACCAGAACGGAGTTACAAGTGATGATTTCAGGACTTTGAAGCCACCATAAGAGTGCATGAAGCCTTGGACGAAATATACAAGATGCCACTTCATAAATTTCGTCCAGAGGCTATTATAGGTGCTGCGTCACCTTATTATTGGGCCAGGCCCATGTAATTTCGAAATACATAAGTATAGGCTATTTTTAGAGTCCGTATGTGTGGGGAAACAAGAGATAGGGTTGATTTCGGACCCCTCCACCAAGGGCCACGAAATTCCCCCCCTCTTCCTCCATATATACAGCCCTTAGGGCGCCGTTTAGACTTTGGGTTTTGTTTAGATTAAAAGTTCGCCATAGCTGCAACTTCGCGTACTTCGTTTGTGTTCAACGACCAGACAAAGGCGTCACAGAACCCCACCTTGATCAATAAAGCTTTCATCTTATATTCGCAATATCCAGATTGCAATCTCAGTTTCTTGCTTGTTCTTCGATTGCTTGCAGGAACAGACCCTCGTGGTCAGGTTGATCGTGCTCCGGCGTGGTCAATAACCTCTCGGAGTTGGTTTAGCGATTGCTAAGGCGCGACGTCCTCGCACGTTCGTAGTCGGATCGTCAAAGTCGACTTCCACCAAAGCGAAATCCATCATCTCATCGAAAGACGGGACACCTTTGCCTCTATCACGGATCGACAAAGTCATCTTCACCAAATCGATAGTTATCATCTCATCAGAAGATCGGGACCCCCGCCTCTATCAACCATGTACAGTCATCTCCTTATTCCTCTCGGTTGTTAACCATGTTGACAACACCGGAGGGCGGCGCCGCGGCGAGCGAACCAAGGCGGAGGACGATGGTCAGGCCTCGGACGGGAACGAACAGGAGCCGGGAAAGATGCGCAGGGTTTTAGGGTGCGATGTGGCCATGATGCGTGTGCAGCAGCATAGCCAGCCGTGGTAGGCGGGAGCAGGCGGTCCCGCCAGCGCTGGTTTGGCTTTGGCAGCTTGAGGAAGAAGAGACTGAAGAAACACGACAGACGTTGAATGTCAATCAAACGATCAAGGTTGGCACAATCGTTTGTTTACAAAGCCGACACCAAGTAGCATACTTTTTTATATATAGGAAGAAAAGAAAATTTGGGCTTGTTGGCCTGATAACATTCCCAAAACTACGACCGTTCGATCTTGTGTCGCAACTAAAACTGCAAGGAAAATGCATTCGTCTGCCATCCTCCTCGCAGGGAACGTTCGCCACATAAATGACTAGCACCCTTGGTTTTCAACCGAGAGGTCTTGGGTTCGTGTCCCAGGAACTCTCAGTTTTATCCTCCTTCCTTCCTCGCAAAAAAGGGAAAGAAAATCAAAGACTTGGGAAGGCGTACAGAACAAGCTAGTGTACCAGTAAAGAGATGTTGCCGAGTTTTAGAAAAAAGAGAGATGTGCTTCTGTAGCTGGTTCGAATCCAAACCTAGACTATGACTATATATGGTGCTATGCTACTGTGCAAGTAATGAAACTGACATATCCAACGTTTGCTTCTCCTCTTCTCTACTTACTCTGCCTAGCATCAGAAGCTCTGCCCACAGCAACCATGTCCGCTGGCTGCTCGTCCACCTGCTCTTCAGCAGGCAACAACGAGATATGCGCCAAGTCACCACCCGTACCATCGCCTGTGGGTCTCATCACACACCCGCCGGCACGCGCACCGCAGCCGATTGCTCATCGCAACCCGCTGCCGTTGGTGTGGCGCCACTGCTGCAAATCACGCGGAGACATCCGTCGTGTCTCTACCACAATCCTCAACCATGGCCGAGTCTTCTACAAATGCCCGAATCATGGGGTAATAATATGTTTAAGTGTTGTTCTGCTGCTTTCAGTTGCTGATTATTTTAATAGTTTGGTTGATGATCTTCCAATTTGATTCGTGCAAAAAAGGGAAGATTCGTGTGATTTGTATTTCTAGGAAGTTGCTGATGTGGGGGAATGCAATTATGCTGATTATTTGGTTAGCCGAGGAATCCCAATACCAGCAGGTTGGGGTGTTGGACAAGTAACTAAAGGAACAGCGGAAGAGGAATGCAGAGCAGAAGGTTAAAGATGTAGTTCCTCTGATCATGGCCAAGCAACAGCTGTTGAACGACCTTGACAGCAATGAGGAGATGAAAGAGCTTGTGAAGATATAGGGCAAAATCGATGTGCTCTGTAGGATGATTGTCTCTTTATTTGCAGTGTATGTAGCACTCGTGATGTCTTCAGTGGCTATGACATGAGAACTTTGCTGAAACTGGTAATGAATGAAACCTGTGTAGCTGGCTAGGCGTAGTGTTGTGAACATCTAATGATTTCTATTAACGGAAATCAGGGGGTATCCCCTTTTGCTCATACATAAATAAATAGAAGAGGCCCTATCGGTCAGCTTTGTTCGCATTCGAAGACGTCGAGCAAATTGCAATCCAACAGCAAACTATGTCATCAAATTCAAGTTTCACAGCAAAATATGAGTACAACTAAACAACAATGTCATCATGTTTTAGTTGTCATACAATCACCAAACACAAATCATCATACATAACAAGTGATGTTCTCATAGCAAAATACTAAACAACATGTTCATCAGGTTACATTTGTCATAGCAAACACAATTTCACATAGTAGATAAAAAATGTCTTCTGACAGGAAAATACGGCAAAAGCAATGTAATCATCATCCGCAGCAGCAGCGTCAACATCTTCGCCATGTGTATCAGTCTGAATCGTAATTCCCCACAGTGTCTTCTTCTTCTTCATCCTCAACATCCTCGATCATTGGCTTCTTCTTGATCAACTCTTGTATGTCCACAGCACGACATGCAATCTTTTCACCGGCATCATTAACGTGATGGTTCTCAAAGATATTTGGAACATCTGTGTTATCTTGTACATCAGGAGCAGTGTAAGCATCATCTTGTTTTGCAACTTCATTAAACGAATTCCTCTGCTCAAACCTTTGCAATACTCTCCAGTCATCGCTACGTGCAAATGTGTCTTCCATGAAAAATATATGTGTTGCTTGATTTGCAAAAATAAAAGGCTCGTTGGTCTGGTACGCCGCCTTGACATTGATGGATCTGAAATAATCATCAGCTCTGGGTTTTGCGATCCTGGAAAACAGGTTATACCAACGATGGCACAACAGAACCACACACCGATGATCCTCAAAACTGGAGACATACTGCAATTGAACAATGTCTGTTATGTTAGCATACATTTTAGTTGTCTCTTTGTCATATGTATCCGTGCTCATGATGGCACTGTTTTGTGTCTTCCTGCCTTCGTCTCGTGCAAGGGTGTTGTAGGGCACATCTCGAACAACGCAAGATTCATAATGTCTTACCCGAGTATCAGGACCCATTGCTAGTGAGTAAAGGGCATCATCAACTGCCTGCCCATCCTCCCGCATCTTCTTAACCTATGGTTAGAAAATAGACAAGCTGATCATCTTATGTACTCAATATATTAAAAAAACTGACAGTGCAATTCAAAAGCTTACGCGGCTCTTGAACCATTTCGCAAATCCTGCTATAACCAGTTTGTCAATGTTTCTTGGATTTTGCGGTAGTAACTCCTTTTTGTAGATGCTGCACAACATAGTGATCGCGTCAAACATCTAAATATATAAGAATGTGCTGCAAGTTTAGTAGATTACGATGTATAAGCTGCAGTACTACACTTACTTGATATAAGGTAGTATCTCAGGACAGTTATTCAACACATACCAAACCATTTTGTCCAAATCTTTAGGTTTGTCCTCTTGTCGACTCTTCCCTGTAAGTCAAATAGAATAATCGAAAATAATGAGCCCGGGATTGTCTTCACCCACCTCTTTGCTAAGCTGATCAGCTATTTCAATGTATTTTGAGCAGAATGTCAAGCTTCTGTAGCAATGTAGGCCTCTGCAATGGAACCCCCGGGTCTAGCTCTATTCCTAACATAGCCCTTGAAAGTGCCTAGCCGCCTTTCAATAGAGTACATCCAGCCATACTGTACTGGACCTCTAAGTAGTGCCTCATCAGGTAGATGAATAGCCAAATGCACCATCACATCAAAGAAGGCTGGAGGATATATCTTCTCAAGGTCGCATAGGATAGTTGGTATCTTGTCTCTAAGACGCTCCAAAGCATCTATCCTGATATTTCAACTGCAGAGTTCCCTGAAGAATTGTCCCAACTCTGCAACTGCTCTGTATAAGTTAGGGCGGCCCAATCCTCTAAGGATAACAGGTAAAACCCTTTGAAGTAGGACGTGGCAGTCATGAGTTTTCAACCCTTGTACCTTGTTTCCATCTGCACTGACTCTCCTTTCAGGGTTGGAAGCAAATCCATGTGGAAATCTCACACGTGCCAGGACCTCGCAGAATTCTTTTCTTTTTACCTTGTCCAAGACGTACACAGCTGGTGCCATATCCCGTGGTTTACCTTCATCTTGCACCTGCAAATCCTGTCTGATACCCAGGTGTGTCAAATCAATCCTAGATTTTAAGGTATCTTTCGTCTTGCCTTCAATATTAAGAAGTGTGCCGATAATGCTGTCACATATATTTTTCTCGATGTGCATCACATCAAGATTATGCCGCTGATCCAAATCTTTCAAATACTCCAAGTTCCACAAAGTGGACCTGCGGGTAAACAATAATCTCTCTTCTGCCCTGCCACGCTTCCTTTTCCCGCTACCATTACCAGGATGGTTTCCTGGTGTAATATGCTTGACCTTCTCTAATTCCACTTGCAACTCATCAGCGGTGAGCCTCTTTGGCGCATCACAGTTTTCATGCTTTGCATTGAACACATGTCTTCGGTATTTTCTAGGATGCGGCTTGTCCTTGGCAAGGAAACGACAATGTCCATGTAACATATCTTGCTAAGTATTGCGTATGACAGCAGATTCCTGTCACAGCGAACACATGCATTGTAACCATGTGTCGTTCTCCCTGACATAGTGCCCAAAGCCGGATAATCATGGATGCACCAAATTTTAACAGCACGCAGAAAGAAATCAACTGGTGGGCTGCTATATAGGTCTCGAGTGAGAACACCTCTCCGTAGCTGTTGAAGTTCCTCCACAAGAGGCTCCATGAACAAATCAAAATCCTTTCCAGGACTTTTTGGACCTGGGATGAGCAAGGCCATCATGTAGTTTGATTCTTTGGTGCATACATTTGGACGCATGTTGTAAGGGATAACAAGCACTGGCCACATGCTATATGTGGCGCTCTGGTGGCCAAATGGGTTAAATCCATCTGAAGCTAATCCAAGTCTAATGTTTCTCGGGTCAGCAGCAAACTTTTTGTGTTTATGATTGAAGCTTTTCCACTCACTACCAGGAGATGGATGTCTCATTACATTCTGATCTCTATACTCCTGGTTCCTAGAATGCCACAGTACATCCTCTCTTGTTTCAGCATCATGAAACAACCTCTGCAATCTTGGTATAATTGGAAAATGTCTCAGAACATTATGAGGAATCCACTTCACAGCATCGCCATCTTTCCATCTTGATGATTTGCATTTCGGGCATTCACTTAAGTTGGCATAATCCTTCCGGAATAGAACACAATTATTCTTACAAACATGGATCATATCATATCCAATTCCAACTACACGAAGGAAATTCTTCATTTTACTGTAGGTGTGTGGTAGCTCAGACGCATCTGAGAAAGATTTGCGAAAAGCAGCCAACATCGCATCGAATGATTTGTTGGTCATCCGCTCAGATGTCTTCACCTTAAGAAAGGTGACCATAGCTGAGAATACTGGCAGCTTATTTCCTGGGGTGACAGCCATGTTGCATTCCAACATGCGGGTCCACCGTTTTTCTTCTGCAGGTGAAAGTTCACGGAATGCACGAGCATTTCGTAGCATTGTTTCAATGTTGGTCAAACTCACTGGCTCCGCCACCACCACCTCCTCGTCCTCTTCCACCTGAGCATCAGGCAGATCAAGATGGTGATCTGCTGCTTCCATGTAGTCAATAACATTGACGTTCATAGTTTCACCATGATGAACCCACGTAGTAGATGTGATCGACATCCCATACAAGTGTAGATGATTTTGCACAGTTGACTGGGGTCTTGTAACTGAATTCATAAAAGTGCTACACGGGCAGAGCACATCTGATTTTGGATAAGCTCTGATGAAGTTCATGAAGTTTTCAACCCCCTCGACATATGCAGCGGAGAATCTTCGAGGAGAAGTTATCCAAGTCCTATCCATCTGTTAGACATACAAATTAGTTCTTCTACTAGATACTACAGGAAAAATATATATGCATTTTTATGAAGTCCAGAAAAATACCTAGGTCGATGTCTAAAGCTATGGCAAGATATTTGGACGAGCAGATCTAAGTAACGAAATATATGTAAAGCTAATTCAGCAAACAGATTTGAGTGCTAAATTATGGCAGGTTGTTTCAGCCGTCAATGAGGCCGAGCACACAGCCATCAAACTATCGAGGGCCATCACAGCAACAAAGATCGAGTATAAAATGGTGTAGAGCTATTTCACCTAACAGATTGGCTACTAGACCATGGCAATCTACGTCACAATAAATATATGGCAGGATATTTTAGCAACTAATCGGCCTTGGCATGCCATCTCAGCTAAGCAGATTGAGTGTAGAACAGGGCAAGGAAGCTTCTTAAGCAGAGCATATTGACTGTAAACTACTTTGGCAAACAGTGTGATTAACAACGTCTATTAGCTAACATTCAGGGCTAAACCGACGTGAACAGGGCCTCAGTCTAGAATGCGCATACCGTGGGAGAATCTGACTGTCGTGCGTCTCCACACGAACGTCGCCAGCGGTGGCGGCACTGACCGCCGTGCGCCTCCACAAGAACGTAGCCAGCAGCGGTGGCGCGGCTAGAGGACGACAGTCTACGAGAGCGTACTGTGGGAGCGGGAGGATTGTCGTGCGTCCCCTCGACGAACCGCGGAGCCAACGTATCGGCGCGGCGGGGAGGGCGGCTTTGGCGGAGCGAATGAAGTGGAGGGGCACGGGGGGAGGGGGGTTTGGGGAATATTATTGGCTAGTTGGCCGAAGGGCGGTTGAATCAGATTTGGGGCAAATTTTTGGGTGGGGGGAGGATTTTCTCGCGATGGGCGGGGGGAGTTTGGCGCATGGTCGGTTTCTCCAAGTGCAGTCCCACGTGTCAGTGAAGAGGCAAGCCGAAGCGCGTTCCGTTTGCGTGAGCCGTGTGCAGGACCGAACGTGTGTGGGGTGCAATGCGACCGTGATAGTAGTGCTGTGAGTGTACCGTCTTTTTTCCTTTTAAACTAGGTGCTTCACCCCCTCAAAAAAATTGTTGCTTTGTGCGATCCATCGAGACTACTACTAGTAATCCAGTAATCCCGAAAAAAATGGCGCGGCCGGGTCTTTTCCCGCACGATATGCTGGGAGGTTGGCTTAGTTGGGTTTTTTAGGACGAGTAATGCTACACCTACGTAATCGCGGTTATGTAATTAACGTAATGTGAAACGTGTGAGCTATTGATTGTAGATTGGGGGGAGGGAGGGGCCCACCACCATGAAAATCAGGGGAGGAGAGAGAGAGGCAATTTACGTTAACCCTTTCGTAGGTTCCCGTAGATGTAGAAAGATGTGAAATGCGTGAATGTGTAGTGGACGTACTATTGGAGTGCCTAGCTTGGCGCATAGGGTATTCCAAAAGTAACTCAAGAACTTGACGTCGTGGTCGGAGACGATTGTCTTTTGTACTCCATGGAGACGCAAGATTTCCCTACAAAAGAGATTGGCAACATGTGAATCATCGTCTATCTTGTTGCAAGGGATGAAATGTGCCATCTTAGAAAATCGGTCCACAACAACAAACACGGAATCCTTTCCATTTTGAGTTCTAGGCAAACCAAGTACAAAGTCCATGCTAATGTCTTCCCAAGGTTGATAAGGAATAGGAAGAGGCATGTAAAGACCATGAGATTGAGCTTTAGACTTAGATTTGCAACATGTAGAGCATCGGGTGGTGAAGCGTGAGACGTCTCGAAACATCTTGGGCCAAAAGTAGTTCTTGGAGAGCGTGGTGAATGTCTTATCTCGTCCAAAGTGTCCCATGAGTCCGCCTCCATGAGCCTCTTGCAAAAGTACCAAACGAAGGGAAGACTTGGGAATGCAAAGTTTGTTAGCTTTCATAAGATAAGCATCCTTGATATAATATTGTTCCCAAGAAGTATGCGTCAAACACTTAGCATAAGGAATAGCAAAAGATTGATCATTAGCATACAAGTCTTTGATGTGCTCAAAACCAATAACATTCAACTCAAGTTTATTGACAAGGATACATATGCGTGAAAGCGCATCCGCAACTACATTTTCCTTACCCTTAATGTATTTGATCACATAGGGGAAAGATGCAATAAATTCACTCCATTTGGCATGACGCTTGTTCAACTTAGTTTGACCTTTTAAGTACTTAAGCGTTTCATGATCAGTATGGATGACAAACTCATGAGGTCTAAGATAATGTTCCCAAACATGTAGTACACGCACTAAAGCATACAATTCTTTTGTCATATATGGGGTAGTTAAGTTGAGCACCGGAGAGTTTTTCACTAAAATATGCAATTGCTCGTTTTTCTTGCATCAAAACTCCGCCAATTCCGGTACCACTTGCATCGCAATGAACCTCAAAAGTTTTGTCAAAGTTGGGCAAAGCAAGAATCGAGGCATGAGTAAGCAAAGACTTGAGCTCATAAAAAGCGGTCGATTGCAAAGATCCCCAAACAAAAGGAGCATTCTTCTTACTCAAAGCATGCAAACAATTGTGCTAAAATCTTTCATAAAGCAACGATAAAAACCTGCTAGACCAAGAAAACTTCGCACTTGTTGTAAATTGGTGGGTTGGGGCCAAGTTTTAATTGCTTCAATTTTAGTTTCATCAACATGTACACCCTTGGAAGAGACAACGAAACCCAAGAAAACCACTTTGTCAACACCAAATGTGCACTTTCTCATGTTGGCATAAAGACTTTCCTTGCGAAGTGTTTGTAAAACAGCCCTAACATGATCAAGATGCTCTTTCATGGTTTTGCTAAACACAAGAATATCATCGAAGTAAACCACAACAAAGACTCCAATATAAGGTCGAAGTACATGATGCATGAGACTCAAAAAAGTACCGGGATCCTCCAATAAACTCATAGGCATAACTAACCACTCATATAAGCCAAATTTGGTTTTGAAAGCAGTTTTCCATTCATCACCCTCGTGAATGCGTATTTGATAATAGCCACTTTTAAGATCAATTTTTGAGAAAAAGTTGGCTCCACTAAGTTCATCAAGCATATCATCTAAGCGAGGAATGGGATGCCTATAGCGAACGGTGATAGCATTTATAGGTCTACAATCGAACACAAGGGGAAACTTCCATCGGGCTTAGGCACAAGTATAACGGGAGCGGCACAAGGGCTTAAGCTTTCACGTACAAGACCATTGTCGATTATTTGTTGTACTTGCCGTTGAATCTCCTTGGTTTCTTCGGGATTGACACGGTACGGAGCTTTGTTTGGAAGTGGCGCTCTGGGGATGAGGTTGATTCGATGCTCAATGCCTCGTATAGGAGGTAGACCCGGAGGTAGCTCATCGGGGAAAACATCTTGAAATTCCTGCAAAAGAGATTGAAACACCAAAGGTAGCTCGTGAATGGTGTTAGTTTTTGGTTCTCCATCCTTGCACACAAGGACGAAGTGCATCACACTCGATGGTTTCTCACACACTTCCCTCATCTCACTTTTTGTGGCAAATAGTATGAGGTTTTTCTCTCTAGGCGAAGAGGCGCTCAAGTTTGGCTTGTGGATCTCACTCACTTTTTGGTGGATCTCTGTTTCACTCTTCTCTCTATGGTGGGTGGCTTGCTTGTCGACTATCACTTGACCAGGAGACATAGGTCGTAGCACATATTCCTTCCCTTTCATCTTGAAGCTATAGTGGTTGGTACGCCCGTTGTGGAAGACACCACGGTCGAATTGCCATGGTCGACCAAGAAGGATGTGGCAAACGGTCACTGGGACCACATCATACTCCAAAGTGTCTTCATATGCACCTATTTTGAAGGAGACTTGGACCGTATGCTCAACTCGTATAGTGCCGGAGTCACTTAGCCATTGAACCTTGTAGAGGTGCGGGTGCTTCTTCTTGACCAATTGAAGCTTGGAGCATAGTTCTTCACTTGCCAAGTTGTGGCAACTACCTCCGTCAATGATGACCTTGACGGACCTTCCATTGATGCCGGCCTTTGTGTGGAAGATGTGGCATCGTTGGTCTTCTTCTTGTTGATGTTGAAGAGTCAAGACCTTGGAGACAACAAGAGCGGGTCTCGTATCTTCATCACAAAAGTCTTGGTCATCTTCATCGTCATTCACTCCCCTATGCATGGCCACTTGCTCAATAGCTTCCATTTCATCTTCACTCATTGAGTCGTAGGTGCCATCATCGTTGAGGATCATGGTGCGCTTGTTTGTGCATTCATAGGACTTGTGGCCTCGGCCTCCGCAAGTGAAACACTTGAAGGAGCTTGTCTTGACGGTCTCATCGGTCGGAGTAGATGAAGAAGCACGTGACTTGAAGTTGCTTGTAGTAGGAGGAAGACGACTTGAACTTGACGAATGTTTATTGTAACTTGACATGTCGTCGTTGCTTGGAGAAGGTTTGGTTGATGTCGAAGTTGGAGTAGTTGTTGAAGCTTGGTTATTGGAGAAGTCGTAGGTCTTGGATGAGTACTTGGTGTACTTGAAGTCATCTCGCACTTGACGTTCCGCCTTTGTAGCTTGATGCACGAGCTCGATGAGGTTGGAGTAGGGTTGGTCGGCGATCTTCAAGATGGGATGATTGAGTCCATTCAAGAATCGTGCCATTGTTTGCTCATCATCCTCCGTGACATTGGCTCGAATCATGGCAATCTCCATTTCCTTGTAGTATTCTTCAACACTCTTTGTTCCTTGCTTGAGGAGTTGTAGCTTCTTGAAGAGATCACGATTGTAGTAGGTTGGTACAAAACGTGCTCGCTTGACATCCTTCATTTGAGCCCAAGTGGTGATTGGAGGTTCACCTCTTGCTTGTCGGTGCTCAAGGACTTGTTCCCACCATATGAGCACATAGTCTTGGAACTCAAGTGATGCCATAGCGATCTTCTTCTTTCCTCATAGTTGTGCAAACGAAAGATTTTGTCGACCTTCAATGCCCATGAGAGGTATTCTTCGGGATCATTGCTTCCATTGAACTTGGGCATTGTGAATTTGAGCTTGCCATAGCATTGCTCTTCATTGTGTTGTTGGCGATTGTGATGATGACGCCCTTGACGTGGAGGGTAATCATCCTCATGTTGCTCTTGGCGTGGAGGAAGTCCATGATCAACTTGCTCTTGTTGAACTTGAGGTTGAGGTGGATCTTGACGAGCTTGTGAAGGAGCTTGTGGAGCTTGATGTTGGACACGCGGATGGTAGTTCCTCTCTTGGATTTCTTCTCGAAGGGCTTCCTCTTGATTGCGCCGTGCGCGATTGCGGTTTGCGATAGCTCGGTTTGATTCTTGAAGGGCACGTTGTGCCTCAAGAGCTTGTGCTTCTCGTTGTTGTTGTTGAAGACGTTGAGCCTCGGCGTCTTGTTGCTCTTGGTGTAGACGCGCTCGTTCTTCTTCTTCTTGGTGACGAAGACATTGTCGGTCTTGAGCTTGGGCAAAAGCGGCTTGATTTGATTGAGGACGAGGGACTTGCTCACCGGCTTGCTCTTGTGAATGCTTGGCGTGGAGCGGGTTGTGAGATGCATGACGGTCTTGATGCGCAGCTCGTCGAAGAGTGTTTGATGACGGTGTACTTGAGCCGGAGAAGGAGTCGTCGGAGTGTCGACTTGAGTGGCTCCGCCTTGAGTATGACGATGTAGAAGGAGGCCGGTTGACCAACAAGGTGCGGATCTCGTCCATTCTTGCATCGTTCTCTTGCTTGTGCGCGTCAAGCTTGTTGTCGAAGTAGTCTTGTGTACGTTGCTCGGAGAGTGGCAAGTCGGTGGCGAGGTTGTCGATGCGGTCGTTCATTGCTTGTTGCTCTTGATGTAACGCTCGTTGTGCACCAAAGAGGTGGCTCTTGGTGACGTAGAATGACATGTCGTCGTTTTGCTCGATGAAGAGTGGGTTTGTAGAAGTACTTGGCCTATCCATCATTCCAAGCAAAATGTGAGTGGTAGAAGGAGAAGAACTAATACCACTGTACCTTTGACCGATGTTGATGATGAATCAAGTTCATTCAAATGCGGACAATGAAATAGCACTATTGGTACCAATTCTTGTCAGCTCTCGCACCTACACAAGTAAAAGCTTATGGTGGAGCTTTGTTAGGATGGTGGCATAAAATTTGATGCAATAGTAAGTGAGCTTCAATAATGTTGGAAATGATTCGCAAATTTGCAAATGCAACAAGTAGACCAAGCAAAATAGTGGAGCACGGGAACACACACGCAAATAGATAGATGGGATTGTGCAAACCAAAAGTGAGCCAAAACGTGGAACCCAAGAAAATGCTCTTGTTGCACAATACTAGAGAGACGCTAGCACGATTGCACAATAGGTGGATACGGAACTTGTGCACAGCCTACTAGGCAAAAATGCAACTATCTCTATCCCACGTATGCTATATGTATGGTATTTCGGTGCATTGATCCAAGATGATCCAATATGACAATCTTAATGTAGTATGATGTTATGGTTCTTGTTCATAAGCTCTTTGCTTATCTTTCCTCTTTGCTTAAAAGCTTGGGTGGCTCTTTCACTTTTGAGCTCTTTTCTCATGCAAAACTTCATGAACCAAGATAGCAATTATGTATGTGGTGACAACTTTGTGACACACAAGTGGATCCCAAGATATGCACCACTATGGTATGGTATGTATGCTATGGTGTATGATCACTAATGTGCACAAGTCACGTTGCCGGCAATACTCAATGGCTAGTCTCGTTGGGTAAGCTACGCAAAATTAGGGACATGTGGGGTATCAATGGAATTGCAAGGTATGACAAAGATGTCGTCGATGTTACCGTCCTTGGCGATGATGAGACCCTTGCGAAGATGAGCCGTGGTGGTGATGAAGTCGAACCGTACCTAAATATCCGAAACACAATAGGACACGGGAGCCACAACTCAAAATCTCAAGGACCAAAATGTGTCAAAATCGTCATAGGAGGTATTGGGGAGGATGGTGGTGTATGTGGGTGATGAGGACATGACTACCTTGGATATGACCAAAAATATTGCATATATGCATATTTGTCAGGTGATTTCTACTGCAAACTATTCAATAATCTATTTATGTTAAGGACATGACTACCTTGGATATGACCAAAAATATTGCATATATGCATATTTGTCAGGTGATTTCTAGTGCAAACTATTCAATAATCTATTTATGTTATCCAGAACAAAAATACTTCACACACTTTTGTGTTTTGTCTAATTGCAGGTGTATGGGACATTTGTACAATCCACATATGAAGATAAGGAAGAAAGAGATGTTTATTTGCTGTCCAAAAAGTTCTCTCACGTCACTTTTGGCCCAAGAGAAGATAGAGTCCAAGTCTCTCACGTTCTGGATTCAGATTCGGACTGCACAGACATACCTGACTCAAAACGCACACAAGTTTTTTATACGGACTCCGAATTGGGTGATTCTTTTTTTGTTGGAAACTAGATTTCGTGCACTTTCCAACCCAATTGGAATCACCTTCAAATTCGTCCGGAGCGTTGAGTTGTGGACGAAACAATCTGATGCTGCAGCAGAATCCGAGTCAAACTACAAGTCCAAAGGTGTTACATCACCTCCACTTGGGCCCATTGGCCTTGTACTACCTAGATTTAGTTTTAGGCTGCCTTGGGACGTCCTCCCACCTCCTTGGCCGCCACCCCTTGCTCCTATATAAGTAGATCCATCTAGTAGCTTTTCCTTGGGATTTGTTTAGTTAAAAGTTAGCCATTGCAACTTCGTGTACTTCGTTTGTGTCCAACGACCAGACCAAGACCGCTTACGGATCCCCACCTTTATCAATACTTCATATATACTCGCAATATTCAGATTGCTTTTATCATATTCTTGCTTGTTCTGCGATTGCTTGCAGGAATAGACCTTCGTGGTCAGGTTGATTGTGCTCCGGCGTGGTCAATAACCTCTCAGAGTTGGTTTAGCGATTGCTAAGGCACAACGTCGTGCACGTTTGTAGTCGGATCGTCAAAGTCATCTTCACCAAATCGATAGTTATCATCTCATCGAAAGATCGGGACCCTCGCCTCTATCAAGTGGTATCAGTTTTCAGGTTGCTCGGTGAGAATTTCCAGTTTTCCTAGATTAGATTTATTTTCTTACCTATTGTCCAAGAAAAAGCCACAAAAAAGAGTTAGATCTATTCATCCTTGGTCCAAGCCAGTCTGAGCCTTTGCAATTTTCTTTTCATTGCTTGCATAGTTGAATTATCGGTTGCATCGTCGTGTCGAGTTGCTGGTCTTAGTGTCTAGTTCCTTTAGAGTTTCGAGTTCTGTTCACATTAGTCACGCTGCCGCTGCATCATTATCTCTTCCGCTGTCCACCACCCATCCATCAATTTCCACCACGTGCTACCCACCATTCATTGTCATAATAATAGTTGAGATCGTTCACATCTTCACTTGATCCAATCTGCATCTTATCTAGTTTGTTTTGGAAAGAGGGAGAAAAAAAAGAGAGAAAAAAAAAGAGAAAAAAAAGTCAGAGAAAAAAAAGGAGAAAAAAATCAAAAAAATCGGCACAAACTTTTTCAGAGGAAAGTTGGAGACAAAGTTGTTGTATATCCTGCTTGGCAGTTGTTTTTCATCATTATCTTCACTGCCGTTGTGATCTTCACTTATATCTTGTTGTCAAGAGCTACTTAGTATCCTTCATTGATGCTAGTTGTGCTACGCCGTGACCTCATTAGTGTTCTAGGCTCGCGTCTCTAGTCCGGTCTAGCCTAGGACCAGCACAGTACCGTCGTTGAGCGTTTATTCAACATTGCATCTTTGAATTGATTATTGCTAATCTTTTGCTACCATATATAGCCAACCCAGCTCCACATATTTCTACACCGTGTATACGTACGCTCCCCTGGCAATCGCTTTACTCAATATTCGGAGTTACTTGACACCGCTGGTTGCCGATCACCGCCTGCTGCATGGTAAGAACTTGTAAGACATTGATATTTGCTTTACTGTGAGCGTTTTACCACCACATCCTAGTAGTTATAGGAACATTATTTTTGGGTTTTGTTTCTTGTTCTACTAATCATGACAGGATCCAGAGTCAATTCATGGGCTTTGTCGATCGCGGGAGACGTGCCACCACCTTTGCAAATACCACAACCGTCACGAGAGGTGCACAAACATCCAAATGCACATGATCAGGTTAATGTATCTATACCACCATTTAATGGCCGTTTTAAACCTGCTTTATATATTGAATGGGAGTTCGACATAAAAAATATATTTGCTTCCCATAATTTCGATGAACATAAAAAGGTTAAGGTTGTGGTTGGTTCTTTCACTGGATATGCTTTGGTTTGGTGGAGTGAATATTGTCGGTTACACCCTGATTATATACCTACTACTTGGGATGATTTGAAACTTGCCATGCGACATACTTTCGTCCCTGCTTATTATACTCGTGACATGATTAAGAAGTTGCAACATTTAAAACAAGGTAGTGAAACTGTAACAAAATATTATGATGATTTACAAACTACCTTGTTGCATTCCTCTTTAGAAGAAAGTGAAGATGATTTTATGGATAGATTTTGGGGAGGATTAAACCGTGATATTCAAGAGATACTAATTCATGAAGAGTGTTATCCTATGGACCATTTGTTTCATCTTGCTTGCAAAGCTGAACAGGAAATAAAACAACGTGTTGGCCACGAGGAGAACAAGCGCACGGTGCACATTCCAAGAGTTGATATGATTGTTCCTTCAACTACTAGGCATACTATGACAACCACATCCGTTGTTGTCAGGACTACATCACCTCCACCATGTGACACATCGCCCCCGAGAGTGGCTACATCATCTGAGTTGATCATAAGAGGTAATGACAAAGGTACTGATCTTCCATCTCTACATGAGAATGATGAATGCCTTGTCAATTTGAATGCACCATCTGATGAGCTACCCACTACTTTGATCACACCACCTATTTTAGAGGACTATGTTGATAATTTGACTTTGCCATGTGATCAAACAACTGAAATACCAACAATTTTGAGTGCACCCATTGAATTAACTATTGATGCAAAAGAACCAATGTTTAATCATTTTGATATGACCTCTAATCTTGGTGATGATTATGTGTTGAATGACTTGTTGCATGTTTGCTTATTTAAGCATGTTGTAGCATGTAAATTTGATGCAATTAAGGTTTATTCACCAATGTTGGGATGGTTTAATGATGAACATTGTCAATCTTTTGAAATGAATAAGAGCTTCACTTATATGTGCAAACTGAGTTGCAATATTTTCATGCCTTCTACTTCTTGTGCTAATTTTTTGGCTTTAGATTTTATGAACTATGCAAGTTACTCATCTATTCATGTGTCATATATGCCAAAATCAAGGGAAGTAAAAATGAATGACATATACATATACAACATGTACACCTTGTCTCTTTTGTTAGCCACATTTCAGATTAAGCAACGCCGAGGACGGCTTTATTTTCAAGAAGGGGAGGATGATGAGGACATGACTACCTTGGATATGACCAAAAATATTGCATATATGCATATTTGTCAAGTGATTTCTAGTGCAAACTATTCAATAATCTATTTATGTTATCCAGAACAAAAATACTTCACACACTTTTGTGTTTTGTCTAATTGCAGGTGTATGGGACATTTGTACAATCCACATATGAAGATAAGGAAGAAAGAGATGTTTATTTGCTGTCCAAAAAGTTCTCTCACGTCACTTTTGGCCCAAGAGAAGATAGAGTCCAAGTCTCTCACGTTCTGGATTCAGATTCGGACTGCACAGACGTACCTGACTCAAAACGCACACAAGTTTTTCATACGGACTCCGAATTGGGTGATTCTTTTTTGTTGGAAACTAGATTTCGTGCACTTTCCAACCCAATTGGAATCACCTTCAAATTCGTCCGGAGCGTTGAGTTGTGGACGAAACAATCTGATGCTGCAGTAGAATCCGAGTCAAACTACAAGTCCAAAGGTGTTACATCACCTCCACTTGGGCCCATTGGCCTTGTACTACCTAGATTTAGTTTTAGGCTGCCTTGGGACGTCCTCCCACCTCCTTGGCCGCCACCCCTTGCTCCTATATAAGTAGATCCATCTAGTAGCTTTTCCTTGGGATTTGTTTAGTTAAAAGTTAGCCATTGCAACTTCGTGTACTTCGTTTGTGTCCAACGACCAGACCAAGACCGCTTACGGATCCCCACCTTTATCAATACTTCATATATACTCGCAATATTCAGATTGCTTTTATCATATTCTTGCTTGTTCTGCGATTGCTTGCAGGAATAGACCTTCGTGGTCAGGTTGATTGTGCTCCGGCGTGGTCAATAACCTCTCAGAGTTGGTTTAGCGATTGCTAAGGCACAACGTCGTGCACGTTTGTAGTCGGATCGTCAAAGTCATCTTCACCAAATCGATAGTTATCATCTCATCGAAAGATCGGGACCCTCGCCTCTATCAGTGGGTTTGGAATGTGTGGTGGATGTGGGGTTGTGGTGGTGGCCGAACTGTCAACTTCAGTTTCGTCAGGGTTTCAGAGACGTCCGTGTTTTGCGGTCGTCTGGTCGTCGTCGGACGTCCGGCTTTTCCGGTCGTCCGGAGCCTGGGCGAAAATCGTGCTCGGGATGAACTGCGAGATTTCGGGGAAGAAGAAGATGGTGAGGTCGAAATCGAGTGATTTGGTGGATGGAAAAGGGTGGGGAGGGTGGGTAAAGCTAGATCCACACGCAGCAACACAAATCCATGGACCAAATCCAACAAAATCTCAACTCACGAACAAATCACAAAAAAAAATTGGGGCTATTTTTGGTGGGGATTTTCGGATTTAGGACGAAAACAACAAAATCAAGCTAGAAAACACGGGGTAGGGGCTCCAAAAACGTGATCAACGTTGCTCATGATACCAAGATTATGTAGGGCAGAACCCTATGGTGACGATCTTTCACGTTTGGAGTGGATCCTACGGGGAATCACAAAGAACACGCGGAAGCACAAAGGGGAAACACGGGGAAAACGAGAGAGAATCACTAAACCGACAAGGAATCAATCACACAAGTGCTAGATCACCGAGAACAAAGAGTAACACATGATCCACAATCAACAAAGGTAAGGATACAAAGGAACCGTTCTTCTCCGTGAGGAGGTCTTGATGGTCTTCCCTTGAAAGGGGTCTTGAATCTGCTTGGGGGATCTTCTCCGAAGAGGTCGTGAACTCCGAGGAGAAGTATCCAAGTGGATGAGGAAGGCTCTCACACAAATATGAGCTAAACCAATGCTACCCTAGAAAGGTGGGGACGAAAGAGTATATATAGTCTAGGGGGGCGAAGAGCTACATGGGCTGCGGCCCAACACGAAATCAGCACTCATGTGTCGGACGTCCAGAAGGCGTCGGACGTCCGGGGCTTCATAACGGTCCGGACGTCTGGGGCTGTCAGACTTCCGTAAATTCGGCTCTGGTCCCGGTCGGCCGGTCGTCCGATGGCTTCGGTCTTCCGTTAATTTCCTCTCGGGTGCCCAGCTGCCGGACGTCTGGAGGGCGTCGGTCGTCCGTGGCCTTGGGAGTCGTCGGACGTCCGGCAAGGGCTGGTCGTCCGTGGCCTGTAACTCTGTCCTGTCTTCTTTCCCTCGCTGTAGCACCTCCCAGGGCTCGGACGTCCGGGGCCGGCCGGTCGTCCGGTGCCTATAGCTTCACAAATGGCCTTTCTTCTTTATGTCCGTGCTTGACGTCCTTGCCACCTTGGCCATTGGGTGTAGCTGTCTCGTGGCTCTCCTCCAGGTACCTGATCACACACAAAGTGTCCATATGAGGCAGTAGCCAAGTATCGTGAGTAGGAAGAGGGAGTTCGGAAAGGAGCGAGTTCACCTTATCTTCAATAGCCTTTGCTCTAGCTCTTGTCATGGGTCCAAGTGATGTTGAGGAAGATGTAGATACGTCCATGGGGATGAGCGAGGGATGCTCCGCATTAGGTTTGCTCTCAACTGCGGTCCCACAAGCGAGCGAAAACGCAAGATGAAGCGCGTTCCATTCAGTGAGCGACATGGAGGGTCCAGCATGCCGGGCTGCAACGCGAACGCGACAAGAGCAATGTACAGTCAAAACTGAATGATCGGTCGTCACCGGAACCACTATTCACACCAGAACCTTCGCTACTCGGCCTACGCCAGCCACTTCCCTAAAACCACACCTAATCTCCAGCCCATTCCCCCACCTTTCGATCCCCTAGCCCGCATCAAGCGTTCCCTATTTTGCCGGAAAGCCATGGTATGCCGCAAGATCACTTACTACAAGATGCTGACGCCGGAGCGCCAAACAGAAATCAGGGCAGCGGTCGGCGCCACAGACTTCCATTCCCAAGCTCGCTTTGCGGCGGGCCAGTCCCCGAGTTCTCTAGAGCCAACCTATGAGGAGGAGGAAGCCGATCCAATGTTCATGGCGGAGGTCGCGGCCCAGAAGGCCCCTGATGGGTATGAGATGATGGACGTCGACTTCGTGCCGGCGTCCGAGTCCCCCATGGTGCAGGCGGACCAGCAGTTCAACGTGACGATACTAAAGGAGGACCGGGAGGCAGAGGCTCAACTCGATGCGAAGCACGCGCATGCCGCTGCCATCGAGGCTCTCGAGCAGCCGGAACCGGATGTCGTGGATGTGAACTGGGTGGCGGAGGCTCAACTTGAGGCGGAGCACGCGGATGCCGCTGCCATTGAGGCCCTCCTGCAGGGGGAACCGGACGTCCTGGACTTGAACCAGGCGGCAGAGGCTCGACTCGACGCAGAGCGCGCGGATGCCGCTCTCATCTATGCCGTCCTGCAGGCGGAACTGGACGTCCTGGACTTGAACCAGGCGGCAGAGGCTCGACTCAATGCGGAGCGCGTGGATGCCGCTACCATCGAGGCCCTCCTGCAGGCAGAACCGAATGTCCTCGACTTGAACCGGGCTGTGTTGTTGTCCGTGCAGAGTGCCTGCACGCTCCGCGTGAATGAGTAGCTGGAGGCCGAGGACAACCACGGCGCGGAGACACACGTCGGCAGCTATGGCTGGTTCGCACCGGCAGCCAAAGACGACGAGGCCGTCTCGTTCCGCAAGCAGTGATAGTTTTTCTTTATGTTGTTGTTTTTATGGATCTTTTGTTGCGTAAAAACATATATTTGTTATGCAAGTCGCCTGACTTGGGTCAGTCTACCATTTCAGGCGGTTGGATGAATATCCTATGTCTCCTAACCCTGTTGTCCTTCTTCCTCGCCTCTTCTTCCCCAACAGACCACCGCATGGGCCGTACGGATACTCCCCAACATGCGGTTGGATAAACATACTCTATGAACGAAAATTATGTGTCAGTGGTAGGATGGTTGAGTTTGGTTTGTTCACATGCGACAGCACGTGTCACTGAGGGTGTGTTCCCTTGGTTTGGTTTGCGGCGTGCAGGAGCGACTGTGTGATGGTGCGGTGCTATCGCGGCGTGCAGGAGCGACCGTGTGAGGGTGCGGTGCGACCATGACAGCCGTGCGCAAGTGTACCTCCTTCTCATTTTAAAAACTTTAGGCAAGCTTGGCAAAAATGTGTGGCGAAGTTTCGCAATGCAAGGCCTAGACCCAAACAGGATAATTACGTACGTACTAGGAGTACTAGTGTTTAAAAAGAAAGGTGGGGTTTTCCTTTGTGGGATTTAATCGCTACAAATCCTCGTTTCATGTGTCAATTAATGCGTATTTTTTCTCCAAAGACCAAAGAGCTAACCATCTCACTCCTCATCGCTTGATTAATGCAGCTTGGACCAGGTACCTTGATGTCCCACATGTCAGTGAAAGGGACTAGAAGATTTATGAAAGCGAGCGCTCCATTCTTACAACTGAGGAGTACACGACACGACGGCCCACTGAACTGTCACTTGTACTGTATAGTACTATAGTTTTGCTGTTTTGCATGATCCATCGATACAAACCTGATTAAACAGGAAAGGGCGGGATTTTTCCCGCACGGTAGATGATACTGGCCATACATTTCAAAGGCAATTTTAATGTATGCAAACTGAATAATTAATTAACAATATGATATCTTGTAAAACTAAAAACACATATGATTTATTATGTTAGAGTATAGTAGTAGTGTTGTATTGCATAGTTGTTAGATGTAACATGCGAGAACATGTAGAGATGTAGTTTTGGAGGGCCTACAGAGAGAAAATCGTAATACGGTCACCGAACTTCAAAATAAGCTGATTACGGTCACTATATACGTTTTGCGGTGATTATACGGTCACTTGCTCACGGTTCAGCATCGGATTGCACTCTGTTGATAGGCCAAATAGTCTGCGTGGCGCCATGTTGACTAGTTAAATTGACCATGTTCCTTGTGGGTCCCACCTGTCAGTTCGCATAGGGAAAAGGTCAGATAAACACAAATTTACACAGGCGCGACAAAACTCCAACCCGTGTGCGGGAATCACCTAGTTGTGTATGTGTCTGTCAGGCTGTCAGGGCCTGATGTGTGCGCATGCACGTGTAGGTTGAGCACTTGAGCGTGAGAGTGTGTGTTGGTCCTGTGATGTACTGGTGTGCACATGCATGCGTGTGTGTGTGCGTGTGAGTGTTGCGCGTGTGCGTGGCTGCGTGTGTATGTGTGAGTGTTGCGTGCGTGCGTGGGTGCATGTGTTTGTGTGAGTGTTGCGTGCATGCAGTTCGTGTGCATGCGTTCGTGTGTGTATAATCACCACACCAACTCATGTGTGTTAAAACAGACGGCTCAGCATACCAATACAAGGCCACCTTGTCCACTGTGCCCGCGGTCATGACTTCGAACCACCGTCCAAATATATTTTTTGTCGTTTGTTTTCATTCTTACTAGCAAGTTGCCCGTGCGTTGTCCATAACATCAAGATGCATTTGTATGACTAGTTTATCTTGTGAGAGAAAAGGATGAATGAGGGAAGGCCTTATTTGCAAATGTGGAGAGGTGTGTGGGTACCTTTTTCCTATCCATTAGATATAAATCAGACGACCTATATTGCAGGATGGCAGGCACACCATCATCACCAACTCTGTTTTTTTATAAGAGTGTATTTTATGTATTTTATAAGAGTGTAGATGTAGAGTAGATACAAGCCGAGAGGTGGCACGATGGTAGTGAGATAATGTGATGCAACACTAGAGGTGCCACGTGGAAGGTTTAACTGGTCAACTAGTCATGTCTTGAGCAAATACAGAGTTGTACGGTGAGCCCGTGACTGTATAATAACCACTAAACGTAAATGGTGACCGTAATGAGTGGATTCTGAAGTACAATGTATGTATCGTGCTTTCGCTTCAAATACAATGATCGTCATTGCATATATCATGAGAGAAAGATGAAACATGCGTGAATTTTCCGGGGGCTTTCTTTTAGAGGACCTAGAGATAGTTTTGTGTGCATACGTGAAAGGGGCGTACAGGGGGTGTATGCGATGGAGAGAGAGATGCTCTTCGTTTCTCTTTATTATGACTAACTTTGTATATGGTATAAAAATATACATATTCACAGTGCGGAATAAATATCATTGTGGGCACCATGCAATGCAAATTAGCGTTCGTACTCCTCAATATAACTTTGTAATGCTGTATATATTTAGAAACTCTAAATAATTATTTGTCCACACTTTATTCAAAAGGAATGTTGTATGCGAAATAAACGTGAATAGAGGACTTTTTAGATCAATGGGGTACGTGATGTAACATGTGTGAATGTGTAGTTGATGCATTTGGCGGGGCCTAGAGAGGTATGTGTGTGTATTCCGTATTCAAGAGAGGCATGGATAGAGGGGCCAGTGGGGGGGGGAGGGGGCGTGGGAGAGATAGCACGAGAAATGAGAGTGGTTTAGAGAGAGAGACAAATATGATGTCACGACGAGAGATTCCCTTCCCTTGAGTCTATATATGCAAGGGGGGAAGGAATAGAGGCACCAGGAGAAAAAAAATTGTGTGTGGTGTTTCTGTTGGTATGTGTGGGTGTGAGAAGATAATGAGACGTGGGGGTAGAGGGTGTGTCACCGCGTGAGGTCCGGCGGGTCGAGGTGAGGCCCTTCGTTCGGTTCCGTCTTGCGCCACATTTGTCGGCCCGTGACGCATTTAGGAAGACCCATGGATCACTAGTCATATAAGACAAAGATAGCAGAATTGTGAAGGACTCTGTGTCCACTGACAAAGCCGGCTAGGATTTGTAACCCTAGGTTCTCAGACTAAGGTAACCCCTTTATCTCTGATATTACTATTCATCCAACCTATCTTTAAGTGTCATCCTACAGAATGCTCTGCAAGAATCATATTTATCGATTAGGAAGAGAGGTGTGAGACAATGCGTGAGAGACAAGCCTAAAGATAATCTACCTACATGAGACACGTAGGCAGGTCCATGTATATAGTGATAGAGGCAAAGGTGTCCCGTCTTTCGATGAGATGATGGATTTCGCTTTGGTGGAAGTCGACTTTGACGATCCGACTACGAACGTGCGAGGACGTCGCGCCTTAGCAATCGCTAAACCAACTCCGAGAGGTTATTGACCACGCCGGAGCACGATCAACCTGACCACGAGGGTCTGTTTCCTGCGAGCAAACGAAGAACAAGCAAGAAACTGAGATTGCAATCTGGATATTGCGAATATAAGATGAAAGCTTTATTGATCAAGGTGGGGTTCTGTGACACCTTTGTCTGGTCGTTGAACACAAACGAAGTACGCGAAGTTGCAGCTATGGCGAACTTTTAATCTAAACAAAACCCAAAGTCTAAACGGTGCCCTAAGGGCTGTATATATGGAGGAAGAGAGGGGGAATTTCGTGGCCCTTGGTGGAGGGGTCCGAAATCAACCCTATCTCTTGTTTCCCCACACATACGGACTCTAAAAATAGCCTATACTTATGTATTTCGAAATTACATGGGCCTGGCCCAATAAAAAGGTGACGCAGCACCTATAATAGCCTCTGGACGAAATTTATGAAGTGACATCTTGTATATTTCGTCCAAGGCTTCATGCACTCTTATGGTGGCTTCAAAGTCCTGAAATCATCACTTGTAACTCCGTTCTGGTTCCCCTTGCGCATGGCATCATCTCCATGCTTGCTCTTGCTCCAATGTCCATCCTTCTCCAAGCTAGGCCCTTCATTTGTAAGCAAAACAAATGTATCCAATTTAGGCAGCATCATATTCTCATGAACATTAGAATCATTACCAAGAAACGAAAGTACCTGATAATTTAATTGGCGTGCGCGAGCTCTAGTAATTGGTCCAGTATATGTAGCAGTAGGGGCTGTGGGTGTAACAATGGTATTGATGTCCTCATCATCCTCCCCTTCTTGAAATGAAGTCGTCCTCGACAGAAGCTCATTTTCCTCACCCAAATAAGGCTTCAAATCTGCAATGTTAAAAGTGGGACTAACCCCAAAATCTGCAGGCAGCTCAAGTTTATATGCATTATCATTTATTTTCTCTAACACCTTAAAGGGACCATCAGCACGTGGCATTAGCTTTGATTTGCGCAAATCAGGAAATCTATCCTTACGCAAATGTAACCAAACAAGATCTCCAGGTGCAAACACAACATGTTTTCTACCCTTATCTCCAGCAAGTTTATATTTAGCATTCATACGCTCAATGTTTTCCTTAGTTAACTCATGCATTTTTAAAATCAATTCAGCACGTTGTTTAGCATCCAAATTAACCTTCTCCGAAGATGGAAGAGGCAACAAATCAATAGGTGCACGAGGTAGGAAACCATACACAACTTCAAAAGGGCACATCTTAGTAGTAGAATGCAATGAACGATTATAAGCAAATTCAATATGAGGCAAGCATTCCTCCCACATTTTCTTATTATTCTTCAAAACAGCCCTAAGCATAGTAGACAATGTTCTATTGACTACTTCAGTTTGTCCATCAGTTTGGGGGTGACAAGTAGTACTAAAAAGCAGTTTAGTCCCCAACTTAGCCCATAAACATCTCCAAAAGTGGCTAAGAATTTAGTATCACGATCTGAAACAATAGTATTTGGCACACCATGCAAGCGAATAATTTCACGAAAGAACAAATCAGCAACATTAACAGCATCATCGCTTTTATGACATGGTATAAAGTGTGCCATTTTCGAGAATCTATCCACGACAACAAATATGCTATCCCTCCCCTTCTTTGTTCGAGGTAAACCTAAAACAAAGTCCATAGATATATCCTCCCAAGGAACACTAGGTACAGGCAAAGGCATATATAAACCATGAGGATTGAGTCGTGACTTAGCTTTTTGACATGTAGTGCAGCGAGCAATAAAACGCTCAACATCCCGTCTCATCTTTGGCCAAAAGAAATGTGTAGCAAGTACGTCCTCCGTCTTCTTCACGCCAAAGTGTCCCATTAATCCTCCTCCATGCGCCTCCTGCAACAACAAAAGACGAACGGAGCTAGCTGGAATGCATAGCTTGTTAGCACGAAACACAAATCCATCGTTAACGACAAACTTGTTCCACATTCTTCCTTCTTTACAATTCTGCATTACATCTTTAAAATCAGCATCATGCACATATTGATCTTTGATGGTCTCCAAACCAAATATTTTGAAGTCAAGTTGTGAAAGCATAGTATAGCGACGAGACAATGCATCAGCAATAACATTTTCTTTTCCCTTCTTGTGTTTAATGACATAAGGGAAAGTCTCAATAAATTCAACCCATTTAGCATGTCTACGATTCAGTTTAGCTTGACTTTTAATATGTTTCAAAGATTCATGATCAGAATGTATAACAAATTCTTTGGGCCATAAATAATGTTGCCATGTTTCTAAAATCCGAACAAGAGCATATAATTCTTTATCATAAGTAGAATAATTCAGACTAGGCCCACTCAATTTTTCAGAAAAGTATGCAACAGGTTTGCCATCTTGTAATAACACACCTCCTAATCCAATTCCACTAGCATCACATTCAAGCTCAAAAGTCTTATTAAAATCAGGAAGTTGGAGTAAAGGAGCATGTGTCAACTTATCTTTCAATACCGTGAAGGCTTCTTCCTGTGCGGTACCCCAAATAAAAGGCACATCTTTCTTTGTAAGCTCATTGAGAGGTGCAGCAATGGTGCTGAAATCTCTCACAAAACGCCTATAGAATCCAGCGAGGCCAAGAAAACTCCTCACTTGTGTGACCGTTTTGGGCTGCGGCCAACTCTCAATAGCTTCAATCTTGGCTTTATCAACTTCAATTCCCTGTGGAGTAACAACATAGCCAAGAAAAGATACTCGGTCGGTGCAAAAGGTGCACTTCCCAAGGTTACCAAACAAACGTGCATCACGTAGAGCAATAAAAACAGCACGTAAATGTTCTAAATGTTCTTCCAAAGATTTGCTATAAATCAGTATATCATCAAAATAGACTACCACAAATCGTCCAATGAAAGCACGTAAAACTTCGTTCATTAATCTCATGAAAGTACTAGGTGCATTAGTTAACCCAAAAGGCATGACTAACCACTCATATAAACCAAACTTAGTTTTAAATGCTGTTTTCCATTCATCACCCAATTTCATACGAATTTGATGGTATCCACTACGCAAATCAACTTTGGAGAATATTGTAGAGCCACTCAATTCATCAAGCATATCATCTAGCCTAGGAATAGGATGACGATAACGAATAGTAATATTATTAATGCCTCTACAATCAACACACATACGTGACGTACCATCCTTTTTAGGCACTAGTATAATAGGAACAGCACAAGGACTAAGAGATTCGCGTATATAACCTTTGTCGAGTAGCTCCTGTACTTGACGCATAATCTCCTTCGTCTCCTCTGGATTGGTACGGTATGGTGCACGGTTGGGTAGCGATGCACCGGGAATTAAGTCAATTTGATGCTCAATCCCTCGAATGGGTGGTAATCCCGGTGGCACGTCTTGTGGAAAGACGTCAGCGAACTCCTGCATAATGTTAGTGACAGCAGGGGGCAAAGAGGAAGGCACGTCCTCGAATGAAAATAATGCCTCTTTGCACACAAAAGCATAGCAAACAGATTTGCTGAAATCTAGCTCATCAATATCAGATTTGGTAGCAAATAAACATGCACTTTTCAATTTAATTTCAGAAGCAACACTAGATGGTTTATTATTAGGCTTCATTTGTTGCTCAAATTCTTTTGCCACAATCTGATTTTCACTCTTATTCTTCTCCTGTTTTGCTTTATTAGCTCTATTAATATCATCTTTCAAAATAGAATCAGGAGTCATAGGAAGCAAAGTAATATTTTTATCCTTATGAACAAGAGTATAATGATTGTTTCTACCATGGTGTACAGCATTTTTATCAAATTGCCATGGTCTACCAAGTAATAAGGAACATGCTTGCATAGGTACCACATCACAATCAACATAATCAGCATATGTAGAGATACTAAAATGCACACGAACAGTACGTGTTACCTTAACCTTGCCGCTGTTGTTGAACCATTGGATGTAGTAAGGATGTGGATGTGGTCTTGTGGTGAGAGAAAGCTTCTCCACCATCTCCATGCTAGCCAAGTTGTTGCAGCTACCTCCATCTATGATCACGCGAACAGAACGTTCCTTCACAACTCCCTTTGTATGGAACAAATTATGCCTCTGATTTTGCTCAGCTTGTGTAACCTGCACACTCAAAACACGTTGAGCAACTAAACATTCATACCTGTCAGCATCTTCAGGAGCCATGTATTGCGTCTCATGATCAGAATCTTCTCCACCGTGTTCGTCACGTGTAATAAGAGCCAAAGTCTCCTCACCATAGTCACTAGCGGACTCATACCCACCATCCTCAGTAACAATCATCACACGCTTAGAGGGGCATTCTCTCGCATAATGACCTCCACCCTTGCAACGTCGACAAATAATATCATGTGTTTGCCCTGTTGATGCCATGGATGAAGAAGAGCTCTTTGCAGGCCCAGAAGATGTGCTCTTGGCAGATAGTGGCGATTGTGCCTGCTTTATTGTATCACGGTTGGAGGTGGCAGCCGACGGAGGCGCCGGTGTAGCAGAACGTGTGGAAGTAGATGATGCACGTGGTGTCCATGATGAAGGTCGACCTGCAGAAAAGTTAGTCCGCGCCAATGCCTGTCGATCCTGCACTTCACGTTCAGCTTTACAAGCAAGATGGAATAAACGAGTGATATTAGTATACTCCTTATAATCTAGAATGGTCTGAATCTCTCTATTTAATCCACCCAGAAAACGTGCAAGCATAGCTTCATTCTCCTCAACAATACCACATCTAATCATGCCAGTTTGTAATTCCTGATAATATTCTTCTACAGAATTTTTTCCTTGTCTTAAGCGCTGTAATTTTTGAAGCAATTCACGTTGATAATATGGTGGAACCCAACGAGTACGCATAGCAGTTTTCAAAGCAGCCCAAGTAGCGGGAATAGGATATAATCTACAATGTTCAGACCACCATACACATGCAAAACTAGTGAAAGCACAAACAGCAGCAGCAACCCGTCTCTCCTCGGGATATTGTAAACATGTAAAACGTTGTTCAGTTTCTAACTCCCAAGTAAGATATATATCAGGAACATATCTACCCTCAAATGGTGGAATATTCAATTTCAGTTTAGGAATATGGACATCATCTCGTACCTGAGGTGGTGGTGCAGGCCTACCATTACGAATATATACCTGAGGTCGACCTGGTGGTGGTGGTGGTGGTGGCTGCACGTAGTGCTGATTTTGATCAACCTCATCCTCATAATCGCCCACATACTCATCATCCTCCTGGGTACCAGCAGCAGCAGTAGCAGGGGCCAAAGAAGCATCAACAACATGAACAGCAGCACCAGAAGTTTGGCCATCCTCAATAGGAACACGCTTCGCTCGTCCATACTGATTCGAAAGGATGCGTTGTTGTTGTTGTTGTTGTCGTTGGAGAGGTGCGTTAGGTGCAGCGGGTGGTGGTGGTGGAAGACGCGCGAGCAATTCATTAAACTTGTTATTGAGCTTTGTTTCGAACGTCTTCTCCATGCCATCTATCTTCTCCATGGCCTCTTCAAATCTGTTTAGCACATCTTGCACCTGTCCACTCATCATTTGCTGAAATTTATCATGCAAATCCTTATTCGTCATGTTCTCCCAGTCAGTCTCGTCGGCTTGTGATCCTGGCATGGTTAGCAGCAATAGAAACACACAAGAATATGATCCTACAGACTACTAACAAGAGGTGGTGGTGGGTGTCACAAATCCATCAAGCAAATCTCAAATTCTTACCAGTTCTTACCCAGCAGCAGGCGGTGATCGGCAACCGTTGTAGTCAAAAACTCTCAAAGCTTGGATAGAGCGATTACCAGGGAGAGTCAAACGCACGACGTAGATGTATGTGGAGCTGGGAAGGCTTATAATATGGTAGCAAAAAGGGTCAGCAATAATCAATTCAGAGATGCAAAGTTGAATAAACGCTCAACGACGATACTGTGCTGGTCCTAGGCTAGACTGTGCTAGAGACGCGAGCCTAGAACACTAACAAAATCACGACGCTGCACGTAAACAAGGGAAAAGCACACTCTGGTTTTTTTTTTCGCTCTTTTTTTTTTGCGCTGCTCTTTTTTTTTTGCGCTGCTCTTTTTTTTTGCGAAAAATCACTATAATGGCGAGTGTCTCAAAACGCTTCCTAGGTCAAACTGACAGGATGGGCACGAAATTTTTTCGACCAATTTTTTTTTCGTTTTTTCGACTGCCCGGACCCAAAAACTGGAAACGGGTCAAAAAAAACTTCCTATAATGGCACCTGCCTCAAAACACTCAGAAACACCTAAAAATAAGATAGCCAGAAATTTTTTCGAAAAATGCGTTTTCGAAAAATTTTGGGCCTAAACGGAGCGTGGTTTCCAGACTCTTTTTTTTTTCCGAAACCTACTCCGGCAAGGAAACACGAATCGGAAACTAGATGGATCCCGAAAACAAACCTAATAAGCAAGGAACTCGGATTGGTGGTGGATATATGGTTGTGGTATATGGCAGCGGTGGTGGTAGCGGTGGTAGTATATGGATATGGATCGGTGGTGGTATATGGACACGGATTGGTGGTGGTATATGGATACGGATTCGGAGTGGTGGTGGTAGATGGCAGGGGCGATGATGATGGTGCGGCGGCGGCGTGACAACTTATGACCAGAACTCGAAACTCTAAAAGACTAGACTCTAAGACCAGCAACTAGACCGACGATGCAACCGCAAATTCAACAAAGCAAAACCCTAAAAAGATTATGCAAAGGCTCAGATTGGTTCGGATATGATGAACTAACCCTAATTTTTTTGTGGCTTTTTCGTGGACTATAGGTATGAAGAACAGACTCGATCTAAACTACGAAAAACTGGAAAATCTCACCGAGCAACCTGGAAATCTGATACCACTTGATAGAGGCAAAGGTGTCCCGTCTTTCGATGAGATGATGGATTTCGCTTTGGTGGAAGTCGACTTTGACGATCCGACTACGAACGTGCGAGGACGTCGCGCCTTAGCAATCGCTAAACCAACTCCGAGAGGTTATTGACCACGCCGGAGCACGATCAACCTGACCACGAGGGTCTGTTTCCTGCGAGCAAACAAAGAACAAGCAAGAAACTGAGATTGCAATCTGGATATTGCGAATATAAGATGAAAGCTTTATTGATCAAGGTGGGGTTCTGTGACGCCTTTGTCTGGTCGTTGAACACAAACGAAGTACGCGAAGTTGCAGCTATGGCGAACTTTTAATCTAAACAAAACCCAAAGTCTAAACGGTGCCCTAAGGGCTGTATATATGGAGGAAGAGAGGGGGAATTTCGTGGCCCTTGGTGGAGGGGTCCGAAATCAACCCTATCTCTTGTTTCCCCACACATACGGACTCTAAAAATAGCCTATACTTATGTATTTCGAAATTACATGGGCCTGGCCCAATAAAAAGGTGACGCAGCACCTATAATAGCCTCTGGACGAAATTTATGAAGTGGCATCTTGTATATTTCGTCCAAGGCTTCATGCACTCTTATGGTGGCTTCAAAGTCCTGAAATCATCACTTGTAACTCCGTTCTGGTTCCCCTTGCGCATGGCATCATCTCCATGCTTGCTCTTGCTCCAATGTCCATCCTTCTCCAAGCTAGGCCCTTCATTTGTAAGCAAAACAAATGTATCCAATTTAGGCAGCATCATATTCTCATGAACATTAGAATCATTACCAAGAAATGAAAGTACCTGATAATTTAATTGGCGTGCGCGAGCTCTAGTAATTGGTCCAGTATATGTAGCAGTAGGGGTTGTGGGTGTAACAATGGTATTGATGTCCTCATCATATAGAAAGGGTCGATGGGGATTGTGCGTGTGTATGCTTGCGAGAGGAAGAGTGCTTGTGATAAAGGTTAGTGAAAACAGTTGTAAATGGTTACGAGAGGGAGGCAGGGTTATATCTAGAGCATGTGTGCGAGAAAGAGACCTCGGGAGAGAGTGTGTGAGCATGTGTGAGAGACCACCGATGGCGAGTGAAACTACACGTAAAAGACTGATGTACACATTGATTAAAGATATAAATTGTATCCAAATATTATGATGGGATCAAGATATTTGCAATTCGCGTAAGGAGCGGTCATTGATCCATCACACATCTAGATTCGATCGAATTTGAGCATGTATATGTTATTATTCGACACAACTGATCCACATAGTTAGTATTTTGAACTCCAGACAATGCATCGCTTTAGCAATCGAATATAAACGTCAGTACAGTTCATGTTGTGTGTGTAAAGCACATTATACATACGAAAGTTACACATTGAGCATTATAAATAGCTACCTATGAACTAGCATACATTTGAATTCAACTTAAGGTGGTTTAAAAAATCGAATTCAACATGAAGTCCATTCAATTATTTGAATTTGATATCATGGCATTTGTAAATCATACCTAAATTATGGGGGCACCAATCTTTGCTCTGATTTTGTATATAATAGCATATGTAGTCGTGTACAAAATAGATTCAAATTTATCTCCTCCATTCCAAAATAACCGTAGTTACAGGATTTTCAAGCGTCAAAATTTCAAAAAGAAGCGGATAATTTAATGAGGTTTTGAAACATACAAGGTCAAATATAACATTGTCTATTTAGGTCAATCCTCATAGTTCAAGAGTACTCTAAACATGAATGCTTGTGTTTCAAAATTTTGAACGAAGAGCCAAAAGAGCCTCTACTCGCCCGAAAACGCGTGAGACCAATGTTTGGTAGTACAAGGAAATTACTTTTCTAATAACTCCGACCCGTGAAACCTACCGGCCCGACGTCCAAAGGTCTAAACCGGGAGGTTTGTAGCTTCATTTAGACGCCACACAACCGCCTCCAAAAAACATTCATACACAATGGCCGCCTAAGCACACATGTGCGCGACTGAAATCGCTCCCGCCCACTATTTGGGACTCCTGGGATTACCATCCTACCCCCGACCCGCAGTAGGTCCGACATTTAAGAGGGGGGCAAAATTTGTACTTTCCCCAAATTTCAAACAAGCGCGTCCCATCTTCTGTTCAAAAAAGCCAAAAACAAGCACGTCCCAGACTGAAACATGGTTCTCCCCCCCCCCCCCGTCCCCCCGCCCACTCATCGGATACCCCATTTGTACTCCATGGGCGCCAAAACTACATCTCCACCAGCCGCGAAACCCCGGTGTCCTCCGTCCGCCACCCCATCCCACCCATCAACCGTCGCCCTCCTCCATCACGCCGGAGCCGATACCCCGACGTCGTCGTCCACCGCAACCTCAACCGCAACACGCTCCATGCCTAGTAGTTGGAGCCGAGGCCGAGCCGTCCGTACCCCAGCCAGTTCAACCATGTCGTCCTGCGCCTTAGCGCTGCCGCTCCAACTTCGCCACCGTCCACCGCACCGGAGCTGTTCCTGCTACGCCGTCCTTCGCCGCCTCGGATCTGCTTCCCCTTCGCCGATATACGGTCACGGCAAAACAGTCAACAATTTGGCCATGGGTTTGTCCAAGGATCCACGGCTCTCCAAAACATCGGTTCCCCCGGGAAAAACAAGAAGATCGGCACGACATATCGACACCACACTGACAACCGATAAGGGTACTCCTCTTCCCTTATTCGTGCAAATCTTACGTGTCTGCTTGCATGGTATTCATCCCACAGAAGACACTAGTTGACCGCTTCTTCTTCATACTAGATGTTCCTAGTAACTCGCGATGCACAAGGTTTCTCCTCATAAACTATTTCACCTTAGCTAGAGGTCTGTCGCCCCCCTGAATTTCAATTTCTGGCCAGTGGATTCCCAATTAACGGAAGCATTCCCCGGCATAACAGGCACTAGTACGCCTATTACGCCGGGGAAGCAGCGATTTGGTGTTTATCTTAGGGGTGTGTGCGGCCTAGAGCTACTGGCACCCGATCTGGAGGTTGGCCGGGATTAAATGGATGGTCTGGGGGCGCTACCAAGCACGGCGGTGGTGTGAGGTCGAGGGGAGGGTGGGGCGGCGGATGCAGGGGTCTGGGTCGGTGGTCGCTGGCGGTTCGAGAAAGATCGTCAACAGTGACTGGTGGGAGGTAGACAAGGGCCATCTGCCCGTTCCTTATAGATCGGATGGTTCATTAAAAAATTTGACTGACCTATTTATTTTTAGTCGACTGTTATCTTAGATATCACCACATGTGGTGGTGTGCTGGAGGAGTACCTGCATTTCCTGTGCTCATATATTATAGAATCGTACGGAGTAGAATCTAATTTTGTTTGCCATGAAATGTTGTAGAGCTATCATATGTCTCCTATCATTTATTATTCAGCCACCTGCTATCTGCTACTTTTACAGTGCACTAGTTCTGCACACACTTCACCCATACTCTCACTATTGTGTTTTTATGCAAGGGTATTTCAGAGTCTGCCTCGAGAGAAGCAAAAAAGAGAATAGAGAAGTTGAGCCAGCTTTCTTCGCGGGTAGGCACGACACGTTACAGCGCTATAAAGGGTGCAGTGTTAGCAGATGGAGACGATAAACGTAGCTCTGGAGTTGATGACCTCGCTCGCAATGAACCACCATCCCAGGTGCTTGCTTTAACTTCACGGTGTCATATGTGGTTGCATGTTCCATATGGTGTCTAGCTTGTATTTGAAAGGCCCAAGTCGGTCTTTCGGGCTGTTTGGTTCTAGGCCTAGCATTGCCACACTTTGCCACATATTTTTGCCAAGCTTGCCTATGGTTAGTTCATCAAAATGAAAGCCACAAGTTGGCAAGCCTAAGGGAATATTGCCACATTTTTTGTGTGTATGCCATGTGGGGTCCAAGTGTGGCTTGCCTAAGGTGTGGCTTGAACCAAACACTCACCTAAGTTAGTCAAACTTTCCTAGCTTTAGGTGTGGCAACATTTGGCAAAGCTAGTCACAAACCAAACAACCCCTTTATTAAGATAAGGAAAGATATATTTTTACATGAACCACCATCCCGTGAGCACCAGAAGACAAATAGCTAGTCAGGGCACTGGTCGAGCTAGTGACAAGCCCAACAAAGATAGGCATCACCTGGAAGCCAACTAAAAAGCTACGATGGTGGTGAAGCAGCCCGCCTTCCACCAGGCTCTCATGTCCTAGATGATCATGCTCACCACTCCAGCCGGATGTCTAACTTGTATTGCTTCCAATTTGGTTAAATTGCATCTGGTTATCTTACACATTATACCTTTGAATATGACATGCCTTTCTATTTTTGGTACATACTAGTACATCTGTGTATTAACCATGTTCTTACATCAAACTAATGTTCTTGTGTATCCCTCATCAATCACTTATGATGAGGCAGGTAGGCAAGTTGACTACTCATTTAAAGAATGCAACATCAACCTCCCGGCATGATTCTCAAGAAACAGCAATGCTAGATGAAGATAGTGAACGTAGCTTTGTATTTGATTACAGCATTTCCCCTACACTAGCATCGCAGGTGATTGCTCTAACTTGGCAGCGTGATATGTGGTTGCATGTTGCATATGGTGTCTAGGTTGTAATTCTTCCAATCTGGTTAAACTGCATGTGCTAGTCTGCTTAGCTTATACATTATACCTGTTAATGTGACATGCCTTCCTGTATTTAGTACATAGTACTTCTGTCTATTAAGCATGTCCTTACATAAAACTATTGTTTTTTTGTATCCCGCATCAATCAATATGACGAGACACCTTTAGTATATGCAGTGCGACATTAGTTGCATCTTTCATATGATTTATAGCATGCGCTGCTTCTAATTTGTTGAAATTCCATTTATGATGGGATGCTTTTAACTTGGCAGAGTCATATTGGTTGCATCTTTCATGTGGTGTCTAGCTTGCATTGCTTCTTATTTGTTGGAATGGTTTTTGTTTAGTTTACACAAACAGTTGTGAACATGCCATGCCGTCCTATTTTTCATACATATTACATCCTCCTATCATGTGGTTGTCTAACATCAAAGTTCAACTCGTCTGCATCACGCATCAATTTGTTCTAAAGAACTAATTTGTTATTCGTTTTTCTTGTCGGCTTGACTTAACATGGCACAGAGAAAGAGGAAGAAACACAGAATGGCAGGGAATGAGAAGCGGATGAATCCTGCAGATTCTGCTGGTACTGATTGTGCAATACAAGGTCAAAGTCTAGCAGAAAATTCTACAAACACGGCATCCCATGCTACACGAGCTACAAAAAAATCCAAACAGAAACAAATAGCTGCTACCAAACAAGCAGAGACAGCCCTAGTTCTTGCAACACCTACCATAGTACTACCAGCTGCACGAGCTACTTGTGCGTCAACTGAGCTAGCAGCACGTTCCCAAGCTCCCTTTCCACCTGACACTACTTCCCAAGCACTCTTGACACAAGACGAGTTGGCAATATCAGATGATCCTTGTGAGCTTCAACAGCAAGAAGGTAGTTGCTAGAGTCAAGTTACAGTTGCATGCTTCTTTATATGTAGTCTCACAGTTTGATGTACACTAACACTTCCTATGTTCGTTGTTGGACTAGCACCTAGGCGCAAGAGGAAACAAACATCGGGGATAATGATCGATAGGTTAACTAAATATAGAGGAGGAAGAATGGAGATCCGTTTTGAGGCAGGTTTAAAAAAGCCACATGATGCTACAGAGTCAGCCAAGTTAGTATGAGAGGTAGCAGTTGCCGTTAGGTGTCATGTACATATCCTCCCAACATGGATTCAGTACAGGAATGACAAAGAAGAAACCCAGTTCAACACCTTCCTTGACCATTTATCTATAAGTATGGTCATGTATGGAAACTAGTAATATCGTCTTGCTCTGTCCCATACTTTCTAGGTTACTGATTATGAGACTCCCATAATTTTCAACAGATGAGGTTCAAGTTGGATAGCCAAGATGATGCAACTAGACAAGCTTGCACCCATGTTTTCAAGTCTGCTCTGCGACAGTATTGGTATAACTTGAGGAAAACTCACTTTGAAGGGAAGGCTAACAGTGAACTTTCCCAAACATCTCTAGTGGAAAATATATCGGATGAAGACTTGACGGGCCTTGTTAAACACTGGTCTGATCCGAAGTATCAGGTACATTATATATATGTGATCAGATCACATGTTGAAGTCCTATTTACGCATGTGCCACACAAATCTATATTCTTGTAGGTCAATTGTTCAAAGAACAAGGCCAACCGTACTAAAGTGAAATTCCAACAAACGACAGGATCTCATAGCTATATTGCACACTACGAGGCTCTTGTAATTAACTGTTGTTTCACTCTTTTCGCTGTACCATATTATCAGATCTATATTGACTTGTTCGCAATGCAGTGGAAAGCCTGCAAGGACCAAAAAGTACCTGAACCAAATGCTGAGGAAATCTTCAAGGACTGTCACACCAGCAAGAAGAAGGGCATGACTACACCAGTCAAAGCCGCTGTTGTAAGTCCTTAATCCTCATGCCTTTTAACTACTACTTACTCTGACTTGTGCCTTGAACTACATGGTTTGCAGTCAATGTTTATTACTCTTTCCAATTTTGTACACAATTGTCTTAGCGTATCATTGCACCTTATAAGGTTTAAAAGAGAGGAGTGATGTTCCTTTGATCTTGACCCATAATCTAGTTCCGTGCTGGACTTGCCCACACAACATTACAATTGCATGTTTGTCTGTTCTCAGTTGTTTTGTGATATGAATGAAGTCATACTATGCTTACCGTATTATAAACTTCGTCTCTTTATCCTTAGCCCTCAATACAATGTAAAGAAATAGACAATACATTAGCGATGGTACATGGTCATATGTTTGGAACCTGGTTTTATTATGTACTTTGCAATAAAATACAACTAATATTTTACATGGGTTCACCTGAATAAGTTCTGTATATAGACCAAAGCTATTTTGTTTGGTTTTGCTGCCTCCTTAATATCTTCTGTTCTGGTACTACTAATGTAAAAACTTAACTTTTCAGCGAGCTATGGAAAAAATGGTGGAACCGCCACCTTCTGAAGGTGGCGAGGCAACTATAACCGCAATGTCAGCTCTTGTTGCAGTGGGTCAGTACCTATCCACTAATAGTGCCAAAAGCACGTTCCTACGTAATACTGGGTTGGTTGTTAAGGCAATCTCGTCCAAACTGCCTCATGATCAAGATATGCAAGCTCAAAGCAATGTTGTATCTGCGCTCCAGACACAAGTCCATTCCCTAATAGAGACCCTTTGTGAAACAAGGAGAGACATTGTTTGATGTCATCAAGATATGCATGGTTTTGAAACCAAACTATCAGACATTTGCTATGTTGTTCAGGAGCCAAGGGGAAATGAAGGCGAGGGTTATGGTGCTCCATCGGACAATACAACATCAAAATGTAACAGTCAGGTCAAATGAACTGAGCTTCTGAACTTTTGGTTGTGCATTTATCTGCTAGACTGTTAAGTTTTATGCCAACCTTCCTTTTGTTATATAGTTGTAATTTGTTTTGGTGCAATACAAAATTTATTCTTAACGTGCAGCCACCGGCTGAAGAAAATAGCAAGCCATTTTTGTATAGGGTAGGGTGTTCCCTATATTTGCACTGGTGGCGATCTTTGATGCGGAGTGGATGTAATCTCTGCAATCGCCTTAATAGCCTAGCGTTAGTTTCAGCCTTATTTATTTCATAGTCTTCTTTTTCCCTGGTTTGCTAGTGGCCGCAACAACCATGGGCCATATATGGGCCGTAGGATTCATGGGTCTCCTACGAGCCATAGGATCCATGGGTCTCCTACGGGCCGTCGATAAATGGGCCTCCAACAGGGTCGTAGAATCGATGGGCCTCTGGTCGTCGGATAAATGGGTCTACATGGGCCGTAAACGGACGTAATTGGTATCGGCCCAGCACAGTAACGGGCCGTTAACAGGCCGGAGGACAGCAAATGCTTAATTCTGTCACAGGCATAATGGGTCGTTAATGGGACAGAATATAGGACGGGCTGGAAACGGCGCAACGGGATAACAGGCCAGAAATGGGCCGACTCTTGCCATGGGCCGAATTTGGCCCATTAGGGGAACAAGCTAGTAACGGGCCGGAAGTAATCGAGGGCCGAAAAGGAGCCCAAGAACGTATGGGCCGTCAATAGGCCGAAAGCTAACACGGGCTGGAAACGACCCATGTGAATCACGGGCCGTTAACGGGTACAATGAAAATTACTATTCATTATGGGCTAGAGTCACCGTGGGCCTGTAAAGGGCCTAAAGATATGAAGGCCTCATATGGGCCGAAAGACGTTGTGGGCCAAACATGGGCCACAAGTGAAATGGGTTGGTGTTATATTCGACGCCCCACATGACATTGTTGGGCCGATTTCCTTTAGGGCCTAACGGGTCGTGAGTTACCGGGCCGTAAAATGGGCTATTTGCGAAGAGACCGTTAACAGGCTTTTCATGGGCCAGCCGTTAACTTTTGACCAAGTCAAACGGTCTGGCTTTGTAAGCTAAATGGGCCAGTGGTGGGCCGTGGCACGTGTCGACATATCATAGACGCCTATCTGACCCAGCTGACACGTGTTTCGTCCGGCCAATAAGAATTTTACACAAGGAAATTTCCCAATTGTCAGGGCTGTTAATGGGTTATCGGATCCAAAACCCGACCCGGTAGCTTAACGGTGTTCCGTTACGGTGGATGCCACGTGTCGGTCATCCTTGACGAAAGCACTTCTGTGACGCGCGATTTATCGTCATGGAAGTGGACACTTCTGTGATGATAATTTTGGTAATTTCATGGAACACTTCTACGATAGCACAGGTATGACTATCTTGATTCTGTCATAAAATCGTCATGGATGTACATGCATGACAAAAAACGCGACCTACTGTGACAAACACGTATCATCACGGAAGTGTATTTTCTTTGTAGTGCAACTTCCTTCAGGTGACCAGGAGCACGAGGAGGAGATTCTATTGCATAGGGTAGCATGCGTGCATATCCTTGAGCACCGTGCTGACGGAGTACACTGGATGCTCGACGAGGCACGGGGCATCCGCTGTGACCTGCCCTACGCAGGGTGCATGGGCCCTAGGGGCCTCAACGGGCGACATGGGGGCTGAGCTCTCTGGGACTTTACAACCCTGCGCGGGCCGTCGGGCTTTCCTTGAGCACTGGCGCATTCCTCTCGGATCGCCACGAGCGCTGCATTGGCTGAATGTGGGGTGGTCGCCAAGTAAAGCACCAAGGGCTCGCGGGAGCGGGGTGCCACCATGATAGGCGGGCTTGTGAGGTATTTCTTGAGATCTTCGAAGGCCGCCTCCGCCTCAGAGGTCCACTCAAAAGGACCCTTTCTCCTCATCAGCTTGAAGCATGACAGTACGTGCTCGCCTAGCTTGGAGATGAACCTCCCTGATGTCTACTATGCAACCTTCTTCTTGTAGACATTGTTGGGCCTCCAAGTGCAGAGGTTTGTAGGACAGTAGAAAATAACAAAGAGTCTCTTGTGTCCCCAACACACCCAATACAATGGTAAATTGTATAGGTGCACTAGTTCGGTGAAGAGATGGTGATACAAGTGCAATATGGATGATAGATATGGGTACTTGTAATCTGAAAATATAAAAACAGCAAGGTACCTAATGATAAAAGTGAGCGTAAATTGTATTGCAATGGTAGGAAACAAGGCCTAATGTTCATACTTTCACTAGTGCAAGTTCTCTCAACAATAATAACATAATTGGATCATATAACTATCCCTCAACATGCAACAAAGAGTCACTCCAAAGTCACTAGCAGAGAACAAACGAAGAGATTATCGTAGGGTACGAAACCACCTCAAAGTTAGTCGTTCTGATCGATCTATTCAAGAGTCCGTAGTAAAATAACACGAAGCTATTCTTTCCGTTCAATCTATCATAGGGTTCGTACTAGAATAACACCTTCTGACACAAATCAACCAAAACCCTAATGTCACATAGATACTCCAATGTCACCTCAAGTATCCGTGGGCATGATTATACGATATGCATCACACAATCTCAGATTCATCTATTCAACCAACACAAAGTACTTCAAAGAGTGCCCCAAAGTTTCTATCGGAAAGTCAAGACAAAAACGTGTGCCAACCCCTATGCATAGGTTCATTGAACCCGCAAGTTGATCACCAAAACATACATCAAGTAGATCACGTGAATATTCCCATTGTCACCATAGATAAGCGCGGCAAGACATACATTAAGTGTTCTGAAATCCTTAAAGACTCAATCCGATAAGATAACTTCAAGAGGAAAACTCAATTCATCACAAGAGAGTAGAGGGGGAGAAACATCATAAGATCCAACTATAATAGCAAAACTCGCGATACATCCAGATTGTATCACCTCAAGAACACGAGAGAGAGAGAGAGAGATCAAACACATAGCTACTGGTTCATACCCTCAGCCCCAAGGGTGAACTACTCCCACCTCGTCATGGAGAGCACCAGGATGAGGAAGATGGCCACCGGTGATGGATTACACCTCCGGCAGGGTGCCGGAACGGGCTCCCGAGAGGTTTTTTGTGGCTACAGAGGCTTGCGGCGGCGGAACTCCCGATCTAGGTTATTTTCTAGAGGTTTTAAATTTATAGGAATTTTTGGCGTAGGTCTCACGTTAGGGGGTTTTTCGGGCTGTCCACGAGGCAGGGGGCGCGCCCAAGGGGGTAGGTCTCGCGCTCCACCCTCGTGGGCGCCTCAGGACTCTTCTGGCCCAACTCTTTTACTCCGGGGGCTTCTTTTGGTCCATAAAAAATTGTCAAAAATTGGCACATCAATTTGATTCCATTTGGTATTCCTTTTCTGTAAAACTCAAAAACAAGGAAAAGAATAGAAACTGGCACTGGGCTCTAGGTTAATAGGTTAGTCCCAAAAATAATATAAAAGTGTATAGTAAAGCCCATAAACATCCAAAACAGGTAATATAATAGCATGGAACAATCAAAAATTGTAGATACGTTGGAGACGTATCAAGCATCCCCAAGCTTAATTCCCGCTCGTCCTCGAGTAGGTAAATGATAAAAACAAAATTTTTGTTGTGGAATGCTACCTAGCACATTTCTTAATGTAATTTTATTTATTGTGGCATGAATGTTTAGATCCAAATGATTCAAAATAAAAGTTCATATTGACATAAAAATAGTAATTCTTCAAGCATACTAACAAGTAATCATGTCTTCTCAAAATAACATGGTCAAAGAAAGCTTATCCCTACAAAATCATATAGTTAGGCTATGCTTCATTTTCTTCACACAAAATACTCCCAACATGCACAACCCCGGTTTCAGCCAAGCAATTGGTTCATACTTTTTAACGCGCTTCAGCTTTTTTCAACTATGGGTGGAATAGAATATGCTGATGGAGGTTGTGTGGAGAAAACAAAAAAGGAAAAAGTCTCACATTAACGAGGCTAATCAACGGGCTATGGAGATGCCCATCAATTGATGTCAACTTGAGGAGTAGGGATGGGCATGCAACTGATGCACTAGAGCTATAAATGTATGAAAGCTCAACAAAAGAAACTAAGTGGGTGTGCATCTAACTTGCTTGCTCACAAAGACCTAGGGCACTTTGAGGAAGCACATCGTTGGAATAAACAAGCCAAGTTCTATAATGAAAAATTCCCACTAGTATATGAAAGTGACAACATAGGAGACTCTCTATCATGAAGAGCATGGTGCTACTTTGAAGCACACGTGTGGAAAAATATAGTAACATTGTCCCCTTTTTTTTGGGCCTTTCCTTTTTTTCGCCTTTTTTCACCTTTCTTTTTTTAAGGGATAATGCTCTAATAATGATGATCATCACACTTCTATTTATTTACAACTCATGGATTACAACTCGATACTAGAACAAGATATGACTCTATATGAATGCCTCCGGCGGTGTACCGAGATATGCAATGAATCAAGAGCGACATGTATGAAAGAATTATGAAGGCGGCTTTGCCACAAATACGATGTCAACTACATGATCATGCAAAAGCAATATGACAATGATGGAACGTGTCATGATAAATGGAACGGTGGAAAGTTGCATGGCAATATATCTTGGAATGGCTATGGAAATGCCATAATAGGTAGGTATGGTGGCTATTTTGAGGAAGATATAAGGAGGTTTATGTGTGATAGAGCGTATCGTATCATGAGGTTTGGATGCACCGGCAAAATGTTTGCACCAACTCTCAAGGTGAGAAAGGGCAATGCACGGTACCGTAGAGGCTAGCGATGATGGAAGTGTAAGAGTGCGTATAATCCATGGACTCACATTAGTCATAAAGAACTCATATACTTATTGCAAAAGTTTTATTAGCCGTCGAAGCAAAGTACTACTATGCATGCTCCTAGGGGAAGGGTTGGTAGGAGTTAACCATCGCGCGATCCCGACCTCCACTCATAAGGAAGGCAATCAAAAGAGCATCCCATGCTACAAATTTGTTACACAAGTTTTACCATACGTGCATGCTACGGGACTTGCCAACTTAAACACAAGTATTTCTCAATTTCATAATTACCCAACTAGCATGACTCTAACATTACCACCTTTATATCTCAAAACAATTATCAAATATCAAATTTATCATAGTATTCAATGCACTTTCTATGATAGTTTTTATTATACCCAACTTGGATGCCCATCATATTAGGACTAAACTCATAACCAAAGCAAATTACCATGCTGTTTAAGACTCTCAAAACAATATAAGAGAAGCATGAGAGTTCATCTATTTCTTCAAAATAAAACCATTGCCATGCTCTAAAAGGATATAAGTGAAGCACTAGAGCAAATGACAAACTACTCCAAAAGGTATAAGTGAAGATCAATGAGTAGTCGAATAATTATGCAACTATGTGAAGACTCTCTAACATTTAAGAATTTCAGATCTTGGTATTTTATTCAAACAGCAAGAAAAACAAAAGAAAAGAAAACAACGCCCCAAGCAAAACACATATCATGTGGTGAATAAAAATATAGCTCCAAGTAAAGTTACCGATGAACGAAGACGAAAGAGGGGATGCCTTCAGGGGCATCCCCAATCTTAGGCTCTTGGTTGTCCTTGAATATTACCTTGGGTGCCTTGGGCATCCACAAGCTTAGGTTCTTGCCACTCCTTATTCCATAGTCCATCGAATATTTACCCAAAACTTGAAAACTTCACAACACAAAACTCAACAAAAAACTCGTAAGCTCCGTTATTATAAGAAAATAAGTCACCACTTAGTTACTGTTATGAACTCATTCTAAATTCATATTGGCATAATATCTACTGTATTCCAACTTCTCTATGGTTCATACCCTCCGATACTACTCATAAATTCATCAAAATAAGCAAACAACATGTAAAAACAGAATCTGTCAAAAACAGAACAGTCTGTAGTAATCTGTAACTCTCGAAGACTTTTGTAACTCCACAGATCCTACAAAATTAGGAAAAACGGAGAAATTTGTGTAACAATAAAGAGCAAAAATAATCGCATCAAAATCACATTTCTGTGAATTATCAAAACTAATTTACTGGGCGCAAAAGTTTCTGATCTTCAGCAGGATCAGCACAACTATCACCTTAAGCTATCCTAAAGGTGTTACTTTGCACTTTATTAAAACAAAAGCTATAAAACATGATTACTACACTAGCATAATCATGTGGACACACAAAAATAGTAAAGTTAAATATTGGGTTCTCCCCCAACAAATGCTTTTCTTTAATGCCTTTTAGCTAGGCATGATGATGACAATGATGCTCACATAAAAGATAAGAATTGAAACATAATGGGAGCATCATGAAGCATATGACTAGCACATTTAAGTCTAACCCACTTCCTATGCATAGGGATTTTGTGAGCAAACAACTTATGGGAACAATAATCAACTAGCATAGGAAGGCAAAACAAGCATAACTTCAAGATTTTAAGCACATAGAGAGGAAACTTGATATTATTGCAATTCCTACAAGCATATATTCCTCCCTCATAATAATTTTCAGTAGCATCACAAATGAATTCAACAATATAACCAGCACATAAAGCATTCTTTTCATGATCTACTTGCATAGAAATTTTACTACTCTAAACATAAGCAAACTTCTTCCATATGGCATACATATCATCACAATAATCATCATAAATAGGAGGCATGCTTTCATCATAATAAATTTGCTCATCAAAATTTGGGGGAGAAAAAATATCATCTTCATCAAACATAGATTCCCCAATCTTGTGGCTTTGCATATCATTAGCATCATGGATATTCAAGGAATTCATACTAACAACATTGCAATCATGCTCATCATACAAAGATCTAGTACCAAACATTTTAATGCATTCTTCTTCTAGCAATTGAGCACAATTTTCCTTTCCATCATTCTCAGAAAAGATATTAAAAAGATGAAGCATATGAGGCAAACTCAATTCCATTTTTTTGTAGTTTTCTTTTATAAACTAAACTACTGATAAAACAAGAAAGTAAAAGATTCGATTGCAAGATCTAAAGATATACCTTCGAGCACTCACCTCCCCGGCAACGGCGCCAGAAATGAGCTTGATGTCTACTATGCAGCCTTCTTCTTGTAGATGTTGTTGGGCCTCCAGGTGTAGAGGTTTGTAGGATAGTAGCAAATTTCCCTCAAGTGGATGGCCTAAGGTTTATCAATCCGTGGGAGGCGTAGGATGAAGATGGTCTCTCTCAAACAACCCTGCAACCAAATACCAAAGAGTCTCTTGTGTCCCCAACACACCCAATACAATGGTAAATTGTATAGGTGCACTAGTTCGGCGAAGATATGGTGATACAAGTGCAATATGGATGATTGATATGGGTATTTGTAATCTGAAAAATATAAAAACAGCAAGGTACCTAATGATAAAAGTGAGCGTAAACGGTATTGTAATGGTAGGAAACAAGGCCTAAGGTTCATACTTCCACTAGTGCAAGTTCTCTCAACAAAAATAACATAATTGGATCATATAACTATCCCTCAACATGCAACAAAGAGTCACTCAACAAACGAAGAGATTATTGTAGGGTACGAAACCACCTCAAAGTTATTTTTTCTGGTCAATCTATTCAAGAGTCCGTAGCAAAATAACACGAAGCTATTCTTTCGGTTCAATCTATCATTGAGTTCGTACTAGAATAACACCTTAAGACACAAATCAACCAAAACCCTAATGTCACCTAGATACTCCAATGTCACCTCAAGTATCCATGTGCATGATTATACAATATGCATCACACAATCTCAGATTCATCTATTCAACCAACACAAAGTACTTCAAAGAGTGCCCACAAGTTTTTACCGAGGAGTCAAGATGAAAACGTGTGCAAACCCCTATGCATAGGTTCATTGAAACTGCATCTTGATCACCAACACATACATCAAGTAGATCACGTGAATATCCCATTGTCACCACACATAAGCATGGCAAGACATACATCAAGGGTTCTCAAATCCTTAAAGACTCAATCCGATAAGATAACTTCAAGAGGAAAACTCAATTCATCACAAGAGAGTAGAGGGGGAGAAACATCATAAGATCCAACTAAAATAACGAAGCTCGCGTTACATCAAGATCGTATCACCTCAAGAACACGAGAGAGAGAGAGAGAGAGAGAGAGAGAGAGATCAAACACATAGCTACTGGTACATACCCTCAGCCCCGAGGGTGAACTACTCCCTCCTCGTCATGGACAGTGCTGGGATGATGAAGATGGCCACCGGTGATTGATTCCCCCTCCGGTAGGGTGCTGGAACGGGCTCCCGAGAGGTTTTTCGTGGCTACAGAGGCTTGCAGTGGCAGAACTCCCGATCTAGGTTATTTTTTGGAGGTTTCAGTATTTATAGGAATTTTTGGCGTAGGTCTCACGTGAGGGGGGTTTCCGGGCTGTCCACGAGGCAGGGGGCGCGCCCAGGGGGGTAGGTCTCCGCACCACCCTCGTGGACGGCTCAGGACTCTTCTGGCCCAACTCTTTTACTCCGGGGGCTTCTTTTGGTCCATACAAAATCGTCAAAAATTGGCACGTCAATTGGATTCCGTTTGGTATTCCTTTTCTGTAAAACTCAAAACAAGGAAAAAACAGAAACTGGCACTGGGCTCTAGGTTAATAGGTTAGTCCCAAAAATAATATAAAAGTGTATAGTAAAGCCCATAAACATCCAAAACAGGTAATATAATAGCATGGAACAATAAAATATTATAGATACGTTGGAGACGTATCACGCCCCAGGGAGGTCACACACCCTGCCAGCTTCTGCATTTCCTTAAGGATGTGAGGAGGTACTTCTTTCTCAATAGGCTTGACCTCCTATGGATGGGCTTATATTCCATGGTGCAAGATAACAAAACCGAGCAGTTTGCAAGATGGGACACCAAAAACACACTTCTCTGGATTAAGCCTCAGGTTCACCCTGCGTAGGGTGGCGAATGTTTCCTTCGGGTCCTCGACCAGGGTCCTCGCCTAACGCAACTTGACCACAATGTCGTTGACGTACGCCTCCACGTTTCTCCCCAACTGTGGCCCCAGCGCGATGTGCATGAGTCGCTGGAAGGTGGCAACGGCGCTTATCAAGCCGAAGTGCATGTAGGTGTAGCAGTACACGCCACACAAAGAGATGAAGGCCATCTTCTCTACATCTTCACCCGCCATCTTGATCTGGTGATAGACCGAGAATGCATCCAGGAAGCATAGTAGATCACACTCCGTGGTGGAGTCCTCGACTTGGTCGATGTGCGGGAGTGGGAAAGGATCCTGAGGACAAGCCTTGTTGGGACTCGTGAAAACGACGCACATGCACTCCTGTTCGTCCCTTTCGGGGACAAAAACTGGGTTGACGAGCCACTTCGGATGTCGCACCTCCCGTATGACTTCGGCTTCGTGTAGCTTGCGCATCTCTTGGACAATGAACGCCTACTTTTCCTGCACCTGACGCTGCCCCTTCTGCTTCGCTGGACGGGCATTAGGGCACACCGCCAAGTGGTGCCTGATCACCTCCCTCAGGATGCCGACCAGATCAGACGCCTTCCATGTGATCACATCCTTGTTTGCTCGAAGGAAGCGGACAAGCGCTTGCTCCTGATCCGAGGGCAGGCCAGCGCCGATGGTGAAGGTGGAGCCCGGGTTGTCATCATTAACGGGCACCCTCGTCGTCTCGGCGTGGTCCTGAGAGAACAACTGCTTCTTCCTCGCGGTTGCTGCCTCGTGGGCCTCTGGTGTCCCTTCGACGCCTGGGCGTGAGGCCACGCGGCTAGAAGAGTTTGAGTGCGTGAACCACATCCTTCTTATCTCCGGTCACGGTGATGACACTGCCGCTACCTGGCATTTTGATGATGTTGTAGCCCGGGTGGGTTACCGCCATGAATTTGGCGAGAGCGGGTTATCCCATGATGGTGTTGTAAGGGAGGCCGATGTGGGCCACATCAAAGTCGATGAGCTCGGTATGGTAGTTGTCGTGCTTGCCGAAGGTGATGGGGAGGCACACCTGCCCCAGGGGGTGGCGGAGCCCTTTTCACCCTAGAGAATGGCTTGGTGGGCAGGCACTGATTATAGGGTACCTGGAGCATTTTGAAGGCTTCAACAGAGAGCACATTGAGACCAGCACCGCCATTGATGAGGATCTTGGTGACGGCATTGCTGATGGTAGGATGCACAACATGGGGAGGGCACGAGCAGCGGCCACAAACTCAATGTGATCTCTGGAGTCGAAGTTGATGGTGATCGTGCCACGCGCGGCCCTTCGGGCCTCAGGCAGAGGTCGAGCAGCATTTTCCTGGCAGAAGAGCTGCTTGGCGTGGCAACCGGATGCATGCGCTTGAGACCCGCCAAGGATGCATGCGACCACGTGGGGCCCCAGAGCCGCGAAGCGTGTGACGGATTGGCTGCGGAGCTCTCCCCAAGAGGACATCAATGCCTTAGGGAGGCCGCGGAGCAAAGAGCGTGGAGCTTCTGTGAGGGCTAGAGGAAGCCAGTTCGCCATGGCCTTGCCGTCGCCTACCCTGGGCATATAATTGGAGGAACTCCTCTAGGTCAGCCACGCCATCATAGTGTGGGGAAAACACCGACCTAAACCTTACCGGCCACTATACCTGATGCAAGTCTGGAGTGCAGGCTGGGCAACACGCGGCGCTGCCATGGGGGTGATGAGGCGAGGAGGAGCAAAGCAGAAGGAAGAACCTTGACACCCCCTACCTGGCGTGCCAAATGTCGAAATCAGGGCTCCACGGACCCAAACAAGGTTCGAACTCTGGGCGTGTATGAAGGATCTAGCCTAGTTGTAGCCCCAAGCTCAGTGCCTCATGGCTTGGCCTCATCGGGTTCAAGTGAGCGGGAAGAAGTGGACACATTAGTTTACCCAGGTTCGGGCCACCATGCAGTGTAAAACCCTACTCCTGCTTTGTGGTGGATTGCCCCGCGAGGAGGATGGGTATGAACTAGTACAAACAAGATCTGCCTCGGGAGAGCTCAATGGCTGAAGGATTGATTCCTCTCTACGGTGGAGACTAACCTATATTTATAGTGGCCTTGGTCCTCTTCCCTCATATCTTAGGAGGGAAGGGATTCCACAATAGCCAATTTGTAAGGGGACAAGAGTACATCTTATTCTGACGAAAGGTGGTCTTCGCCTGCAAAGATTCTGGTCATGATGTAGTGGTGGGCTCGGCGATGGCATCTGTCCTGCCGAGCTCGTGGTCTTGGTCTTGTTGCACTGGAATGGAAACCTTTAGCAGATTCCTTGGGAGCCCGCGTACGTCCTTGCCTCCTTAGCACCAAAGGGGAAACTGTCCTGGACTACGCCCGCTGGCGCCCGCCTGGCCTTCATCATCATGGCTCACGTCATCACACGCCTCATGAGGTGAGGTGCTTGCATAGAGATCTCCGCTCCTCGGGAGGCAGCCTCGGGAGGCCTTGGTGTCGTTCGCCTCGCAAAGCAGGGTGCCCTCGCGAGGAGCTTGCTTGCTAGTCCTTGGATCTGGGCCATGCCGGGCCATCTATGGAGCCACGTGTTGGGCCATAGGCAAGCGTGCCTGGGTACCCCGATCCCACGACGCCGACACGGGTCATGGTGTTTAAGTTCCTAGAACATGGTAAATATCACCTGCACGTTTCACAAAAAAGAAAAGAAAAAGGATTTGAGTAGAGATGAAAAAGAAACTCTTGAAAAAAGTAAAGGAATGCTAAATGTAAATGACCATTATATATAATTTAAAATAAGTATTGAAGAAGGTCTATAATATATCAGAGTACTAAGGAAAAGGGCGAAAAAAAGATAGGAACGTACAAATTTCTTCGACGTGAGCTTGAAATCACCATGCTGGGAAAAAACATTGTAGACTCCAGGGTGAGAGTAAGTTCCCTCCGAAATTCTCCTCATAATGGTGGGGCTCATATTAATATTCTCACAGTGGATGTCAACTTGTTCGTTGAAGAAATCGATGGCAGTGACAACAACATTCTGGGATTGTTTGCCACTGTGCATAAGTGACTCAGCAAGATCACGTAGGATAACGTACGTCGAAGAGCTCTGGATAACATTTTCTCTGTCCAAACATGAGCTGGAATAAATAAGCAAAAAAATGTACGTGACATGAACATAATTGAGTTGCCTCTATTTCTTTATAATTGAGTTGCCATATGTTCACAATTTAAAACTTTCACAGAAGGTTTAGCAAAAAAGGAACTTTCCATGTAGGTGTTAGGTAATTTGTGATGGGTTCATGTGTAAAAGAAAACATGGCAGGTGAAGAATTTATAGAACTTTCCATGTAATGGAAGATATAGTTGCCGTGCATGTAACACTAGAAATGCCATGTGGTCACATGTGAAAGAATGTACCTTAAATGAGTATGTAAAACTTGTCGTGCGTGAGTATGTAAACTTTCCATGCGAGGCTTTGTGCCATTAGGGTGAATATTTTGATGTTGTGCATGCATGGTTGAAAAATTGCCATGTATTATTATGTGTACTTGCCACACATGTACCTATGAACTTGCCATTACGGTGAATATATCGATGTTGTGCACGCATGGAGGAAAAATGCCATGTATTATTATGTGTACTTGCCAAACATGTAACAATGAACATGCCATGGGCTAACACATAAAAGAAAAAATTCCATGTGTGACTGCCTAAATTTGGGATTTGAGTGTTTGATTAACTTGACGTGTCACAAAAATATATGTTTGTCATGTGGTGTTTCAAAATAAACTTGCCATTGCTACTTCTTGAGCTTGCATTGGTTTTTCCCTTGAAGAGGAAAGGGTGATGCGACAAAGTAGAGATAAGTATTTCCCTCGGTTTGAGAACCAAGGTATCAATCCAGTAGGAGGTACACGTAAGTCTCCAATCTATGCACCTGCACAAACAATCAAACACTTGCACCCAACGCGATAAAGGGGTTGTCAATCCCTTCATGGTCACTTGCAAGGATGAGATCTGATAGAGATAGATATAAAAGATTACTAAAACATAAAACAAAGTAAAGAACAAATAAATTGTAGCATGGTATTTTTGGGTTTTTTGGTTTAAAGATTTGAAAATATGTGATGGAAAATAGACCCGGGGGCCATAGGTTTCACTAGAGGCTTCTCTCTTGAAAGAAAACATATGGTGGGTGAACAAATTACTGTCGAGCAATTGATAGAAAAGCGCAAAGTTATGACGATATCAAGGCAACGATTATGAATATAGGCATCACGTCCATGTCAAGTAGACCGAAACGATTCTGCATCTACTACTATTACTCCACACATTGACCGACTCCTGCCTCCATCTAGATTATTAAGTTGATAAGAACAGAGCAACACTTTAAGAAACATAACATGATGTAGTGGGATAAACTCAAGAAATATGATGAAAACCCCATCTTTTTACCCTTGATGGCAACAATACAATACGTGCCTCGCTACCCCTGCTATGTCACTGGGTGAGGACACCGCAAGATTGAACCCAAAACTAAGCACCTCTCCCATTTCAAGAAGAACCAATCTAGTTGGCCAAACCAAACCAATAATTCGAATAGAAATACAAAGATATTTAATCATGCATAAAAGACTTCAGAAAAGACTCGAATAATATTCATATATAATCTGTTCATAAATCCACAATACATCGGATCTTGACAAACACACCATAGAATATTACGTCGAATACAACTCCAAGAACATCAAGGAGAACATTGTATTGAAGATCAAAGAGAGAGAAGAAGCCATCTAGCTACTAGCTATGGACCCGTAGGTCTGTGGTAAATGGAAAGGCAGTACAGTTGATGTAGATGCCCTTCATGATCGAATACCCCTCCGGCAGGGTTCCGGAAAAGGCCCCAATATGGGATCTAATGGGAACAGAGGCTTGAGGCGGCGGAAAAGTAATTTTGTGCACGCTTTTGGTGGTTATAGAATATTTTAGGATTTATAGAGTTGAGACGGAGGTCAGTGGACTCCCGAGGGGCCCACAAGCCAGGGGCACACCCCCTAGGGCGGGCCCTCAAGGCTTTTGAGTCCTCGGGACTCTTCTGGCCCCCTCCCCAAGTCTTCTGGTCCAAGAAAAATCATTGCGAAAGTTTTATTCTGTTTGGACTCTGTTGGATATTCCTTTACTGTAAACTCAAAAACAAGGAAAAAACAAAAACTGGCACTGGGCTCTAGGTTAATAGGTTAGTCCCGAAAAATAATAGCATATTAATGCATATGAAACATCCAAAACATATAATATAATAGCATGGAACAATAAAAAATTGTAGATACATTGGAGACATATCAAGCATCCCTGAGCTTAATTCCTACTCGTCCTCGAGTAGGTAAATGATAAAAACAGAATTTTTGGTGTGGAATGCTACCTAACATATTTATCCATGAATTCTTCTTTATCGTGGCATGAATATTCAGATCCATAAGATTCAAAACAAAATTTTAATATTAACATAAAAACAATAATACTTCAAGAACACTAATAAAGCAATAGTGTCTTCTCAAAATAACATGGCCAGAGAAAGTTATCCCTACAAAATCATATAGTCTGGCTATGCTCCCTCTTCATCACACAATGTATTTTATCATGCACAACCCATATGACAAGCCAAGCAATTGTTTCATACTTTTGATGTTCTCAAACCTTTTCAACTTTCACGCGATACATGAGAGTGAGCCATGGATATAGCACTGTAGGTGGAATAGGATATGGTGGTTGTGGAGAAGACAAAAACAAGGAGAAAGTCTCACATCAACTAGGCATATTAACGAGCTACGGAGATGTCCATCAATAGATATCAATGTGAGTGAGTAGGGATTTCCATGCAACGGATGCACTAGAGCTATAAGTGTATGAATGCTCAAAAAGGAACTAAGTGGGTGTGCATCCAACTCGCTTGGTCACGAAGACCTAGGGTAATTTGAGGAAACCCATCATTGGAAACCCATCACGAAGACCTAGGAGACTCTCTATCATCAAGATCATGGTGCTACTTTGAAGCACAACTGTGGAAAAAGGATAGTAACATTGTCCCTTCTCTCTTTTCTCTCATTTTTTCTTTCTCTTTTCTTTATTTGGGATTCTTTGGCCTCTTTTATTTTTTTGTAAAGTCCGAAGACTCATCCCAACTTGTGAGGGAATCATAGCTTCCATCATCCTTTCCTCACATGGGACAGTGCTCTAATAATGATGATCATCACACTTTTATTTACTTACAACACAAGAATTACAACTCGATACTAGAACAAGATATGAATTTATAAGAATGCCTCCGGCGGTGTACTGGGATGTGCAATGATCTAGCATAGCAATGACATAAAAAAACGGACAAGCCATGAAAACATCATGCTAGATATCTTATGACCATGCAAAGCAATATGACAATGATGGTGCATGTCGTAATCAAACGGAACGGTGGAAGTTGCATGGCAATATATCTCAGAATGGCTATGGAAATGCCATAATAGGTAGGTATGGTGGTTGTTTTGAGGAAGGTATATGGTGGTTGTACTGTACCGACGAAAGTTGCGCGGTACTAGAGAGGCTAGCAATGGTGGAAGGGTGAGAGTGCGTATAATCCATGGACTCAGCATTAGTCATAAAGAACTCACATACTTATTGCATAACTTATTAGCTATCAAAACAAAGTACTACACGCATGCTCCTAGGGGAATAGATTGGTAGGAAAAGACCATCGCTCGTCCCCGACTACCACTCATAAGGAAGACAATCAATAAATAAATCATGGTCCGACTTCATCACATAATGGTTCACCATACGTGCATCCTATGGGAATCACAAACTTTAACACAAATATTTCTACCAATCCACAATTACTCACTAGCATGAATCTAATATCACCATCTTTATATCTCAAAACAATCATAAGGAATCAAGCTTCTCATAGTATTCAACGTTCTTTGTATGAAAGTTTTATTATATCCCTCTTGGGTGCCCATCATATTAGGACTAAATTCATAACCTAAACAAATTACCATGCTGTTTAGAGACTCTCAAAATAATATAAGTGAAGCATGAGAGTTCAACAATTTCCATTGTTGAGGAAATCGTTATCTGGTAGCTGCTCGGTTGGCTGATGAGTAGGGGATTAATGAGCTAATCGTCCATTTAATCAATTAATAGAATGATTTATTAGTTTATAGGCTACTCATTGACCCTACTAGTAGGGATTAATCGGCAAGTTAACTAGTTAATCAGAAGAATTCTTGAACAGGGAAAATTTCTATAAAATAAAGCCACCTCCGTGCTCAAAAAAGATATTAGTGAAGCACTAGAGCAAAATTGCCTAGCTCAAAAGATATAAGTGAAGCACATAGAGTATTCTACTAAATTCATGATTCATGTGTGTCTGATGCAGAGCATCCTTCCATCATCCCCATGGACTCTACACCGAGACATCCAACCCCATGGGGACCCATGACAAGGGCTAGAGCACGTGATTTGGAAACCGAGGTGAACTCCTTCCTATTAGACTTGCATATGGACACGAATGGAACATGGTTACTACCTCACCAAAATATGCTATGCCTCCTTAGGTATGAAGAGGAACATCACCAAGAAGCTCAGGAGCATCACCAAGGAGAAGGAGGACCACCTCAAGGCCTTGCGAGCCAAGACGGAGTGCAACAATAGCAATACAGAAGGTCCCAGGTGACCCCGTGCGCACGGGCCCCCGAGACCCCGTGCCCACGGACTACACAGGAAGCTGGCGCTGGAGCACCCCGTGCGCACGGGAGCATACCGTGCCCACGGGACCCCCATGCGCACGGGCCCAACTTACCCCGTGCGCACGGGCCTCCCAGGATGGCCGACAGAGAGTGCATCTTCGGGCCCTCTTCATCTCCTTTGACCCCAAGGCTATATATTCCGTACCTAGGACCATGTTTATGGTTAGCAAAGTATTAGATGAGATATTTGTGAGCTTTGCTCCTTCACCTTCCCTCTTGGTGGATCAAGACCCCCTAGGGAAGAATCCTTGTGGATTTCAAGACCTCCGTAAGGAGAAGACTATCTTCAAACCCCATCTCCTTTGGATTTTGGATGAACTTTGCCATTTTATCTTTCCTTTGATTGTGTTTGTGACTTGTGGATCTTGTGGTGTTATTCTAGTGGATGTGTAATCGGGAATTGTTGGAGTGAGTTCCTCTTTGTGTTCTTGTTGTTCCTCTCCTTTTCCCCCTCCAAGTGTGAAAAGATCCCTCTTAGGGTTACACCCTACATCATCTTGGTATCATGAGCCATGGTTGATTCACATCTTGGAGTCCTTACCTTCCACTTTCTAGCTTGATTTTGTTGTTTTTCGTCCTAATCCGAAAATCCCCACCAAAAATAGCCCCAAATTGTTTTCTTGCAATTTGTTGATCTTATGAGATTTGGTTGTTTTGATGCATGAATTTGGTGTTTGGCAAGTGGATCTACCCCTCCATCTTCGTCCCCACCCTTCCACCATTCGAATTTGGCCAAAAACTTGGAAATTACCACGGGATCGGAGAAGTTTGTCCGCTCCCAGAGGACCCTGTGCACACGGGCCATTGGGACCCCATGCACACGGGACTCACTTACCCCATGCGCACGGACTATCCAGGGAGTTTCGGCCATTTTCTGTTTTCTTCATTTCGTTTCCCCACCACCTCTTGTGTTCTTCCGCACCATTCCACGTGTTTGTTTGAGTTCGGGTCGCGATTTCTCTCGTGTCCTAAGGTGTTTCGGCTACTTAGGCGTGAGTTGGTATCATCATCATCGCCACTTATCATCGACTCAGACAACACATCGGCTTCGACAACATCATCGTCATCGCTACCGTAAGCAAGGACTGTAACCTCGACGACGCCTTTGTGCTCCTTTGCCATTAACTTGATAGCTTCGAGCCCTTTTGCGTAGCTTACCCATCGAGACTAGCTTGTTGAGTATTGCCGTGCCACGCCTTAGTGCACCATTAGTGTTCCGTCCCTCCCGTGCATTTACTACTTGTTACCTCATTGTGTGGCTCGTATATCAAGCATCTTGGCATAGTCAAAAAAAAGGAAGAAAAACTTTTAAGCAAAAGAGAAGAGAAGCAAAGAGCTTATAAGCAATAGCATCGAGCCTCCTAGCATATGTGCATTATCTTGGTCATCATACATAATCATACTTGGGATAGTGAGACGAGTGATTTCTCTATTAGGTTGGTGCACTAGCATATCTAGGCCATTAGTGCAATCGAGCTAGCGTCTCTCTAGTATCCGTACGACAAGAGCTTTTCCCGTGGTTCGACATCTTCGAGCTCACCCCTTGGTTGTGCAGATCCCATTTATCTTCTGTGTGTGTGTTCCTCGTGTTATCGTTGGAGGTTGATCTATTTGTCTTACTTGCCATTTGTGAATCTTCTCAACTTTATCAACATCTTGACTAACATTTGCTTGAATTATTTGTGCCTTTTCCTAACCGAGCTCCTCCATAGACCACTTACTTGTAGGTGTGACAAACAATTCCCGGTACCAATTCCCCTATTATAACATCACGTGGGATCGTACTTTTTACATCCACAATCTTCGGCAAAGGTAACTTTGGTTTTGTTCTCTCATTTTCGTACTCACCACCACTTTCATATGATGGATAGGCCAAGTTCTTCTACCAACCCACTCTTCATCGAGCAAGACGAAGACATGTCATCATTCATCACCAAGAGCCACCTCTTTGGTACAGAACAAGCGGTACATCAAGAGTAACAAGCAATGAACAACCGCATCGACAACCTCGCCACCGACTTGCGACTTTCTGAGTAACGTACACGGGACTACTTCGAGAACAAGCTCGACGTGCACAAGCAAGAGAACGATGCAAGAATGGACGAGATCCGCGCTTTGTTGGTGAACCGTCCTCCTTCAACATCTTCATACTCAAGACAGAGGCACTCAAGTTGACACTCCGACGACACCTTCTCCGGCTTAAGTACACCGTCATCAAACACTCTTCGACGAGCCGCGCATCAAGACCGTCATGCGTCTCGCAACCCGCTACACGACAAGCATTCACAAGAACAAGTCGATGAGCAAGTACCTCATCCTCACACAAATCAAGTCGCGTTTGCTCAAGATCAAGAACGACAACGACAACGGCGCCAAGAGGAAGAACGAGCGCGTCTACACCAAGAGGAACAAGACGCCGAGGCTCAACGTCTCCAACAACAACAACGAGAAGCACAAGCTCTTGAGGCGCAACGTGCCCTTTAAGAATCAAGTCGAGCCATCGCAAACCGCAATCGTGAATGACGCAATCAAGAGGAAGCCCTTCGAGAAGAAATCCAAGAGAGTAACTACCAACCACGTGTGCACCGTCAAGTCCCTCAAGCTCCTCCACAATCTCGTCAAGCTCCACCTCAACCTCAAGTTCAACAAGAGAAAGTTGATCATGGACTTCCTCCACGCCAAGAGCAATATGAGGATGATTACCCTCGACGTCAAGGGCGTCATCATCACCATCACCAACAACACAATGAAGAGCAACGCTATGGCAAGCTTAAATTCACCATGTCCAAGTTCAATGGAAGCAATGATCCCGAAGAGTACCTATCATGGGCATTGAAGGTCGACAAAATCTTTTATTTGCACAACTATGAGGAAGAGAATAAGATCGCTATGGCATCACTTGAGTTCCAAGACTATGTGCTCATATGGTGGGAACAAGTCCTTGAGAGCCGAGAAGCAAGAGGTGAACCTCAAGTCACCACTTGGGCTCAAATGAAGGATGTCATGCGAGCACGTTTTGTGCCCACCTACTACAACCGCGATCTCTTCAAGAAGCTACAACTCCTCAAGCAAGGAACAAAGAGTGTTGAAGAATACTACAAGGAAGTGGAGATAGCCATGATTCGAGCCAATGTCAAGGAAGATGGAGCAAACAATGGCACGTTTCCTGAATGGAATCAATCATCGCATCAAGAAGATCGCCGACTTCCAACCCTACTCCAACCTCATTGATCTCGTGCATCAAGCGACCAAGGCGGAACGTCAAGTGCAAGATGACTTCAAGTATGCCAAGTACTCATCCAAGACATATGTCTTCTCCAACAACCAAGCTTCAACAACTCCTCCAACATCTACATCAACCAAGCCTTCTCCAAGCAATGACGACAAGCCAAGTTACAAGAAAACTTCGTCAAGTTCAAGTCGTCTTCCTCCTACTACAAGCAACTTCAAGCCGCGTGCTTCTTCATCTAGTCCGACCGATGAAACCGTCAAGACGAGTTCCTTCAAGTGTTTCACTCGCGGCGGCCTAGGCCACAAGTCCTATGAATGCGCAAACAAGCGCACCATGATCCTCAACGACGATGGCACCTACGACTCAATGAGTGTAGATGAAGTGGAAGCCCTTGAGCAAGTGGCCATGCACCGACGCGTGAACAAGGATGAAGATGATCGAGTCTTTTGTGATGAGGATTCGAGCCCGCTCTCGTATTCTCCAAGGTCTTAACTCTTCAACATCAACAAGAAGAAGACCAACGATACCATATCTTCCACACTAAGGCCGACATCAATGGAAGGTCCATCAAGGTCATCATCGATGGAGGTAGTTGCCACAACTTGGCAAGTGAAGAACTATGCTCCAAGCTTCAATTGGTCAAGAGAAAGCACCCGCACCCCTACAAGGTTCAATGGCTAAGTGACTCCGACACTATATGAGTTGAGCATACGGTCCAAGTCTCCTTCAAAATTGGTGCATATGAGGACACTTTGGAGTGTGATGTGGTCCCAATGACCGTTTGCCACCTCCTTCTTGGTAGACCATGGCAATTCGACCATGGTGTCATCCACAATGGGTGGACCAACCACTATAGCTTCAAGATGAAAGGGAGGGAGTATGTGCTACGACCTATGTCTCCTAGTCAAGTGATAGCCGACAAGAAAGCCACCCATCATGGAGAGAAGAGTGAGAAAGTGATCCACCCAAAAGTGAGTGAGAGCCACAAGCCAAATTGAGCGCCTCTTCGCCTAGAGAGAAAAACCTCATACTATTTGCCACAAAAAGTGAGATGAGAGAAGTGTGTGAGAACCCATCGAGTGTTATGCACTTTGTTCTTGTGTGCAAGGATGGGGAACCAAAAACTAACACCACTCACGAGCTACCTTTAGTGTTTCAATCTCTTTTGCAGGAATTTCAAGATGTTTTCCCCGATGAGCTACCTCCGGGTCTACCTCCTCTACGAGGCATTGAGCATCGAATCGACCTCATCCCTGGAGCGCCACTTCCAAACAAAGCTCCATAACGTGTCAACCCGGAAGAAACTAAGGAGATCCAACGGCAAGTACAACAACTCATCGACAACGGTCATGTACGTGAAAGCTTAAGTCCTTGTGCCATTTCCGTTATACTTGTGCCTAAGCAAGATGGAAGTTTTCGCATGTGTTCCGATTGTAGACCTATAAATGCTATTACAGTTCGCTATAGGCATCCCATTCCTCGCTTAGATGATATGCTTGATGAACTTAGCGGAGCCGCCTTTTTCTCAAAAATTGATCTTAAAAGTGGCTATTATCAAATCCGCATACAAGAGGGTGATGAATGGAAAACTGCTTTCAAAATCAAGTTTGGCTTATATGAGTGCCGATGAGTTGATCGGAAGCTCCCGGTACTTTCATGCGTCTGATGCATTTTGTGCTTCGACCTTATATTGGAGTCTTTGTTGTGATCTACTTTAATGATATCCTTGTGTTAGCAAATCCATGAAAGAGCATCTTAATCATGTTAGGACCGTTTTGCAAACTCTTCGCAAGGAACGTCTTTATGCAAACTTGAAAAATGCACGTTTGGTGTTGACAAGCTAGTTTTCTTGGGTTTTGTTGTCTCTTCCAAGGGTGTCCACGTTGATGAATCTAAAATTGAAGCAATTAAAACTTGGCCCCAACCCACCAATTTGCAACAAGTGCGTAGTTTTCTTGGTCTTGTAGGTTTTTATCGTTGCTTTGTGAAAGACTTTAGCACTATTGCCGCTCCTTTGCATGCTTTGAGTAAGAAGAGTGCTCCTTTTGTTTGGGGATCTTTGCAATCCACCGCTTTTGATGAGCTCAAGTCTTTGCTTACTCATGCACCTATTCTTTCTTTGCCCAACTTTGACAAAACTTTTGAGGTTCATTGTGATGCTAGTGGTACCGGAATTGGCAGAGTTTTGATGCAAGAAAAACGAGCAATTGCATATTTTAGTGAAAAACTCTTCGGTGCTCAACTTAACTATCCCATATGTGACAAAGAATTGTATGCTTTACTGCGTGTGCTACATGTTTGGGAACATTATCTTAGACCTCATGAGTTTGTCATACATACCGATCATGAAACCCTTAAGTACCTAAAAGGTCAAACTAAGTTGAACAAGCGTCATGCCAAATGGAGTGAATTTATTGAATCTTTCCCCTATGTGATCAAGTATATTAAGGGTAAGGAAAATGTAGTTGCGGATGCACTTTCACGCATATGCATGCTTGTCGCTAAACTTGAGTTGAATGTTATTGGCTTTGAGCACATAAAAGATTTGTATGCTACTGATCCATCTTTTGCTACTCCTTATGCCAAATGTTTGACGCATATATCTTGGGAACAACATTACATCAAGGATGGTTATCTTATGAGATCTAACAAACTATGCATTCCCGAGTCTTCTCTTTGTTTGCTCCTTTTGCAAGAGGCTCATGGAGGCGGACTCATGGGACACTTTGGACGCGACAAGACATTTGCCACGCTCTCCAAGAACTACTCTTGGCCAAAGATATTCCGCAATGTCTCACGCTTCACCACCCGATGCTCTACATGTCGCAAAGCTAAGTCTAAAGCTCAATCACATGGTCTTTACATGTCTCTTCCTATTCCTTATAAACCTTGGGAAGACATTAGCATGGATTTTGTACTTGGTTTGCCTAGAACTCAAAATGGAAAGGATTTCGTGCTTGTTGTTGTGGACCAATTTTCTAAGACGGCACATTTCATTCCTTGCAACAAGATAGACGATGCTTCACATGTTGAAAATCTCTTTTGTAGGGAAATCTTGCGCCTCCATGGAGTACCAAGAACAATCGTCTCCGACCGCGACGTCAAGTTCTTGAGTTACTTTTGGAAGACGCTATGCGCCAAGCTCGGAATGAAGCTCTTGTTCTCATCCGCATACCATCCTCAAACCGACGGCCAAACGGAGGTGACGAACCGGACACTCTCCACTCTACTTCGCGTGTTGATCAGGAAGAACATCAAGGACTGGGAGGTGTGTCTACCCATTGCCGAGTACGCCTTCAACCGTGCAAGACAATCGACTACGGGCAAGTCCCCCTTCGAGGCCGTCTACGGCTTCAACCCGTTGTCCCCATTGGACATTCTACCTCTTCCTCTACACGAGCGCACAAACATGGATGCGAGTGCATGAGCAATCTACATCAAGAAGATGCATGAGGATACAAGGAACACCATCGAGCGCCAAGTACAACAACTAGCGACCAAGCTCAACGTCAACAAGCAACCCATGATCTTCAACATAGGTGATCTCGTGTGGCTACACCTTCGCAAGGACCGCTTCCCCAACGAACGCAAGTCCAAACTTCTCCCTCGAGCCGATGGACCCTTCAAGGTGCTAGCACGCTAAAACGACAACGCTTACAAGATTGAACTCCCACGAGACAAGTACAACGTGAGCGACATCTTCAACGTCAAAGACCTCTCACCTTTCCATGGTGATGAAGATTTTGATCCGAGGTCAGATCTTTCTCAAGGGAGGGGAGATGATGCGGAGCATCCTTCCATCATCCCCATGGACCTACACCGGCACATCCAACCCCATGAGGACCCATGACAAGAGCTAGAGCACGTCCTTTGGAAACCGAGGTGAACTCCTTCCTGCTAGACTTGCATATGGACACGAATGGAACATGGTTGCTACCTCACCAAAATATGCTATGCCTCCTTAGGTATGAAGAGGAACATCACAAAGAAGCTCAGGAGCATCACCAAGTAGAAGGAGGCCCACCCCAAGGCCTTGCGAGCCAAGACGGAGTGCAATAGCAGCAATACAGAAGGTCCCAGGTGACCCCGTGCGCACGGGCCCCCGAGACCCCGGGACGACGGACTACACAGGAAGCTGGCGCTGGAGCACCCCATGCGCACGGGAGCGTACCGTGCCCACGGGACCCCCGTGCGCATGTGCCCAACTTACCCCGTGCGCACGGGCGTCTTAGGATGGCCGGCTGAGATTGCATCTTCGGCCCCTCTTCATCTCCTTCGACCCTGAGGCTATATATTCCGTACCTAGGACCATGTTTAGTGTTAGCAAAGTATTAGATGAGATATTTGTTAGCTTCGCTCCTTCACCTTCCCTCTTGGTGGATGAAGACCCCCTAGGGAAGAATCCTTGTGGATTTCAAGACCTCCATAAGGAGAAGACTATCTTCAAGCCCCCATCTCCTTTGGATTTGGGATGAACTTTGCCATTGTATCTTTCCTTTGATTGTGTTTGTGACTTGTGGATCTTGTGGTGTTATTCTAGTGGATGTGTAATTGGGAATTGTTGGAGTGATTTCCTCTTTGTGTTCTTGTTGTTCCTCTCCTTTTCCCCCTCCAAGTGTGAAAAGATCCCTCTTAGGGTTACACCCTACATGAGTGTCCCTCTCAAAAGGTGTGTACATAAAGGATGACTGTGGAAAACTAAAAATCAAAGACTCATATCATACAAGACACTCCAAGCAAAACACATATCATGTGGTGAATAAAAATATAGCCTCAAGTAAAATTTCCGATGGAAAGAAGACGAAAGAGGGGATGCCATCTGGGGTATCCCCAAGCGTAGATGCATGGTTTTCCTTGAATATTACCTTGGGTTGCCTTGGGCATCCCCAAGCTTAGGCTCTTGCCAATCCTTATTCCATAGTCCATCAAAGCTTTACCCAAAACTTGAAAACTTCACAACACAAAACTCAACAGAAAACTCATGAGATCTGTTAGTATAAGAAAATAAATCACCACTTTTTGGTACTGTTGTGAACTCATTCTTTATTTATATTGGTGCAGTATGTACCGTATTTCAACTTTTCAAGGTTCATACCCCCCGATACTACCCATAGATTCATCAAAATAAGCAAACAACACAAAGAAAATAGAATCTGTCAAAAAACAGAACAGTCTGTAGTAATATGTAAACTTCCTATACTTATGTAACTCTAAAAATTCTGAAATATTAGGAAAATAGAGGAAATTCATATATCAATCTTGTGTAAAAAATTCAGGATTTTATCATGCTTCTGTGAATTTTAAAATTCTGGCAATGAGCGCAAACTTTTTTGTTTTTCAGCAAGATCAAATCAACGATATACCAAAGTATCCCAAAGGTCTTGCTTGCTCAAACACTAATTAAAAACACTAAAGCACAATTACTACAGAGGTAATAATGTGTATTTATTCAAGAACAAAACAAAAAACATAAAACATAAAAATAAAATTGGGTTGGCTCCCAACAAGCGCTATTGTTTAATGCCCCTAGCTAGGCATAAAACATAGATCTAGGTATTGTCATCTTTGGTATTAAATCCACAAGTAGCCCTCATAGTGATTCATATGGCAACTTAATTTACTTTATTGGAAAGTCTTCCATGCCATTCCTTAACATAAATTGAAATCTAATGTTTCCTTCTTTCATATCAATAATTGCACCAGTTGTTCTATGGAAAGGTCTACCAAGAAAAATAGGACATGTAGGATTGCAATCTATATCAAGCACAATGAAATCTACGGGCACATAGTCCCTATTTGCAACAATAAGAACATCATTAATCCTTCCCATAGGTTTCTTAATAGTGGAATCTGCTAGATACAAATTTAAAGAACAACCATCAAATTCACGGAAACCTAGCACATCACATAAGTTTTTGGAATAATGGAAACGCTAGCACCCAAATCACACAAAGCATGGAACTCATAATCTTTAGTCTTAATCTTAATAGTAGGTTCCCACTCATCAGAAAGCTTTCTAGGAATATAAACTCTAAACTCAAATTTGTCTTCAAAATATTTCATCATAGCATCAACGATATGTTTAGTAAAATCTTTATTTTGATTATAAGCAAGAGGAGAATTCCACATTGTCGGCGTTCTGGGAACGGGGATCCCCAAACTTGCCTGCCTGCGGCCTGCGGCGTGGCTCCACCAGTGGCCCAGTACGGCCCGTCTTCATCAACCAAGAACTCAAGACCCTCGCGGGGTGGACCACACAAGGCCTCCTCAGGAGCGGCCTCACCAGGCAGGCTCGCGAGGAAGGCGGGGAGATCAAGGCAAGGGGTACCTCGCGAGGTCCCCGTGACGCAAGCCATGACGACCAAGGCCAGGCAGGCGCCAGCGCGCGCAGTGTCCTCGTTTCCCCTTTGGTGCTAAGGGGGCAAGCGCAGGTGCGGAGTACCAAGGCATCAGGCAAAGGTTTCCATACCGGTGCAACAAGACCAAGACTAGCAGCACGGTAGGACGGAGGTCACCATGGAGCCCAAGAAGGAATCACCACCAGCGCCTTTGACAGGCGAAGACCACCTTTAGTCAGGATAGCTCGTACTAGCTGTCCCCTTTCAAAATGGCCATTGTTGGATCCCTTCCTTGATGAGGACATCAATAGCATTGTTACACCCACAACCCCTACTGCTACATATATGGGACCAATTACTAGAGCTCGCGCACGCCAATTAAATTATCAGGTACTTTCGTTTCTTGGTAATGATTCTAATGTTCATGAGAATATGATGCTGCCTAAATTGGATACATTTGTTTTGCTTACAAATGAAGGGCCTAGCTTGGAGAAGGATGAACATTGGAGCAAGAACAAGCATGGAGATGATGCCATGCGCAAGGGGAACAAGAACGGAGTTACAAGTGATGATTTCAGGACTTTGAAGCCACCATAATGGGTGCATGAAGCCTTGGACGAAATATACAAGATGCCACTTCATAAATTTCGTCCCGAGGCTATTATAGGTGCTGCGTCACCTTTTTATTGGGCCAGGCCCATGTAATTTCGAAATACATAAGTATAGGCTATTTTTAGAGTCCGTATGTGTGGGGAAACAAGAGATAGGGTTGATTTCAGACCCCTCCACCAAGGGCCACGAAATTCCCCCTCTCTTCCTCCATATATACAGCCCTTAGGGCACCGTTTAGACTTTGGGTTTTGTTTAGATTAAAAGTTCGCCATAGCTGCAACTTCGCGTACTTCGTTTGTGTTCAACGACCAGACAAAGGCGTCACAGAACCCCACCTTGATCAATAAAGCTTTCAACTTATATTCGCAATATCCAGATTGCAATCTCAGTTTCTTGCTTGTTCTTCGTTTGCTCGCAGGAAACAGACCCTCGTGGTCAGGTTGATCGTGCTCCGGCGTGGTCAATAACCTCTCGGAGTTGGTTTAGCGATTGCTAAGGCGCGACGTCCTCGCACGTTCGTAGTCGGATCGTCAAAGTCGACTTCCACCAAAGCGAAATCCATCATCTCATCGAAAGACGGGACACCTTTGCCTAAACTGAAATTGAATATTCCACCTTTTGAGGGTAGATATGTTCCTGATATATATCTTACTTGGGAGTTAGAAACTGAACAACGTTTTACATGTTTACAATATCCCGAGGAGAGACGGGTTGCTGCTGCTGTTTGTGCTTTCACTAGTTTTGCATGTGTATGGTGGTCTGAACATTGTAGATTATATCCTATTCCCGCTACTTGGGCTGCTTTGAAAACTGCTATGCGTACTCGTTGGGTTCCACCATATTATCAACGTGAATTGCTTCAAAAATTACAGCGCTTAAGACAAGGAAAAAATTCTGTAGAAGAATATTATCAGGAATTACAAACTGGCATGATTAGATGTGGTATTGTTGAGGAGAATGAAGCTATGCTTGCACGTTTTCTGGGTGGATTAAATAGAGAGATTCAGACCATTCTAGACTATAAGGAGTATACTAATATCACTCGTTTATTCCATCTTGCTTGTAAAGCTGAACGTGAAGTGCAGGATCGACAGGCATTGGCGCGGACTAACTTTTCTGCAGGTCGACCTTCATCATGGACACCACGTGCATCATCTACTTCCACACGTTCTGCTACACCGGCGCCTCCGTCGGCTGCCACCTCCAACCGTGATACAATAAAGCAGGCACAATCACCACTATCTGCCAAGAGCACACCTTCTGGGCCTGCAAAGAGCTCTTCTTCATACCTATAGTCCACGAAAAAGCCACAAAAAAAATTAGGGTTAGTTCATCATATCCGAACCAATCTGAGCCTTTGCATAATCTTTTTAGGGTTTTGCTTTGTTGAATTTGCGGTTGCATCGTCGGTCTAGTTGCTGGTCTTAGAGTCTAGTCTTTTAGAGTTTCGAGTTCTGGTCATAAGTTGTCACGCCGCCGCACCATCATCATCGCCCCTGCCATGTACCACCACCGCTCCGAATCCGTATCCATATACCACCACCAATCCGTGTCCGTATACCACCACCGATCCATATCCATATACTACCACCGCTACCACCACCGCTGCCATATACCACAACCATATATCCACCACCAATCCGAGTTCCTTGCTTATTAGGTTTGTTTTCGGGATCCATCTAGTTTCCGATTCGTGTTTTCCTTGCCGGAGTAGGTTTCGGAAAAAAAAGAGTCCGGAAACCACGCTCCGTTTAGGCCCAAAATTTTTCGAAAACGCATTTTTCGAAAAAATTTCTGGCTATCCTATTTTTAGGTGTTTCTGAGTGTTTTGAGACAGGTGCCATTATAGGAAGTTTTTTTTTGACCCATTTCCGGTTTTTGGGTCCGGGCAGTCAAAAAAACGAAAAAAAAATTGGTCGAAAAAATTTCGTGCCCATCCTGTCAGTTTGACCTAGGAAGAGTTTTGAGACACTCGCCATTATAGTGATTTTTCGCAAAAAAAAAAGAGCAGCGCAAAAAAAAAGAGCGCAAAAAAAAAAGAGCGAATAAAAAATCCAGAGTGTGCTTTTCCCTTGTTTACGTGCAGCGCCGTGATTTTGTTAGTATTCTAGGCTCGCGTCTCTAGCACGGTCTAGCCTAGGACCAGCACAGTACCGTCGTTGAGCGTTTATTCAACTTTGCATCTCTGAATTGATTATTGCTGACCCTTTTTGCTACCATATTATAAGCCTTCCCAGCTCCACATACATCTACGTCGTGCGTTGGACTCTCCCTGGTAATCGCTCTATCCAAGCTTTGAGAGTTTTGAATACAACGGTTGCCGATCACCGCCTGCTGCTGGGTAAGAACTGGTAAGAATTTGAGATTTGCTTGACGGGTTTGTGATACACCACCACCACTTCTTAGTACTCTGTAGGATCATATTCTTCTGTGTTTCTATTTGCTGCTAACCATGGTAGGATCACAAGCCGATGAGACTGATTGGGAGAACCTGACGAACAAACAGCTACATGATAAATTTCAGCAACTGATGAGTGGACAAGTGCAAGATGTGCTAAACAGATTTGACGAGGCCATGGAGAAGATAGATGGCATTGAGAAGACATTTGAAACAAAGCTTGATAGCAAGTTTGATGAATTGCTCGCGCGTTTTCCACAACCACCGCCGGCTGCACCTATCGCACCTCTACAACGACAACAACTACGGCCCCTTCCGAATCAGTATGGACGAGCTCAGCGTGTTCCTATTGAGCTAGGACAAAATTCTGGTGCCGCTGCTACTACTGTTGGTGCTTCTTTGGCTCCTGCTACTACTCCTGCTGGTACCGAGGAGGATGATTATGTGGGAGATTACGAGGATGAGGTTGATCAACATCAGAACTACGTGCAACCACCAGCACCACAACCACTAGGTCGTCCACATGCAAATAATGGCAATGTTAGGGCTCCCCCTCAGGTACGAGATCATGACCATCTCCCTAAACTGAAATTGAATATTCCACCATTTGAGGGTAGATATGTTCCTGATATATATCTTACTTGGGAGTTAGAAACTGAACAACGATTTACATGTTTACAATATCCTGAGGAGAGACGTGTTCCTGCTGCTGTTTGTGCTTTCACTAGCTTTGCATGTGTTTGGTGGTCTGAACATTGTAGATTATATCCTGTTCCAGCTACTTGGGCTGCTTTGAAAACTGCTATGCGTACTCGTTGGGTTCCACCATATTATCAACGTGAATTACTTCAAAAATTGCAGCGCTTAAGACAAGGAAAAAATTTTGTAGAAGAATATTATCAGGAATTACAAACTGGCTTGATTAGATGTGGTATTGTTGAGGAGAATGAAGCTATGCTTGCACGTTTTCTGGGTGGATTAAATAGAGATATTCAGACCATTCTAGACTATAAGGATTATAATAATATCACTCGTTTATTCCATCTTGCTCGTAAATCTGAACGTGAAGTGCAGGATCGACAGGCATTGGCGCGCACTAAGTTTTCTGCAGGTCGACCTTCATCATGGACACCACGTGCATCATCTACTTCCACACGTTCTGCTACACCGGCGCCTCCGTCGGCTGCCACCTCCAACCGTGATACAATAAAGCAGGCACAATCACCACTATCTGCCAAGAGCACACCTTCTGGGCCTGCAAAGAGCTCTTCTTCATCCATGGCATCAACGGGGCAAACACATGATATTATTTGTCGACGTTGCAAGGGTGGAGGTCATTTTGCGAGAGAATGTCCCTCTAAGCGTGTGATGATTGTTACTGAGGATGGTGGGTATGAGTCCGCTAGTGACTATGATGAGGAGACTTTGGCTCTTATTACACGTGACGAACACGGTGGAAACGATTCTGATCATGAGACGCAATACATGGCTCCTGAAGATGCTGACAGGTATGAATGTTTAGTTGCTCAACGTGTTTTGAGTGTGCAGGTTACACAAGCTGAGCAAAATCAGAGGCATAATTTGTTCCATACAAAGGGAGTTGTGAAGGAACGTTCTGTTCGCGTGATCATAGATGGAGGGAGTTGCAACAACTTGGCTAGCATGGAGATGGTGGAGAAGCTATCTCTCACCACAAGACCACATCCACATCCTTACTACATCCAATGGTTCAACAACAGCGGCAAGGTTAAGGTAACACGTACTGTTCGTGTGCATTTTAGTATCTCTACATATGCTGATTATGTTGATTGTGATGTGGTACCTATGCAAGCATGTTCCTTATTACTTGGTAGACCATGGCAATTTGATAAAAATTCTATTCACCATGGTAGAAACAATCAGTATACTCTTGTTCATAAGGATAAAAATATTACTTTGCTTCCTATGACTCCTGATTCCATTTTGAAAGATGATCTTAATAGAGCTAATAAAGCAAAACAGGAGAAAACTAAGAGTGAAAATCAGATTGTGGCAAAAGAATTTGAGCAACAAATGCAGCCTAATAATAATAAACAATCTAGTGTTGCTTCTGAAATTAAATTGAAAAGTGCATGTTTACTTGCCACCAAATCTGATATTGATGATCTAGATTTTAGCAAATCTGTTTGCTATGCTTTTGTGTGCAAAGAGGCATTATTTTCATTCGAGGACGTGCCTTCCTCTTTGCCTCCTGCTGTCACTAACATTTTGCAGGAGTTCGCTGACGTCTTTCCACAAGACGTGCCACCGGGATTACCACCTATTCGCGGGATTGAGCATCAAATTGACTTAATTCCCGGTGCATCATTACCCAACCGTGCACCATACCGTACCAATCCAGAGGAGACGAAGGAGATTATGCGTCAAGTACAAGAACTGCTCGACAAAGGTTATATACGCGAATCCCTTAGTCCTTGTGCTGTTCCTATCATTTTAGTGCCGAAAAAGGATGGTACGTCGCGTATGTGCGTTGATTGTAGAGGCATTAATAATATTACTATTCGTTATCGTCATCCTATTCCTAGGCTAGATGATATGCTTGATGAATTGAGTGGCTCTACAATATTCTCCAAAGTTGATTTGCGTAGTGGATACCATCAAATTCGTATGAAATTGGGAGATGAATGGAAAACAGCATTTAAAACTAAGTTTGGATTATATGAGTGGTTAGTCATGCCTTTTGGGTTAACTAATGCACCTAGTACTTTCATGAGGTTAATGAACGAAGTTTTACGTGCTTTCATTGGAGGATTTGTGGTAGTTTACTTTGATGACATATTGATTTATAGCAAATCTTTGGAGGAACATTTGGAACATTTACGTGCTGTTTTTATTGCTCTACGTGATGCACGTTTGTTTGGTAACCTTGGAAAGTGCACCTTTTGCACCGACCGAGTATCTTTTCTTGGCTATGTTGTTACTCCACAGGGAATTGAAGTTGATAAAGCCAAGATTGAAGCTATTGAGAGTTGGCCACAGCCCAAAACGGTCACACAAGTGAGGAGTTTCCTTGGCCTCGCTGGATTCTATAGGCGTTTTGTGAGAGATTTCAGCACCATTGCTGCACCTCTCAATGAGCTTACAAAGAAAGATGTGCCTTTTCTGTGGGGTACCGCACAGGAAGAAGCCTTCACGCTATTGAAAGATAAGTTGACACATGCTCCTTTTGATGAGGACATCAATACCATTGTTACACCCACAACCCCTACTGCTACATATACTGGACCAATTACTAGAGCTCGCGCACGCCAATTAAATTATCAGGTACTTTCGTTTCTTGGTAATGATTCTAGTGTTCATGAGAATATGATGCTACCTAAATTGGATACATTTGTTTTGCTTACAAATGAAGGGCCTAGCTTGGAGAAGGATGGACATTGGAGCAAGAGCAAGCATGGAGATGATGCCATGCGCAAAGGGAACCAGAACGGAGTTACAAGTGATGATTTCAGGACTTTGAAGCCACCATAAGAGTGCATGAAGCCTTGGACGAAATATACAAGATGCCACTTCATAAATTTCGTCCAGAGGCTATTATAGGTGCTGCGTCACCTTTTTATTGGGCCAGGCCCATGTAATTTCGAAATACATAAGTATAGACTATTTTTAGAGTCCGTATGTGTGGGGAAACAAGAGATAGGGTTGATTTCGGACCCCTCCACCAAGGGCCACGAAATTCCCCTCTCTTCCTCCATATATACAGCCCTTAGGGCACCGTTTAGACTTTGGGTTTTGTTTAGATTAAAAGTTCGCCATAGCTGCAACTTCGCGTACTTCGTTTGTGTTCAACGACCAGACAAAGGCGTCACAGAACCCCACCTTGATCAATAAAGCTTTCATCTTATATTCGCAATATCCAGATTGCAATCTTAGTTTCTTGCTTGTTCTTCGTTTGCTCGCAGGAAACAGACCCTCGTGGTCAGGTTGATCGTGCTCCGGCGTGGTCAATAACCTCTCGGAGTTGGTTTAGCGATTGCTAAGGCGCGACGTCCTCGCACGTTCGTAGTCGGATCGTCAAAGTCGACTTCCACCAAAGCGATTTCCATCATCTCATCGAAAGACGGGACACCTTTGCCTCTATCAAGTGGTATCAGATTTCCAGGTTGCTCGGTGAGATTTTCCAGTTTTTCGTAGTTTAGATCGAGTCTGTTCTTCATACCTATAGTCCACGAAAAAGCCACAAAAAAAAATTAGGGTTAGTTCATCATATCCGAACCAATCTGAGCCTCTGCATAATCTTTTTAGGGTTTTGCTTTGTTGAATTTGCGGTTGCATCGTCGGTCTAGTTGCTGGTCTTAGAGTCTAGTCTTTTAGAGTTTCGAGTTCTGGTCATAAGTTGTCACGCCGCCGCCGCACCATCATCATCGCCCCTGCCATCTACCACCACCGCTCCGAATCCGTATCCATATACCACCACCAATCCGTGTCCATATACCACCACCGATCCATATCCATATACTACCACCGCTGCCATATACCACAACCATATATCCACCACCAATCCGAGTTCCTTGCTTATTAGGTTTGTTTTCGGGATCCATCTATTTTCCGATTCGTGTTTCCTTGCCGGAGTAGGTTTCGGAAAAAAAAAAAGTCTGGAAACCACGCTCCGTTTAGGCCCAAAATTTTTCGAAAACGCATTTTTCGAAAAAATTTCTGGCTATCCTATTTTTAGGTGTTTCTGAGTGTTTTGAGACAGGTGCCATTATAGGAAGTTTTTTTTGACCCGTTTCCAGTTTTTGGGTCCGGGCAGTCGAAAAAACGAAAAAACAAAATTGGTCGAAAAAATTTCGTGCCCATCCTGTCAGTTTGACCTAGGAAGAGTTTTGAGACACTCGCCATTATAGTGATTTTTCGCAAAAAAAAAAAAGAGCAGCGCAAAAAAAAAGAGCGCAAAAAAAAAAGAAGAGCGAAAAAAAAAATCCAGAGTGTGCTTTTCCCTTGTTTACGTGCAGCGCCGTGATTTTGTTAGTGTTCTAGGCTCGCGTCTCTAGCACGGTCTAGCCTAGGACCAGCACAGTACCGTCGTTGAGCGTTTATTCAACTTTGCATCTCTGAATTGATTATTGCTGACCCTTTTTGCTACCATATTATAAGCCTTCCCAGCTCCACATACATCTACGTCGTGCGTTGGACTCTCCCTGGTAATCGCTCTATCCAAGCTTTGAGAGTTTTGACTACAACGGTTGCCGATCACCGCCTGCTGCTGGGTAAGAACTGGTAAGAATTTGAGATTTGCTTGACGGGTTTGTGATACACCACCACCACTTCTTAGTACTCTGTAGGATCATATTCTTCTGTGTTTCTATTTGCTGCTAACCATGGTAGGATCACAAGCCGATGAGACTGATTGGGAGAACCTGACGAACAAACAGCTACATGATAAATTTCAGCAACTGATGAGTGGACAGGTGCAAGATGTGCTAAACAGATTTGACGAGGCCATGGAGAAGATAGATGGCATTGAGAAGACGTTTGAAACACAGCTTGATAGCAAGTTTGATGAATTGCTCGCGCGTTTTCCACAACCACCGCCGGCTGCACCTATCGCACCTCTGCAACGACAACAACAACGCCCCCTTCCGAATCAGTATGGACGAGCTCAGCGTGTTCCTATTGAGCTAGGACAAAATTCTGGTGCCGCTGCTACTGCTGTTGGTGCTTCTTTGGCTCCTGCTACTACTGCTGCTGGTACCGAGGAGGATGATTATGTGGGAGATTACGAGGATGAGGTTGATCAACATCAGAACTACGTGCAACCACCAGCACCACAACCACCAGGTCGTCCACATGCAAATAATGGCAATGTTAGGGCTCCCCCTCAGGTACGAGATCATGACCATCTCCCTAAACTGAAATTGAATATTCCACCATTTGAGGGTAGATATGTTCCTGATATATATCTTACTTGGGAGTTAGAAACTGAACAACGATTTACATGTTTACAATATCCTGAGGAGAGACGTGTTCCTGCTGCTGTTTGTGCTTTCACTAGCTTTGCATGTGTTTGGTGGTCTGAACATTGTAGATTATATCCTGTTCCAGCTACTTGGGCTGCTTTGAAAACTGCTATGCGTACTCGTTGGGTTCCACCATATTATCAACGTGAATTACTTCAAAAATTGCAGCGCTTAAGACAAGGAAAAAATTCTGTAGAAGAATATTATCAGGAATTACAAACTGGCTTGATTAGATGTGGTATTGTTGAGGAGAATGAAGCTATGCTTGCACGTTTTCTGGGTGGATTAAATAGAGATATTCAGACCATTCTAGACTATAAGGATTATAATAATATCACTCGTTTATTCCATCTTGCTTGTAAAGCTGAACGTGAAGTGCAGGATCGACAGGCATTGGCGCGCACTAACTTTTTTGCAGGTCGACCTTCATCATGGACACCACGTGCATCATCTACTTCCACACGTTCTGCTACACCGGCGCCTCCGTCGGCTGCCACCTCCAACCGTGATACAATAAAGCAGGCACAATCACCACTATCTGCCAAGAGCACACCTTCTGGGCCTGCAAAGAGTTCTTCTTCATCCATGGCATCAACGGGGCAAACACATGATATTATTTGTCGACGTTGCAAGGGTGGAGGTCATTTTGCGAGAGAATGTCCCTCTAAGCGTGTGATGATTGTTACTGAGGATGGTGGGTATGAGTCCGCTAGTGACTATGATGAGGAGACTTTGGCTCTTATTACACGTGACGAACACGGTGGAAACGATTCTGATCATGAGACGCAATACATGGCTCCTGAAGATGCTGACAGGTATGAATGTTTAGTTTCTCAACGTGTTTTGAGTGTGCAGGTTACACAAGCTGAGCAAAATCAGAGGCATAATTTGTTCCATACAAAGGGAGTTGTGAAGGAACGTTCTGTTCGCGTGATCATAGATGGAGGGAGTTGCAACAACTTGGCTAGCATGGAGATGGTGGAGAAGCTATCTCTCACCACAAGACCACATCCACATCCTTACTACATCCAATGGTTCAACAACAGCGGCAAGGTTAAGGTAACACGTACTGTTCGTGTGCATTTTAGTATCTCTACATATGCTGATTATGTTGATTGTGATGTGGTACCTATGCAAGCATGTTCCTTATTACTTGGTAGACCATGGCAATTTGATAAAAATTCTATTCACCATGGTAGAAACAATCAGTATACTCTTGTTCATAAGGATAAAAATATTACTTTGCTTCCTATGACTCCTGATTCCATTTTGAAAGATGATCTTAATAGAGCTAATAAAGCAAAACAGGAGAAAACTAAGAGTGAAAATCAGATTGTGGCAAAAGAATTTGAGCAACAAATGCAGCCTAATAATAATAAACAATCTAGTGTTGCTTCTGAAATTAAATTGAAAAGTGCATGTTTACTTGCCACCAAATCTGATATTGATGATCTAGATTTTAGCAAATCTGTTTGCTATGCTTTTGTGTGCAAAGAGGCATTATTTTCATTCGAGGACGTGCCTTCCTCTTTGCCTCCTGCTGTCACTAACATTTTGCAGGAGTTCGCTGACGTCTTTCCACAAGACGTGCCACCGGGATTACCACCTATTCGCGGGATTGAGCATCAAATTGACTTAATTCCCGGTGCATCATTACCCAACCGTGCACCATACCGTACCAATCCAGAGGAGACGAAGGAGATTATGCGTCAAGTACAAGAACTGCTCGACAAAGGTTATATACGCGAATCCCTTAGTCCTTGTGCTGTTCCTATCATTTTAGTGCCGAAAAAGGATGGTACGTCGCGTATGTGCGTTGATTGTAGAGGCATTAATAATATTACTATTCGTTATCGTCATCCTATTCCTAGGCTAGATGATATGCTTGATGAATTGAGTGGCTCTACAATATTCTCCAAAGTTGATTTGCGTAGTGGATACCATCAAATTCGTATGAAATTGGGAGATGAATGGAAAACAGCATTTAAAACTAAGTTTGGATTATATGAGTGGTTAGTCATGCCTTTTGGGTTAACTAATGCACCTAGTACTTTCATGAGGTTAATGAACGAAGTTTTACGTGCTTTCATTGGACGATTTGTGGTAGTTTACTTTGATGACATATTGATTTATAGCAAATCTTTGGAGGAACATTTGGAACATTTACGTGCTGTTTTTATTGCTCTACGTGATGCACGTTTGTTTGGTAACCTTGGAAAGTGCACCTTTTGCACCGACCGAGTATCTTTTCTTGGCTATGTTGTTACTCCACAGGGAATTGAAGTTGATAAAGCCAAAATTGAAGCTATTGCGAGTTGGCCACAGCCCAAAACGGTCACACAAGTGAGGAGTTTCCTTGGCCTCGCTGGATTCTATAGGCGTTTTGTGAGAGATTTCAGCACCATTGCTGCACCTCTCAATGAGCTTACAAAGAAAGATGTGCCTTTTCTGTGGGGTACCGCACAGGAAGAAGCCTTCTCGGTATTGAAAGATAAGTTGACACATGCTCCTTTACTCCAACTTCCTGATTTTAATAAGACTTTTGAGCTTGAATGTGATGCTAGTGGAATTGGATTAGGAGGTGTGTTATTACAAGATGGCAAACCTGTTGCATACTTTTCTGAAAAATTGAGTGGGCCAAGTCTGAATTATTCTACTTATGATAAAGAATTATATGCTCTTGTTCGGACTTTAGAAACATGGCAACATTATTTATGGCCCAAAGAATTTGTTATACATTCTGATCATGAATCTTTGAAACATATTAAAAGTCAAGCTAAACTGAATCGTAGACATGCTAAATGGGTTGAATTCATTGAGACTTTCCCTTATGTCATTAAACACAAGAAGGGAAAAGAAAATGTTATTGCTGATGCATTGTCTCGTCGCTATACTATGCTTTCACAACTTGACTTCAAAATATTTGGTTTGGAGACCATCAAAGATCAATATGTGCATGATGCTGATTTTAAAGATGTAATGCAGAATTGTAAAGAAGGAAGAATGTGGAACAAGTTTGTCGTTAACGATGGATTTGTGTTTCGTGCTAACAAGCTATGCATTCCAGCTAGCTCCGTTCATCTTTTGCTGTTGCAGGAGGCGCATGGGGGAGGATTAATGGGACACTTTGGCGTGAAGAAGACGGAGGACGTACTTGCTACACATTTCTTTTGGCCAAAGATGAGACGGGATGTTGAGCGTTTTGTTGCTCGCTGCACTACATGTCAAAAAGCTAAGTCACGACTCAATCCTCATGGTTTATATATGCCTTTGCCTGTACCTAGTGTTCCTTGGGAGGATATATCTATGGACTTTGTTTTAGGTTTACCTCGAACAAAGAAGGGGAGGGATAGCATATTTGTTGTCGTGGATAGATTCTCGAAAATGGCATACTTTATACCATGTCATAAAAGCGATGATGCTGTTAATGTTGCTGATTTGTTCTTTCGTGAAATTATTCGCTTGCATGGTGTGCCAAATACTATAGTTTCAGATCGTGATACTAAATTTCTTAGCCACTTTTGGAGATGTTTATGGGCTAAGTTGGGGACTAAACTGCTTTTTAGTACTACTTGTCACCCCCAAACTGATGGACAAACTGAAGTAGTCAATAGAACATTGTCTACTATGCTTAGGGCTGTTTTGAAGAATAATAAGAAAATGTGGGAGGAATGCTTGCCTCATATTGAATTTGCTTATAATCGTTCATTGCATTCTACTACTAAGATGTGCCCTTTTGAAGTTGTGTATGGTTTCCTACCTCGTGCACCTATTGATTTGTTGCCTCTTCCATCTTCGGAGAAGGTTAATTTTGATGCTAAAGAACGTGCTGAATTGATTTTAAAAATGCATGAGTTAACTAAGGAAAACATTGAGCGTATGAATGCTAAATATAAACTTGCTGGAGATAAGGGTAGAAAACATGTTGTGTTTGCCCCTGGAGATCTTGTTTGGTTACATTTGCGTAAGGATAGATTTCCTAATTTGCGCAAATCAAAGCTAATGCCACGTGCTGTTGGTCCCTTTAAGGTGTTGGAGAAAGTAAATGATAATGCATATAAACTTGAGCTGCCTGCAGATTTTGGGGTTAGTCCCACTTTTAACATTGCAGATTTGAAGCCTTATTTGGGTGAGGAAGATGGGCTTCCGTCGAGGACGACTTCATTTCAAGAAGGGGAGGATGATGAGGACATCAATACCATTGTTACACCCACAACCCCTACTGCTACATATACTGGACCAATTACTAGAGCTCGCGCACGCCAATTAAATTATCAGGTACTTTCGTTTCTTGGTAATGATTCTAGTGTTCATGAGAATATGATGCTGCCTAAATTGGATACATTTGTTTTGCTTACAAATGAAGGGCCTAGCTTGGAGAAGGATGGACATTGGAGCAAGAGCAAGCATGGAGATGATGCCATGCGCAAAGGGAACCAGAACGGAGTTACAAGTGTTGATTTCAGGACTTTGAAGCCACCATAAGAGTGCATGAAGCCTTGGACGAAATATACAAGATGCCACTTCATAAATTTCGTCCAGAGGCTATTATAGGTGCTGCGTCACCTTTTTATTGGGCCAGGCCCATGTAATTTCGAAATACATAAGTATAGACTATTTTTAGAGTCCGTATGTGTGGGGAAACAAGAGATAGGGTTGATTTCGGACCCCTCCACCAAGGGCCACGAAATTCCCCTCTCTTCCTCCATATATACAGCCCTTAGGGCACCGTTTAGACTTTGGGTTTTGTTTAGATTAAAAGTTCGCCATAGCTGCAACTTCGCGTACTTCGTTTGTGTTCAACGACCAGACAAAGGCGTCACAGAACCCCACCTTGATCAATAAAGCTTTCATCTTATATTCGCAATATCCAGATTGCAATCTTAGTTTCTTGCTTGTTCTTCGTTTGCTCGCAGGAAACAGACCCTCGTGGTCAGGTTGATCGTGCTCCGGCGTGGTCAATAACCTCTCGGAGTTGGTTTAGCGATTGCTAAGGCGCGACGTCCTCGCACGTTCGTAGTCGGATCGTCAAAGTCGACTTCCACCAAAGCGATTTCCATCATCTCATCGAAAGACGGGACACCTTTGCCTCTATCACCTTTACTCCAACTTCCTGATTTTAATAAGACTTTTGAGCTTGAATGTGATGCTAGTGGAATTGGATTAGGAGGTATGTTATTACAAGATGGCAAACCTGTTGCATACTTTTCTGAAAAATTGAGTGGGCCTAGTCTGAATTATTCTACTTACGATAAAGAATTATATGCTCTTGTTCGGACTTTAGAAACATGGCAACATTATTTATGGCCCAAAGAATTTGTTATACATTCTGATCATGAATCTTTGAAACATATTGAAAGTCAAGCTAAACTGAATCGTAGACATGCTAAATGGGTTGAATTTATTGAGACTTTCCCTTATGTCATTAAACACAAGAAGGGAAAAGAAAATGTTATTGCTGATGCATTGTCTCGTCGCTATACTATGCTTTCACAACTTGACTTCAAAATATTTGGTTTGGAGACCATCAAAGATCAATATGTGCATGATGCTAATTTTAAAGATGTAATGCAGAATTGTAAAGAAGGAAGAATGTGGAACAAGTTTGTCGTTAACGATGGATTTGTGTTTCGTGCTAACAAGCTATGCATTCCAGCTAGCTCCGTTCGTCTTTTGTTGTTGCAGGAGGCGCATGGAGGAGGATTAATGGGACACTTTCGCGTGAAGAAGACGGAGGACGTACTTGCTACACATTTCTTTTGGCCAAAGATGAGACGGGATGTTGAGCGTTTGATTGCTCGCTGCACTACATGTCAAAAAGCTAAGTCACGACTCAATCCTCATGGTTTATATATGCCTTTGCCTGTACCTAGTGTTCCTTGGGAGGATATATCTCTGGACTTTGTTTTAGGTTTACCTCGAACAAAGAAGGGGAGGGATAGCATATTTGTTGTCGTGGATAGATTCTCGAAAATGACACACTTTATACCATGTCATAAAAGCGATGATGCTGTTAATGTTGCTGATTTGTTCTTTCGTGAAATTATTCGCTTGCATGGTGTGCCAAATACTATAGTTTCAGATCGTGATACTAAATTTCTTAGCCACTTTTGCAGATGTTTATGGGCTAAGTTGGGGACTAAACTGCTTTTAAGTACTACTTGTCACCCCCAAACTGATGGACAAACTGAAGTAGTCAATAGAACATTGTCTACTATGCTTAGGGCTGTTTTGAAGAATAATAAGAAAATGTGGGAGGAATGCTTGCCTCATATTGAATTTGCTTATAATCGTTCATTGCATTCTACTACTAAGATGTGCCCTTTTGAAGTTGTGTATGGTTTCCTACCTCGTGCACCTATTGATTTGTTGCCTCTTCCATCTTCGGAGAAGGTTAATTTTGATGCTAAAGAACGTGCTGAATTGATTTTAAAAATGCATGAGTTAACTAAGGAAAACATTGAGCGTATGAATGCTAAATATAAACTTGCTGGAGATAAGGGTAGAAAACATGTTGTGTTTGCCCCTGGAGATCTTGTTTGGTTACATTTGCGTAAGGATAGATTTCCTAATTTGCGCAAATCAAAGCTAATGCCACGTGCTGCTGGTCCCTTTAAGGTGTTGGAGAAAGTAAATGATAATGCATATAAACTTGAGCTGCCTGCAGATTTTGGGGTTAGTCCCACTTTTAACATTGCAGATTTGAAGCCTTATTTGGGTGAGGAAGATGGGCTTCCGTCGAGGACGACTTCATTTCAAGAAGGGGAGGATGATGAGGACATCAATACCATTGTTACACCCACAACCCCTACTGCTACATATACTGGACCAATTACTAGAGCTCGCGCACGCCAATTAAATTATCAGGTACTTTCGTTTCTTGGTAATGATTCTAATGTTCATGAGAATATGATGCTGCCTAAATTGGATACATTTGTTTTGCTTACAAATGAAGGGCCTAGCTTGGAGAAGGATGGACATTGGAGCAAGAGCAAGCATGGAGATGATGCCATGCGCAAAGGGAACCAGAACGGAGTTACAAGTGATGATTTCAGGACTTTGAAGCCACCATAAGAGTGCATGAAGCCTTGGACGAAATATACAAGATGCCACTTCATAAATTTCGTCCCGAGGCTATTATAGGTGCTGCGTCACCTTTTTATTGGGCCAGGCCCATGTAATTTCGAAATACATAAGTATAGACTATTTTTAGAGTCCGTATGTGTGGGGAAACAAGAGATAGGGTTGATTTCGGACCCCTCCACCAAGGGCCACGAAATTCCCCTCTCTTCCTCCATATATACAGCCCTTAGGGCACCGTTTAGACTTTGGGTTTTGTTTAGATTAAAAGTTCGCCATAGCTGCAACTTCGCGTACTTCGTTTGTGTTCAACGACCAGACAAAGGCGTCACAGAACCCCACCTTGATCAATAAAGCTTTCATCTTATATTCGCAATATCCAGATTGCAATCTTAGTTTCTTGCTTGTTCTTCGTTTGCTCGCAGGAAACAGACCCTCGTGGTCAGGTTGATCGTGCTCCGGCGTGGTCAATAACCTCTCGGAGTTGGTTTAGCGATTGCTAAGGCGCGACGTCCTCGCACGTTCGTAGTCGGATCGTCAAAGTCGACTTCCACCAAAGCGATTTCCATCATCTCATCGAAAGACGGGACACCTTTGCCTCTATCACCTTTACTCCAACTTCCTGATTTTAATAAGACTTTTGAGCTTGAATGTGATGCTAGTGGAATTGGATTAGGAGGTATGTTATTACAAGATGGCAAACCTGTTGCATACTTTTCTGAAAAATTGAGTGGGCCTAGTCTGAATTATTCTACTTACGATAAAGAATTATATGCTCTTGTTCGGACTTTAGAAACAAGGCAACATTATTTATGGCCCAAAGAATTTGTTATACATTCTGATCATGAATCTTTGAAACATATTGAAAGTCAAGCTAAACTGAATCGTAGACATGCTAAATGGGTTGAATTTATTGAGACTTTCCCTTATGTCATTAAACACAACAAGGGAAAAGAAAATGTTATTGCTGATGCATTGTCTCGTCGCTATACTATGCTTTCACAACTTGACTTCAAAATATTTGGTTTGGAGACCATCAAAGATCAATATGTGCATGATGCTAATTTTAAAGATGTAATGCAGAATTGTAAAGAAGGAAGAATGTGGAACAAGTTTGTCGTTAACGATGGATTTGTGTTTCGTGCTAACAAGCTATGCATTCCAGCTAGCTCCGTTCGTCTTTTGTTGTTGCAGGAGGCGCATGGAGGAGGATTAATGGGACACTTTCGCGTGAAGAAGACGGAGGACGTACTTGCTACACATTTCTTTCGGCCAAAGATGAGACGGGATGTTGAGCGTTTGATTGCTCGCTGCACTACATGTCAAAAAGCTAAGTCACGACTCAATCCTCATGGTTTATATATGCCTTTGCCTGTACCTAGTGTTCCTTGGGAGGATATATCTATGGACTTTGTTTTAGGTTTACCTCGAACAAAGAAGGGGAGGGATAGCATATTTGTTGTCGTGGATAGATTCTCGAAAATGACACACTTTATACCATGTCATAAAAGCGATGATGCTGTTAATGTTGCTGATTTGTTCTTTCGTGAAATTATTCGCTTGCATGGTGTGCCAAATACTATTGTTTCAGATCGTGATACTAAATTTCTTAGCCACTTTTGGAGATGTTTATGGGCTAAGTTGGGGACTAAACTGCTTTTTAGTACTACTTGTCACCCCCAAACTGATGGACAAACTGAAGTAGTCAATAGAACATTGTCTACTATGCTTAGGGCTGTTTTGAAGAATAATAAGAAAATGTGGGAGGAATGCTTGCCTCATATTGAATTTGCTTATAATCGTTCATTGCATTCTACTACTAAGATGTGCCCTTTTGAAGTTGTGTATGGTTTCCTACCTCGTGCACCTATTGATTTGTTGCCTCTTCCATCTTCGGAGAAGGTTAATTTTGATGCTAAAGAACGTGCTGAATTGATTTTAAAAATGCATGAGTTAACTAAGGAAAACATTGAGCGTATGAATGCTAAATATAAACTTGCTGGAGATAAGGGTAGAAAACATGTTGTGTTTGCCCCTGGAGATCTTGTTTGGTTACATTTGCGTAAGGATAGATTTCCTAATTTGCGCAAACCAAAGCTAATGCCACGTGCTGCTGGTCCCTTTAAGGTGTTGGAGAAAGTAAATGATAATGCATATAAACTTGAGCTGCCTGCAGATTTTGGGGTTAGTCCCACTTTTAACATTGCAGATTTGAAGCCTTATTTGGGTGAGGAAGATGGGCTTCCGTCGAGGACGACTTCATTTCAAGAAGGGGAGGATGATGAGGACATCAATACCATTGTTACACCCACAGCCCCTACTGCTACATATACTGGACCAAGTACTAGAGCTCGCGCACGCCAATTAAATTATCAGGTACTTTCGTTTCTTGGTAATGATTCTAATGTTCATGAGAATATGATGCTGCCTAAATTGGATACATTTGTTTTGCTTACAAATGAAGGGCCTAGCTTGGAGAAGGATGGACATTGGAGCAAGAGCAAGCATGGAGATGATGCCATGCGCAAAGGGAACCAGAACGGAGTTACAAGTGATGATTTCAGGACTTTGAAGCCACCATAAGAGTGCATGAAGCCTTGGACGAAATATACAAGATGCCACTTCATAAATTTCGTCCCGAGGCTATTATAGGTGCTGCGTCACCTTTTTATTGGGCCAGGCCCATGTAATTTCGAAATACATAAGTATAGACTATTTTTAGAGTCCGTATGTGTGGGGAAACAAGAGATAGGGTTGATTTCGGACCCCTCCACCAAGGGCCACGAAATTCCCCTCTCTTCCTCCATATATACAGCCCTTAGGGCACCGTTTAGACTTTGGGTTTTGTTTAGATTAAAAGTTCGCCATAGCTGCAACTTCGCGTACTTCGTTTGTGTTCAACGACCAGACAAAGGCGTCACAGAACCCCACCTTGATCAATAAAGCTTTCATCTTATAGTCGCAATATCCAGATTGCAATCTTAGTTTCTTGCTTGTTCTTCGTTTGCTCGCAGGAAACAGACCCTCGTGGTCAGGTTGATCGTGCTCCGGCGTGGTCAATAACCTCTCGGAGTTGGTTTAGCGATTGCTAAGGCGCGACGTCCTCGCACGTTCGTAGTCGGATCGTCAAAGTCGACTTCCACCAAAGCGATTTCCATCATCTCATCGAAAGACGGGACACCTTTGCCTCTATCACCTTTACTCCAACTTCCTGATTTTAATAAGACTTTTGAGCTTGAATGTGATGCTAGTGGAATTGGATTAGGAGGTATGTTATTACAAGATGGCAAACCTGTTGCATACTTTTCTGAAAAATTGAGTGGGCCTAGTCTGAATTATTCTACTTACGATAAAGAATTATATCCTCTTGTTCGGACTTTAGAAACATGGCAACATTATTTATGGCCCAAAGAATTTGTTATACATTCTGATCATGAATCTTTGAAACATATTGAAAGTCAAGCTAAACTGAATCGTAGACATGCTAAATGGGTTGAATTTATTGAGACTTTCCCTTATGTCATTAAACACAAGAAGGGAAAAGAAAATGTTATTGCTGATGCATTGTCTCGTCGCTATACTATGCTTTCACAACTTGACTTCAAAATATTTGGTTGGAGACCATCAAAGATCAATATGTGCATGATGCTAATTTTAAAGATGTAATGCAGAATTGTAAAGAAGGAAGAATGTGGAACAAGTTTGTCGTTAACGATGGATTTGTGTTTCGTGCTAACAAGCTATGCATTCCAGCTAGCTCCGTTCGTCTTTTGTTGTTGCAGGAGGCGCATGGAGGAGGATTAATGGGACACTTTCGCGTGAAGAAGACGGAGGACGTACTTGCTACACATTTCTTTTGGCCAAAGATGAGACGGGATGTTGAGCGTTTGATTGCTCGCTGCACTACATGTCAAAAAGCTAAGTCACGACTCAATCCTCATGGTTTATATATGCCTTTGCCTGTACCTAGTGTTCCTTGGGAGGATATATCTATGGACTTTGTTTTAGGTTTACCTCGAACAAAGAAGGGGAGGGATAGCATATTTGTTGTCGTGGATAGATTCTCGAAAATGACACACTTTATACCATGTCATAAAAGCGATGATGCTGTTAATGTTGCTGATTTGTTCTTTCGTGAAATTATTCGCTTGCATGGTGTGCCAAATACTATAGTTTCAGATCGTGATACTAAATTTCTTAGCCACTTTTGGAGATGTTTATGGGCTAAGTTGGGGACTAAACTGCTTTTTAGTACTACTTGTCACCCCCAAACTGATGGACAAACTGAAGTAGTCAATAGAACATTGTCTACTATGCTTAGGGCTGTTTTGAAGAATAATAAGAAAATGTGGGAGGAATGCTTGCCTCATATTGAATTTGCTTATAATCATTCATTGCATTCTACTACTAAGATGTGCCCTTTTGAAGTTGTGTATGGTTTCCTACCTCGTGCACCTATTGATTTGTTGCCTCTTCCATCTTCGGAGAAGGTTAATTTTGATGCTAAAGAACGTGCTGAATTGATTTTAAAAATGCATGAGTTAACTAAGGAAAACATTGAGCGTATGAATGCTAAATATAAACTTGCTGGAGATAAGGGTAGAAAACATGTTGTGTTTGCCCCTGGAGATCTTGTTTGGTTACATTTGCGTAAGGATAGATTTCCTGATTTGCGCTAATCAAAGCTAATGCCACGTGCTGATGGTCCCTTTAAGGTGTTAGAGAAAATAAATGATAATGCATATAAACTTGAGCTGCCTGCAGATTTTGGGGTTAGTCCCACTTTTAACATTGCAGATTTGAAGCCTTATTTGGGTGAGGAAGATGAGCTTCCGTCGAGGACGACTTCATTTCAAGAAGGGGAGGATGATGAGGACATCAATACCATTGTTACACCCACAGCCCCTACTGCTACATATACGGGACCAATTACTAGAGCTCGCGCATGCCAATTAAATTATCAGGTACTTTCGTTTCTTGGTAATGATTCTAATGTTCATGAGAATATGATGCTGCCTAAATTGGATACATTTGTTTTGCTTACAAATGAAGGGCCTAGCTTGGAGAAGGATGAACATTGGAGCAAGAACAAGCATGGAGATGATGCCATGCGCAAGGGGAACCAGAACGGAGTTACAAGTGATGATTTCAGGACTTTGAAGCCACCATAATGGGTGCATGAAGCCTTGGACAAAATATACAAGATGCCACTTCATAAATTTCGTCCCGAGGCTATTATAGGTGCTGCGTCACCTTTTTATTGGGCCAGGCCCATGTAATTTCGAAATACATAAGTATAGGCTATTTTTAGAGTCCGTATGTGTGGGGAAACAAGAGATAGGGTTGATTTCGGACCCCTCCACCAAGGGCCACGAAATTCCCCCTCTCTTCCTCCATATATACAGCCCTTAGGGCACCGTTTAGACTTTGGGTTTTATTTAGATTAAAAGTTCGCCATAGCTGCAACTTCGCGTACTTCGTTTGTGTTCAACGACCAGACAAAGGCGTCACAGAACCCCACCTTGATCAATAAAGCTTTCAACTTATATTCGCAATATCCAGATTGCAATCTCAGTTTCTTGCTTGTTCTTCGTTTGCTCGCAGGAAACAGACCCTCGTGGTCAGGTTGATCGTGCTCCGGCGTGGTCAATAACCTCTCGGAGTTGGTTTAGCGATTGCTAAGGCGCGACGTCCTCGCACGTTCATAGTCGGATCGTCAAAGTCGACTTCCACCAAAGCGAAATCCATCATCTCATCGAAAGACGGGACACCTTTGCCTCTATCATTCCTGCTCAATATTTGGGAAGAGGACCAGGGCCTCTATAAATAGAGCTAGCCACCACAGTAGGAGGGATGGATCGATTCCTCCCCAAGTAAGCCATCAAGCACAAGAAGACCTCTCCTTGCGAGTCTATTCTTCCCTTGTACTGTTCATCATCAGCCCAAGAGGCAATCCACCACCACACACAGTAGTAGGGTATTACACCACAATGGTGGCCCAAACCTGTATAAATCTTGTGTCCCCTATGTTGTGAGTTCATCGTGCTAGCTTAGAGATCGTGGCGAGGCTGAGGGCGTGTTTCGGTAGGGGGAAATCTTCGAGTGCACCCAAGTGTTCGAACCTTAAGGGTTTTGCCGGAACCCGATATCCGACATTTGGCGCGCTAGATAGGGGTGCGTCGGAGCTCTTCCTTCCGTCGACCCGCTCTCCACCAGCACCGCGCTTCGTGCCCATGGCGGACATCGTGCTTCCGGCTCCGGTGACCCGCGCCAGCGCTGGGGCCAGGGGCTCCGAGCCTTGGCCCCTGCCTTGCGGGAGGTGCAGTGGCCGCACAAGTCCAAGCCAGAGATGCAGCCGCGCTACGACGGCACGGCGGACCCGCAAGTTTTCTTGCTGGCATAAGAGGAGGCCGTCATCAAGGCCGGGGGCGATGACAAGGTCATGGCCAACTGGCTTCCCATGGCCCTCACTGGCGTCCCGCGCGCTTGGCTGCTCAACCTGCCGGCGTCTTCCGTGGCATCCTAGGAGGAACTGCGCGACCCCTTCCTCGCCCACTACACAGCGCCGGTGCCCCCGGTCGTCGCAGCTCTCCTGGGCGGCTCGCATGCGCCACCCTCAGATCGCCACGCCAAGCCGTTCTTTACCCAGATCAGCGCCGTCCTCGTGCGACAAGGAGCTCCCCCGGGTTGGGTGGCGCCTAAGGCCGACCTGACCTTCAACTCGGAAGATCACCCCGTCAACACCGCCTGCTCGGGTGCGCTCCCGATGCTCTGCACACCCACCATCTGCAGGTGGCCATCACCAAAACCCTCATCGACGGCGGTGGCGACCTCACCGTGCTCTCGGCGGAGGCCTTCAGTCTCCTCCATGTACCGCTGGAACGACTCCGACCGAGCAAGCCCTTCTCGGGCGTCGGAGGCTGTTCCTCCAGTTCCCTGGGGCAGATCCGCCTTCCTGTGACCTTCGGCACCCACAACAACTACCGCACGGAGCTGGTCGACTTTGAGATTGCCCACATCGGCCTCTCGTACAACGCCATCCTCGGATACCCTGCCTTGGCTCAGTTCATGGCAGCAACCCATCCGGCCTACAACCTCATGAAGATGCCCGGGAGCAGCGGTGTCCTCACCGTAGCTGGAGATACCAAGGAGGCTCTGTTGGCGCTCAAGCTAGCCCTCAAGGCCGCCGCGGCGGAGAAGCCCGCTGGCGCGGACGCCTACAAGGCTAAGGAAGCTGCACCGACCAAAAAGAAGCAGTTGTTCACCCAGGATAAGGTGGAGACCAAGCAGGTGCTAGTTGAGGAAGACGGGTCCTCGGGAGCCACCTTCACCATAGGTGCCAACCTCGACCCCAACCAAGAGAAGGCGTTAGTAAAGTTCTTGCGCTCGAACAAGGAGGTGTTCGCGTGGGAACCCAATCAAGGGTGATTCACAACTCCTCGTCAACTTCTCCAACAAGGTGTATGAGCCGAAGGACAAGCACATGGAAGCATATCTTGCGGAAGTACGCAAGATGGATAAGCAGTTCTGGGGACTGGAGTTGCAGCATGTGCCCCACGGCACCAACCAAGAGGCCGATGACATCGCCAGGAGGGCGTCCAAACGGCTGCCTTAGGAGCCTGGCATTCTCGAGGAACGACTCTTCAAGCCGTCGGCGACACCATCACTTTCAAGAACGGCACAGCCTCGGGAAGAACTCCCTCGGCCACCTGCCACAGGAGCCCCAGCCTGTGGCCCGACCTTGGGAGCGCGCCTACTCTTGGCGCTGGAGCCTCAAGAGGGATGTTGGATCAAGGAATTCAAGGACTACCTGATGCAAGGGACGCTGCCATAGAAAGAGGAGGACGCGCAGCGCGTGGCCCGGCAGGCCACGGCCTACTTCATCCAAGACGGTGAGTTATACAGGAAGCGGCCGAATGACGTTTCCCTGCGTTGCATCTCTAGGGAACAGGGGAAGGAGCTGCTGGCCAACATACATGGTGGAGATTGCGGACACCACTCATTGTCACGGACCCTCGTCGGCAAGGCGTTTCGCAGTGGGTTCTACTGGGCGACATACATGGTGGAGATTGCGGACACCACTCGTTGTCACGGACCCTCGTCGGCAAGGCGTTTCGCAGTGGGTTCTACTGGCCTACAGCACTCAACAACGCAATTGAGCTAGTAAAGTCCTGCGAAGCCTGCCAATTCCACGCCAAGCAGATCCATCAGCCAGCTCAGGGCCTGCAGACCATCCCGCTCTCGCGGCCGTTCACGGTCTGGGGGTTGGACATGTTGGGCCCATTCCCTCGAGCGCCTGGAGGCTACCGCTACCTGTACATCACCATCGACAAGTTCACCAAGTGGGCAGAGGTGGAAGCCATCCGCACCATCCCAGCTGCCTCTGCGGTCAAGCTCATTAAGGGCCTCATGAGCCGATTTGGGTCCCTAACCGCATCATCACCGACAACGGTTTGCAGTTCACTAGCAATCTCTTCAAGACATATTCATGAGGACATCAATACCACTGTAACACCCACAGCCCCTGCTGCTATACATACTGGACCAATTACTAGAGCTCGCACGCCAACTAAATTACCATATACTTTCGTTTCTTGGTAATGATTCTAATGTTCATGAGAATATGATGCTGCCTAAATTGGATACATTTGTTTTGCTTACAAATGAAGGGCCTAGCTTGGAGAAGGATGAACATTGGAGTAAGAACAAGCATGGAGATGATGGCATGCGCAAGGGGAACAAGAACGGAGTTACAAGTGATGATTTCAGGAGTTTGAAGCGACCATAATGGGTGCATGAAGCCTTGGTCAAAATATACAAGATCCCACTTCATAAATTTCGTCCCGAGGCTATTCTAGGTGCTGCATCACCTTATTATTGGGCCAGGCCCATGTAATTTCGAAATACATAGATATAGGCTATTTTTAGAGTCCATATGTGTGGGGAAACAAGAGATAGGGTTGATTTCGGACCCCTCCACCAAGGGCCACGAAATTCCCCACCTCTTCCTCCATATATACAGCCCTTAGGGCATCGTTTAGACATTGGGTTTTGTTTAGATTAAAGTTCGCCATAGCTGCAACTTCGCGTACTTCGTTTGTGTTCAACGACCAGACAAAGGCGTCACAGAACCCCACCTTGATCAATAAAGCTTTCCTCTTATATTCGCAATATCCAGATTGCAATCTTAGTTTCTTGCTTGTTCTTCGTTTGCTTGCAGGAAACAGACCTTCATGGTCAGGTTGATCGTGCTCCGGCGTGGTCAATAACCTCTCGGAGTTGGTTTAGCGATTGCAAGGCGCGACGCCCTCGCACGTTCGTAGTCAGATCGTCAAAGTCGACATCCTCCAAAACGATAGCCACCATCTCATCAAAAGACGGGACACCTTTGCCTCTATCAAGTGGTGTCAGATTTCCAGGTTGCTCGGTGAGATTTTACAGTTTTTCGTAGTTTAGATCGAGTCTGTTCTTCATACCTATAGTCCACGAAAAAGCCAAAAAAAATTAGGGTTAGTTCATCCCATCCGAACCAATCTGAGCCTTTGCATAATCTTTTCTGTATTTGCTTTGTTGAATTTGCGGTTGCATCATCGTGTCAAGTTGCTGGTTTTAGTCCTTTAGAGTTTCGAGTTCTGTTCACAGGTTGTCACGTCGCTGCTGCCATATATCACCACCGCATCATCATCGTCGCTGCTGCCATATACCACCACCACATATTCGCCGCCAATCTGAGTCCATATATGCCACCACATATCCGCCGCCATCACGCCAATCCGAGTCCACCTGGAACATATATCCGCCACCAGTCCGAGTTCCACCAGATTCATCTCCGCCACCAGTCCGAGTTCCACCAGTTTCATCTCCGCCACCAGTCCTATTCCGAGTCCAGTATTTTGTTACTCTGTTTTGGATTTCCAGATCACGCCATACCCCGAGTCGGGACAGAGAAGGACTCCCCAACTTCCGTGCTACCCGCAGTAGAGAAATAGTTCCAAACTCAAAAAAAATTGGCTAGGCAGTTTTTAGACCATTTGTAGACTTTTTCGAAAAAAAATTGTTGCGGAGCAAAAAAAGAGGAATGCAAAAAAAAAGAAGGAAAAAAGAGAAAAAAATTCAGAGTGTGCTCCTCCCTTGTTTACGTGCTGCGCCGTGATTTTGTTTGTGTTCTAGGCTCGCGTCTCTAGCACAGTCTAGCCTAGGACCAACACAGTACCGTCGTTGAGCATTTATTCAACTTTGCATCTCTGAATTGATTATTGCTTACCCTTTTTGCTACCATATTATAAGCCTTCCTAGCTCCACATACATCTACGTCGTGCGTTTGACTCTCCCTGGTAATCGCTCTATCCAAGCTTTGAGAGTTTTGACTACAACGGTTGCCGATCACCGCCTGCTGCTGGGTAAGAACTGGTAAGAATTTGAGATTTGCTTGACGGATTTGTGACACCCACCACCGCCTCTTGTTAGTAATCTGTAGGATCATATTCTTGTGTGTTTCTATTGCTGCTAACCATGCCAGGATCACAAGCCTACGAGACTGACTGGGAGAACATGACGAATAAGGAGTTGCATGATAAATTTCAGCAAATGATGAGTGGACAGGTGCAAGATGTGCTAAACAGATTTGAAGAGGCCATGGAGAAGATAGATGGCATGGAGAAGACGTTCGAAACAAAGCTTGATAACAAGTTTAATGAATTGCTCGCGCGTATTCCACCACCACCACCCGCTGCACCTAACGCACCTCTACAATGGTAGGGCTCTCCCTCAGGTACGAGATCATGACCATCTTCCTAAACTAAAATTGAATATTCCACCATTTGAGGGTAGATATGTTCCTGATATATATCTTACTTGGGAGTTAGAAACTGAACAACGATTTACATGTTTACAATATCCTGAGGAGAGACGGGTTGCCGCTGTTGTTTGTGCTTTCACTAGTTTTGCATGTGTATGGTGGTCTGAACATTGTAAATTATATCCTATTCCAACTACTTGGGCTGCTTTGAAAATTGCTATGCGTACTCGTTGGGTTCCACCATATTATCAACGTGAATTGCTTCAAAAATTAAAGCGCTTAAGACAAGGGAAAAATTCTGTAGAAGAATATTATCAGGAATTACAAACTGGCATGATTAGATGTGGTATTGTTGAGGAGAATGAATCTATGCTTGCACGTTTTATGGGTGGATTAAATAGAGAGATTCAGACGATTCTAGAGTATAAGGAGTATACTAATATCACTCGTTTATTCCATCTTGCTTGTAAAGCTGAACGTGAAGTGCAGGATCGACAAGCACTGGCGCGAACTAACTTTTCTACAGGCCGACCTTCATCATGGACACCGCGTGCATCTTCTACTTCAACTGCACCAGCACCTCCATCAGGTGCGACCTCCAGCCATGATACAAGAAAGCAGGCACAACCACCATTATCTGCCAAGAGCGCACCTGCCGGGCCTCCACAGAGTTCTTCTTCTTCCATGGCATCAACAGGGCACACAAGGGAAGAGGTCATTATGCGAGAGAATGCAAATCTCAGCGTGTGATGATTGCTACTGAAGATGGTGGGTATGAGTCCGCTAGTGACTATGATGAGGAGCCTTTGGCTCTTATTACACGTGAAGAACATGGTGGAGATGATTCTGATCATGAGACGCAATACATGGCCCCTAAAGACGCTGACAGGTATGAATGTTTAGTTTCTCAACGTGTTTTGAGTGTGCAGGTCACACAAGCTGAGCAAAATCAGAGGCACAATTTGTTCCATACAAAGGGAGTTGTGAAGGAACGTTCTGTGCGCGTCATCATAGATGGAGGGAGCTGCAACAACTTGGCTAGCATGGAGATGGTGGAGAAGCTATTTCTCACCACAAGACCACATCCACATCCTTACTACATCCAATGGTTCAACAACAGCGGCAAGGTTAAGGTAACACATACTGTCCGTGTGCATTTTAGTATCTCTACATATGCTGATTATGTTGATTGTGATGTGGTACCTATGCAAGCATGTTCCTTATTACTTGGTCGACCATGGCAATTTGATAAAAATTCTGTAGACCATGGTAGAAACAATCAGTATACTCTTGTTCATAAGGATAAAAATATTATTTTGCTTCCTATGACTCCTGATTCCATTTTGAAAGATGATATTAATAGAGCTAATAAAGCAAAACAGGAGAAAAATAAGAGTGAAAATCAGATTGTGGCAAAAGAATTTGAGCAACAAATGAAGCCTAACAGTAAACCATCTAGTGTTGCTTCTGAAATTAAATTGAAAAGTGCATGTTTACTTGCCACTAAATCTGATATTGATGAGCTAGATTTCAGCAAATCTGTTTGCTATCCTTTTGTGTGCAAAGAGGCATTATTTTCATTCGAAGATGTGCCTTCCTCTTTGCCTCCTGCTATCACTAACATTTTGCAGGAGTTTGCTAACGTCTTTCCACAAGACGTGCCACCGGGATTACCTCCCATTCGAGGGATTGAGCATCAGATTGACTTAATTCCTGGTGCATCATTACCCAACCGTGCACCATACCGTACCAATCCAGAGGAGACGAAGGAGATTATGCGTCAAGTACAAGAGCTGCTCGACAAAGGTTATATACGCGAATTCCTTAGTCCTTATGCTGTTCCTATTATTCTAGTGCCGAAAAAGGATGGTACATCACGTATGTGTGTTGATTGTAGAGGCATTAATAACATTACTATTTGTTATCGTCATCCTATTCCTAGGCTAGATGATATGCTTGATGAATTGAGTGGCTCTACAATATTCTCCAAGGTTGATTTGCGTAGTGGATACCATCAAATTTGTATGAAATTGGGAGATGAATGGAAAACAGCATTTAAAACTAAGTTTGGATTATATGAGTGGTTAGTCATGCCTTTTGGGTTAACTAATGCACCTAGTACTTTCATGAGATTAATCAACGAAGTTTTACGTGCTTTCATTGGACGATTTGTGGTAGTTTACTTTGATGACATATTGATTTATAGCAGATCTTTGGAAGAACATTTGGAACATTTACGTGCTGTTTTTATTGCTCTACGTGATGCACGTTTGTTTGGTAACCTTGGAAAGTGCACCTTTTGCACCGATCGAGTATCTTTTCTTGGCTATGTTGTTACTCCACAGGGAATTGAAGTTGACAAAGCCAAGATTGAAGCTATTAAGAGTTGGCCGCAGCCCAAAACGGTCACACAAGTGAGGAGTTTTCTTGGCCTCGCTGGATTCTATAGGCGTTTTGTGAGAGATTTCAACACCATTGCTGCACCTCTCAATGAGCTTACAAAGAAGGATGTGCCTTTTGTTTGGGGTACCGCATAGGAAGAAGCTTTCACGGTATTGAAAGATAAGTTGACACATGCTCCTTTACTCCAACTTCCTGATTTTAATAAGACTTTTGAGCTTGAATGTGATGCTAGTGGAATTGGATTAGGAAGTGTGTTATTACAAGATGGCAAACCTGTTGCATACTTTTCTGAAAAATTGAGTGGGCCTAGTCTGAATTATTCTACTTATGATAAAGAATTATATGCTCTTGTTCGGACTTTAGAAACATAGCAACATTATTTATGGCCCAAAGAATTTGTTATACATTCTGATCACTAATCTTTGAAACATATTAAAAGTCAAGCTAAACTGAATCATAGACGTGCTAAATGGGTTGAATTCATTGAGACTTTCCCTTATGTCATTAAACACAAGAAGGGTAAAGAAAATGTTATTGCTGATGCATTGTCTCGTCGCTATACTATGCTTTCACAACTTGACTTCAAAATATTTGGTTTGGAGACCATCAAAGATCAATATGTGCATGATGCTGATTTTAAAGATGTATCGCGGAATTGTAAAGAAGGACGAACATGGAACAAGTTCGTCGTTAATGATGGATTTGTGTTTCGTGCTAACAAGCTATGCATTCCAGCTAGCTCCATTCATCTTTTGTTGTTGCAGGAGGCGCATGGAGGAGGACTAATGGGACACTTTGACGTGAAGAAGACGGAGGACGTACTTGCTACACATTTCTTTTGGCCAAAGATGAGACGGGATGTTGAGCGTTTTATTACTCACTGCACTACATGTCAAAAAGCTAAGTCACGACTCAATCCTCATGGTTTATATATGTCGTTGCCTGTACCTAGTGTTCCTTGGGAGGATATATCTATGGACTTTGTTTTAGGTTTACCTAGAACAAAGAAGGGGAGGGATAGCATATTTGTTGTCGTGGATAGATTCTCAAAAATGGCACACTTTATACCATGTCATAAAAGTGATGATGCTGTTAATGTTGCTGATTTGTTCTTTCGTGAAATAATTCGCTTGCATGGTGTGCCAAATACTATTGTTTCAAATCGTGATACTAAATCTCTTAGCCACTTTTGGAGATGTTTATGGGCCAAGTTGGGGACTAAACTGATTTTTAGTACTACTTGTCACCCCCAAACTGATGGACAAACTGAAGTAGTCAATAGAACATTGTCTTCTATGCTTAGGGCTGTTTTGAAGAATAATAAGAAAATGTGGGAGGAATGCTTGCCTCATATTGAATTTGCTTATAATCGTTCATTGCATTCTACTACTAAGATGTGCCCTTTTGAAGTTGTGTATGGTTTCCTACCTCGTGCACCTATTGATTTGTTGCCTCTTCCATCTTCGGAGAAGGTTAATTTTGATGCTAAAGAACGTGCTGAATTGATTTTGAAAATGCATGAGTTAACTAAGGAAAACATTGAGCGTATGAATGCTAAATATAAACTTGCAGGAGATAAGGGTAGAAAATATGTTGTGTTTGCACCTGGAGATCTTGTTTGGTTACATTTGCGTAAGGATAGATTTCCTGATTTGCGCAAATCAAAGCTAATGCCACGTGCTGATGGTCCCTTTAAGGTGTTGGAGAAAATAAATGATAATGCATATAAACTTGAGCTGCCTGCAGATTTTGGGGTTAGTCCCATTGTTAACATTGCAGATTTGAAGCCTTATTTGGGTGAGGAAGATGAACTTCCGTCGAGGACGACTTCATTTCAAGAAGGGGAGGATGATGAGGACATCAATACCATTGTTACACCCATAGCCCCTGCTGCTATACATACTAGACCAATTACTAGAGCTCGCGCACGCCAACTAAATTACCAGGTACTTTCGTTTCTTGGTAATGATTCTAATGTTCATGAGAATATGATGCTGCCTAAATTGGATACATTTGTTTTGCTTACAAATGATGGGCCTAGCTTGGAGAAGGATAAACATTGGAGCAAGAACAAGCATGGAGATGATGGCATTCCCAAGGGGAACAAGAACGGAGTTACAAGTGATGATTTCAGGACTTTGAAGCCACCATAATGGGTGCATGAAGCCTTTGACGAAATATACAAGATGCCACTTCATAAATTTCGTCCCGAGGCTATTCTAGGTGCTGCATCAGCGTATTATTGGGCCAGGCCCATGTAATTTCGAAATACATAGGTATAGGCTATTTTTAGAGTCCGTATGTGTGGGGAAAAAAGAGATAGGGTTGATTTCGGACCCCTCCACCAAGGGCCACGAAATTCCCCCCCTCTTCCTCCATATATAAAGCCCTTAGGGCATCGTTTAGACTTTGGGTTTTGTTTAGATTAAAGGTCGCCATAGCTACAACTTTGCGTACTTCATTTGTGTTCAACGACCAGACAAAGGCGTCACAGAACCCCACCTTGATCAATAAAGCTTTCCTCTTATATTCGCAATATCCAGATTGCAATCTTAGTTTCTTGCTTGTTCTTCGTTTGCCTGCAGGAAACAGACCTTCGTGGTCAGGTTGATTGTGCTCCAGCGTGGTCAATAACCTCTCGGAGTTGGTTTAGCGATTGCTAAGGCGCGACGTCCTTGCACGTTCGTAGTCGGATCGTCAAAGTCAACATCCTCCAAAACGATAGCCACCATCTCATCGTAAGACGGGACACCTTTGCCTCTATCACATATTGTGCTAACCTTGGAATGGAGATCTGCTACCCTTCGGTGGCGCACCCCCAGAGCAACGGCCAGGCCAAACACGCTAACGCGGAGGTCCTGAGGGGCCTCAAGACAAGGACCTTCAAGAAGAAGCTGGAGGCTTGCAGCAGGGGCTGGCACGACGAGCTCCAGTCCGTGTTGTTGTCCATCCGCACCACTGCCACCAAACCAACGGGCGAGACCCCATTCTTCCTCGTCTGTGAAGCAGACGCGGTTCTCCCTCACGAGGTCAGGCATCACTCCGCGTGGGTCATGGCTTTGATGAGGCGCAGCAGGACGCCATGCGGGGGATGGACTTCGTGCTGGGGGAGGAACGCCGCCGTGAAGCCACACTATGGGCGGCAAGGTACCAACAGGCACTGTGGCGGTATCACTGTCGCAACATCCGCCCCAGGACGCTCGTGGTAGGTGACCTCGTGCTAAGGCGGGTGCTCTCCAGGGAAGGGCTGCATAAGCTTTCACCCATGTGGGAGGGCCCGTTGAAGGTCGTCCATGTCTCCAGGCATGGCGCCGCGCACCTGGAGACTCAGGATGGGGTACCCATGCCGAACGCCTGGAACATCCAGCACCTCCGAAAGTTCTACCCCTCAAGAAAGGCCTAGAGCCTGTGAAGAAGGCCCAGTTCCTATGAAGCTCGCCGCCCGAAGAAAGGCCCGGTGCCTGTGAAGAAGGCCCAGTGCCTGTGAAGCTCACCGCCCATGACACTGTCATGTAATAATGAGTGGGGTTGTACACGCCCGGAGTCTCAGGAGTGCCGCCCTTGGGCCTCGGGGGCTCCCTCCCACACCCAGTGGCAGCACTTAGCTCTGCGCTGGTGAGAAGACGTCGAAGACTAGACTAGGTGTCGGATGTGGCTTTTCATTTGCTTTCTGCAGTTGGCCTGCTCTTCCTTGTTTGAACTTTGATTGAGTTTGCTTCTGATGTTCTTAGCCGGTCCTTCTCAGTCGCTTCCTGCCTCCGTTTTCTGTCTGCAGCTCTTTATCTGACTCGCTCTCTCTCGCAAGCCTCACGAGGGGGCTGTATGGGCGCCCTCACGAGCCCTTTTGATGCGAAGCATCCCACGTCTACCCGCACCGACACTCCATCACCACCGCAGGCACCGAGTGGACCAATGACGAGAGCACGTGTACGCACTATCGAGAACGAGGTTGACTCTCTCCTCTCCGAGTTTTGTTCGAATTCAGATGAAACTTGGGTTCTACCTGACAAAGACATGTTATGCATTCTAGGATACCAAGGAGATGAACATGAGAAGGAGAAGACGAAGTCTCGAGCACCCATGCATCAAGGGAGAGGAGAGAAGATCGAGGAGAAGGAAGGGCCGTGCCCTGGACACCCCGGGTGCCCCGGCCCAGGGTGCCCGGCCACAGCCTGGGCAGCGCCCCAGCCGGCCCCGGGTGCCCGGCCAACTGGCCCCGGGTGCCGGCCTGCCCCTGGGCCGCACCCAGCCCCAGCCTGGGTGCCCGGGCCATCAACCCCGTGTGCTCGGCCGGCCCCGCCTAGCCACCTGCCACAGCCCCGGGTGCCCGGGCCTTGGACCTCGGGTGCCCGGTCTGCTTCCTGCCGGCGCCCCTGACCGGCCGGGTGCCCAGCCGGTTTGACCCCGGGTGCCCGGACCCTTCCTCCGTGGCTACGTTTTTGGGAACTTTTTGGTCCTTTGTATCCCTTTTCCCCCAAGTTTTGTCCCTAGGCTTTATATATCCATCCCGTAGCTCTTTTGCAAGGTTAGCAAAGTATTAGATTAAACATTGTGAGCATTGCTCCTTGTATCCCCTCCTCTTTGGAGATCAAGCCCCCACCTAGGGAAGAATCATTTGGATTGTCAAGGCCTCCTCTTGGAGAAGATCATCATCAGGACCTCACCTAGTGGGAAGAACCTTACCCTAGTGATATTATCCTTGGATTGATCTTGTAATCTTGTGGATCTCATGTATGCTACTCTAGTGGATGTGATATTTGGGTTTGTTTGAGAGTTTTGTTCCTTGTGTTCTTGAGTGTTTTCCTCCTTTTCCCCCTCCAAGTGTGAAAAGATCCCCTCTAGGGTTTGACCCTACAACATCTTGGTATCATGAGCAAGGTTTATTCACATCTTGGAGTCCCATCCCCCCATTTGCTAGCTTGATTTTGTTGTTTTTCGTCCAAATTCAAAAATCCCAAAAAAAAATAGCCCCCAAAAATTTTTCTTGCAATTTGTTGGATCTTGTGAGATTTGGTAGTTTTGGTCCATGGATTTGATGTTTGGCAAGTGGATCTAGCCCCTCCCCAACAATCCCCACCCTTCCCACCACGAAATCCTCCAAATTTTGCCAATTCCCAAAATTTTCCGCCCAAATCGGACACCACCGGGTGCCCGCACCTCGAACCACCGGGCGCCCGCACCCCCGGGCCATTTCCCCCTGACCACCCTGGGCACCCGCACCCCCGGGCCATTTCCCCCTGACCACCCCGGGCACCCGCACCCCCGGGCCATTTCCCCCTGACCACCCCGGGCACCCGCACCACCCACCCCCGGGTACCCGCACCCCCCCAAATCAGCCCACTACCAACACCATTTTGGCCATAATTTCCACCTCCCAAGTTCGTTTTTCATGTTCTTTAGCTCGTTTGGAAGCTCTTGACATCCCCCATCCACTCATCCCACTACCACCACCATTAGCCCCATCCAAAAGATCATCACAAAAACACCCACCTTCCGCATTTGACCGATTTTATGTTGCCATTTCCGTTTCCTAAGGTGTTTCGGCTACTTAGGAGCGTGTGACATCGTCATCACAATCATCAACTCGGAGCCATCTTCACCGCTAACCGTGAGAAAGGACGGTAACCTCGATGACACTTACTTCTTACCTTGCTTTTTGCATTGATAACCCGAGCCACTTTTACGTTGCTTACCCATTGAGACTAGCAAGTTGAGAATTGCCGGGCCACGCTATTGTGCATCGTAGCGATCGTGTTATCATCCTTGTGCCATAAGTCTCTCCCGTGCATATCATATATACTTGTCTCATATCATACTCGGCTCGAGCATCAAGCATACAGAGAAAAAAAAGAAGAAAAGCTTTTAAGCAAAAGAGGAGCAACAAAGAGCTTGTAAGCAACAGAGTTGAGCCATTTGCATAGTTATATCATCTTGGTCATCGCATATATACCATAGTTGGGATTGAAGATGGCACAGTTCTCTCATAGGTAGGTGCACAAGCGTATCTTGCCAATTTGAGCAATCGAGCTAGTGTCCCTCGAGCATTCGCACAACAAGAGCATTTTCTGTGGTTGCACATTTTGAGCTCACTCCTTGGTTGTGCGGATCCCATCTATCTTCCGTGCTTGTGTACCTAGTGATACCTTTGGATTTGATCTATTTGCTTTACTTGCATTTTTGTGAACCTTCTCAACCTTATCGATATCTTAACTATCATTTGCTTGAAATTTTTGCCACCATCCTAACCGAGCTACTCCATAAGCCTCTTATTTGTAGGTGTGAGAAACAAACCCGGTTCCAATTCTCCTATTGTGGCATTACATTGAGTGACACTTGTTACATCCTCAATCCTCGGAGAAGGTAACTTTGGTATTGTTCTCTCATTTTTCCTACTCAGCACACTTGGTTATGATGGATAGGCCAAACTCGTCGTCGAACCAACTTTTCGAGGAGCAAGGTGATGATTCAGGCTTCGTCTCCAAGAACCACTTCTTCATCATGCAACGAGCGCTTCATCAAGAAAAGGTAGCATTGGGTGAACGCTTGGAGCAACTCGCCTCCGACCTTCGTCAAAACATCAACGACAAATTCAACACACAAATGGAAGAGCTTTGCAACATGATCGTGCGACGCCCGTCTTCCTCATCCGCTTCTTTAAGACGACGCCACTCAAGTCACCGTACAAGTCGGCAATCTTCGGACTACTACTCTTATGATGCAAGTCCGCCACGAGCTCGCATTCCTCGACGTGATTATCCTCAAGATCACCAAGCTCAAGAAAATCCATTCCATGGCAATGGGTTACAAGACCGAGTTCGAGCACATGAACGGATGCGAGACCAAGTCCCTCAAGGAGCAATGGAGCAAGAGCAAATACCTCCACAAGTACCACGTCAAGTCCCTCAAGACGGTGATGCACTTTGACAAGCACAAGAGCGCCGTGAAGCACAAGCCCTCGAACGTGAAGCTCAAGCACTTGAAGCACAACAAGCTCTACGCGAGGCCACTAGTGCCATTGACGACCGCAACCGCCAAGTGCGAGAACAAGAGGAGCTCTTCATCGCGAGATACAAGAAGAAGCAGCACGACGCGAAGAGCAACAAGAAAGGCGCAATCAAGCACATTCCTCGCCCTCCTCCAAGACAAGACCAACACCAAGTGGAACAAGTTCTTCAAGACCCTCCTCCACAACAAGAGCGACATCACGAGGAACGAGCATTTGAGGACTTTCCAAGGCAAGAGCGATATCAAAACCGCTATCAAGATGAAGAACTCCGCTACGGCAAGCTCAAGTTCACCATTCCAAAGTTCTCTGGAAGCCATGATCCCGAAGAATACCTCTCTTGGGCATTGAAGGTGGACAAGATTTTTTGCCTCCACAACTACGATGAAGAAAAGAAGATCGCCATGGCCTCCCTCGAGTTCCAAGACTATGTCCTCATTTGGTGGGAACAAGTGATCGAGCGACGACATACAAGAGGCGAACCACCAATCACAACTTGGGAAGCAATGAAGGAAGTCATGAGAGCCTGCTTTGTGCCTACTCACTACACTCGAGATCTTTTCAAGAAGTTGCAACTCCTCAAGCAAGGCACAAAGACGGTGGAAGAATACTACCAAGAAATGGAGATTGCCATGATACGAGCCAATGTCAAGGAAGATGACGAGCAAACAATGGCACGCTTCTTGAACGGCCTCAACCACCCAATCAAGCGGATCGGCGACTTCCAACCATACTCCAACCTTCTTGAGCTAGTTCATCAAGTCCGAGCAACAAGTGCAAGATGAATTCAAATACGCCAAGTACTCATCCAAGACGTACAACTCCTACTCTCAAGCTCCCGCGACTTCGGCACCTCCTACATCAACTCGAGCATCACCAAGTACCGGCGACAAGTCAAGTTCCAAGCAAGTGGCACCTTCCTCAACTCGTCCTCCGGCAAGCACCTACAAATCCAAGACTCCTTCATCTTCGGCGCCTCCCGATGTTCCCATCAAGGAAAGTTCATTCAAGTGCTTCACATGTGGTGGCCGAGGACACAAGTCCTTCCAATGCAACAACAAGCGAACAATGATCTTAACGATGACGACACATTCGACTCGATGAGTGAAGAAGAAATGGCAGCCATTGACCACGTGGCCATGCACCGGCGCGTGAACGAAGATGAAGATGATCATGTCTTTTGTGACAACGATTCATGTCCCTCTCTCATGGTCTCCAAGGTCTTGATGCTCCAACACCACCAAGACGAAGATCAACGGTGCCACATCTTCCACACCAAGGCCGACATCAATGGGCGCTGTGTCAAGCTCATCATCAACGGAGGTAGTTGTCACAACTTGACAAGTGAAGAGCTATGTTCCAAGCTGCAATTGGTCAAGAAGAAGCACCCCCGTCCCTACAAGGTGAAATGGCTAAGCGACTACGACACTATTCAAGTGGAGCACATGGTGCAAGTGTCTTTCAAGATCGGCGCATACGAGGACACCCTAGAGTGTGATGTGGATCCTATGTCCGTGTGCCACCTTCTTTTGGGAAGACCATGGCAATTCGACCGCGGTGTCATCCACAACGGACGAACCAACCACTATAGCTTCAAGATGAAAGGCAAGGAGTATGTGCTTCGACCAATGTCACCAAGCCAAGTGATCTCCGACAAGCAAGCTTCCACCCATCGTGGAGAAACTAGTGAGAGAGTGCACCAACAGAAAGAAAGTGAGAGCCACAAGCAAAAATTGAGCGCCTCTTCGCCAAGAGAGAAAAATTTAGTCCTCCTAGCCACAAAAAGAGAGATGAGAGAAGTGTGTGAGAACCCATCGAGTGTCGTCCACTTTGTCCTCCTATGCAAAGATGAGGTTACCAAAACTAACAATCCTAATCCTCTTCCTCTAGTGTTTTCCAACTTGTTGCAGGAATTCAAGGATGTGTTTCCCGATGAGCTACCTCCCGGTCTCCCTCCTCTACCTGGCATTGAACATCGGATCGACCTCATTCCCGACGCACCTCTTCCAAACAAGACTCCCTAATGCGTCAACCCCGAAGAAACAAAGGATATCCAACGACAAGTACAACAACTAATCGACAACGGTCATGTACATGAAAGCTTAAGCCCTTGTGCCATTCCCGTTATACTTGTGCCCAAGCAAGACGGTAGTTTTAGCATGTCGTCGGATTGTAGACCTATCAATGCTATTACCGTTCATTATAGCCATCCCATTCCTCGCTTAGATGATATGCTTGGTGAACTTAGCGGTGCCACCATTTTCTCAAAAATTGATCTTAAAAGTGGTTATTATCAAATCCGCATACAAGAAGGTGATGAATGGAAAACCACTTTCAAAACTAAGTTTGGCTTGTACGAGTGGTTGGTTATGCCTATGGGTTTATCGGAAGCTCCCGGTACTTTCATGCGTCTCATGCATTTTGTGCTTCGACCTTATATAGGAGTTTTCGTCGTGGTTTACTTTGGTGATATTCTTGTGTTTAGCAAATCCATGAAAGAGCATCTAAGTCATGTTAGGGTTGTTTTACAAACTCTTCGCAAGGAACGTCTTTATGCCAACATGAAAAAGTGCACGTTTGGTGTTGACAAGCTTGTTTTCTTGGGATCGTTGTTTCTTCCAAGGGTGTCCATGTTGATGAATCTAAAATTGAAGCAATTAAAACTTGGCACCAACCCACAAATTTGCAACAAGTGCGTAGCTTTCTTGGCCTTGCGGGTCTTTATCGTCGGCTTGTGAAAGATTTTAGCACTATTGCCGCTCCTTTGCATGCTTTGAGTAAGAAGAATGCTCCTTTTGTATGGGGACCTTTGCAATCAACCGCTTTTGATGAGCTCAAATCTTTGCTTACACATGCTCCGATTCTTGCTTTATCCAACTTTGACAAAACTTTGAGGTTCATTGCGATGCAATTGGTACCGGAATTGGTGGAGTTTTGATGCAAGAAAAACGAGCTATTGCATATTTTAGTGAAAAACTTTCCGGTTGTCAACTTAACTACCCCATCTATGACAAAGAATTGTTTGCCTTAGTGCGTGTGTTACATGTGTGGGAGCATTACCTTAGACCGCATGATTTTTTCATACACACCGATCATGAAACACTTAAATACCTTAAAGGTCAAACCAAGTTGAATAAACGGCATGCTAAATGGAGTGAATTCATTGAATCTTTTCCCTATGTGATAAAGTACATTAAGGGCAAAGGAAACGTGGTGGTGGTTGCCCTTTCCCGCAAATGCATGTTACTTACTCAACTTAAATTGAATGTAGTTGGATTTGATCATATCAAATATTTGTATGAGGGTGATATGACTTTTGCTACTCCTTATGCTAAGTGTGTGACGCATACTTCTTGGGAAAGATATTATATCAAAGATGGTTATCTTATGAGAGCTAACAAACTATGCATTCCCGAGTCTTCTCTTCATTTTCTCCTTTTGCAAGAGACTCATGGAGGCGGACTCATGGGACACTTTGGACGCGACAAGATTTGTGCCACGCTCTCCAAGAACTATTATTGGCCCAAGATGTTTCGCGATGTTGCCCGCTTCACCAACCGGTACTCTACATGTTGCAAAGCTAAGTCACACTCTCAATCCCATGGTTTACATATACCTATTCCACATCAACCTTGGGAAGACATTAGCATGGATTTTGTGCTTGGATTACCTAGGACCCAAAATGGCAACGACTCCGTTTTTTTTGTTGTGGACCGATTCTCTCAAATGGCTCATTTTATCCCATGCAATAAGATAGACGACGCTTCCCATGTTGCCAATCTCTTTTGTAGGGAAATCTTGCGGTTGCATGGTGCACCAAAGACAATTGTGTTGGATCGAGATGTCAAGTTCTTGAGCTACTTTTGGAAGATGCTATGCGCCAACCTCGGGATCAAGCTACTATTCTCCATGGCGTATCATCCTCAAACCGATGGCCAAACGGAAGTCCCCAACCGGACGTTTGCAACTCTCCTACGCGTGTTGATCAAGAAGAACATCAAGGAGTGGGAGGAGTGCCTACCCATCGCCGAGTACGCCTACAACCACGCAAAACACTCTACCACTGGCAAGTCCCCCTTCGAGGTCATCTATGGTTTCAACCCTTTATCGCCATTGGACATCCTTCCTCTACCGCTTCAAGAATGAGAAAACATGGATGCAAGCACAAGAGCTGCCTACCTCAAGAAGATGCACGAAGAAACATGTTCCATGATCGAGCGCCAAGTACAACGCCTCACTGCCAAGATCAACATCAACAAGTCTCCGATGGTTTTCCAACCGGGTGATCAAGTATGGATACATCTCCGCAAAGACCGTTTCCCAAAGGAACACAAGTCCAAGCTACTCCCGAGAGCCGACAGACCATTCAAGGTGTTTGCACGCTACAACGATAACACCTACAAGGTCGACATCCCACGCGACAAGTACAACATTAGCGACATCTTCAACGTCAAAGACTTGGCCAAGTACCATGGTGATGAAGAGCACGATCCGTGGACGGATCTCTCCCAAGGGGGGGGGGGAGATGATGCGGAGCATCCCCCGTCTACCCGCACCGACACTCCATCACCACCGCAAGCACCGAGTGGACCAATGATGAGAGCATGTGTCCGCGCCATCGAGAATGAGGTTGACTCTCTCCTCTTCGAGTTTCGTTCGAATACACATGAGAATTTGGTTCTACCTCACAAAGACATGTTATGCATTCTAGGATACCAAGGAGATGATCATGAGAAGGACAAGACAGAGTCTCGAGCACCCATGCAGCAGGGGAGAGGAGAGAAGATCGAGGAGAAGGAAGGGCCGCAGCCCCTGGACACCTTGGGTGCCCGGCTGCCCCGACCCCGGGTGCCCGGCCACAGCCTGGCAGCGCCCCAGCCGGCCCCGGGTGCCCGGCCTGCCACCTGGGCCTCGCCAGCCCGCCCCGGGTGCCCGGCCTGCCTTTGGGCCACGCCCAGCCCCACCCTGGTGCCCGGAACATCAACCCCGGGTGCCCGACCGGCCCCGCCCAGCCACCTGCCACTGCCTCGGGTGCCCAGGACTTGGACCCCGGGTGCCCGTACTGCCTCCAGCCGGCGCCCCTGACCGGTTCGGGTGCCCGGACCCTTCCTCCGTGGCTACGTTTTTGGGGACTTTTTGGTCCTTTGTATCCCTTTTCCCCCAAGTTTCGTCCCTAGGCTTTATATATCCATCCCCTAGCTCTTTTGGAAGGTTAGCAAAGTATTAGATTAAACATTGTGAGCTTTGCTCCTTGTATCCCCTCCTCTTTGGAGATCAAGCCCCCACCTAGGGAAGAATCCTTTGGATTGTCAAGGCCTCCTCTTGGAGAAGATCATCATCAAGACCTCACCTAGTGGGAAGAACCTTACCCTAGTGCTATTATCCTTGGATTGATCTTGTAATCTTGTGGATCTCATGTATGCTACTCTAGTGGATGTGATATTTGGGTTTGTTTGAGAGTTTTGTTCCTCGTGTTCTTGAGTGTTTTCCTCCTTTTCCCCCTCCAAGTGTGAAAATATCCCCTCTAGGGGTTGACCCTACAACACCTTTTCTTCTGATTTTCGTGAGGCTCTCTCGTTCGAGTTTGCAGCGGGAGCACTCCTCTCAGTTTGTGCCCCTCAGGCATCGCGACATGAAGCGCCGGGCCGTGCCCGGCAGGCCTTGCGACCAAGGTTCGGAAAATGATAGTCTCTGAATGAGTTTTTTGAAGCTCTTAAGGTGCCCGGCGAGGCCTGAGACAGGCACCTCGCGAGGCGGAAACTACTTCAAACGTACCAAGCTAAGTCATTCCTACGCGCAAATGCATAATAACGAAGCCAGGACATAGCACAGGAACAATAAATGCAGCTTGTTAACTAGGGAATCATAGTTTGTTGCACGCCCCCACGGGGCCCCCACACTTGTCTCTCTCAATGCTGGAAGGAAGGAAAATAAAACAAAAGCAGCACGCGCCTTGCAGCAGTTCGCGAGGAGGGATCCACGGCGTCCTCCCGAGCTCAGTCAGACCCCGCCTCGCGCTTCACCGAAGCGCAGCGACTGGACGACCCACCGCCGCCTTCGAGGTGGGCACGACGGCGTGGCAGCTGATCGTAGAAGCCGCTGGAGGAGCTGCCACCGAAGGAAGAGCCGCCGTAGCTTGGTGAGCCGCGGTCGCCACACGGAGCAAGTTCGCCTTCACCCTCATCACAACTGTCGCCAAGACCGAGCACCTCGTCGCCGTTGTTGTCTTCAAGGTAGCACCCAATGCGATGGCCATCTTCTCCAAACACCCTCACGTAGAGGGTCGCGTCGCCATCATACTTGAAGTGGAGTGTGCACCGCCTGTCAAGACCGTGCGCGCGGGCGAACGTCCGCTAACCTTGGGCCAGGGTTGCGTTGCCCGCAACAGAGACCTCCACCGCGACCCAGGAGGCCCTACTGCAGCAGCCATCCGCCTGCAACCAGAGCCCGCCTGGGCCAGCAGCCGGCAGCTCGCCGACGAAGGAGCGAGGGAGCTGAAACCAGTTGTCGGCCGGGTTATCTGACCACACGACGAACTCCGGCAGCACCTCCGCCGAGTGGAAGCGCGGCCGGCGAGGCAGAGTAACCACAACACGCCTTCCCCCACCAACCGGACTGCCTCGACATGGTCGGCCACCACCACGTGAAGAGCCACCCCCGCGGCCGCGGAGGGCCACGCCGGGGGTCGCAGCATGCTGGCGGGGGCGACCGCGTCCACGCTTGGGCGGAGAAGAGCCAGGCACTTCCTGGCGAGCCTTCCCCTTCTCCGCGGCCGAAAACCTCTTCGCCGGCGCCATGGGGGCGCTGCAAGCAACAGGAGCGAGGGAGGAGAAGCGAGCGGAAAGGGCAGAGAAGGACGACGGGGGCTCTCGCCCCTCTTCATTTATAGCCCAAGGAAGGACAACCGTCGACCTCCACGATCGCAGGTAATGATGACCCTTTTTGCATGCCGCAGGGACCCATCATATCAGGCAGTTGCCGAGGCAGCGTGGGGAAGCGGAGACGCCCACGTCCAATCATTCGGCATGCGTTGACCAAGGCCGCAGGCTGATGGGGCCCGCGGCGCTCCGCAGTTTCCCTTTGGCTTCGCTGCTAAGATAAGCCCGAGCACGCCTTCGGCCTGGGGGCTCCTGTCTGCGTTCTAGGAACGGGGGTCCCCAGACTTGCCTACCTGCGGCCTGCGGCGTGGCTCCACCAGTGGCCCAGTATGGCCCGTCTTCATCAACCAAGCACTCAAGACCCTCGCGAGGGGCCAAGCCTCGTGGGGCGGACAACACAAGGCCTCCTCGGGAGCGGCCTCACCAGGCAGGCTCGCGAGGAAGGTGGAGAGATCAAGGCAAGGGGTACCTTGCGAGGTCCCTGTGACGCAAGCCATGACGACCAAGGCCAGGCGGGCGCCAGGCGGGCGCCAACGCGCGTAGTGTCCTTTTTTCCCCTTTGGTGCTCAGGGGGCAAGCGCAGGTGCGGAGTACCGAGGCATCAAGCAAAGGTTTCCGTATCGTTGCAACAAGACCAAGACTAGCAGGACGGCAGGACGGAGGTCACCGTGGAGCCCAAGACGGCGTCACCACCAGCACCTTTGACAGGCGAAGACCACCTTTAGTGCTGATAGCTTGTACTAGCTGTCCCCTTTCAAAATGGCCGTTGTTGGAGCCCTTCCCGCTCAGTATTTGGGAAGAGGACCAGGGCCTCTATAAATAGGGCTAGCCACCACAGTAGGAGGGATGGATTGATTCCTCCCCATGTAAGCCACCAAGCACAACACCTCTCCTCGCGAGGCTGTTCTTCCCTTGTACTGCTCATCATCAGCCAAAGAGGCAATCCACCACCACACACAGGAGTAGGGTATTACACCACAATGGTGGCCCGAACCTGTATAAATCTTGTGTCCCTTGTGTTGTGAGTTCATCGTGCTAGCTTAGAGATCGCGGCGAGGCTGAGGGCGTGTTTCGGTAGGGGGAAATCTTCGAGCGCACCCCAATGTTCAAACCTTAAGGGTTTTGCCGGAACCAGATATCCGACAAACATGGATTGCAACAAGGAAATACAATCTATCAAAGAACAATTATCATAATTAAAATCCTTGACATCCAAAAGAGTGGGTTCATCGCTACTTAAAATTTTGACCTCTCCAATCCAACTTTAATCAATTTTTGCATTAAGATTTTTAAACTCTGAATCATCTCCAGTCCCATCTTTATCAAGATTTATATTAGACAACAAATATTCAATAGGAGTCACCCCAATCACTTTAAGATCTTCATCATTATTCTCGCGAAAACTGGAAGAACACGCTTTCACAAACCAATCTCGCTTAGCATGCATCCTAGCGGTTCTTTCTTTACACTCATCAATAGAAATTCTAATAGTTTTCAGAGATTCATTAATATCATGTTTGGGTGGCATAGATCTAATTTTCAAAGAATCAATCTCAAGAGAAATTCTATCAACGTTCCTAGCCAAATCATCAATCTTGAGCATTTTTTCTTCAACCATAACATTGAAAACCTTTTGGGAATTAATGAAATCTTTAATATTGTTCTCAAGATCAGAGGTCATTTTATTATAATTTCCATAGGAATTGTTGTACGAATTACCATAGTTAGAGGATTACAAGGAAACGACCTAGGGTTGAAATTACCTCTATACGCACTACTGCAGGATGCTGCTAATGTGACACTACGATCAGAGACCCTTCGAGAAACTGTGTGCGATGCAATAATCGCAAACGGTGGTGTCAGAGAACCGTCTAAAATGTGCAAAAGGTTTGCAATGACGGATGCATCAAACACAGTTCAGATTTTGGTTGCGTGTGCGATACAGGGCATACTGTTCAGTTTAATTAACTATTTGCGATGAGGAGGAACAAAAGAAATGGGCAGCCAGATGAAGGCGTGTGCGATACACAGCATACGGTTCACTCGATGAACTATTTGTAATTAGGCAACACAAAAGAAACGGTCAGCCAGATCAAGGTGTGTGTGCGATATACAACATGCGGTTTACTCGGATGAACTGTTTGTGTTCAGACAAGAGAACATACATGGTTCAATATAACAAGATGTGTGTGATACATTGCAAACAGGTCTGTAATCAGAAATGTGTGGGAAGACCGATAACAAAATAGACGATTCCTGTTAACAAGCCGTGTGTGTTGTGAGAAACGATTGCTGGTATACAACTGTGAGTGATTGATGAAATCATCACCAACGGGTTCCCTTTTTTAGTCCGCATGCAATGTGATTTGCTCTGTCTACAGAACATCAACAAATATACTTAAAAAGATAACATTTTCACACACCAAAGTAAGCAATTACATGCATACTAAACTAGGGGAAATGAGGATCTAATCATCTACTTCTTGTTGCGACGACGCTTGCCATTGCTCTGCTTCCGGCTGGATCCCTCGCTTGTTTGGGGAAGGAGGCACTTCCTCATGTTAACGATCAGCGTGTACATGTCTTAGCACGTGTACGCCTCCTTGGCTGCGTACACGACATGATCTTTGTCGAGTTTCTCCATCCAGGCCGAGTGCCAGGCATGCTTGTCATTGTTGTAGGAATCCTTCATGTCTCTATAGTAGGGGTCGATGATGGCCTCGGGGAGGTGAACCAGTGAGACCTTCTCATGCTCCTTGCTGCCCTAGATCTTGTATTGGTCCTGGATGTCGACAAGATTCTAGCACGCGATGCCCGAATTCTTAAGCACCTTGACATCGTTGGTGATGTCGACCATAGCAAACATGTAGTGGGGGTTGTTGACAAACTTGGCGAAACGCTCGCAAGGCCTTGTGGCCAGGTAGTAGTGGTAGACGAGGACGTGGTAGCCCATGCACATCTGGGCAACGGTGACCTTGGGACTAGACCTGGCACGTGAGCGGGTATGCTCGATGTCGAACCCGACCACCTTGTACTTCTCGTCGGCAAGCAACAACTCCATGATGCAGATGGAGTGCTCCACCCAGACGGGGTGGTTGGTGTACACCACTGAGAGCTCCTCGAACCTTCGGTGGCTGTCCACCATGGCATGGATGGTGAACTGCTGCTCGTCATCGGCAGCCGCTCGGAGCGCCATTGGAGCCGAGTAGGATACTCTCTAAGAATTTGTCGTGGTGGGTGTGCTTCTTGTAATGGTGGGGCACGATTGAAAGGTTGAAGAGACACAAGGGTTAAATAGCCGTTGTAACAAATGGGGGCTAGCCGGCCTGTAATCGTCATGTCTTGTCATGGCGTTCATAGCGGAGGATTCTAGTGCATGCTTGACAACACCGCACCGCAGTGAGGATTCCAGTGCATGCTTGACAACACTGCACCGCAGTTTGACCATGCATGGGCTCGAAGAGGCGCCAAATGTATCCTCGGTGAGCCTGTTCCCACCCTACCGCACAGTTTATCGCGCAAGCTTCCTGCCCAGCTTGGTTTGCCATGCGTCGGCTAGAAGAGGGACAAATCGTGGGTGTTTATTGGCAAAAAGCTTTGTAAAAACAATGTGTGTGGTATGACTTCAGTCGTAAGTTTACCCGTGGGTGATGAGGTGAAAGTTATAAAGAAGGGTGATGATGGACACTTGAGTGCAATAACTAATTATGCGCTCTATAGGGCACACGATGGAAGAAACCAACTGTGTGCAATAATTCCAAGATCATAGTCGAGTTAGCTATACAGATCGTGTGTTGTGGGATCGACAAGGTAAACAGATCCGAGAATGGTTAATAAAATCAAATCTAAGACCATTGCATATTATGTTCAAAATAGTGCTACCAATATATGAGTCTCATACGATGCCATTTCATCGATTGTACCACAAAGGCTCGAAATATTACAAAGTTCAAATTCCAGAGTTATATGGCTCAAGTTCGAAGATTACAAGGTTCAAACTGATATTAGAAATGAAATTCAGCTCATCAGCTGCAAATGATCGCGTTGATCCCCTGAACATGGATATCAGAGAGGTTCAAACTAATATTACCACTTCTAAGTCTGGTTTTGAAACATCACAACTTTTGCATAGGGGCCAGCCACTTAGAAGGCATGTATGGGGTTGACACGATGAGTTCCGATTACACAGTCATCTGAAGTTCCAAAATGAAATTCAGCATTTTTGGAGCCTATTCCATTCTGCCGCAGGCGCAGACGCTGATCAACAAACAATTCATTTTTCTGAAATAAATGTAGGGCAAAGCTCATTACTTTCAGCACCCTTGCTCTGACAACAAAGAACCTGGCGAATATAATCTCCGGTAAGGTCCCTTGGTAGGAGTTCAAAGTAATTTCTGAGAGATGCAGATCTAGGCATTCGATGTGATTGTTATACTGTATCACATTATCCACCACTGGGCTTAATCTCATCTGCAAAAGAAGAAAATGTGTTAGTGCCTAGATGCAGTTTTGAACACTACTACAGGCCTATTTGGTTCGCAGGATTTGTAAAATGCACTAACATGGCATCTTCGATCTGACATGATTAACATGGGCATTAACATGCCATCTTCCATCTTCACAAGATGTTGGAGTGGATGAAAAGTTCCCTAAGAAAACTAGTACAGATGAATCCAAAGGAGTAATGCATATGGATTGTAACCATATGGATCAAGCATTGTCATTGTAAACTTAGAAAAGGAGACATGTATGTACTGAAATACTCCAAAAGAATCCTTCAGAAATCATAGTACATTGTCATTGTAAACTTGGAAAAAGGTGTCACAAATTGAACTCCCTTATGGTTAACATTTAACAGGAAAGGAACATCATCTCGATATATAGCTTCTCCAGGCACGAAAAGCATCTCAGGAAAGTGACAACTTGCTCCAGGTTGGGGCCAATAGATTCTAGTGCCAAGACCTTCACTGTGCGCAATTTCACGGTTAGGCTTGTCGAAATCATTTTCTGAATGACAGACGAACAAACATCTTCAAAATTAGAAATAATGTTAATTTGTAGAAGGAGAGGTAGAAGGCGGCTGTTGTACCTGAACGGGTGTGGATCCAATAACAAGTTCAGAGTATTTGTTAGATGAGTATTCCAACACTGTCAATTTCGGCGCAGAAATGACAATGATTCTTGTTGGACCTACTTGATCAAGTACAAGTAATCTCTCAAGTGTAGGTGTGTCCTCAATGACCATACCGTGGTAGACATCTTGTGATGTCTTCCTGCCAAACCAGCAACACACATAAATAGTCCGGAGAGTCATGGAGGTGATGTGGAATGTAGTCAACCCATTGATCGCCTGAAGACGAAGGTACTCGAGTGCAGTACAGCCATAGAGCAGGCGCTCCATGTCACCGTTTGAGAGGCAAACGACGACGAGCTCGAGGTGCTTCAGTGGTGGTAGAATAAGAGCGAGCGCGTCATTAGGGGGGGACGACTGATAGAGGCAAAGGTGTCCCGTCTTTCGATGAGATGATGGATATCGCTTTGGTGGAAGTCGACTTTGACGATCCGACTATGAACGTGCGAGGACGTCAGGCCTTAGCAATCGCAAAACCAACTCCGAGAGGTTATTGACCACGCCGGAGCACGATCAATCTGACCACGAAGGTCTGTTTCATGCAGGCAAACGAAGAACAACCAAAAAACTAAGATTGCAATCTGGATATTGCGAATATAAGAGGGAAGCTTTATTGTTCAAGGTGGGGTTCTGAGACGCCTTTGTCTGGTCGTTGAACACAAACAAAGTACGCGAAGTTGCAACTATGGCGAACTTTTAATCTAAACAAAACCCAAAGTCTAAACGGTGCCCTAAGGGTTGTATATATGGAGAAAGAGGGGGGAATTTTGTGGCCCTTGATGGAGGGGTCCAAAATAAACCCCATCTCTTGTTTCCCCACACGTACGGACTCTAAAAATAGCCTACACTTATGTATTTCGAAATTACAAGGGCCTGGCCCAATAAAGGTGACGCGGCACCTACAAAAGCCTTGGGACGAAATTTATGAAGTGGCATCTTGTATATTTCGTCCAAGGCTTCATGCACCCACTATGGTGGCTTCAAAGTCCTGAAATCATCACTTGTAACTCCATTCTTGTTCCCCTTGCGCATGCCACCATCTCCATGCTTGTTCGTGCTCCAATGTTCATCCTTCTCCAAGCTAGGCCCTTCATTTGTAAGAAAAACAAATGTATCCAATTTAGGCAGCATCATTGTCGGTGTCAAAACCGGTGGATCTCGGGTAGGGGTCCCGAACTGTGTGTCTAGGCAGATGGTAACAGGAGACAAGGGACACGATGTTTTTACCCAGGTTCGGGCCCTCTTGATGGAGGTAAAACCCTACTCCTGCTTGATTGATATTGATGATATGGGTAGTACAAGAGTGGATCTACCACGAGATCAAGGAGGCTAAACCCTAGAAGCTAGCCTATGGTATGATTGTTCTTCGTCCTATGGACTAAAAGCCTCTGGTTTATATAGACACCGGAGAGGGCTAGGGTTACACAGAGTCGGTTAAAATGGTAGGAGATCTACATATCCGTATTGCCAAGCTTTCCTCCCATGCCAAGGAAAGTCCCATCCGGACACGGGACGAAGTCTTCAATCTTGTATCTTCATAGTCTGGGAGTCCGGCCGATGATGATAGTTCAGCTATCCGGACACCCCCTAGTCCAGGACTCCCTCAGTAGCCCCTGAACCAGGCTTCAATGACGACGAGTCCGGCGCGCATATTGTCTTCGGCATTGCAAGGCAGGTTCCTTCTCCGAGTAATCCATAGAAGATTGTGAACGCCAGGATAGTGTCTGGCTCTGTAAAATAAATTCCACGTGCCACCGTAGAGAGAATAATATTTACACAAGTTCAATCTGCTGACGTATTTTGTGGCGTGACGTCACACCACTACCAAGCCTTCACTTAAATCATTTTTATTATACCACCTCAGCGCGTTTAGAGAAGAGGTTTCCTTGGCACGTCCTGTCGAAGAAGAGATCGAGTTCCCCTTATTCTGGGATTCCCATTAATACGGACGTGGGTAACCCAACCGCGCCCGTTGCCACGCCCCCTCCATCAAAGGCGGGTTCCAAACGGTCACGGAGACAACTCTTGGTATTCTCCTTCTTTATAATGAGACCCAGGCTCGTCCTTTTTCTTCAATCCTCAATCGAATCCGCCCCTCTCCCCGAGCTCCAACACTAAGGGCTCCAGATTCGAGTGCTTCGGAACTTCGACAATGTCCGGCTCCGACTTGCAGGGCCGGTGGATGCCCTGCTCCGTAACGGAGGAGGATGTGCTAAAGCTGAGAGAAGCCAGGTACTTAACCTACGAGATTTCGCATAGGCTTCCTGCCCAAGGGCAAGACATTCCCACTCCCGAGCCAGGCGAGAGCGTCGTGTTCGTGTCTCACCTCTGTCAGGGTTTAGGCTTCCCGATGGATCCCTTCGTGAGGGGGCTCATGTTTTACTATGGGTTGGAATTCCACGACTTGGCTCCGGAGTCCATCCTCCACATCTCATCATTCATTGTCGTCTGCGAATCCTTCCTCGGCACCACCCCTCACTTCGGTTTGTGGCTCAAAACCTTCAATGTGGAGCCGAAGATGATTGAGGGGCGTCAGGCAGAGTGCGGCGGGGCGGTTGTAAGCAAGAGGGCCGATGCTCCATGGCCCGAGGGCTCTTTTCCGGAGGAGCTCGGTTTATTGCAACAGGAGTGGTTCTATATTACCGCTCCCAGGGGCAGCAGGCAGAGGCCGCGGCCCGTCTTTCGCTCTAGCCCTCCACAACGGCTGACGTCATGGGTCAACAAAGGGATTGACTGGGGGCCGTCCAAGGACGTACCCCTATTGCAGGGCCGGATTCGAGACCTCTAGGAGAGGGAGATCAATCTGGTCGTAGTGATGCAGGTTATGCTGATTCGGCGTCTTCTGCCCTGCAAACGTCGCCCCCTCCGCCTGTGGGAATTCAATCCGGAGGGACCACGAGCTCTCCAACACTTCATGGGTACGACACCCGTGGAGATGTACAAATTGTTCTTCGGATCACAAGAAGTGTGTCCGGAATTGACCGAGGACCCCGGCTTAAGCTGCAATCGCCCGGATACTCAAGTAAGTAGCCCTGTGTCCGGACATACCGTTCTTTTGCATATTCTTGGATTTGCCTTTTAACCAATCGTCCTTTGAACAGGAGTGGATAGTGCCAGCAAAACTGATACGATGTCCGGCCCCCCTCCTAGAGACCGTGCCGGATCCGGTGTTGGTCAAGATGCTGGAGGTTGCGCCTTCCGAGGAGGGCGAAGGGGAAAACAGAGAAACTACCGCCTCTACTAAGGAGGCTTTAAAGAAAGGGGGGATCGAGAATCCCTCCTTCCAGGGGGAGAAGAAGACCGCTTCCGAAGACCCGGAGGCTAAGGCCTCAAAGCGGGGGAAGAAATCTTCACCAGAGGGTCCTACACCAGGGGAAGCCCCGGCCGCACTATCTCCCCCAAGGAATCAGCCCTCTAGCGAGCCGTAAGTAGGAAAAGGGGAGTTTTGTAATAAGGGACATCCCTATTTTTGCTTCTGAGGATAACCGAAGTTTTTATCTTGTAGTTCGGATCTCCGTCCTTCTCAGCTGAGCTCGTCTTCGGGGGACCTTCGTCCGGAGATGATGGAGAGCGAGACACCTCCATTTGCCGCACCGTCAAGCGGGGCGGACGACCCTGAGGTGTCGTTGCGGAGGGTGTCCCTGAGTCCGGCAGGGCCGGAGAGTTCGGCACCAACTGGTGTACGTCCGGGGGAGCTGAAGGATCTGCTCGAGAGGGCGTCTATCTCAGAAGATCACCGTACATTAATGAGTACGGTGATTGAAATAATTTCATCCACTGAAGGCGGGTTGCATGAAGCCATCAGAAGTTTACTGGCGGGGTTTGAGGTACGTAAAAATGACATACCTTTGGACAGTTTTGCACATAGAGTGCGCCCTGTGTAGATAGTAGCCCCTGAGACTCGGTATGTTGTCGAAAGCGACAGCGTGCCGAGGATCATAATCTCAGTTATTAATTCTCGCCTTTCCTATGCAGGTGGCGGATCGTCCGGTGGCCAGCCGGACTGATAGAGTTGCCGAGCTAAAGCGGCAACTCGATGTTGCGAATGCGGACATCGTGCTGGTCAATAAACGACTTGACGAGTCACAAGGTAGGCTGTCTCTCCGTGGTAACCTAGTAAGGGAACTGATGCACTCCTTACAACATGTATGCTTAATGCAGATGGTGCTGCTGCTATGGAGGACCTTCGGGCAGAGCTTGCTCGAGCCAAGGAGCAGGCCAGAAGGAGTGATGCGGCTGCCTTGAAGGCGGCCGAAGAGCTAAAAGCTGAAAAGGCTGCTCACTGCCAAAGCAGGGAGGAGATGGCCGGAATGGCCGTGAAGCTGAAGGATGTTACCGAACGCTATGAGGTTCTTGAAAAAGAACGCCGAGCGGAGCAAGAGGACCTGAAGAAGGCCCCCGCCGAAGCCAAGGATGCCCGTTCTGCAATGAGGGCTATAAAGGAGGAGCTGCGTCACGCCGGAGATATTGCAGCTGGGAAGCCCTTTCTGCTGCGGAGGAAGTTCACAGATCAGAAGTATGCTCAGCTTGGCCAGCTGTGGGGTGCGGAGGATCCTTATCTGGATTTGGCGGCTAGTGCGGCAGATGCTGTTGTGCACTTCCGAAGCCAAAAGGATCACGAGATGGAAGAGCTTTTTTGGTCTCAATTCCACAGTCTGGAGCGTTCACTTCCGTTGACCGATCGGTTGGCTGAGTGGGCTGAGCTGAATAGATTGTCTGGATTTGCCATGACGGATATAGTGGCCCATCTGTGGCCGGATAGGCCCAAGCCGAAGAGTTATTTTGGCTTATTGCAGCAGTTCCTTGGGGCGGTGCCGCATATCAAGGCGATGAAGAGGTCGGCATGCATAGAGGGTGCACGGTTGGCTCTTGCCCGTGTTAAGACATACTGGGCGGAGATGGATGCCACCGATGTTGCAGGGTTTCGGACGAGAGCCGGTTACCCGCCGAGCACTATTTTGGGGAAGTCCTACAGGGCGCTCGTTTAATAGAATCGCAGTGCTCAAAAAATGTTATGTTCAAATGACATGTATGATTTGTGGAACCATATAATATAAGTGCTTTTTATACTTGTGCGTTCAAGTATTGAAATATCTCCTGTGCGGCCGTTAATGTATACGTGTGTATAACCTAAAAGATGGCAGTCTTCGGCTTCAGCACCCACGCACATGGTGCGGGGGTGTTTGCAAAATAGCGCATTTTCACACTTGATCCAACGTCTTGGTCCTGTGAAGGAGGTGGTAGCGTAGCAAACTAGGCAATCGGACTATAATGCTTTATCACTTTCACTTAGCCATAGGAAGGTGGGGCTACAATATAGCCCCTAGGGGCACCGCGCTCTCCGGATTCGGGACGCGTATGTGCCTGGCCGGGAAACGGTCCTTCGTCAAAGCAGAGGAATTCTAGACATTTCGGTAGTCGATCGAGTGGTTGACCAGTCTCTCGCTATATCATGACAGTTAGTTTTTGGCTTTCTCTACTGAGGTGCTCGCCCGGCCGAACCGGGGCACAATCATAGTAGTTTTCCTGGTGCCGCGTTAGCCGATGATACGGAATGTAAGGCAGCAAAACACAGGAGCCGGGCAAACCCAACATTTGACCAAAGACATGATTCGGAGCTGATGCATGTAAGGCCTAACTCGAGACGCCGAACACTCCCTGAGGTATTCGGTCTTTATGAAAACGGGCAGAATGATGCCCTAAGCCCCTATTGTCCAGGTACGGGCGAAAACTTCTAACGCGGCCGATGCCAAAACGCCAGCCTCCTCCTTGGTTATCATAAAAAACCGGGGGATGTGTATCAACAAGAGACAGTAAGAAAGGTTTACGCAGGGTCTTAATCTAAAAAGAATCCTTGCAACGGGTCCCTGCTGCACGTCTGCACCTGTGTCTCTGTTGTTGTGTATCCTGGACGGGTGTAGCACGTTGTTCATCTGTAAAAGAGAAGAACATAGCTTGGGAAAATACCGTGCAAAAAATGTATTTAAAACAGAGTATGATTTTAAAAAATGAATAAAATTGAGCTTTAGTGGCTCTCATTGTTCATGCTCACAACCCCTTGTAAAGGGGTATGCGGCTAAGAAGCCCCTAGTTTATTTACGCCGGACTCGCCTAGCCGTGCCCGGGGTCTTGAGCGACCTTTCAAAGAGATAATGCCGCGTGGACCGGGCATTTTAAGTGTAAGAGACGCGTAATGCGGTATTGCATTAAAGCGGGCGAAAGCTTCACGTCCCAATAGTGCTTGGTGGCTACTTTTAAATGGAGTGATATGGAAGATTAGCTTTTCGCGACGGAAGTTGTCGGATGAACCGAACACAACTTCTAGTAGTAAGGAGCCTGTGAAATTGGCGTCAGGGCCTGGCGTCACTCTTTTGAAGGAAGTGTTGCTATGGCGAATTTTGGTAGGGTCTATCCCCATCCAGCAGATTGTGTCCGGATATAGCAGGTTTAAATTGCTGCCGCCATCCATTAGGACTTGTGGGAATCGTAGTCCGTCGATTATAGGATCCAATATCAGAGCAGTCCATCCTGCGTTTCGAATACTCCTGGAGTAATCCAGTTGGTCGAAAGTAATTGGTTTTGTCATCCAATCTCGGGATTCCGCTGGGGTGGACCGTGCGGCATGTGCTTTGATAGACGCCGCTGTATTTTTCCTTGTTATCACTTGAAGTGAATTCACCGTTTTTACTTCTTGTGGGAAGTTCTTTTGTTTTCCGGTGCTCTGCTTGTGGGGTTCGTCATCATCCTCGCTTCGCGTGTCGAGCCCCTAGTGTTCGGCGTTAAGTCAGCCGGACTGCTTGAAGACCCAACAATCTCGGTGGGTGTGGTTTGCAGGCTTCCCGGGGGTACTATGGATTTAACATATCCTACCCAAGATTTTGTTTAGGTTGGATAGCTCATCACTGTTGTCCTTAAGAGGCAGTGTTTTGTTGTTCGGCCGAGAGCTTTTGAACCCGGCATTGACCGCCGTGCTCTTTGGGCCATTTTCCTTATTCCAGCGCTGATCCTTTCTGCGTCATGACTTCCCATTTCCATCCTTGACTTCGGATGTACTCGGGTCGCTGGTGCTGCATCTTGCCAGCCAGCTATCTTCCCCCGCGCAAAAGCGGGTCATGAGGCTTGTTAGCGCGGCCATTGTTCTTGGTTTTTCCTGGCCGAGGTGCCTGGCAAGCCATTCGTCTCGAACATTATGCTTAAAAGCTGCTAAGGCTTCGCCGTCCGGACAGTCGACTATTTGGTTCTTTTTGGTGAGGAACCTGCTCTAGAATTTGCGTGCTGACTCTCCGGGCTGTTGAGTTATGTGACTTAAATCTTCTGCATCCAAAGGGCAGACATAAGTCCCCTGGAAATTTGCTCGAAACGCGTCCTCGAGCTCTTCCCAACTTCCAATTGTATTTTCTGGGAGGCTTTTGAGCCAATGCCGAGCTGGCCCTTTGAGCTTGAGGGGTAGGTATTTTATGGCGTGGAGATCGTCTCCTCTAGCCATGTGTATGTGTAGGATATAATCCTCAATCCAGACTCCGGGGTCTGTTGTTCCATCGTATGCCTCTATGTTTACGGGTTCGAATCCCACAGGAAATTCATGATCCAGTACCTCATCGGTGAAACATAGTGGGTGTGCGGCGCCCCTGTATTTGGGTGTGCCGATATCTTCGAACACTCGGCGTGTTGTGTTGCTTCCTGGAGCCCTCTTTTTTGGCCCATAAATGGACCTGACCGGGCCATCCTTTTTGTGAGGATCTTTATATGGATCGTGTGCCGCTTGTGTGCGGCGCCGTTTGCCGCTCTTAGCCTGTCATCTGGTCATCTATCTGGCCAGGCGGCTTCTTTGCTTTTTGATTGTGGTGGCTCTGCGGCCTCCTCGTCGAATTCGGGCAACAGTTTGCGTTTTGGGTAGCTCTTTGCTTGGTGACTATTGTCGTATTTGTCTGCGGTCTTGAGTACTTTGCTCCATCTCATTCCGAGTACGTCTTCCACTGTTTTGAGCTTCCACTTCTGCTTCTTCAAACATCTTGCAGTAGCGACGAGCCTTTTGTGAAGGTTCTTATGCTCCGGCGATGTGTCTGGCGTGAGATCGTCTAGACTGTTGTTTTCGCCAGGGATGGGTTGCTTGTCCCATTCATCCTGTTCGGATGGTTTCTTGGTTGAATGTTCGTCGTCCACTGGTTCGCCCTGCTCTACGGCTGGGTCATTATGGGTGCTGTTGTTATCAGGGCGGGACTTTGGGCGATGCTTGCGTCGCCGTTTTGGTTGTTTTTCGGGGGATTTATCCTTCGCCGCGTCCCGTTGTTCCTCGTTATCGCTTCCTTTTGGTGTATCCACCATGTATATGTCATGAGTTGAGGTGGCTTTCCAGTGCCCCGTAGGCACTGGTTCTTGGTCGTCTCCGACATCGTCGTCCATACCGTCGATGTCTTCGGAGTCGTAGTCTAGCATGTCGGTTAGATCGTCGACAGTGGCTACAAAGTGGGTGGTGGGTGGGCTTTGAATTTCTTCGTCATCCGCATCCCAACCATCCTGACCGCAATTCAGCTAGGGCTCTCCTGATAGCGAGAGATACTTTAGCGAATTCAAGATGCCGGTGGCGGTGAACTCCATGATCGGCGCCCAATCGAATTCGATTGGAGGGGGCGCATGAGGTTCGGAGTCCGGCGAGGAGTCCGGCACCTCGGAGTCACGAGCATCGCAAGGGACAAGGTCAGTATTCGGCTCCACCGCCGTAGAGGTTGCAGTCCCCGAGGCGGTGTCTAGCCACCCATCCTCGATCTGCGCGGTCGGCTCCGAATTAAGGGTCGGAGCGGACTCATGTGCGGCCTCCAGGGCACTGTCCGGTAGCAGAGCTAGATCATGCCCATCGAGACAGTGCGGCGCGCTCGGCTGTGGCTCGAATCCATCGAACATCAAGTCTCCACGGATCTCAGCCGTGAAGTTTAGACTTCCAAATCTGACCTGATGGCCAGGGGCGTAGCTTTCGATCTGCTCCAGATGGCCAAGCGAATTGGCCCGCAGTGCAAAGCCGCCGAATACGAAGATCTGTCCGGGGAGAAAAGTCTCACCTTGGACTGCATCGTTGTTGATGATCGAAGGAGCCATCAAGCCTATCGGTGACGACACAGAGGAACTCTCAATGAAAGCACCAATGTCGGTGTCAAAACCGGCGGATCTCGGGTAGGGGGTCCCGAACTGTGTGTCTAGGCAAATGGTAACAGGAGACAAGGGACACGATGTTTTTACCCAGGTTCGGGCCCTCTCGATGGAGGTAAAACCCTACTCCTGCTTGATTGATATTGATGATATGGGTAGTACAAGAGTGGATCTACCACGAGATTAGGGAGGCTAAACCCTAGAAGCTAGCCTATGGTATGATTGTTGTTATCATTGTTGTCCTACGGACTAAAACCCTCCGGTTTATATAGACACCGGAGAGGGCTAGGGTTACACAGAGTCGGTTACAATGGTAGGAGATCTACATATCCGTATTGCCAAGCTTGCCTTCCACGCCAAGGAAAGTCCCATCCGGACATGGGACGAAGTCTTCAATCTTGTATCTTCATAGTCTGGGAGTCCGGCCGGTGATGATAGTTCGGCCATCCGGACAACCCCTAGTCCAGGACTCCCTCAGTAGCCCCTGAACCAGGCTTCAATGACGACGAGTCCGGCGCGAATATTGTCTTCGGCATTGCAAGGAGGGTTCCTCCGAATAATCCATAGAAGATTGTGAACGCCAGGATAGTGTCCGGCTCTGTAAAATAAATTCCACATACCACCGTAGAGAGAATAATATTTACACAAGTTCAATCTGCTGACGTATTTTGTGGCATGACGTCACACCACTACCAAGCCTTTACTTAAATCGTTTTTATTATACCACCTCAGCGCATTTAGCGAAGCGGTTTCCTTGGCACGTCTTGTCGAAGCAGAGATCGTGTTCCCCTTATTCCGGGATTCCCATCAATACGGACGTGGGTAACCCAACCGCGCCATTGATTGCGGCGCTTGGGAGATAAGCGAGTTTTACCAGGCTAGTAGGGACGCATAGTTTCATCCGTCCATATATAAGGGGATAAGGATCCACCTCCTTTACCTACACCTTCTTACTCCTTTGCTTATCCATCTCCGCGCACTCGAGCTCCAGCGCCCGAGTCCGCACACCTCACCTCGGCCCTTTCCGGCCATGTCCGGAGAGGGAGGCAAGTGGATGGCCTCCTCCGTTACGGAGGGGCACATCGAGAAGCTGCGCAGCGCCGGATATCTGTCCAGCGACATCGCGCACCGGCTACCCGACGAGGGGCAGCTCATCCCCACCCCCAGGCCCCATGAGAGGGTCATATTTCTTCCCCACTTCCTCAGTGAACTGGGCTTCCCACTTCACCCCTTTGTCCGGGGGATCATGTACTACTACGGCCTGGACTTCCATGATCTGGCCCCGAACTTCATCCTCGACATCTCGGCGTTTATCGTTGTGTGCGAGGCCTTCCTCTGCATGCAGCCCCATTTCGGCTTGTGGCTAAAGACCTTCAATGACAAGCCGAAGGTTGTGAAGGGCAGCCAAGCGGAGTGCGGAGGCGCCATGGTGGGAAAAATGCCCAACGTTACTTGTCTTGAGGGTGCTTCGTGGAATCCATCAAAGGGTGGCAATCGGGGTGGTTCTACATCACCGAGCCGCGTGACCCTAAATGGGCAGCGGCCCCCGAGTTCAGATCTGGCATCCCCATGCAGCTCACCTCTGGGAAAGAGAAGGACTTGCTATGGGGTAGTTCGGAGGAGCTGACCGGACTACAGTCCTGTCTTCAGACCCTGGTGAACAAGAAGCTTAAGCTTGTCAATGTGATCCAGGTCATGCTCGTCCGCCGGATTCGCCCCTGCCAGCAACGGGCTTTCTATTTGTGGGAGTTTGATCCAGCACAGCACCCGACCTTGAGCGGGCTCTTCGACACGACGTACGAATCTTCCTGGAGTGTGATGTTCAAGGGCGCCGAAGCTCCCGCATCCGCGACTGAAGATCGCGGATTCAGCACGCAGCGCCCAGCCGGCGAGGTAAGCTTTGTCATCCTTTATGGGACACTCATCTTTTTTCCATAGTTTGACTTTATGTGGGATCTAAACTCCCAATGCCTTTAACATGACTGGCAGAAGACGTCCGGACAGGTAAACTGTCCAGCTCCCCTTCCAGAAGATCCAGCGGACACCCGTTTGACGGGGCTGCTGGTTCCGGCACTTTACGTGGTGCCGGAGAAGAAGGCCAAGAAGAAGGCCACGGGAACCCGAAGGAGTTCTCGGCGTCAGGTGATATTAGACTCATCGTCCGATGACTCCGAGGCGGACTCCTCCCTCAAAGATGAGGAGGAGAAGAAAGAGGCCTCTCCCCCAGCGGGGGGAGAGAAGAAGAGGAAGGCCTCCCCAACGAGGAAGGCCGAAGGGTCCAAGAAGGGAAGGACCCTTCCCCCGGACTGCTCCGCCAACGTTGGCAACGGCAACGAGGAGTGGCCCTCAAGGGCCAAGCCCCTGGCGAGATCATAAGTATCCGAACTCCTAGATAATTTATAATTTTTCTTTTTGCCACACGGTGTCTTTCTAATGCCGCATACAACCTGTAGTCCGGCCAAGGACGATCTTCCCGCTTCGTCGAGCGGGTCCTTGGACACGTCGGATATGGATTCTCTTCCGACCGCCTCCACACCTCACGACGCCGACGACGCCGAGGTCGGTTCCCGGGAAGGGACCCGCCAGGAGGAGGAGGCCTCGGAGGTGCCGCAAGGCAACCCCCCGGACTCTGTACCGGACTCTGCACCAGAACCTGCAGTGGTTCCGGCGTCCGGCGAGCGGCCCCTTTGTAAGAAGGGCAAGACTATGACACCGGCGGCCTCTGTCCAACCGGAGGCGCTGGATAACTTGCTGGAGGCGCTCAACGGCGCTTCCATCGAAGAAGAACACCGCACTGTCATGAGTGCGGTGATTCAGAAGGTTCAGCTCGCCAAGAGCGGGCTGACCGAAGCCTGCAGCAGCCTTCTAACCAGCTTTGAGGTAAGAATTTTAAGATATGTAATGTAATACCGCATAGACAGTAGCCCCTGATGCTCGGTTCGGTGTTCGGAAAGAAAAGCCGGACTGAGGATCTGAAAAGATATACGCAAGAGTTGTAAAAAATATGTCAATATGGCATTGTAGGCTGCGCTACTGACCTCTGCCGCACTGACTGCGGAGGTCGATGCTTTGAAGCAGAGCCTCGAGCGGTCCGAGAGCGAGCTCGGCCATGCCAAGAAGCAGCTCAAGGACAAGGAAGGTGAGTAACACCGTATTAAGTTTGTACCTTACAGAAAAGGATTTGGTTGCAAGAGAAATAACAAGGATAACGTGGGTACTACAGGGTCTACAAACGAGGTGGCGACCCTGAAGGAGGCGGTGTCCGCGGCCGAACGCAATGCGGCCGCGGAACGAGCCGAGCGAGAGAAGCAGGAGGCACGGGTGGCGGCGGTACAGCAAGAGCTCCAGGCTCTTGTGGAAAAGCACGAGAGTTTGGAGCGTGACTCGAAGACTCGAGAGTCCGAGCTTGCATCGGCTCTTGAGAGTGCCAACGCCGCCAAGGCCGAAGCCCACAAGGCCCTCCAGGAAATCGAGGCGTTGAAGAAGATAGCGGCGGGTAAGGCATTTTTCATGCAACGCAAGCATGTGAATGTGAATTACATATTACTTACCCGAATTCGGAGCTCTCCAGTAGCGTTCACATATCTGCCCCGCAGTGTATCCGATGCTGCCGCTTTCTACCGGGCCGAGGAGGGGAGCTCGACGGAGAAGGTCTTCTGGTCTCAGTATGCTGAGGCCGGACATCCGGTGCCCCTTAGCAACCAGCTGAAGTAGCTGGTCGAGCTCCACAAGGTGGCCGAACAGGCCATGAAGGGCCTCATAGTTCGGCTCTGGCCCAAGGAGGCCATGCCTGGGAGCTACTTTGGCCTGGTGCGGCGGCTGGTGGATGCGTGTCCTTGGGTTGAAGTCGTCAAGCAATCCGCCTGTATTGAAGGTGCCCGTCGGGCCCTTGCCCGTGCAAAGGTGCACTGGGGCAGGATGGACGCTGAGAAGCTTGTGACGGATGCGCCACCGGCGGGCAAGGAGTATCGCACGCCCGAAATGTATTATAAGAGTGTCCTGAAGGGTGCCCGCATAATTGCGGATGAGTGCTCCAAAGATGTAATATTTGAGTAGACTCGCATTTTGTTATCCTGTGCGCTGAAAACTTTGTTCATATGCGCTAAGCAACGCTTGTTAATTTAAAATATTACCTTCTGTGCGGCCGTTTATCAAATCTGAGAGATGGCAAGTCGTCGGCTTCAGCCCCCATGCCACTAGTGCTGGGGTGTTCAGGATAAACTTGAGCGCTCTTGTTCCCATGTTTGGGTCCATCTAGGGAGGCGCGCAACACAACGAATGAGGCAACCGGACTTATAATGCTTGAACACTCTCACTTAGCCATAGAATTCTATAATTTTAAATTCGGCGAAGCCCCTAGTGTTCGGAAGACCGAGTTCGGGGCGCTATCCACGCCTGGGCCGGACGAAGCCGGTTCCTCGCTCTAAGCGGCATAAGTCTTTAGGGACTCGAAAAAACCTCTCAAACAGCGACCAGCTCTCGCCGTATCATGACGGTCAATTTTAGCTTTCTCCACTGAGGCGCTCGTCCAGCTCAACCGGGGCGCAATCGCAGTGGTTCTCCCAGTGCTACCTTAGCCGATACAACGGAATGTAAGGTACCAAAACATGGGAGCCGGGCAAACCCAACTATTGACCCAAGACATGATTCGGAGCCGATGCATATAATGCTATAAGTTCGGGGTGCCGCACTTGTGAAAGTGTTCGGACTTATCACACCATAATGTGGGGAACTTAAGCCCCTGGTGTATTTAGCCATACCAGAGTGTACGGATGCAACATGTCATAAATGAACATATGTGTAAGAAAGAAATGCAATTATAAGCAAAAAGCGATGCATTGTTTATTCGATAAATACTGCCATGAATGCAAAACGATACAAATAGTGCGGTAAGCAAGGGATGGTACTATTAAAATGTCCCCCTCCAGGGGTAGGCTGCGGAATGGTGTATAAAACAGATTTAATGCTCGTAATGGAGACCACCTGAGTGTTCGTTGTTGCCTTTCTCCTCCCCTGGCTGTTGCATCGTGAGTTCGGCAGGTCTACTACCGGACAGGCCCTCTAGTAAGTGGAGTCCTGTGGATAATGATGAGGACATCAATACCATTGTTACACCCACAGCCCCTACTGCTACATATACTGGACCAATTACTAGAGCTCGCGCACGCCAATTAAATTATCAGGTACTTTCGTTTCTTGGTAATGATTCTAATGTTCATGAGAATATGATGCTGCCTAAATTGGATACATTTGTTTTGCTTACAAATGAAGGGCCTAGTTTGGAGAAGGATGGACATTAGAGCAAGAGCAAGCATGGAGATGATGCCATGCGCAAGGGGAACCAGAACGGAGTTACAAGTGATGATTTCAGGACTTTGAAGCCACCATAAGAGTGCATGAAGCCTTGGACGAAATATACAAGATGCCACTTCATAAATTTCGTCCAGAGGCTATTATAGGTGCTGCGTCACCTTATTATTGGGCCAGGCCCATGTAATTTCGAAATACATAAGTATAGGCTATTTTTAGAGTCCGTATGTGTGGGGAAACAAGAGATAGGGTTGATTTCGGACCCCTCCACCAAGGGCCACGAAATTCCCCCCCTCTTCCTCCATATATACAGCCCTTAGGGCGTCGTTTAGACTTTGGGTTTTGTTTAGATTAAAAGTTCGCCATAGCTGCAATTTCGCGTACTTCGTTTGTGTTCAACGACCAGACAAAGGCGTCACAGAACCCCACCTTGATCAAAAAAGCTTTCATCTTATATTCGCAATATCCAGATTGCAATCTCAGTTTCTTGCTTGTTCTTCGTTTGCTCGCAGGAAACAGACCCTCGTGGTCAGGTTGATCGTGCTCCGGCGTGGTCAATAACCTCTCGGAGTTGGTTTAGCGATTGCTAAGGCGCGACGTCCTCGCACGTTCGTAGTCGGATCGTCAAAGTCGACTTCCACCAAAGCGAAATCCATCATCTCATCGAAAGACGGGACACCTTTGCCTCTATCAAGTGGTATCAGATTTCCAGGTTGCTCGGTGAGATTTTCCAGTTTTTTCGTAGCTTAGATCGAGTCTTTTCTTCCTGATATATATCTTACTTGGGAGTTAGAAACTGAACAACGTTTTACATGTTTACAATATCCCGAGGAGAGACGGGTTGCTGCTGCTGTTTGTGCTTTCACTAGTTTTGCATGTGTATGGTGCTCTGAACATTGTAGGTTATATCCTATTCCCGCTACTTGGGCTGCTTTGAAAACTGCTATGCGTACTCGTTGGGTTCCACCATATTATCAACGTGAATTGCTTCAAAAATTACAGCGCTTAAGACAAGGAAAAAATTCTGTAGAAGAATATTATCAGGAATTACAAACTAGCATGATTAGATGTGGTATTGTTGAGGAGAATGAAGCTATGCTTGCACGTTTTCTGGGTGGATTAAATAGAGAGATTCAGACCATTCTAGATTATAAGGAGTATACTAATATCACTCGTTTATTCCATCTTGCTTGTAAAGCTGAACGTGAAGTGCAGGATCGACAGGCATTGGCGCGGACTAACTTTTCTGCAGGTCGACCTTCATCATGGACACCACGTGCATCATCTACTTCCACACGTTCTGCTACACCGGCGCCTCCGTCGGCTGCCACCTCCAACCGTGATACAATAAAGCAGGCACAATCACCACTATCTGCCAAGAGCACATCTTCTGGGCCTGCAAAGAGCTCTTCTTCATCCATGGCATCAACAGGGCAAACACATGATATTATTTGTCGACGTTGCAAGGGTGGAGGTCATTATGCGAGAGAATGCCCCTCTAAGCGTGTGATGATTGTTACTGAGGATGGTGGGTATGAGTCCGCTAGTGACTATGATGAGGAGACTTTGGCTCTTATTACACGTGACGAACACGGTGGAGAAGATTCTGATCATGAGACGCAATACATGGCTCCTGAAGATGTTGACAGGTATGAATGTTTAGTTGCTCAACGTGTTTTGAGTGTGCAGGTTACACAAGCTGAGCAAAATCAGAGGCATAATTTGTTCCATACAAAGGGAGTTGTGAAGGAACGTTCTGTTCGCGTGATCATAGATGGAGGGAGTTGCAACAACTTGGCTAGCATGGAGATGGTGGAGAAGCTATCTCTCACCACAAGACCACATCCACATCCTTACTACATCCAATGGTTCAACAACAGCGGCAAGGTTAAGGTAACACGTACTGTTCGTGTGCATTTTAGTATCTCTACATATGTTGATTATGTTGATTGTGATGTGGTACCTATGCAAGCATGTTCCTTATTACTTGGTAGACCATGGCAATTTGATAAAAATGCTGTACACCATGGTAGAAACAATCATTATACTCTTGTTCATAAGGATAAAAATATTACTTTGCTTCCTATGACTCCTGATTCTATTTTGAAAGATGATATTAATAGAGCTAATAAAGCAAAACAGGAGAAGAATAAGAGTGAAAATCAGATTGTGGCAAAAGAATTTGAGCAACAAATGAAGCCTAATAATAAACCATCTAGTGTTGCTTCTGAAATTAAATTGAAAAGTGCATGTTTATTTGCCACCAAATCTGATATTGATGAGCTTGATTTCAGCAAATCTGTTTGCTATGCTTTTGTGTGCAAAGAGGCATTATTTTCATTCGAGGACGTGCCTTCCTCTTTGCCCCCTGCTGTCACTAACATTATGCAGGAGTTCGCTGACGTCTTTCCACAAGACGTGCCACCGGGATTACCACCCATTCGAGGGATTGAGCATCAAATTGACTTAATTCCCGGTGCATCGCTACCCAACCGTGCTCCATACCGTACCAATCCAGAGGAGACGAAGGAGATTATGCGTCAAGTACAGGAGCTACTCGACAAAGGTTATATACGCGAATCTCTTAGTCCTTGTGCTGTTCCTATTATCCTAGTGCCTAAAAAGGATGGTACGTCACGTATGTGTGTTGATTGTAGAGGCATTAATAATATTACTATTCGTTATCGTCATCCTATTCCTAGGTTAGATGATATGCTTGATGAATTGAGTGGCTCTACAATATTCTCCAAAGTTGATTTGCGTAGTGGATACCATCAAATTCGTATGAAATTGGGTGATGAATGGAAAACAACATTTAAAACTAAGTTTGGTTTATATGAGTGGTTAGTCATGCCTTTTGGGTTAACTAATGCACCTAGTACTTTCATGAGATTAATGAACGAAGTTTTACGTGCTTTCATTGGACGATTTGTGGTAGTCTATTTTGATGATATACTGATTTATAGCAAATCTTTGGAAGAACATTTGGAACATTTACGTGCTGTTTTTATTGCTCTACGTGATGCACGTTTGTTTGGTAACCTTGGGAAGTGCACCTTTTGCACCGACCGAGTATCTTTTCTTGGCTATGTTGTTACTCCACAGGGAATTGAAGTTGATAAAGCCAAGATTGAAGCTATTGAGAGTTGGCCGCAGCCCAAAACGGTCACACAAGTGAGGAGTTTTCTTGGCCTCGCTGGATTCTATAGGCGTTTTGTGAGAGATTTCAGCACCATTGCTGCACCTCTCAATGAGCTTACAAAGAAAGATGTGCCTTTTATTTGGGGTACCGCACAGGAAGAAGCCTTCACGGTATTGAAAGATAAGTTGACACATGCTCCTTTACTCCAACTTCCTGATTTTAATAAGACTTTTGAGCTTGAATGTGATGCTAGTGGAATTGGATTAGGAGGTGTGTTATTACAAGATGGCAAACCCGTTGCATACTTTTCTGAAAAATTGAGTGGGCCTAGTCTGAATTATTCTACTTATGATAAAGAATTATATGCTCTTGTTCGGACTTTAGAAACATGGCAACATTATTTATGGCCCAAAGAATTTGTTATACATTCTGATCATGAATCTTTGAAACATATTAAAAGTCAAGCTAAACTGAATCGTAGACATGCTAAATGGGTTGAATTTATTGAGACTTTCCCTTATGTCATTAAACACAAGAAGGGAAAAGAAAATGTTATTGCTGATGCATTGTCTCGTCGCTATACTATGCTTTCACAACTTGACTTCAAAATATTTGGTTTGGAGACCATCAAAGATCAATATGTGCATGATGCTGATTTTAAAGATGTAATGCAGAATTGTAAAGAAGGAAGAATGTGGAACAAGTTTGTCGTTAACGATGGATTTGTGTTTCGTGCTAACAAGCTATGCATTCCAGCTAGCTCCGTTCGTCTTTTGTTGTTGCAGGAGGCGCATGGAGGAGGATTAATGGGACACTTTGGCGTGAAGAAGACGGAGGACGTACTTGCTACACATTTCTTTTGGCCAAAGATGAGACGGGATGTTGAGCGTTTTATTGCTCGCTGCACTACATGTCAAAAAGCTAAGTCACGACTCAATCCTCATGGTTTATATATGCCTTTGCCTGTACCTAGTGTTCCTTGGGAGGATATATCTATGGACTTTGTTTTAGGTTTACCTCGAACAAAGAAGGGGAGGGATAGCATATTTGTTGTCGTGGATAGATTCTCGAAAATGGCACACTTTATACCATGTCATAAAAGCGATGATGCTGTTAATGTTGCTGATTTGTTCTTTCGTGAAATTATTCGCCTGCATGGTGTGCCAAATACTATTGTTTCAGATCGTGATACTAAATTTCTTAGCCACTTTTGGAGATGTTTATGGGCTAAGTTGGGGACTAAACTGCTTTTTAGTACTACTTGTCACCCCCAAACTGATGGACAAACTGAAGTAGTCAATAGAACATTGTCTACTATGCTTAGGGCTGTTTTGAAGAATAATAAGAAAATGTGGGAGGAATGCTTGCCTCATATTGAATTTGCTTATAATCGTTCATTGCATTCTACTACTAAGATGTGCCCTTTTGAAGTTGTGTATGGTTTCCTACCTCGTGCACCTATTGATTTGTTGCCTCTTCCATCTTCGGAGAAGGTTAATTTTGATGCTAAAGAACGTGCTGAATTGATTTTAAAAATGCATGAGTTAACTAAGGAAAACATTGAGCGTATGAATGCTAAATATAAACTTGCTGGAGATAAGGGTAGAAAACATGTTGTGTTTGCACCTGGAGATCTTGTTTGGTTACATTTGCGTAAGGATAGATTTCCTGATTTGCGCAAATCAAAGCTAATGCCACGTGCTGCTCGTCCCTTTAAGGTGTTGGAGAAAGTAAATGATAATGCATATAAACTTGAGCTGCCTGCAGATTTTGGGGTTAGTCCCACTTTTAACATTGCAGATTTGAAGCCGTATTTGGGCGAGGAAGATGAGCTTCCGTCGAGGACGACTTCATTTCAAGAAGGGGAGGATGATGAGGACATCAATACCATTGTTACACCCACAGCCCCTACTGCTACATATATTGGACCAATTACTAGAGCTCGCGCACGCCAATTAAATTATCAGGTACTTTCGTTTCTTGGTAATGATTCTAATGTTCATGAGAATATGATGCTGCCTAAATTGGATACATTTGTTTTGCTTACAAATGAAGGGCCTAGTTTGGAGAAGGATGGACACTGGAGCAAGAGCAAGCATGGAGATGATGCCATGCGCAAGGGGAACCAGAACGGAGTTACAAGTGATGATTTCAGGACTTTGAAGCCACCATAAGAGTGCATGAAGCCTTGGACGAAATATACAAGATGCCACTTCATAAATTTCGTCCAGAGGCTATTATAGGTGCTGCGTCACCTTATTATTGGGCCAGGCCCATGTAATTTCGAAATACATAAGTATAGGCTATTTTTAGAGTCCGTATGTGTGGGGAAACAAGAGATAGGGTTGATTTCGGACCCCTCCACCAAGGGCCACGAAATTCCCCCCCTCTTCCTCCATATATACAGCCCTTAGGGCGTCGTTTAGACTTTGGGTTTTGTTTAGATTAAAAGTTCGCCATAGCTGCAACTTCGCGTACTTCGTTTGTGTTCAACGACCAGACAAAGGCGTCACAGAACCCCACCTTGATCAAAAAAGCTTTCATCTTATATTCGCAATATCCAGATTGCAATCTCAGTTTCTTGCTTGTTCTTCGTTTGCTCGCAGGAAACAGACCCTCGTGGTCAGGTTGATCGTGCTCCGGCGTGGTCAATAACCTCTCGGAGTTGGTTTAGCGATTGCTAAGGCGCGACGTCCTCGCACGTTCGTAGTCGGATCGTCAAAGTCGACTTCCACCAAAGCGAAATCCATCATCTCATCGAAAGACGGGACACCTTTGCCTCTATCAGATAAGAAGAAAAAAGAGAAAAAGGATGACACACTTGGGAGCCCCTGGTGTGGTTGAGCTGCACTCTGGGCCTGTTGTGGTCGTGCCCCTCCCCCTATGCCTATGGTATCTCCAGATCGTAATGATGTACGCGAAGGACCAATCTTGCAATTTTGTGAGGGCTGGGGTTGGGGCCGCACTGCTACGCGTGCTCGGAACGTGCCAGGTGGTCTTGTTGTAAGTTACTCCGGGCGCGTTGGGCCGTGTCCGGTAGCTTAACGGCCGGACTCGAAAATTGCCTTAAGAGGCTGCTCTGTACTTCTGCCGTGAGAGCCGCTGTGTGTTCCTCCGTTCGGAGGGAGCATTCAGTGTTTCCATTGACCGTGATGACTCCTCAAGGGCCTGGCATCTTGAGCTTGAGGTATGCGTAGTGCGGCACTGCGTTGAACTTTGCGAACGCGGTTCGTCCGAGCAGAGCATGATAGCCGCTGCGGAACGGGACTATATCGAAGATTAACTCCTCGCTTCGGAAGTTATCCAGGGATCCGAAGACCACTACTAGTGTAACTGAGCCTGTACAATTGGCCTCTACACCTGGTATGACGCCTTTGAAGGTCGTCTTTGTCTGTTTAATCCTTGAGGGGTCTATGCCCATCTTGCGCACTGTATCTTGATAAAGCAGGTTCAGGCTGCTGCCGCCGTCCATTAGGACTCTAGTGAGGTGGAATCCATCCACGATTGGGTCTAAAACCAATGCAGCGAATCCACCATGGCGGATACTAGTGGGGTGGTCCCTTCGATCAAAAGTGATCGGGCAGGAGGACCATGGGTTGAACTTCGGGGCGACTGGCTCCATCGCGTATACGTCCCTGAGTGCACGCTTCCGCTCCCTCTTGGGTATGTGAGTTGCGTATATCATGTTCACCGTCCGCACTTGTGGGGGGAAACCCTTCTGTCCTCTTTTGTTCGGCGGCCGGGTCTCTTCCTCGTCATCGCTATGCAGCCCCTTGTCATTGTTTTCAGCAATTAACTTGCCTGACTGCTTGAAAACCCAACAATCCTTGTTGGTGTGATTAGTTGGTTTTTCGGGGGTGCCATGTATCTGGCAAGGGCGGTTGAGTATTCTGTCCAAATTGGACGGACCTGGAGTAGTTCTTTTGAATGGCTTTTTCCGCTGACCGGGTTTAGAGCCTATGAATCTGGCGTTGACTGACGTATCCTCTGTGTTATCGCCATTAACGCGGCGTTTGTTTTTGTTGAGACGCGACCTGCCATTGCGGTCCTTGGTATCCGGACTGCCAGAAGTTTTGCTGAGGTTGTTACTGCGGGCTAGCCAGCTGTCCTCTCCGGCGCAGAAGCGGGCCATAAGTGATGTGAGGGCTGCCATGGATTTCGGCTTTTCCTGTCCTAGGTGCCGGGCAAGCCACTCGTCGCGGATGTTATGTTTGCGGGCTACGAGGGCCTCTGCATCCGGACAGTCGACGATTTGATTTTTCTTTGTTAAGAACCATGTCCAGAACTGTCTGGCCGATTCGTCTAGCTGCTGAATTATGTGGCTTAGGTCATCGACATCTGGTGGTCGCACATATGTGCCCTGGAAGTTGTCGAGGAATGTGGCTTCCAGGTCTTCCCAACACCCAATTGACTCTGCTGGCAAGCTGTTAAGCCAATGCCGAGCTGGTCCTTTAAGCTTGAGTGGGAGATATTTGATGGTGTGAAGATCGTCACCGCGGGCCATGTGGATATGAAGGAGATAGTCTTCAATCCAAACCGCGGGGTCTGTTGTGCCATCGTAGGATTCAATGTTCACGGGTTTAAACCCTTCGGGAATTTGATGATCCATTACTTCGTCTGTGAAGCATAGTGGGTGTGCGGCGCCTCTATATTGGGCTATATCATGATGTAGCTCCAACGAGCTTTGTCTACTGTGTACGGCCCGGCCGGAGTTGCTGTATCCGGCGTCGTCGTCGCGCATCGTGGGGCACCCACGTGATCCGTAGATCGATCTTGATTGTCTTGCCTTATCCTACAAAATGTCTCGCAAGTCCGGCGCATTCCCCCATGGCTTCGTACTTTTCGAGCGGTGCTGGGGTACAGTTCTAATGGATGGCCTAAAGGCCTCTCTGTCGCGGCCACGAGGTGGTCGGTCAGCCGTATTGCCCTCTAGTGATGTAGGTTTACATGCCTCCTCCTCTAATCGGGGGAGCAACTTGCGTTTGGGGTAGCTTTTGGAGGGGCGTTCGAGTTCATACTCTTCGGCCGCAAGGACTTCAGTCCATCTGTCGGCTAGCAGGTCTTGATCAGCTCTAAGATGTTGCTGCTTTTTCTTTAGGCTGTTCGCCGTGGCCATTAGCCTGCGTTTCAAACGCTCTTGTTCGACGGGGTCCTCGGGCACGACGAATTCGTCGTCGTTGAGGCTTGCCTCGTCTCTAGAGGGAGGCATGTAACTATCATCCACTACCTCTTCATCTGCCGCTCTCTCATGAGGGTTGGCTTCTCCGTCCTCCTGTGCTGAATCTTGCTGGAGGGGGTTGTCTTCGGCACTCTCTGGGGTGATATTATCTCCGGTGCCAGAATCTCCATTCTTGCTGTGGCGGGATTTAGAGCGGCGCCGCTGACGCCGGCGCTTGGGCTGTTTCTTGGAGGAGTCTTCCTCCGCTGCTTCCTCGCCATTCCCATCCTTTGGGATGTCCACCATATATATGTCGTATGACGAGGTGGTCTTCCAGTGCCCCGTAGGCGTTGGTTCTTGGTCGTCTCTGGCATCGTCGTCCATACCGTCGATCTCTTCGGAGTCGTAGTCTAGCATGTCGGTTAGATCGTCGACAGTGGCTACAAAGTGGGTGGTGGGTGGGCTTTGAATTTCTTCGTTGTCCGCATCCCAACCATCCTGACCGCAATTCGGCCAGGGCTCTCCTGATAGTGAGAGGTTTTTTAGCGAATTCAGGATGTCGCCAAAAGGTGAGTGTTGAAAGATGTCTGCGGCGGTGAACTCCATGATCGGTGCCCAATCGAATTCGATTGGAGGGGGCGCAGGAGGTTCGGAGTCCGGCGAGGAGTCCGGCACCTCGGAGTGACGAGTGTCGCAAGGGACAAGGTCGGTATTCGGCTCCATCACCGTAGAGGTTACAGCCCCCGAGGCGGTGTCTAGCCACCCCTCCTCGATCTGCACGGTCGGCTCCGAATTAATGGTCGGAGCGGACTCATGTGCGGCCTCCGGTAGCAGAGCTAGATCATGCCCATCGAGACAGTGCGGCGCGCTCGGCTGTGGCTCGAATCCATCGAACATCAAGTCTCCACGGATGTCAGCCGTGAAGTTTAGACTTCCAAATCTGACCTGATGGCCAGGGGCATAGCTTTCGATCTGCTCCAGATGGCCAAGCGAATTGGCCCGCAGTGCAAAGCCGCCGAATACGAAGATCTGTCCGGGGAGAAAAGTCTCACCTTGGACTGCATCGTTGTTGATGATCGAAGGAGCCATCAAGCCTATCGGTGACGACACAGAGGAACTCTCAATGAAAGCACCAATGTCGGTGTCAAAACAGGCGGATCTCGGGTAGGGGGTCCCGAACTGTGTGTCTAGGCAAATGGTAACAGGAGACAAGGGACACGATGTTTTTACCCAGGTTCAGGCCCTCTCGATGGAGGTAAAACCCTACTCCTGCTTGATTGATATTGATGATATGGGTAGTACAAGAGTGGATCTACCACGAGATCAGGGAGGCTAAACCCTAGAAGCTAGCCTATGGTATGATTGTTGTTATCATTGTTGTCCTACGGACTAAAACCCTCCGGTTTATATAGGCACCGGAGAGGGCTAGGGTTACACAGAGTCGGTTACAATGGTAGGAGATCTACATATCCGTATTGCCAAGCTTGCCTTCCACGCCAAGGAAAGTCCCATCCGGACACGGGACGAAGTCTTCAATCTTGTATCTTCATAGTCTGGGAGTCTGGCCGATGATGATAGTTCGGCCATCCGGACACCCCCTAGTCCAGGACTCCCTCAGCAGTGGTGGTGGTATAAGGCAGCGTTGGTGGGTTATGGCAGCGATGGTGGTATATGGCAGCAGTGGTGGTATAAGGTAGCGTTGGTGGGATATGGCAGCGGTGGTGGTATATGGCAACAACGATGAAGATGGTGCGGCGGCGGCGTGACAAACTGTGACAGAACTCGAAACTCTAAAGGACTAGACGCTAACACCAGCAACTAGACACGACGATGCAACCGCAAATTCAACAAAGCAAAACCCTAAAAAGATTATGCAAAGGCTCAGATTGGTTCGGATATGATGAACTAACCCTAATTTTTTTTGTGGCTTTTTCGTGGACTATAGGTATGAAGAACCGACTCGATATAAACTACGAAAAACTGTAAAATCTCACCGAGCAACCTAGAAATCTGATACCACTTGATAGAGGCAAAGGTGTCCCGTCTTTCAATGAGATGATGGATATCGCTTTGGTGGAAGTCGACTTTGACGATCCGACTACGAACGTGCGAGGACGTCGCGCCTTAGCAATCGCTAAACCAACTCCGAGAGGTTTTTGACCACGCCGGAGCACGATCAACCTGACCACGAACATCTGCTTCCTGCAGGCAAACGAAGACCAGATAAAAAACTAAGATTGCAATCCGGATATTGCGAATATAAGAGGGAAGCTTTATTGTTCAAGGTGGGGTTATGAGACGCCTTTGTCTGTTCGTTGAACACAAACGAAGTACGCGAAGTTGCAGCTATTGCAAACTATTAATCTAAACAAAACCCAAAGTCTAAACGGTGCCCGAAGGGCTGTATATATGGAGAAGGAGGGGGGAATTTCGTGGCCCTTGATGGAGGGGTCCAAAATCAACCCTATCTCTTGTTTCCCCACACATACGGACTCTAAAAATAGCCTATACTTATGTATTTCGAAATTACATGGGCCTGTCCCAATAATAAGGTGACGCAGCACGTAGAATAGCCTCGGGGCGAAATTTATGAAGTGGCATCTTGTATATTTCGTCCAAGGCTTCATGCACCCACTATTGTGGCTTCAAAGTCCTGAAATCATCACTTGTAACTCCATTCTTATTCCCCTTGCGCATTCCATCATCTCCATGCTTGTTCGTGCTCCAATGTTCATCCTTCTCCAATCTAGGCCCTTCATTTGTAAGCAAAACAAATGTATCCAATTTAGGCAGCATCATATTATCATGAACATTAGAATCATTACCAAGAAAAGAAAGTACCTGATAATTTAATTGGTGTGCGCGAGCTCTAGTAATTGGTCCAGTATATGTAGCACTAGGGGCTGTGGGTGTAACAATGGTATTGATGTCCTCATCAACGACAGTTCCTGAACTTTGTGACGTGCAGCATGGGCGCGAGGCGGAGCGCGGACGTTGGCAGCGAGCGCATATGACCATCATCAAAAGTGAGCTCCTCGAGCCGATCTAGGGTAGGGGATCCGAACTAGTCATCAAGCTTGGCTCGGTCCCTGCCGTTGGAACATAACTTGCCCATTCTAAGGCCTCTGGTTGGGCTAGGGTGACCGCCGAGGATCTCGGAGAACGCATCCAAGCTTTTGCGATAGCCATGGCAGAGGTCGTGGGTGTCTATGAGGTTGAGAGGGGTGAAGTTCCATAGGGGACGCCACCACCGGGAAAGGACGGTTGTCCGCGCCCCACATTTGATTGGGAGGAGGGAGATGATGACTGTCAACATATCATAGGGGAGGCTACTGATGAAGTCTATGCCTGCCGGAGTCGCTTGTGGTTCTAGCTTGCCCTGCCCCTGCTTGTTGGCAGGCCCGTTCTCCACCTCTGGAGTCTCCTTGTCAGCGGCGCTTTCTGATAGAAATGAGAGTACAGAGAATATTTAGTTAAAACAGAGCAATAGAAAAGTGTATTGGTAACTTGAAGTTATTAGGTAGGAATATAGTAAGAAAAGGGAATGACAATTGGTTGCTTAAATAGTACACAATTCATTTAACATTGCTGGGTAAGTCAACATGCAGATAGTTGAAAAGATAATTTACTTCGAACAAACTCAGGACGGATGATTTTGTTGGGTAAGTTAGCATATATCTCATGACCAGGCTCTTTTATGTGCAGTCCAATTTTAGTGCGAGCTTTCAGTACATAAAACATAGAAATTTATATCCAAAAGCCAGCGCCAAAATAGGAGTCACCACGTTCATCAAGTAATACAGTAGCAACGATTGTAAATCCATGGTTTCTGTGTAATATGACATCCGTGCAGCCTTGATCTATGTAAAGGGAAAAATTGTGCACTACATAATCTGTTGCATAGCAAGGGATGCGCTGCAGAAAATGGTATGATTGTTAAAGAAAATATCGTAACATGCAAATATGGGCCCAAACTGAAAGAACTGTACAGTTGAAATCTAAGGACAAAAATCTATAATTAGACTGATAGGAGAAACATGATGTCATGGAAATATGAGAGTAATCAAAAGAACAATACGACATTAATTTTCCTAATATAGGAAGAAGAGGGGGAAATCCCCTATGACGTATATGGTGCATGTGGCACCTTTTATCCAAATGTTGCAATATTTAGAATATCTTCAGGAAAGTAGGCCATGCCAACCGATTTAGGGTGAGATTGAACATACCGCGCACTTGCTCAAATTATCTGGTACGGTGAGATGGAATCTCTGGCAGAGGTCGCAAGGTCCTGATGTGTCGGCGCACTGTACACTCTATGAATGAAAGAAAACCCTCAAATGAGCACGAATAAAAATGAATTCACGGTGATTTCTGCCGGGTGATTAAAGGAGGCAGATGAACTGGGATGAGAGATGAGATAATATCTCATTAAATTAGTTACCTTGTCGTCCATGAGAAAAAACCCTCAGTGTGGCAGATTCCACAACCGAGCGGAGCTGGGTCGACTGCGAACAGCCTTGAGAAAGTCGATGGCCATAGACGGCGGCAAGCAAAAGTGGCAAAATGCGGTGGGGTTTGCCAGCAGCCTGGCGGCGGTGGCAGGCGTCGAGCTAAGTGGTTACCGCCGCGATAGGCGGTGCCATGCATAGACGCGGAGGAGCTTGTGCAGGTGTGAATGGGGACCAGATGATAGAGGCAAAGGTGTCCCGATGTTTCGATGAGATGGTGGATATCACTTTGGTGGGAGTCGACCTTGATGATCGGACTACGAACGTGCGAGACGTCGCGCCTTAGCAATCGCTAAACCAACTTCCGAGGGGTTATTGACCACGCCGGAGCACGATCAACCTGACCACGAGGATCTGTTTCCTGCGAGCAAACGAAGAACAAGAAAGAAACTGAGATTGCAATCTGGATATTATGAATATAAGAGGAAAGCTTTATTAATGAAGGTGGGGTTCTGTGATGCCTTGGTCTGGTCGTTGAACACAAACGAACTACATGAAGTTGCAGCTATGTCGAACTTTTAATCTGAACAAAACCCAAAGTCTAAACGGTGCCCTAAGGGCTGTATATATGGAGGAAGAGGGGGGGAATTTAATGGCCCTTGGTGGAGGGGTCCGAACTCAACCCTATCTCTTGTTTCCCCACACATACGGAGTCTAAAAATAGCCTATACTTATGTATTTTGAAACTACATGGGCCTGGCCTAATAATAAGGTGACGCAGCACCTAGAATAGCCTCGGGACGAAATTTATGAAGTGGCATCTTGTATATTTCGTCCAAGGCTTCATGCACCTATTATGGTGGCTTCAAAGTCCTGAAATCATCGCTTGTAACTCCGTTCTTGTTCCCCTTGCGCATGCGATCATCTCCATGCTTGTTCTTGCTCCAATGTTCATCCTTCTCCAAGCTAGGCCCTTCATTTGTAAGCAAAACAAATGTATCAAATTTAGGTAGCATCATATTCTCATGAACATTAGACTCATTACCAAGAAACGGAAGATGAGCTCTAGTAATTGTTCCAATATATGTAGCAGTAGGGGTTGTGGGTGTAACAATGGTATTGATGTCCTCATCATCCTCCCCTTCTTGAAATGAAGTCATCCTCGACAGAAGCTCATCTTCCTCACCCAAATAAGGCTTCAAATCTGCAATGTTAAAAGTGGGACTAACCCCAAAATCTGCAGGCATCTCAAGTTTATATGCATTATCAGTTATTTTCTCCAACACCTTAAAAGTACCATCAGCACGAGGCATTAGCTTTGATTTGCGCAAATCAGGAAATTTATCCTTATGCAAATGTAACCAAACAAGATCTCCAGGTGCAAACACAACATGTTTTCTACCCTTATCTCCAGCAAGTTTATATTTAGCATTCATACGCTCAATGTTTTCCTTAGTTAACTCATGCCTTTTTAAAATCAATTCAGCACGTTGTTTAGCATTAAAATTAACCTTCTCCGAAGATGGAAGAGGCAACAAATCAATAGGTGCACGAGGTAGGAAACCATACACAATTTCAAAAGGGCACATCTTAGTAGTAGAATGCAATGAACGATTATAAGAAAATTCAATATGAGGCAAGAATTCTTCCCACATTTTCTTGCTATTCTTCAAAACAGCCCTAAGCTTAGTAGACAATGTTCTAGTGACAACTTCAGTTTGTCCATTTGTTTGGGGGTGACAAGTAGTACTAAAAAGCAGTTTAGTCCCCAATTTAGCCCATAAACATCTCCAAATGTGGCTAAGAAATTTAGTATCACAATATGAAACAATAGTATTGGGCACACCATGCAAGCGAATAATTTCACGAAAGAACAAATCAGCAACATTAACAGCATCATCACTTTTATGACATGGTATAAAGTGTGCCATTTTTGAGAATCTATCCACGACAACAAATATGCTATCCCTCCCCTTATTTATTCGAGGTAAACCTAAAACAAAGTCCATAGATATATCCTCCCAAGGAACACTAGGTACAGGCAAAGGCATATATAAACCATGAGGATTGAGTCGTGACTTAACTTTTTGACATGTAGTGCAGCGAGCAATAAAACGCTCAACATCCCGTCTCACCATTGGCCAAAAGAAATGTGTAGCAAGTATGTCCTCCGTCTTCTTCGCGCCAAAGTGTGCCATTAATCCTCCTCCATGTGCCTCCTGCTACAACAAAAGATGAATAGATCTAGCTGGAATGCATAGCTTGTTAGCACGGAACACAAATCCATCATTAACAACGAACTTGTTCCATGTTCTCCCTTCTTTACAATTCTACAATACATTTTTAAAATCAGCATCATGCATATATTGATATTTGATGGTCTCCAAACCAAATATTTTGAAGTCAAGTTGTGAAAGCATAGTATAGCAACAAGACAATGCATCGGCAATAACATTTTCTTTACCCTTCTTGTGTTTAATGACATAAGGGAAAGTCTCACTGAATTCAACCCATTTAGCATGTCTACGATTCAGTTTATCTTGACTTTTAATATGTTTCAAAGATTCATGATCAGAATGTATAACAAATTCGTTAGGCCATAAATAATGCTGCCATGTTTCTAAAGTCCGAACAAGAGCATATAATTCTTTATCATAAGTAGAATAATTCATACTAGGCCCACTCAATTTTTCAGAAAAGTATGCAACAGGTTTGCCATCTTGTAATAACACACCTCCTAATCCAATTCCACTAGCATCTCATTCAAGCTCAAAAGTCTTATTAAAATCAGGAAGTTGGAGTAAAGGAGCATGTGTCAACTTATCTTTCAATATCGTGAAGGCTTCTTCCTGTGCGGTACCCCAAACAAAAGGCACATCTTTCTTTGTAAGCTCATTGAGAGGTGCAGCAATGGTGTTGAAATCTCTCACAAAACGCCTATAGAATCCAGCAAGGCCAAGAAAACTCCTCACTTGTGTGACCGTTTTGGGCTGTGGCCAACTCTCAATAGCTTCAATCTTGGCTTTATCAACTTCAATTCCCTGTGGAGTAACAACATAGCCAAGAAAAGATACTCGGTCGGTGCAAAAGGTGCACTTATAAAGGTTACCAAACAAACTTGCATCACGTAGAGCAATAAAAACAACACGTAAATGTTCCAAATGTTCCTCCAAATATCTGCTATAAATCAGTATATCATCAAAATAGACTACCACAAATCGTCCAATGAAAGCACGTAAAACTTTGTTCATTAATCTCAAACTTAGTTAACCCAAAAGGCATGACTAACCACTCATATAATCCAAACTTAGTTTTAAAGGTTGTTTTCCATTCATCCCCCAATTTCATATGAATTTGAAGGTATCCACTATGCAAATCAACTTTGGAGAATATTGTAGAGCCCCTCAATTCATCAAGCATATCATCTAGCCTAGGAATAGGATGACGATAACGAATAGTAATATTATTAATGCCTCTACAATCAACACACATACGCGATGTACCATTCCTTTTCGGCACTAGAATAATAGGAACAGCACAAGGACTAAGGGATTCGCGTATATAACCTTTGTCGAGAAGCTCCTGTACTTGACACATAATCCCCTTCGTCACCTCTGGATTGGTATGGTATGGCGCATGGTTTGGCAGTGAAGCACCGGGAATTAAGTCAATCTGATTCTCAGTCCCTCGAATAGGTAGTAATCCCGGTGGCATGTCTTGTGGAAAGACGTTAGTGAACTCCTGCAAAATGTTAGTGACAGCAGGAGGCAAAGACGAAGGCACGTCCTCAAATGAAAATAATGCCTCTTTGCACACAAAAGCATAGCAAACAGATTTGCTGAATTCTAGCTCATCAATATCAGATTTAGTGGCAAGTAAACATGCACTTTTCAATTTAATTTCAGAAGCAACACTAGATGGTTTACTATTAGGCTTCATTTGTTGCTCAAATTCTTTTGCCACAATCTGATTTTCACTCTTATTTTTCTCCTGTTTTGCTTTATTAGCTCTATTAATATCATCTTTCAAAATGGAATCACGAGTTATAGGAAGCAAAGTAATATTTTTATCCTTATGAACAAGAGTATACTGATTGTTTCTAGCATGGTGTACAAATTTTTTATCGAATTGCCATGGTCGACCAAGTAATAAGGAACATGCTTGCATAGGTACCACATCACAATCAACATAATCAGCATATGTAGAGATACTAAAATGCACACGAACAGTGCGTGTTACCTTAACCTTGTCGCTGTTGTTGAACCATTGGATGTAGTAAGGATGTGGATGTGGTCTTGTGGTGAGAGATAGCTTCTCCACCATCTCCATGCTAGCCAAGTTATTGCAGCTCCCTCCATCTATGATGACGCGCACAGAACGTTCCTTCACAACTCCCTTTGTGAACAATTTATGCCTCTGATTTTGCTCAGCATGTGTGACCTGCACACCCAAAACACGTTGAGCAACTAAACATTCATACTTGTCAGAGTCTTCAGGAGCCATGTATTGCATCTCATGATCAGAATCATCTCCACCGTGTTCTTCACGTGTAACAAGAGCCAAAGTCTCCTCATCATAGTCACTAACGGACTCATACCCACCATCCTCAGTAGCAATCATCACACGCTGAGATTTGCATTCTCTCACATAATGACCTCTTCCCTTACAACGACGACAAATAATATCACTTGTGTGCCCTGTTGATGCCATGGAAGAAGAACTTTGTGCAGGCCCGGCAGGTGCACTCTTGGCAGATAATGGTGGTTGTGCCTGCTTTCTTGTATCACGGCTCGAGGTGGCACCTGATGGAGGTGCTGGTGCAGTGGAATTAGAAGATGCACGCGGTGTCCATGATGAAGGTCGACCTGCAGAAAAGTTAGTTCACGCCAATGCTTGTCGATCCTGCACTTCACGTTTAGCTTTACAAGCAAGATGGAATAAACGAGTAATATTAGTATACTCCTTATACTCTAGATTGGTCTAAATCTCTCTATTTAATCCACCCACAAAACCTGCAAGCATAGCTTCATTCTCCTCAACAATACCACATCTAATCATGCCAGTTTGTAATTCCTGATAATATTCTTCTACAGAATTTTTTCCTTATCTTAAATGCTACAATTTTTGAGGCAATTCACGTTGATAATATGGTGGAACCCAACGAGTACGCATAGCAGTTTTCAAAGCAGCCAAAGTAGCTGGAATAGGATATAATCTACAATGTTTAGACCACCATACACATGCAAAACTAGTGAAAGCACAAACAGCAGCAGCAATCCGTCTCTCCTCGGGATATTGTAAACATGTAAAACGTTGTTCAGTTTCTAACTCCCAAGTAAGATATATATCAGGAACATATCTACCCTCAAATGGTGGAATATTCAATTTCAGTTTAGGAACATGGTCATGATCTCGTACCCGAGGTGGTGGTGCAGGCCTACCATTGCGATTATATACCTGAGGTCGACCTGCTGGTGGTGGTGCTGGTGGCTGCACGTAGTTCTGATTTTGATCAACCTCATCCTCATAATTGCCCGCATACTCCTCCTGGGTACCAGCAGCAGCAGTAGCAGGAGCCAAAGAAACATCAACAACAGGTACAACAGTACTAGAAGTTTGGCCTGGCTCAATAGGAACACGCTGTGCTCGCCCTACTGTATCGCGGCGTAGAACTGGTTGTGGGAGACGTTTGAGTAATTCATCGAACTTGGCGTCCAACTTGGTGTCAATTGTCTTCTCAATGTCATCCATCCTCTCCAATGCCTTTCCAAAGCTGGCCATCACGTCTTCCACCTGTTGACCCAACATTTGATGAAACTTATCATGAAGCTCCTTGTTCGTCATGTTCTCCTAGTCAATCTGATACCACTTGATAGAGGCAAAGGTGTCCCGATGTTTCGATGAGATGGTGGATATCGCTTTGGTGGGAGTCGACCTTGATGATCCGACTATGAACGTGCGAGACGTCGCGCCTTAGCAATCGCTAAACCAACTTCCGAGCGGTTATTGACCATGCCGGAGCACGATCAACCTGACCACGAGGGTCTGTTTCCTGCGAGCAAACGAAGAACAAGCAAGAAACTGAGATTGCTATCTGGATATTGTGAATATAAGAGGAAAGCTTTATTAATGAAGGTGGGGTTGTATGACGCCTTGGTCTGGTCGTTGAACACAAACGAAGTACGTGAAGTTGCAGCTATGGCGGATTTTTAATCTAAACAAAACCCAAAGTCTACCCTAAGGTCTGTATATATGGAGGAAGAGGGGGAGGGGGATTTCGTGGCCCTTGGTGGAGGGGTCCGAAATCAACCCTATCTCTTGTTTCCCCACACATACGGACTCTAAAAATAGCCTATACTTGCCTGGCCTAATAATAAGGTGACGCAGCACCTAGAATAGCCTCTGGACGAAATTTATGAAGTGGCATCTTTTATATTTTGTCCAAGGCTTCATGCACCTATTATGGTGGCTTCAAAGTCCTGAAATCATCGCTTGTAAGTCCGTTCTTGTTCCCCTTGCGCATGCGATCATCTCCATGCTTGTTCTTGCTCCAATGTTCATCCTTCTCCAAGCTAGGCCCTTCATTTGTAAGCAAAACAAATGTATCCAATTTAGGCAGCATCATATTCTCATGAACATTAGAATCATTTCCAAGATACGAAAGTACCTGATAACTTAATTGGCGTGTGCGAGATCTAGTACTTGGTCCAGTATATGTAGAAGTAGGGGCTATGGGTGTAACAATGGTATTGATGTCCTCATCACCAGAGGCATGGGGTGGCGGGCGGGGGTGAGGGTTTTTGTGACGTGGGGATGGAGATGGTTTTCTTTTTTCATTTTTGAATTGGGTGGTGAGGTTTTTCCATCCCACAAAGAATTTCGGAGGCAATGGTTTGCTAGAGCCAACCGTGTGTGATTGATGAAAGAAGCAAAACGGAAGCCATTGCACACGGTTCCAATTTTGGGAACCGTGTTTGATTGAAGCAATAGGCAAAATGAAAGTCATTGCACACGGTTCCAATTTTTGGAACCGTGTGTGATTGACATACTACCTCTATCCTAGTTTATTGGTCCCCTCTATAATTTGTACCAAATTTTGACCAAATATTTGACTAAGAAATGTTTATGCATGTCACAAAAAATTATATCATTGAACACTATGTTCAAATATGCATCCAACGATATAATTTTTGCTGACCTGCACTAACATTTTGTCAGTTAAATCTTTGGTCAACATTTAACACAAATTACAAAGGGACCAAGAAACAAGGACGGAGGTAGATTCCATCAACTGAACTGATTGCATCCATATCCCACAGTTAGACATAACTAAACGTAGATTAAACATCCTCAGACATAGATAATAAGTGTACACGTACACAAGCATAGTTCAACCATCATTAAGCATGCCTACCGTCATTTCACACAGCTACTCGCACGCCTCCCGATGAAACTACACAGCGAGCATGACTCCGTCAATTCACACACCTGCACCCATGCCTCCCGGTCTGCCTGCGCGGCAGACTGCTCGCATGCGTCCCGTCAACTCACGCCTGCTCGAACGGTACACGGGTCGCGTGGCGGCACATATATTGTTTTTCTATTTGGATGGTTAATGACGCCACTTTATTTTTTGCTTAACCGAAGCATGGCACGTATCCATTGTTGGTCTAACGCTCACGGCTCGAATAAATAGTCCGTTTGGGATATTATCTCCTGTTTGTAATTATATAAAGATTACATCAAAACCGGTCTCAAATTTGACCAAAAAAAGTACAATGCAACTTTGTATTGGTGTCCATATGACAACACGATAAGTTTCATGAACTTCAAATAAGTTTTGGATGTACTAGAATTTAAAAATCAAGATTCTCACTGTTCGAAATTTATTGCACGGGGTGTAAACATGCACCCAGTGAGACACATGTGTTTTTGCAATCCATTTAGGTGCACTGTCACGTGTGCATGTAGCTCGAATTTGATTTTTGCACAATATAACCATAGAAAATCAATCAATTAATGTACTAAAACGTTTTAATGATCTCTGATTTTTTTTGAAATGAAAACGTCCCTCCTTTGGTAACATATATATGTTCACCGCGGGATAATTAATTTAAGATGCATTGTAGTTGCGGTGGATTCGCGGTGTGTGTGTGGGTGTGTGCGTCTGGGGGTGGCGAGTGGCTTGAAATACACTACAAGTTGTGAGCCACCGTGTGGTTTGGCCGTTTTTAGGCAGGCCGATGCCACATCAGAGTCGTGAACTCGTAATTTAAAACATTACACAACCCTTTCATACATACATGTTTTGGCCACATGCAGTCGATGGTTGTCCTACACGACACTCGATACTTGCGTATGACGCTTTCTGTGGGCCCGTGAGGTCGTCGTCCATCACTTTGACAAACAGCCGGTAGTGAGGTTAATTTGACCAGCAAGGTAGAATCTTTTTTGTTTGTGTTATGGTGGTATATAGTACGCGTCGAAGAGGTGGGAGGGGAATATATATACTATATGTGCGCGTCCGTGAACAAGTACACCTCACTCAGTGTCGGGACTTTCCTGTTTCCGAGGCACGTGCCACATCAAAATTGTGGAAATGGCTATTCAAGCAACACACAACACCTCTTTGTGCCACATGCATGCAGGCAGTGGTTATCCTAGTTAGGACACTTACTTGTGACGCTTCCATCTGTGGGCTCACGAGGCCACGGTCGATGCATGTGCATCACTTTGACCTACATCGGGAGAGATTAATTAATTTCACCATCGATGAGGTTTCTTTTTGGGTTGTATTATGGTAGGAGCATATAGTATGCGTCGAAGAGGGGGAAGGGGACTGTCATATATAGTACGCTTCATGAACCTCGCTCTGTGTGGGTGTATGGTTTACGATTTTTGAGCCATGTGTGGCACATCAAAGTTGTGCATTTTATGTATTATATTCAACATATGTTTGCCCCACTTGCAAAGCGATGGTGGTTGTCCTCTCACACCCACTTAAGCGGTTAACAGCGATATCGATGCTTTCCATTTATTGGCCCGCTTGGTCCATCACTACTTTTTGCCTGACAACGAGAGTGGTTAATTTGACTTAGGAGGGGGTTATTTTTTTGCTTGTAAATACGATATATACACACACACACACACACACATATATATATATATATATATATATATATATATATATATATATATATATATATATATATATATATATGAGCACACACGCATGCATGTGTACACATGAATCCCTCCCATCGAGTCAAAGTGGCTAGTACAATGACACATCATGAACCGATCCCGCTCTGTGGGGAGAGTCTACGATTTTCGACGCACGCGCCACATCAATGTTGTGAAATGGTATTCAAACATGCATGCACGCATCACCTCTATACATATGCATGTAGTGGTCGTCTTCGAATGGTACACTCCCTCGCGTGGTTATCGGCAACAAGCCTATATATTCGTGGGCCCGCATGGACATCCATGATCACCTTGACCAACAACAAGATAGGTTACCATTGCGGATTCTTCATTTGGTTCGTGTTATCATAGTACAGGTCATGGTGAGATTCAGACCTAATTAAAGTTTGAGCACATATACTATGCACGGATGCATGCATGAATCCCCGTCATCGGCTTGAAGTGTGGTGTAACATACATATGCATCATCAACCTAACCCTCACTCAGTGTGGGGATTTCTAGTTCGAAATCATGGTGCCACATCAAAGTTGTTCCATTGTGTACTAAAAAACACACCTGATCCATACATATGTTTGGGCCACACGCATCACTACAAAAAAAATACACTTCCGTGATGATACGTGTTTGTCATAGTAGGTCGCGGTTTTGTCATGCATGTACATCCATGACGATTTTATGATAGAATCAAGATAGTCATACCTGTGCTGTCGTAGAAGTGTTCAATGACATCACCAAAATTATCATCACGGAAGTGTCCACTTCCATGACGATAAATCGTGCGTCACAGAAGTGCTTTCGTCAAGGGTGACCGACACGTGGCATCCACTGTAACGGAACACCGTTAAGCTATCGGGTCCGGTTTTGGATCCGATAACCCGTTAACAGCCCCGACCAATGGGGATTTTCCACATGTAAAATCATCATTGGCTGGAGGAAACACGTGTCGGCTCACCGTTGGGACAAATGTCATCCACTCATTGGACCGAAGGCGCCTATGATACGTCAACACGTGGCACGGCCCAACAGAGGCCCATTTCTGTGAAAAATCCGGTTCGTTTGACTTGGTCAAAAGGTGGCGGGCCGGCCCACCGAAAGCCTGTTAACGACCTGTTCGCATATAGCCCATTTACAGCCCGCTAATCCAGGGCCCATTACGACCTATCCGAATTAGGCCCAGTAGCGTCATCTGGGCCGTCCAATATAATTCTAGCCCATCTTAAGTTCCGGCCATGTATGGCCCATGACGTCTTTCGGACCATATTAGGCCCTTTGTAACTATTGGCCCATTAATGGCCCACGGTGAAACTGGCCCGTAATGAACAGTGTATCACTTTATACCCATTAACGGCCCATTAATCCATTGGGACGTTTGCATCCCATGTTATCTTTCGGCCTTCTCAGGGCCCATTTATTCTTGGGCTCATTTCCAGCATTCGGTTACTTACGGCCCATTACCGTCATTTTCTGCTTGTGGGCCAAATTCAGCCTGTGGTTATAGTCGGCCAGTTTGTGGCCCGTTAATACGTTGGGTCATTTTCATAGCGTCATCAAATACGTCCTATTAACGATGTCCCGTTATGGTCGGCCCATGAATGAACGATTCCAATTCTAGCCCGTTTACGGCCATAATGCGGTCTGTTATTGGCCCATGTTTGGCCAATCGATCGTATGGACCGTATAAGGCCCATTGATGATACGGCCCATAGAAGGCCCATTGTTTGTACGGCCCGTAGAAGGCCCATTGTTTGTACGGCCCGTAGAAGGCCCATTGTTTCTACGGCCCGTAGGAGGCCCAGTGTCACTATAGTAAATATGTAGCCCATGGTTATTGTGGCCTAGTTTTTAAAAATAGGTTATTGCAACCACTAGCAAACCATGGAAAAAGAACTGCACTAACTACAAGCAAACAAATAAACAAGACAACAAGGAAATAAATAAGCAAGCAACTTACGCTAGGCTATCACGGCTCTTACACATATTACATCCACTGGGCATCAAAGTTCGCCAGCAGTGCAAATAAACGCGCCGACAAAAGAATGTACAAAACTGAGAGCACTTCAGAAGGCACTAGGCCTGGCCAGGTCGGGCCCCCCAAACAGCCAAAGAAGCTGAGTAGACTTCACTTGTGTCAACGATAGATGCATCACCCGTAGCTGTATGGCATGATGGTGCGCAAGGCAGTCCTCTGACATCTTCATTGCATCTTTGACTTCAAGTAGTAGCTGAGCTGAAGCAAGCCTTTCTGCTTTAAGTTCAGACTGAAGAAGTCGAACTGATTGAGGCAGCGACTGCACAGAGGTTGTCTCACACCTGCTGGTGAGTAGCTTCAACTCACTGTCTTCATCAAGACAAGACCTTGGGGTCATCTCGCTGTCCTCAAGATGGTTTGGCTCACTATCTTCCCTAAAGTTCTGCCTGGCAAAAGAGATACGACTCTGAAAGAGAAACAAGGAGACACGTAACAGGTTTCACAATTATATAAGCAAATAAATGTATCTGTTCTGCATAAGGAACATGTTTTTACAACTACAATTTGAAACTGGTAGTTCTTGCAAACATCCAATCAGATGTAAACAGCAAAGCAAAAAGTAGTGGAGGAAATGATGCCTATCCAAATCTATACTAGAACAAAGTTTGAAGGCTTGAGAAGGTTGAACTTACATTACATGTTAACACGGGCTGGACAAAGCCCTTCTCCATGTTGATGGAAGGATAATTCAATAAATTCCCCAAAGAAAATTCTTTATAAGCGTTGCCATTATTCTACATTTTGCAAAGAGTAAATATAGATCAAATAATATTTGAAGAAACAAAGGATAATGAAGCTGAAGTGCAGACTGATGATACATAATCAAACAACAATTAATTAAGTACAGCGTTACAAGGCAAAAGGGAGAGAGGTACTGACAAAAGCAATGTAGAGCCCAATATTGTTGTGAGATCGTATGATCCTTTGAGCAAGGATATTCATCTGAAATTAGTTTTCATACAAGAGAGAAGGTAAGGCACATGCAGAAATTTAGGAGTTCAAATTTTGAATTGATATCATAGACAGTACCTGACGCTGGGCTCTTGGCAGTTCTAATAGGGGTTTGGCCAATGGAGGTGGGGTAAAGTGTGGTATAGTTGGGCCTGTGTTTTCTGTGGCTGCTGATCTATCTGATTTAACAGGTATCACTCCTTGAGGATCTGCACTCACCCTCTTCCTTTTGGACATCTATTACGAAAGAACAACATTTGACTGGAAAAAAAGAGTGTGACGACACATGGAATAGGTATAGAAAATGGATAGGTATGGCATATACTCATATATTGTGCTTAAACTAAGCAGATGGTGTAACAAAGTAGAAGTAATGCAAGAGGTCAGATGCAAAATATGTGCGACCAATACAACCTTGCCAAGTTAGAGCAAGCACCTTGATGGGTGAATAAGATAGGCCATCCTCCACCATGCCAAGTTTGTTAGCCAGTGGATTGTTCCGCAATATTCCTCTCGTGCGCCCATTCTCATATTCATTTTGATAATGTTCAATATCTGACATGCATGAAAATATAAAAACAAGTGAGATTTTCTTTGTAATGCAGAAGTGATTCTAATCCAATGCTGACTCCCTGTAAACCCCTTTGTGCTATCTCTGCAATTCTTCTAAGAGATGACATGCATGCTGTAATTTGGTGTGTGCATTAATATAATGTGGCCTACTACTCAAAATATGAGAGCTCCAGAAGTGATGACACTTCGCAGATGACAACTTCAACATATAGTAAAGAAGAACAAGTCGACCTGACCTGACAGATTCAAAATATAGTAAGGGAGAACAACTCGACCTGACCAGTTGACCGCAAGAGAAGAGGATCATCTTAAAGAAGAGCAGAAGAGCAAGCAGATTGAAGATATTACAAGTCTTCCAATACAATGTCGGTTGGCCACCCATGATGAACCAGAGCGCACAGAGAAATATTATTCTTTCCGGTCTCTCCATATGTGGCTCACATGCATTTCGAAACTAAAGTAGTCACATTTAGCTTACCAATTAAACATCTCTCAGTTTTACTAATATCAGCATAATATCATATATGAATTTGTACAACTAAGCTTGTTTAGCTCGATGGGTGGAGCAGTGCTATTACGACACGAACCACGTAGGCTGATTGTGGTCGTCATAAAATGGGGAAACCATAAGCATGATGAGTACAATGTTGACCGTGGCAGTGGGATGGCAGATCTGAAGCTGCAAACCGCGCAAAGGGTAGTTAGCAACCGATGTTTGCTTTGAAATAACAACTAAGATTTGGTATAGACAAGAAAGTACATTCAACAAGTGACAAAGAAATGCAATTGTGATGTCTCTCTATATGTCACGACATGCATTTGGAAACTCAAGTGTGACCTTTAGCTAACCAATTAAATGTGTCTGTTAACTAATATCAGTATCATATCACAATCATATTTGAACAACTAAGCTTTCGAATTATGAGTGTTGTGTTGTTTAGCTTGAAGGGTGGAGTAATGCTAGTACGACAGGAAGCACCTACGCAGATAATAGTAGAGTAGATAAAAGGGGAAAACCCTAAGCATCAAGAGAAAAATCAGGAAAGTGGAACTGATAGAGGCAAAGGTGTCCCATCTTTCGATGATATGATGGATATCGCGTTGGTGGAAATCGACTTTGACGATCCGACTATGAACGTGCGAGGATGTCGTGCCTTAGCAATCGCTAAACCAACTCCGAGAGGTTATTGACCACGCCGGAGCACGATCAACCTGACCACGAGGGTTTGTTTCCTGCGAGCAAACGAAGAACAAGCAAGAAACTGAGATTGCAATCTGGATATTGCGAATATGAGATGAAAGCTTTATTGATCAAGGTGGGGTTCTGAGACGTCTTTGTCTGGTCGTTGAACACAAACGAAGTACACGAAGTTGCAGCTATGGAGAACTCTAATCTAAACAAAACCCAAAGTCTAAACGGTGCCCTAAGGGCTGTATATATGGAGGAAGAGGGGGTGAATTTCGTGGCCCTTGGTGGAGGGGTCCGAAACTAACCCTATCTCTTGTTTCCCCACACATACGGACACTAAAAATAGCCTATACTTATGTATTTCGAAATTACATGGACCTGGCCCAATAATAAGGTGACGCAGCACCTAGAATAGCCTCTGGACGAAATTTATGAAGTGGCATCTTATATATTTCGTCCGAGGCTTCATGCACTCATTATGGTGGCTTCAAAGTCCTAAAATCATCATTTGTAACTCCGTTCTTGTTCCCCTTGCGCATGCCACCATGTCCATGCTTGTTCTTGCTAATGTTCATCCTTCTCCAAGCTAGACCCTTCATTTGTAAGCAAAACAAATGTATCCAAGTTAGGCAGCATCATATTCTCATGAACATTAGAATCATTACCAAGAAACGAAAATACCTGATAATTTAATTGTCGTGCGCGAGCTCTAGTAATTGGTCCAGTATATGTAGCAGTAGGGACTATGGGTGTAACAATGGTATTGATGTCCTCATCATCCTCCCCTTCTTGAAATGAAGTCATCCTCGACGGAAGCTCATCTTCCTCACCCAAATAAGGCTTCAAATCTGCAATGTTAAAAGTGGGACTAACCCCAAAATCTGCAGGCAGCTCAAGTTTATATGCATTATCATTTATTTTCTCCAATACCTTAAAAGAACCATCAGCACGTGGCATTAACTTGGATTTGCGCAAATCAAGAAATCTATCCTTACGCAAATGTAACCAAACAAGATCTCTAGGTGCAAACACAAGATGTTTTCTACCCTTATCTCCAACAAGTTTATATTTAGCATTCATACGCTCAATGTTTTCCTTAGTTAACTCATGCATTTTGAAAATCAATTCAGCACGTTGTTTAGCATCAAAATTAACCTTCTCCGAAGATGGAAGAGGCAACAAATCAATAGGTGCACGAGGTAGGAAACCATACACAATTTCAAAAGGGCACATCTTAGTAGTAGAATGCAATGAACGATTATAAGCAAATTCAATATGAGGCAAGCATTCTTCCCACATTTTCTTATTATTCTTCAAAACAGCCCTAAGCATAGTAGACAATGTTCTATTGACTACTTCAGTTTGTCCATCAGTTTGGGGGTGAGAAGTAGTTCTAAAAAGCAGTTTAGTCCCCAATTTAGCCCATAAACATCTCCAAAAGTGGCTAAGAAATTTAGTATCACGATCTGAAACAATAGTATTGGGCACACCATGCAAGCGAATAATTTCATGAAAGAACAAATCCGCAACATTAACGGCATCATCGCTTTAATGACATGGTATAAAGTGTGCCATTTTCGAGAATCTATCCACGACAACAAATATGCTATCCCTCCCCTTCTTTGTTCGAGGTAAACCTAAAACAAAGTCCATAGATATATCCTCCCAAGGAACACTAGGTACAAGCAAAGGCATATATAAACCATGAGGATTGAGTCGTGACTTAGCTTTTTGACATGTAGTGCAGAGAGCAATAAAACGCTCAACATCTTGTCTCATCTTTGGCCAAAAGAAATGTGCAGCAAGTACGTCCTCCGTCTTCTTCACGCCAAAGTGTCCCATTAATCCCCCTCCATGCGCCTCCTGCAACAACAAAAGACGAATAGAGCTAGCTGGAATGCATAGCTTGTTAGCACGAAACACAGATCCATCATTAACGACGAACTTGTTCCATGTTCTCCCTTCTTTACAATTTTGCAATACATCTTTAAAGTCAGCATCATGCACATATTGATCTCTGATGGTCTCCAAACCAAATATTTTGAAGTCAAGTTGTGAAAACATAATATAGCGACGAGACAATGCATCAGCATTAACATTTTCTTTACCCTTCTTGTGTTTAATAACATAAGGGAAAGTCTCAATGAATTCAACCCATTTAGCATGTCTACAATTCAGTTTAGCTTGACTTTTAATATGTTTCAAAGATTCATGATCAAAATGTATAACAAATTCTTTGGGCCATAAATAATGTTGCCATGTCTCTAAAGTCCGAACAAGAGCATATAATTCTTTATCATAAGTAGAATAATTCAGACTAGGCCCACTCAATTTTTCAGAAAAATATGCAACAGGTTTGCCATCTTGTAATAACACACCTCCTAATCCAATGCCACTAGCATCACATTCAGGCTCAAAAGTCTTATTAAAATCAGGATGTTGGAGTAAAGGAGCATGTGTCAACTTATCTTTCAACACCGTGAAGGCTTCTTCCTGTGCGGTACCCCAAACAAAAGGCACATCCTTCTTCGTAAGCTCATTGAGAGGCGCAGCAATGGTGCTGAAATCTCTTACAAAACGCCTATGGAATCCAGCAAGGCCAAGAAAACTCCTCACTTCTGTGACCGTTTTGGGCTCCGGCCAACTCTCAATAGCTTCAATCTTGGCTTTATCAACTTCAATTCCCTGTGGAGTAACAACGTAGCCAAGAAAAGACACTCGGTCGGTGCATAAGGAGCACTTCCCAAGGTTACCAAACAAACGTGCATCACGTAGAGCAATAAAAACAGCACGTAAATGTTCCAAATGTTCCCCCAAAGTTCTGCTATAAATCAATATGTCATCAAAGTAAACTACCACAAATCGTCCAATGAAAGCACGTAAAACTTCGTTCATTAATCTCATGAAAGTACTAGGTGCATTAGTTAACCCAAAAGGCATGACTAACCACTCATATAAATGCTGTTTTCCATTCATCCCCCAATTTCATACGAATTTGATGGTATCCACTACGCAAATCAGCTTTGGAGAATATTTTAGAGCCACTCAATTCATCAAGCATATCATCTAGCCTAGGAATAGGATGACGATAATGAATAGTAATATTACTAATGCCTCTACAATCAACACACATACGGGATGTACCATCCTTTTTCGGGACTAAATAATAGGAATGACACAAGGACTATGGGATTCGCGTATATAACCTTTGTCGAGAAGCTCTTGTACTTGACGCATAATCTCCTTCGTCTCCTCTGGATTGGTACGGTATGGTGCATGGTTGGGTAGCGATGCACCGGGAATTAAGTCAATTTGATGTTCAAACCCTCGAATAGGTGGTAATCCCGGTGGCACCTCTTGTGGGAAGACGTCAGTGAACTCCTGCAAAATGTTAGTGACAGCGGGGGGCAAAGAGGAAGGCACGTCCTCCAATGAAAATAATGCCTCTTTGGACACAAAAGCATAGCAAACAGATTTGCTAAAATCTAGCTCATCAATATCAGATTTAGTGGCAAGTAGACATGCACTTTTCAATTTAATTTCAGAAGCAACACTAGATGGTTTATTATTAGGCTTCATTTGTTGCTCAAATTATTTTGCCGCAATCTGATTTTCACTCTTATTCTTCTCCTGTTTTGCTTTATTAGCTCTATTAATATCATCTTTCAAAATGGAACCAGGAGTCATAGGAAGCAAAGTAATATTTTTATCCTTATGAACAAGAGTATACTGATTGTTTCTACCATGGTGGACAGAATTTTTATCAAATTATCATGGTCGGCCAAGTAATAAGGAACATGCTTGCATAGGTACCACATCACAATCAACATAATCAGCATATGTAGAGATACTAAAATTCACACGAACAGTACGTGTTACCTTAACCTTGCCGCTGTTGTTGAACCATTGGATAAAGTAAGGATGTGGATGTGGTCTTGTGGTGAGAGAGAACTTCTCCACCATCTCCATGCTAGCCAAGTTGTTGCAGCTCCCTCCATCTATGATGACGCGAACAGAACGTTCCTTCACAACTCCCTTTGTATGGAACAAATTATGCCTCTGATTTTGCTCAGCTTGTGTGACCTGCACACTCAAAACACGTTGAGAAACTAAACATTCATACCTGTCAACGTCTTCAGGAGCCATGTATTGCGTCTCATGATCAGAATCATCTCCACTGTGTTCTTCATGTGTAATAAGAGCCAAAGTCTCCTCATCATAGTCACTAGCAGACTCATACCCACCATCCTCAGTAGCAATCATCACACGTTGAGATTTGCATTCTTGCGCATAATGTCCTCTTCCCTTACAACGACGACAAATAATATCACTTGTGTGCCCTGTTGATGCCATAGACGAAAAAAGGGCTCTGTGCAGGCCCGGTAGGTGCGCTCTTGGCAGATAGTGGTGGTTGTGCCTGCTTTCTTGTATCACGGCTGGAGGTAGCAGCTGATGGAGGTGTTGGTGCAGTGGAAGTAGAGGATGCACGCGGTGTCCATGATGAAAGTCGACCTGCAGAAAAGTTAGTTCGCGCCAATGCTTGTCGATCCTGCACTTCACGTTCAGCTTTACAAGCAAGATGGAATAAACGAGTGATATTAGTATACTCCTTATACACTAGAATGGTCTGAATCTCTCTATTTAATCCACCCATAAAACTTGCAAGCATAGCTTCATTCTCCTCAACAATACCACATCTAATCATGCCAGTTTGTAATTCCTGATAATATTCTTCTACAGAATTTTTTCCTTGTCTTAAACGCTGCAATTTTTGAAGCAATTCACGTTGATAATATGGTGGAACCCAACGAGTACGCATAGTAGTTTTCAAAGCAGCCCAAGTAGGTGGAATAGGATATAATCTACAATGTTCATACCACCATACACATGCAAAACTAGTGAAAGCACAAACAGCAGCAGCAACCCGTCTCTCCTTGGGATATTGTAAACATGTAAAACGTTGTTCAGTTTCTAACTCCCAAGTAAGATATATATCAGGTACATATCTACCCTCAAATGGTGGAATATTCTATTTCAGTTTTGGAATATGGTCATTATCTCGTACCTGAGGTGGTGGTGCAGGCCTACCGTTGCGAATATATACCTGAGGTCGACCTGGTGGTGGTGGTGCTCGTGGCTGCACGTAGTTCTGATTTTGATCAACCTCATCCTCGTAATAGTCCTCCACCTCTGTAGTAACAGCAGGAGCTACAGAAGCACCAACAGCAGTAGCAGCGACACCAGAATTTTGTCCTGGCTCAATAGGAACACGTTGTGCTCGCCCTACTGTATCGCGGCGTAGAGCTGGTTGTGGGAGACGTTTGAGTAATTCATCAAACTTGGTGTCCAACTTGGTGTCAATTGACTTCTCAATGTCATCCATCTTCTCCATTGCCTTTCCAAAGCTAGCCATCACGTCTTCCACCTGTTGACCCAACATTTGATGAAACTTATCATGAAGCTCCTTGTTCGTCATGTTCTCCAAGTCAATCTCGTCGACTTGTGTCCCTGCCATAGTTAGCAGCAATAGAAACAGATAAGAATATGATCCTACAGACTACTGGAATATGGTGGTGGTGGGGTGTCACAAATCCGTCAAGCGAATCTCAAATTCTTACCAGTTCTTACCTAGCAGCAGGCGGTGATCGGCAACCGTTGTACTCAAAACTCTCAAAGCTTGGATAGAGCGATTACCAAGGAGAGTCAAACACACGACGTAGATGTATGTGGAGCTGGGAAGGCTTATAATATGGTAGCAAAAAGGATCAGCAATAATCAATTCATAGATGCAAAGTTGAATAAACGCTCAACGACGGTACTGTGCTAGTCCTAGGCTAGACCGTGCTAGAGACGCGAGCCTAGAACACTAACTAAATCACGGCGCTGCACTTAAACAAGGGAAAAGCACACTCTGGAATTTTTTTCGCTCTTTTTTTGCTCTCCTCTTTTTTTTTGCCGAAAATCACTATAATGGCGAGTGTCTCAAAACTCTTCCCAAGTCAAGATAACAGGATAGGCACGAAATTTTTTCGACCAATTTTTTTTCGACTGCCCGAACCCAAAAACTGGAAACGGGTCAAAAAAAACTTTCTATAACGGCGACTGTCTCAATACGCTTAGAAACACCTAAAAATAGGATAGCCAGAATTTTTTTTGTCCAGTGCGTTTTTGGAAAATTTTGGGCCTAAACGGAGGGTGCGTTGTTTTTTTTGAAAACCAACCTCTTCTACGGACGGCAAAAGATTGCTAGAATCCGAAACCTACTCAGACAAGGAAAACACAAATCTGGAAATAGATGGATCTCGAAAGTTAACCTAATATGAGATGGACTCGGAGTGGTGGTAGTATATGGATGTGGGTCGATGATGGTATATGGACTCGGATCGGTGTTGGTATATGGACTCTGAGCGGTGGCGGATAAGCGGGATGGTAGATGGTAGGAACGACGTATCTGGTGTGGTGGTGGTATATGGCAGCGGATGATGATGGTGCGGCGGCGGCGTGAAGACCCGTGAACAGAACTCGAAACTCTAAAAGACTAGACACTAAGACCAGCAACTAGACACGACGATGCAACCGAAAATTCAACAAAGCAAAATACTAAAACGACGATGCAATGGCTCAGACTGGTTCGGATATGATGAACTAACCCTAATTTTTTTTGGCTTTTTCTTGGATTGTAGGTATGAAGAAGAGACTCGATCTAAAATATGAAACACTATAAAATCTCACCGAGCAACCTGGAAATCTGATACCACTTGATAGAGGCAAAGGTGTCCTGTCTTTCGATGAGATGATGGATATCGCTTTGGTGGAAATCGACTTTGACGATCCGACTACGAACGTGCGAGGACGTCGCGCCTTAGCAATCGCTAAAGCAACTCCGAGAGGTTAATTGACCACGCCAGAGCACGATCAACCTGACCATGAGGGTTTGCTTCCTGTGAGCAAACGAAGAACAAGCAAGAAATAGAGGTTGCAATCTGGATATTGCGAATATAAGATGAAATTTTTATTGATCAAGGTGGGGTTCTAAGACGTCTTTGTCTGGTCGTTGAACACAAACGAAGTACGCGAAGTTGCAGCTATGGCGAACTTTAATCTAAACAAAACCCAAAGTCTAAACGGTGCCCTAAGGGCTGTATATATGGAGCAAGAGGGGGTGAATTTCATGGTCCTTGGTGGAGGGGTCCGAAACTAACCCTATCTCTTGTTTCCCCACACATACGGACTCTAATAATAGCCTATACTTATGTATTTCGAAATTACATGGGCCTGGCCCAATAATAAGGTGACGCAGCACCTAGGATAGCCTCTGGACGAAATTTATGAAGTGGCATCTTGTATATTTCGTCCAAGGCTTCATGCACTCATTATGGTGGCTTCAAAGTCCTGAAATCATCACTTGTAACTCCGTTCTTGTTCCCCTTGCGCATGGCATCATCTCCATGCTTGTTCTTGCTCCAATGTTCATCCTTCTCCAAGCTAGGCCCTTCATTTGTAAGCAAAACAAATGTATCCAATTTAGGCAGCATCATATTCTCATGAACATTAGAATCATTACCAAGTAACGAAAGTACCTGATAATTTAATTGTCGTGCGCGAGCTCTAGTATTTGGTCCAGTATATGTAGCAGTAGGGGCTGTGGGTGTAACTATGGTATTGATGTCCTCATCAGGAACTAGCTGGACCAGTGGGTGGCGCACATGCTTTTCAAAACGAATATAGGAACATCAGGTGACCAATTAAACGTTCTCTGTTTTAGTGATATGAGCATCATATCAGATTCGTATTTAACCACGTAAGATTTGGGTTGAGGTCTTGAGGAGCAGTGCTAGCACGACACGAAGCACCTACGATGATGGTAGTGAATATAAAGGGGGGAAACCATAAGCTTTACAAGTATAGTGCCCGTGCCATGGCGGATCTTAAGGTGCAAACCCGACAAAGCTACTTCGCAACCAATGTTTGCTTTCAACTAGCCACTACGATTTGGTACGAACAAGAAAAGTACAGTAAACAAATTACGATCTATTTTCCGGGTGAGATCAATAACTTAAGCACATATGGAAGAGTACAACCTCTCTTGCGACGCCGTGTAGGCCTCTGCTGATATGTTGAGGGTGCTGCGGGTGCGATGGCTGTCGGTGGCGGGGAAGAAGACTTTAGACGACAGACGGCTGGGTCGAGGGGAAAAACCTGTTGCCGTGGACGAGGCAGTCGTAGGAGTGGCAACGGCAAGGTGGACGACGGCGCCGATGAAGCGAGTGGAGGCGATGAAAGGATCCTGGTCCAGCGCCGTGGATGAGAGACGTCCATCTCTTGCAGTGGACGACGGGGTAGGGGTAGCGGCTGCGGCAAGGTGGAGGATGGGGTGGCGGACGGAGGAGGCTGGCCGCAGTGCGGAGGTTATCGTGCCGCCGATGGTGTATGAATGGGGAAATGGAGGGGAGGGGGGAGGGTCTCAAACTTTGGGACGCGCTTCTCTGAAATGTGGGAAAGTTACGAACTTATCCCCCGTTTAAAATTTCGGACATCGCATCGGTTGGGGATAGAGCGGTAATCTCGCATCTCCCAAATATTTGCCGGTAACTATTTCAGGCGAGGAGAGGGTGTTTTGCCGCCCACGGTTGGCGCCCACGGTGTATGAACGAGGCTGACAGGTAGGGCGGTTGTGTCACGTCTGAGGGAAGTTACACATCTGCCCCTATTTAAAATATTAGCCTACATCGATTTCGGACGAGGAGAGTTTGTTTTGCTGCCCACCATGTATGAATGGGGAAATGGAGGAAGAGACACATGTCTTTCGGACGAGGTTGAATCATATGTGTTTTGCCGCCCACGTTTGGCACCCACCGTGTCTGAATGGGCTCAGAGGCCATCGTGTCACGTCTAATTGAAGTTACTAGTCTACCCCTGTCGACAGCAGTGTAAATCCGGTCGATAAGGATGTCAGGTGTCAGGGGTAGACAGTAATTTCCATCTCACAAACACTTGCTTCGGGCAGCCCACAAATTATAGTGGGTGTTTAGCCGCTTCGTTGAAAACTTGGGAGAATTAGCATTCACGTTTGCCCTGGGCCCTGGCAAACAAAATTCAAATCCAATTTGTATTCAATTACGAATATCCACATATAATTCTACATTTTGTTATTTATTTCTTCAAAACCACAACAAAGATTTATTCCACCTTTATACATGATTAGGATTTAGAAATGTCGTGATCTTCGAATTCAGTAGGTTGGATACACTCTGAGTCAAACAGTTATTTCATCCAATACAATATGCTCACATGAAATACAGTTCACCTTATGTCAATCATACAAGTACTGAGGATTACCTCGCAGAAAAAATACGGATCATTACAACACATGCACAACATAGGGGGTCTTGCAACATACAGTACTAGGGAAAAGGCTAGCAGCAGCGCGGGTTTTTAGGCTAGCAGCAGCGCGGGTGGCCGCGCTACTAATAAGGGGCTACAGCTAACTCATAGTAGTAGCGCGGCCCTAACCCGTGCTACTACTGTTGACGATATCAGCAGCGCTTTTTGTGAACGCGCTACTATTAACTAGCTGTAGCGATTTCGCCATCCCTCGCTACTGCTATATCTTTCATCATTTTCCCGTTACCCCTTTCCGTTTCAGTTCTCCTTTCAGATACTAGATACTAGGTACTGCTAGTAGATATCAAATTCATAAACCATTACTAGGTACGGTAGTACTCCCTTCGTTCCAAATTACTCGTCGTGGTTTTAGTTCAAACCACGATGAGTAATTTGGAACGAAGGGAGTACTAGATAACAATTTCATGCATAGCCAACATGCATCCTCAAGCAGTACAAGGTCGTATCAATGGACATCATCATATGTAGTTCTAGATGATATCGACGACGGTCATCATATGTAGTTCTAGATGATATAGCCACACACACATATGTAGTTCTAGATGATATAGCCACACACACATATGTAGTTCTAGATGATATAGCCACACACACATATGTAGTTCTAGATGATATCGAAGACAATCATCATCCTCAAGCCTGGGCGGTTGGTGTTCCTGATAGTAATTAGGATGGCCTGTCCAACATGAAGATTCTTGCCATCGAGGAATTTCTTCCACCCAACCTAGTTTAAGTGTGTGCGACCGTCCATGTCCACGCGGTAAGTACAGGTTGTGACGGAGCCCCTTGCAGTAAGGCGTAGTCCAGCTGAGCCTTCTTCATCAGGCTCGATACCATAACTCACAGATATGCTCTTTGCCAATTTCTGAATAAGAAAAACATATCAATTAATAAGCATGTGATCGAACTCTACACTAAAACATATATATCATCGACTAGATTCCACACAACATGCCATATCATTGGACTGCACACTAAGTAATTCACACTATTAATTTGCATTTGTAAGTATAACATACCATATCATGTCGATCAACCATGGTATTTGTCAAGCGGGTCACGAATGGCACTCCGACAAAGTCAGCACGTGGCGGAATTATGTCCCACAGGTTGGACACCTCCTCCTCACTCAGCCTTGTTCTTTGAGCTACGATGGCTTCATGAAGTGGGTCCTCATCATCTTCATCGAGTGGGTCCTCATTATCTTCATTATCTTCATCATCTTCGTCATCTTCATCATCTTCCACCAGGTTGAGATAAATGACAGCTAGCTTGGGTCTTTCTGCTCGGAAGTTGAAGCTGATCAACTCACCACCAGTAAGATGCATGCGAGCGACGAAACGGGCCCATCCATCTCCTCCAATCTGCGACATATTGCGTCCTTTCTCGACCTCCATATTGTACGGCCCCCCAGGAGCCTCAAATGTCACAGTGACTCATGTCAGCTTGTTGAATTTCAACCTCACATTGCATGGGACGATCTGTGTAAAATAAGCAAAATGACACAATGCAGTAATACCAACACTAAAAATAAAATAGTTATTACATTTCATCTAATTTCTTACCGCCGCATGACGAAAACTCGGCTGGAAATAGATGCCGAACAGCTTGCCAGTTGCAAGGCTGCTGGCGCATCTTGACTTGCACAGTCGACATAGTGGTGGTGGTAGTGGCGCCATTCTTCCTAAAGCAAAATGAGAAAAGGATTAACGATCAACTAAATCAAAATGTTCTAAGTGAACTAAATCAACTATCCTACTAAATCAACTAAAGCAAAATGTTCTAAGTCAACTAAATCAACTAGCCTACTAAATCAACTAAATCAAAATGTTCTAAGTCAACTAAATCAACTAGCCTACTAAATCAACTAAATCAAAATGTTCTAAGTCAACTAAATCAACTAGCCTACTAAATCAACTAAATCAAAATGTTCTAAATCAACTAAATGAACTAGCCTACTAAATCAACTAAATCAAAATGTTCTAAGTCAACTAAATTAACTAAATGAATTAGCCTACTAAATCAACTAAATCAAAATGTTCTAAGTCAACTAAATCAACTAGCCTACTAAATCAACTAAATTATATCAACTAAATCAAAATGTTGCATATGAGCAGGAGGGAGAAGGAGGGGCGACTCAAGGAGGGAGAAGAGAGTAGGATGGAGGAGGAAGGCGGAGCGAGGAGGGGCCGGCCGGCACGGCCAGTTGAGGGAGGACGGAGGAGGAAGGCGGAGCGAGGAGGGGACGGCCGGCGTGGCCAGTTGAGGGAGGACGGAGGAGGAAGGCGGAGCGAGGAGGGGCCGGCCCGCGGCGAGTGGAGAGGGAGGACGGAGGAGGAGGCCGGTACCGAGTCCAGCAAGGAGGAGGAGGTGACGGCACGTGGCGCAGACGGAGGAGGGGCGATGGGGGCGCGCGGCGCAGACGGATCGGAGAGTATTGAGTGGCTGTGTGTGTGAGTGGATCGGAATGGAGGAGATGGGGGAGATTAATGGCTTAGCAGTAGTGCTCTTCAGGAAAAGACGCTACTGCTAAGCTATCTAGCAGCAGCGCCTTTCACAATAAAGCGCTACTGCTACGTGTCAGCATGTAAAAATAGACTTTGTTCAATATATCAAAAATACATTGATCATCAACGATCTTTTTGTGTACAATCTGATTTGTCAATATGAGTCCTCACCGGTTTAGGAACAGGTGAAGACTCATATTGCAGCCACAAATTCTACACCTAGAGTTCAATGAAGATCAAGTGCTTGTCAAAGTTTGAGAAGTAACATATTTAAGGTGGTAGAAACTCTGTTGACGGAGCGAGGTGGGAGTAAATTTTTGTAGCAAACTTAGTGATAGAGGCAAAGGTGTCCCGTCTTTCGATGAGATGATGGAAATCGCTTTGGTGGAAGTCAACTTTGACGATCCGACTACGAACGTGCGAGGACGTCGCGCCTTAGCAATCGCTAAACCAACTCCGAGAGGTTATTGACCACGCCGGAGCACGATCAACCTGACCACGAGGGTCTGTTTCCTGCGAGCAAACGAAGAACAAGCAAGAAACTAAGATTGCAATCTGGATATTGCGAATATAAGATGAAAGCTTTATTGATCAAGGTGGGGTTCTGTGACGCCTTTGTCTGGTCGTTGAACACAAACGAAGTACGCGAAGTTGCAGCTATGGCGAACTTTTAATCTAAACAAAACCCAAAGTCTAAACGGTGCCCTAAGGGCTGTATATATGGAGGAAGAGAGGGGGAATTTCGTGGCCCTTGGTGGAGGGGTCCGAAATCAACCCTATCTCTTGTTTCCCCACACATACGGACTCTAAAAATAGCCTATACTTATGTATTTCGAAATTACATGGGCCTGGCCCAATAAAAAGGTGTCGCAGCACCTATAATAGCCTCTGGACGAAATTTATGAAGTGGCATCTTGTATATTTCGTCCAAGGCTTCATGCACTCTCATGGTGGCTTCAAAGTCCTGAAATCATCACTTGTAACTCCGTTCTGGTTCCCCTTGCGCATGGCATCATCTCCATGCTTGCTCTTGCTCCAATGTCCATCCTTCTCCAAGCTAGGCCCTTCATTTGTAAGCAAAACAAATGTATCCAATTTAGGCAGCATCATATTCTCATGAACATTAGAATCATTACCAAGAAACGAAAGTACCTGATAATTTAATTGGCGTGCGCGAGCTCTAGTAATTGGTCCAGTATATGTAGCAGTAGGGGCTGTGGGTGTAACAATGGTATTGATGTCCTCATCATCCTCCCCTTCTTGAAATGAAGTCGTCCTCGACGGAAGCTCATTTTCCTCACCCAAATAAGGCTTCAAATCTGCAATGTTAAAAGTGGGACTAACCCCAAAATCTGCAGGCAGCTCAAGTTTATATGCATTATCATTTATTTTCTCTAACACCTTAAAGGGACCATCAGCACGTGGCATTAGCTTTGATTTGCGCAAATTAGGAAATCTATCTTTACGCAAATGTAACCAAACAAGATCTCCAGGTGCAAACACAACATGTTTTCTACCCTTATCTCCAGCAAGTTTATATTTAGCATTCATACGCTCAATGTTTTCCTTAGTTAACTCATGCATTTTTAAAATCAATTCAGAACGTTCTTTAGCATCAAAATTAACCTTCTCCGAAGATGGAAGAGGCAACAAATCAATAGGTGCACGAGGTAGGAAACCATACACAATTTCAAAAGGGCACATCTTAGTAGTAGAATGCAATGAACGATTATAAGCATATTCAATATGAGGCAAGCATTCTTCCCACATTTTCTTATTATTCTTCAAAACAGCCCTAAGCATAGTAGACAATGTTCTATTGACTACTTCAGTTTGTCCATCAGTTTGGGGGTGACAAGTAGTACTAAATAGCAGTTTAGTCCCCAACTTAGCCCATAAACATCTCCAAAAGTGGCTAAGAAATTTAGTATCACGATCTGAAACTATAGTATTTGGCACACCATGCAAGCGAATAATTTCACGAAAGAACAAATCAGCAACATTAACAGCATCATCGCTTTTATGACATGGTATAAAGTGTGCCATTTTCGAGAATCTATCCACGACAACAAATATGCTATCCCTCCCCTTCTTTGTTCGAGGTAAACCTAAAACAAAGTCCATAGATATATCCTCCCAAGGAACACTAGGTACAGGCAAAGGCATATATAAACCATGAGGATTGAGTCGTGACTTAGCTTTTTGACATGTAGTGCAGCGAGCAACAAAACGCTCAACATCCCGTCTCATCTTTGGCCAAAAGAAATGTGTAGCAAGTACGTCCTCCGTCTTCTTCACGCCAAAGTGTCCCATTAATCCTCCCCCATGCGCCTCCTGCAACAGCAAAAGACGAACGGAGCTAGCTGGAATGCATAGCTTGTTAGCACGAAACACAAATCCATCGTTAACGACACACTTGTTCCACATTCTTCCTTCTTTACAATTCTGCATTACATCTTTAAAATCAGCATCATGCACATATTGATCTTTGATGGTCTCCAAACCAAATATTTTGAAGTCAAGTTGTGAAAGCATAGTATAGCGACGAGACAATGCATCAGCAATAACATTTTCTTTTCCCTTCTTGTGTTTAATGACATAAGGGAAAGTCTCAATGAATTCAACCCATTTAGCATGTCTACGATTCAGTTTAGCTTGACTTTTAATATGTTTCAAAGATTCATGATCAGAATGTATAACAAATTCTTTGGGCCATAAATAATGTTGCCATGTTTCTAAAGTCCGAACAAGAGCATATAATTCTTTATCATAAGTAGAATAATTCAGACTTGGCCCACTCAATTTTTCAGAAAAGTATGCAACAGGTTTGCCATCTTGTAATAACACACCTCCTAATCCAATTCCACTAGCATCACATTCAAGCTCAAAAGTCTTATTAAAATCAGGAAGTTGGAGTAAAGGAGCATGTGTCAACTTATCTTTCAATACCGAGAAGGCTTCTTCCTGTGCGGTACCCCACAGAAAAGGCACATCTTTCTTTGTAAGCTCATTGAGAGGTGCAGCAATGGTGCTGAAATCTCTCACAAAACGCCTATAGAATCCAGCGAGGCCAAGGAAACTCCTCACTTGTGTGACCGTTTTGGGCTGTGGCCAACTCTCAATAGCTTCAATTTTGGCTTTATCAACTTCAATTCCCTGTGGAGTAACAACATAGCCAAGAAAAGATACTCGGTCGGTGCAAAAGGTGCACTTTCCAAGGTTACCAAACAAACGTGCATCACGTAGAGCAATAAAAACAGCACGTAAATGTTCCAAATGTTCCTCCAAAGATTTGCTATAAATCAATATGTCATCAAAGTAAACTACCACAAATCGTCCAATGAAAGCACGTAAAACTTCGTTCATTAACCTCATGAAAGTACTAGGTGCATTAGTTAACCCAAAAGGCATGACTAACCACTCATATAATCCAAACTTAGTTTTAAATGTTGTTTTCCATTCATCTCCCAATTTCATACGAATTTGATGGTATCCACTACGCAAATCAACTTTGGAGAATATAGTAGAGCCACTCAATTCATCAAGCATATCATCTAGCCTAGGAATAGGATGACGATAACGAATAGTAATATTATTAATGCCTCTACAATCAACGCACATACGCGACGTACCATCCTTTTTCGGCACTAAAATGATAGGAACAGCACAAGGACTAAGGGATTCGCGTATATAACCTTTGTCGAGCAGTTCTTGTACTTGACGCATAATCTCCTTCGTCTCCTCTGGATTGGTACGGTATGGTGCACGGTTGGGTAATGATGCACCGGGAATTAAGTCAATTTGATGCTCAATCCCGCGAATAGGTGGTAATCCCGGTGGCACGTCTTGTGGAAAGACGTCAGCGAACTCCTGCAAAATGTTAGTGACAGCAGGAGGCAAAGAGGAAGGCACGTCCTCGAATGAAAATAATGCCTCTTTGCACACAAAAGCATAGCAAACAGATTTGCTAAAATCTAGATCATCAATATCAGATTTGGTGGCAAGTAAACATGCACTTTTCAATTTAATTTCAGAAGCAACACTAGATTGTTTATTATTATTAGGCTGCATTTGGTGCTCAAATTCTTTTGCCACAATCTGATTTTCACTCTTAGTTTTCTCCTGTTTTGCTTTATTAGCTCTATTAAGATCATCTTTCAAAATGGAATCAGGAGTCATAGGAAGCAAAGTAATATTTTTATCCTTATGAACAAGAGTATACTGATTGTTTCTACCATGGTGAATAGAATTTTTATCAAATTGCCATGGTCTACCAAGTAATAAGGAACATGCTTGCATAGGTACCACATCACAATCAACATAATCAGCATATGTAGAGATACTAAAATGCACACAAACAGTACGTGTTACCTTAACCTTGCCGCTGTTGTTGAACCATTGGATGTAGTAAGGATGTGGATGTGGTCTTGTGGTGAGAGATAGCTTCTCCACCATCTCCATGCTAGCCAAGTTGTTTTAACTCCCTCCATCTATGATCACGCGAACAGAACGTTCCTTCACAACTCCCTTTGTATGGAACAAATTATGCCTCTGATTTTGCTCAGCTTGTGTAACCTGCACACTCAAAACACGTTGAGCAACTAAACATTCATACCTGTCAGCATCTTCAGGAGCCATGTATTGCGTCTCATGATCAGAATCTTCTCCACCGTGTTCGTCACGTGTAATAAGAGCCAAAGTCTCCTCATCATAGTCACTAGCGGACTCATACCCACCATCCTCAGTAACAATCATCACACGCTTAGAGGGGCATTCTCTCGCATAATGACCTCCACCCTTGCAACGTCGACAAATAATATCATGTGTTTGCCCTGTTGATGCCATGGATGAAGAAGAGCTCTTTGCAGGCCCAGAAGATGTGCTCTTGGCAGATAGTGGTGATTGTGCCTGCTTTATTGTATCACGGTTGGAGGTGGCAGCCGACGGAGGCGCCGGTGTAGCAGTACGTGTGGAAGTAGATGATGCACGTGGTGTCCATGATGAAGGTCGACCTGCAGAAAAGTTAGTCCGCGCCAATGCCTGTCGATCCTGCACTTCACATTCAGCTTTACAAGCAAGATGGAATAAACGAGTGATATTAGTATACTCCTTATAATCTAGAATGGTCTGAATCTCTCTATTTAATCCACCCAGAAAACGTGCAAGCATAGCTTCCTTCTCCTCAACAATACCACATCTAATCATGCCAGTTTGTAATTCCTGATAATATTCTTCTACAGAATTTTTTCCTTGTCTTAAGCGCTGTAATTTTTGAAGCAATTCACGTTGATAATATGGTGGAACCCAACGAGTACGCATAGCAGTTTTCAAAGCAGCCCAAGTAGCGGGAATAGGATATAATCTACAATGTTCAGACCACCATACACATGCAAAACTAGTGAAAGCACAAACAGCAGCAGCAACCCGTCTCTCCTCGGGATATTGTAAACATGTAAAACGTTGTTCAGTTTCTAACTCCCAAGTAAGATATATATCAGGAACATATCTACCCTCAAATGGTGGAATATTCAATTTCAGTTTAGGAATATGGACATCATCTCGTACCTGAGGTGGTGGTGCAGGCCTACCATTACGAATATATACCTGAGGTCGACCTGGTGGTGGTGGTGCTGGTGGCTGCACGTAGTGCTGATTTTGATCAACCTCATCCTCATAATCGCCCACATACTCATCATCCTCCTGGGTACAAGCAACAGCAGTAGCAGGGGCCAAAGAAGCATCAACAACATGAACAGCAGCACCAGAAGTTTGGCCATCCTCAATAGGAACACGTTTCGCTCGTCCATACTGATTCGAAAGGATGCGTTGTTGTTGTTGTTGTCGTTGGAGAGGTGCGTTAGGTGCAGCGGGTGGTGGTGGTGGAAGACGCGCGAGCAATTCATTAAACTTGTTATCGAGCTTTGTTTCGAACGTCTTCTCCATGCCATCTATCTTCTCCATGGCCTCTTCAAATCTGTTTAGCACATCTTGCACCTGTCCACTCATCATTTGCTGAAATTTATCATGCAAATCCTTATTCGTCATGTTCTCCCAGTCAGTCTCGTCGGCTTGTGATCCTGGCATGGTTAGCAGCAATAGAAACACACAAGAATATGATCCTACAGACTACTAACAAGAGGTGGTGGTGGGTGTCACAAATCCGTCAAGCAAATCTCAAATTCTAACCAGTTCTTACCCAGCAGCAGGCGGTGATCGGCAACCGTTGTAGTCAAAAACTCTCAAAGCTTGGATAGAGCGATTACCTGGGAGAGTTAAACGCACGACGTAGATGTATGTGGAGCTGGGAAGGCTTATAATATGGTAGGAAAAAGGGTCAGCAATAATCAATTCAGAGATGCAAAGTTGAATAAACGCTCAACGACGGTACTGTGCTGGTCCTAGGCTAGACTGTGCTAGAGACGCGAGCCTAGAACACTAACAAAATCACGGTGCTGCACGTAAACAAGGGAAAAGCACACTCTGGTTTTTTTTTGTTTTTCGCTCTATATTTTTTTTTGCGCTCTTTTTTTTTTGCGCTACTCTTTTTTTTTTTGCGCTCTTTTTTTTTGCGCTGCTCTTTTTTTTTTTTGCGAAAAATCACTATAATGGCGAGTGTCTCAAAACGCTTCCTAGGTTAAACTGACAGGATGGGCACGAAATTTTTTCGACCAATTTTTTTTTCGTTTTTTCGACTGCCCGGACCCAAAAACTGGAAACGGGTCAAAAAAACTTCCTATAATGGCACCTGTCTCAAAACACTCAGAAACACCAAAAAATAAGATAGCCAGAAATTTTTTCGAAAAATGCGTTTTCGAAAAATTTTGGGCCTAAACGGAGCGTGGTTTCCACTCTTTTTTTTTTCCGAAACCTACTCCGGCAAGGAAACACGAATCGGAAACTAGATGGATCCCGAAAACAAACCTAATAAGCAAGGAACTCGGATTGGTGGTGGATATATGGTTGTGGTATATGGCAGCGGTGGTGGTAGCGGTGGTAGTATATGGATATGGATCGGTGGTGGTATATGGACACGGATTGGTGGTGGTATATGGATACGGATTCGGAGTGGTGGTGGTAGATGGCAGGGGCGATGATGATGGTGCGGCGGCGGCGTGACAACTTATGACCAGAACTCGAAACTCTAAAAGACTAGACTCTAAGACCAGCAACTAGACCGACGATGCAACCGCAAATTCAACAAAGCAAAACCCTAAAAAGATTATGCAAAGGCTCAGATTGGTTCGGATATGATGAACTAACCCTAATTTTTTTTGTGGCTTTTTCGTGGACTATAGGTATGAAGAAAAGACTCGATCTAAGCTATGAAAAACTGGAAAATCTCACCGAGCAACCTGGAAATCTGATACCACTTGATAGAGGCAAAGGTGTCCCGTCTTTCGATGAGATGATGGAAATCGCTTTGGTGGAAGTCGACTTTGACGATCCGACTACGAACGTGCGAGGACGTCGCGCCTTAGCAATCGCTAAACCAACTCCGAGAGGTTATTGACCACGCCGGAGCACGATCAACCTGACCACGAGGGTCTGTTTCCTGCGAGCAAACGAAGAACAAGCAAGAAACTAAGATTGCAATCTGGATATTGCGAATATAAGATGAAAGCTTTATTGATCAAGGTGGGGTTCTGTGACGCCTTTGTCTGGTCGTTGAACACAAACGAAGTACGCGAAGTTGCAGCTATGGCGAACTTTTAATCTAAACAAAACCCAAAGTCTAAACGGTGCCCTAAGGGCTGTATATATGGAGGAAGAGAGGGGGAATTTCGTGGCCCTTGGTGGAGGGGTCCGAAATCAACCCTATCTCTTGTTTCCCCACACATACGGACTCTAAAAATAGCCTATACTTATGTATTTCGAAATTACATGGGCCTGGCCCAATAAAAAGGTGTCGCAGCACCTATAATAGCCTCTGGACGAAATTTATGAAGTGGCATCTTGTATATTTCGTCCAAGGCTTCATGCACTCTCATGGTGGCTTCAAAGTCCTGAAATCATCACTTGTAACTCCGTTCTGGTTCCCCTTGCGCATGGCATCATCTCCATGCTTGCTCTTGCTCCAATGTCCATCCTTCTCCAAGCTAGGCCCTTCATTTGTAAGCAAAACAAATGTATCCAATTTAGGCAGCATCATATTCTCATGAACATTAGAATCATTACCAAGAAACAAAAGTACCTGATAATTTAATTGGCGTGCGCGAGCTCTAGTAATTGGTCCAGTATATGTAGCAGTAGGGGCTGTGGGTGTAACAATGGTATTGATGTCCTCATCACTTAGCAATAGCGCTTATCTGAGAAATGCGCTGCTACTATGCTACGTAGCAGTAGCGCGCATCACTATAACGCGTTGCTGCTATAACTAGCCTCGCGGTGGCCTCGTAGGAATTATAGCAGCAACGCGTCTTTGGGAGGACGCGCTACTGCTATATTTGTCTCACCAGCGAGTTTCGTCTGTCCGCGCTACTGATAGTTAGTAGCAGCGAGTTATTTTGAAGCGCGTTGCTGATAAGATTCTGTGTATAGGCTTTTCCCTAGTAGTGATAATCCATTCAGAGACATGACACAACATGCAAGTACAATAATCAATTTCAACTGGTATCTAAAGAAGAACCGGGATTACCCTGGGCTTCAGATAGCAGAAACAGTGGGACCTCCTCCGTCTTCAAATGCAACATTCTTACTTCCTCCAATTCTTGGGTTTCTTGCATAATGCGTGCCGCTAATTCCATAATTTCCAGCCTCAAGATAAAGATTACCTCATTCATGGCAGCCACACCATCTCTTTCTGCCTCTAGTAGAGCCTCAAGCACTATAATATATGTGCTCAGACTGCTCTCGGTGGTGTTGCCTCTGAACTACTACCATCTGGTAACATGGATGGTGCACTGTTTCCACAAATAGATTCTGGGGTGTACATTGTGTCCTAGTGTGAACGGCATCCTGAAAGGTTTCCGCTGGACATAAGTAAGAGATAATTATCGTATGATCCAGGCAGTAAGCTTACATGGTAAACGACAGTCGAATTATTGCCGAGCATGGCAAGCTAAATTTAAATGGTTCGAAGCAGCATCAGCCGAAAAGAAATTAAAATGGTAAGATGAAACTAGGGATGTAAGTGGCAAATAAACGACATCCGCCAGTCCCATCTAGTTAGTTTTTGCTAGCTCCCTAGTTCATTTTCGTCAAAAAATAAAAACTCTTTTGAACTATCATACCACTAGTGGACTTTAATCAGGATTAAACGGGACCCAGTTGACATCCCTAGTTGAAAGGGAGTGTACCACCGCTATATTTAAGTTGCCAAGGCATCTAAGTAGTTGAAATAATCTGAGAAAGCACTTAACAGTGTGGCCTCATATAAACTACGAAGACAGTCTTGTGATGAAGTTGAGAGGAAAAGTTAAGGACTCAAATGAAATAGGCATGCATTTCTTTACGATAGTACAGCAGGCACTTCTGACATATTGGCCAACTCAGGTATAGCGTAACAACAAACAAGCATTCCAATCAAGCAATACAGCAAAGCAGACAACTGAACTATTTGTAATTCGGTAGGATTACAGGTTGAGGGCACAAACCAAGAAAGCAGCCCACTCGCATTACATTTCACATGTACTAAAACACACTGGCTTACCATATGTTGCTATGAAGCCTCGCTGTTGTTGCAATGTTCTTTGAAGATATCGCCAGCATCCCGTGGTTGCAAATCTAGTTGTTGTAGTTTACTTTGCACCCTCTATTTAGGTAAAATGAATTTTAATCGCATGCACTGGTCCGAATTGATCATCAATGGTTCATCTAAACTAACGAAATAAGGGTGTGTGCATACACGACAATATATCTGCTTCCCTCTATTTTTATGCTTGTTCGAGGTGCTAGCCCCAAAAGAACAAATATTTTGCTTGATGCGGTTGGCAGCTCCATAATTAATAGAAGCATCAAATTAGTCATGCAACTTGGGAAGATCAAGAACACACAAACAAGTAATGAACAGAGGCTCGGATCAGTGATGTAATAGCTAGCATCAGAAAATTTCTGGTAAAACAAACAAAAAGCAGCGGAACCACATGCTAGTTTGCTGATGTGTAATTAAGCATAAAGAACATTAAGCAGTCTGATGGAACCAACAGGTGGCATCAGAAAAACACCATTATCATAAATATAGCATTCAAGAAGTAAAATAGTAGGCAGTGATATCTAGGAAGTACAGTAATACTTAGGACAAAACTAAGGCATATTAACTATATGTGCACTGGTATGTAATTTAGCACATGTAACATGTTCACTGCCAGAAGTATGGCCCTATAGGTGCAAGCAGAATAACGCGTCTCATGAAAAATTGAATGACGCCCTGAAGAAATTCAAAGGTGCGGTGCTTATGCTAGGAAAGTGAACGTAGGCACCAGCCGTTGGATAATAGTACCTGATTCTCGGCGGCGTATGGGTATCGTTGTCATACTTGATAGCTAAGGATCGTCGATGGTGCTCGTGTTGTAGTTGAGTTTGGGCCGGCTGTCGCCGTCGCTGAAGCGGCTCCGGTGCTACGGTTGCGGCGCCTGTCGACATACAAGAAAGGTCATCTGTGGTAAGTGAACAGTTGCACGATAAAGAGAAAAACCAAAGGAGTACAAATCGAAATAACCTGATGAGGCTGCGGCGTCGGTAAAGCAGGGCCGGTGGAGTTGAATATGGCGTCCATGGACCGGTGCAGTGGACGAAGGCTTCGGCGGGCACGTTGTACAGTGCTTTCGGTGAGGCGGATCTGTTGTGGCAGACGAGGGCTTGTATGAAGGGCCAGCGAAGGGGCGGACCAGGGAGTCAGTGAAGGGCCTACACTGTGGTGGATGAGGGTGCCGGTTAAGCTGATCCGGTGTGGTGGACCATGATGGCAGTCAAGGAGATCTGTAGCGGTGGACAAGCCAGTCGCTGAAGCGGCTCCAGTGAAGTTGTGAGTTGGTAGTTGGAGGTTCCAAGGTGCGGAAGGTAGATTCGACAGCTTGCCGTGGTTGGGGGGGGATCGGGGAGGGGAACGGGAGGGGCTCTGGGGAAGAATGTTGGGGGCAAAGAGGGGAAAACAATGGAGTTACCAAAGCAGCCCTTTTCCATTCATGTGGCAGGGGTAAAACAGGAATATCGCGGGACTAAACTTTCGTGCGCGAGATATTTCAATGTGAGAGGGAAGTTTGAAAGCTTTTGGCGCCTGAAATTATATTCTGCTCTTGTATAACCGACTATGATATCATGGCCGACGATTTGTTTGTTTTGCACGCAAAAAAGTGCAAGTTTTGAAAATCAATGTCTCCAACTCAAAACTTAGATTGTCCATTCAATTCAAATATGGATCATTGACCTACTATAAGCAAATACCATCATACGGTCCAATTCAAATGAAATTCCAAATGTGTTTATCCTATAAATATGATGACAAAAGCAAAAATGTGTATGTGTATGAATAAAGTGGATGATTATAAAGTTTGAACATGCCCGTATGTGTATATCTCTAGGTTTGATATATGAATTTGAAATCATGAAATCCCGGCTTAAAAAATGTACCTCCGTTTAAATGAATTACAAAAGCTAATGATGGAGTCGAATTCCAAAATTCCAATCTTAGGTTTGTAATTCTAGTACATCAAGGTATATCATGCATGTTGAAAAGTATCGTTATCTCATAGTCCAGACCGTGAAACAAATTGATCAACCATGAGTGCACAATATCTCAATTACGCTAAAGTCCCTCAAATATAGACACCTCACTCTTTATCTGAAGCCAACCCCCTCCCCCTCGTCCCCCCCCCCCCCCACACACACATAGAGAAGTCGTTCTCTCCCCCAAACACCAACACACGAGCACATTAACACCCCTCTCTCTTCTATAGTCCGGACCCCAATATAGGTCTCTATCACTTTGTCTCTCGGGCATGCACACATCTCTCCCGCCACTCTCTAGGTCTCCTGACATCTCTCTTTCCCAAGCACACACACTATGTAGAGTGTACATTTCCCATACACACAAAACGTCGCCCCCAAACGTCTATCTCCCTAGTTATGTGGTTCTCGTGCACTAACCACACACACCACCCCCACTACAAGCAAGCACACTTTGTCTCCTTGTGCACCACTCTCCTCTTTCTATCTCTCCCACATGCGGACCCGCCCTAGCTCCTTCCCTGTATACATATATGTCGTGAATCTTTCCATAGCTCCCTAATGTATCATCGTTCTCGATTTCGCACATTCTTCTCTACACCATCTATTCTAGATCTCTCATGAAGTCCCTATCACACACACGATGACTCGCCTCCCTTGCGTCTCCGTACATAGGCCAATTTCGAACAACATCAACATTGTCTCCCTATCTATACGCCATTTATGGACAGAAACGACCCCTCTCGCCCCATCTCTTCCTCTCTCCCTCTTCGTCGCTAGCTCTCTCTCTCTCTCTCTCTCTCTCTCTCTCACACCCCTCTCCCACACACACACACTCAATGTCTCTTCCAAATAGTCTGCTCCCCCCGCCCGCGCCCTTGCTATCCCGCTACTACACATGTCACACCATTCCCCCTTCCCTTATACTAGGTTTACATCATTAGTGGTCTCTCTACTACACATACACACACTCCCTCTCACACACAAACGCGTGCACAAACACACACAGACACACACAAACACCCATTTATCTGGATCCTCATCTCTCCCCATGTCTGCATGTGTATCTCACACACTCACTCTCTAATTATGTATATGTGTCTCCACGTTACACAACACAAAGACCCATGTACTCTCTATCCTCCACACACATAGACACAAAGAATTTGTTATCATTGCCTCAGTCTCTAACATATCACACACGCACACTCTCTCGCTCTCTCACAAACACGCTCAACAAGGGTTTCCCTGTGAATAACTTACCGTCTATTCATCAACAGTCATGGCAGTACGGCGAACACGAGACATGAAAAAGAATAAATCTACACGTGCTTAGACCACCTAGCTAGTATGACTACTAGGACTAGAGCAAGCTAAAAAGCGCATCGCCATCCCCCCTCCTTATCGGCGATGGGAAAACCTTTGTTTTACACAGTCGAGAAGTCATTGTTCTAAGGCCCCACATTCCGAGGCGTTGAATAGAATGTAGATGCTAGTTTACGGAAGCAAGTATCGATAATACGTTTGTATGTCCATACTTATATTTCCTCTCTTATAAAAAACCGAGTTGGTGATGATGGTACACGTGCCATCTTGCAATATAGACCCTCCGATCTAGATCTGACGGATGGAAATTAAACTAAAAGATACCCGCACCCCTCTCCACATTTGCAGACAAGGCCTTCCCTCGTTCATCCTTATCTCCAACAACCTCATTGTTGAGCAATTAAGAAAGGAAGCCTCTGGAACAAACTGGCCTGGTGGCCGCTGCTGGTCTCGTCAATCCCCATGCCTCCGCTCAGTCCGACCACCAATCACCACCACACCCCACTCCTCTTCACCTTATCTCATATTTCTCGAGATATCATTAGTTTTTACACATGGGATTACTCCCGCATGGGTCAATCACAACAAGTGTTTTATAAAAAATGCATCTTGATGTTCCGTGCAATGCACGGATCTTGCTAGTACTCCTACAGAAGACTAAGTTGGTGATGATGGTGTGTCTGCCATCCGTCTTTTCTGACCATTAGATCTACATCTAACGACTGTGGGGTAAGTTGTTGCCTTTTCTCACCAAGATCCCACTTGTCTACCAATTTGCAGAAAAACCCATAATTAGTATCTTAAAACAAACCACATCCCTCCCTGACCTCACCAAAACAGCACAAGGAATATATTCTAAGTGAAACATAATATATCTCTAGTGATATATGTATATCAAAATTAGAGTGTTTTGTATCAAGTTTGTGAATAAGTATTATTCTAGTTATGATTCGTTGCAACGCACATGAACATTGCTAGTATTTCCAAGCATGCATTTTTTCCCTAGTATTCCATAGTTTCGAGTTTTCCATCAAGATATTAGTCACTCATGGCTGATATTTACTTTCAATCATGTACACATATGCACTATGTAACTAGCCTTGCTTATTGGCTTCCAAAGCTTAACATTCACTCCTACTTACAATATGTAGAGTATTTAACAAAAAACTACCACTTTCAACCAGCCCTAGTGATGCGGAGCATCCCTCGACTACTCGCACCGACACTCCATCACCAACGCAAGCTCCAAGTGGACCAATGACACGAGCACGTGCACGCGCCATCGAGAACGAGGTTGATTCTCTCCTCTTCGAGTTTCGCTCGGTTTCACAAGAGAGTTGGATTCTACCGTCATCGAAAACATTGTGCATGCTTAGGTACCAAGAAGATGATAATGAGAAGGAGAAGACGGAGACTCAAGTAACCACGAAGCAAGGGAAATAAGAGAAGGAAGGAGAGAACGAGAAGAAGGAAGAAGGAGGAGAAGGGGCAAAACCCCCTGGACATCCCGGGTGCCCGGCCACGGCAGCCCCGGGTGCCCGGCCTCTACCTGGGCCATGCCCCAGCCGGCCCGCTCCAAGGCCCCGGGTGCCCGGCACCTCGCTTGGGCTCAGCCCAGCCGGCCCTGGGTGCCTGGCCCCTCGCCTGGGCTCAGCCCAGCCGACCCCGGGTGCACGGCCGACCGGCCCCGGGTGCCCGGCCCTCGCCCAGCCGCCCGTTGGGAGACACCCCGGGTGCCCGGGCTTGGCGCTCCGGGTGCCCGGCCCCTTGCCCGCATGCTCCTGTACTGGCTGGGTGCCCGGCCCCTTCCCCTCCGGGTGCCCGGCCGGTTCCACCCCGGGTGCCAAGACCCTTTCCCGTGGCTACGCGTTTTTAGGGACTTTTTAGTCCTTTGTATCCCCTCTCCCTAATATTTCGTCCCTAGACTATATAAGTGGAACTCCTAGGTCATTTGTGGGTTAGCAAAGATTAGACTAAACATTGTGAGCCTTTGCTCCTTGTATCCCCTCCTCTTAGGAGCTCAAGCCCCACCTTGGGAAGAATCCATAGGATTATCAAGGCCTCCTCTTGGAGAAGATCACCAAGACCTCACATAGTGGGATGAATTTACCAAGTGCTACTCTCCTTGTATTGATCTTGTAATCATGTGGATCTTATGTGTGCCACTCTAGTGGATGTGATACTTGGTTTGTTTGAGATTTTGTTCTTGGTGTTCTTGGTGTTCTTGAGTTTTTCCTCCTTTCCCCACTCAAAGAGTGAAAAGATCCTTCCTAGGGTTTGACCCTACAACATCTTGGTATCATGAGCAAGGTTTATTCACATCTTGGAGTCCCACCCCCCCCCCCCATTTGCTAGCTTGATTTTGTTGTTTTTCGTCCAAATCCAAAAATCCCCACAAAAATAGCCCCAAAATTTTTTCTTGCAATTTGTTAGATCTTGTGAGATTTGGTTGTTTTGGTCCATGGATTTGATGTTTGGAAAGTGGATCTAGCCCCTCCCCAACAATTCCCACCCTTCCCACCACGAAAACCACCGAATTTGGCCTTTCCCCCAAAATTTCCGCCCAAATCGGCCACCACCGGGTGCCCGCACCTCGAACCACCGGGCACCCGCACCGTGCCCAGCTACCCCCGGGAACCCGCTCCTCACACCCCCGGGAGCCCGCACCCCCCGAAATCAGCCCACTACCAACACCATTTTGGCCATAACTTCCACCTCCCAAGCCCGTTTTTCGTGTTCTTCAGCTCGTTTAGAAGCCCTTGACATCTCCCATCCACTCATCCCACTACCACCACCATTAACCCCATCCAAAAATCATCACAAATACACCCACCTTCCACATTTGACCGGTTTTGTGTTGCCATTTGCGTTTCCTAAGGTGTTTCGGCTACTTAGGAGCGTGTGACATCTTCGGCACCATCATCGACTCGGAGTCATCTTCATCGCTAACCATAAGAAAGGACGGTAACCTCGACGACACTTACTCCTTACCTTGCTTTTGCATTGATAGCCCGAGCCACTTTGCGTCCCTTACCCATTGAGACTAGCAAGTTGAGAATTGTCGAGCTACGCTATTGTGCACCGTAGTGATCGTATCATCTTAGTGCCATAAGTCTCTCCCGTGCATATCATACATACTTATCTCATATCTCACTCGGCTCAAGCATCAAGCATAGAAAAAAAAAGAGAAGACGAGGTTTTAAGCAAAAGAGGAGCAACAAAGAGCTTGTAAGAAATAGAGTGAGCCATTTGCATACCTATATCATCTTTGTCATCGCATACATACCATAGTTGGAATTGAAGACGGCACGGTTCTCTCATAGGTAGGTGCACAAGCGTATCTTGCCCATTTGAGCAATCGAGCTATTGTCTCTCGAGCATTCGCACAACAAGAGCATTTTCCTTGGTTGCACATTTTGAGCTCACCCCTTGGTTGTGCAGATCCCATCTATCTTCCATGCGTGTGTACCTAGTGATACCGTTGGGTTTGATCTATTTGCTTTACTTGCAATTTTGTGAGCCTTCTCAACCTTATCGATATCTTGACTAACATTTGCCTGAAATTTTTGCCACCATCCTAACCGAGCTCCTCCATAAGCCTCTTACTTGTAGGTGTGAGAAACAAACCCGGTTCCAATTCTCCTATTGTGGCATTACATTGAGTGACACATGTTACATCTTCAATCCTCGGAGAAGGTAACTTTGGTATTGTTCTCTCACTTTCCTACTCACCCCACTTGGTTATGATGGATAGGCCAAGCGCGTCATCGAACCCACTTTTCGAGGAGCAAGGTGATGATTCCAGATATGTCTCCAAGAACCACTTCTTCATCGCGCAATGGGCGCATCATCAAGAAAACGTCGCATTGGGTCAACGCTTCGAACAACTCGCCTCCGACCTTTGTCAAAACATCGACGACAAATTCAACACACAAATGGAAGAGCTCCGTAACATGATCGTTTGACGCCCGTCTTCCTCATCGGCTTCGTCAAGACAGCGCCACTCAAGTCACCGTACAAGTCGGCAATCTTTGGACTACTGATAGAGGCGGGGGTGTCCCGTCTTTCGATGAGATGATGGATATCGCTTTGGTGGAAGTCGACTTTGACGATCCGACTACGAACGTGCGAGGACGTCGCGCCTTAGCAATCGCTAAACCAACTCCGAGAGGTTATTGACCACGCCGGAGCACGATCAACCTGACCACGAGGGTCTGTTTCCTGCGAGCAAACGAAGAACAAGCAAGAAACTGAGATTGCAATCTGGATATTGCGAATATAAGATGAAAGCTTTATTGATCAAGGTGGGGTTCTGTGACGCCTTTGTCTGGTCGTTGAACACAAACGAAGTACGCGAAGTTGCAGCTATGGCGAACTTTTAATCTAAACAAAACCCAAAGTCTAAACGGTGCCCTAAGGGCTGTATATATGGAGGAAGAGAGGGGGAATTTCGTGGCCCTTGGTGGAGGGGTCCGAAATCAACCCTATCTCTTGTTTCCCCACACATACGGACTCTAAAAATAGCCTATACTTATGTATTTCGAAATTACATGGGCCTGGCCCAATAAAAAGGTGACGCAGCACCTATAATAGCCTCTGGACGAAATTTATGAAGTGGCATCTTGTATATTTCGTCCAAGGCTTCATGCACTCTTATGGTGGCTTCAAAGTCCTGAAATCATCACTTGTAACTCCGTTCTGGTTCCCCTTGCGCATGGCATCATCTCCATGCTTGCTCTTGCCCCAATGTCCATCCTTCTCCAAGCTAGGCCCTTCATTTGTAAGTAAAACAAATGTATCCAATTTAGGCAGCATCATATTCTCATGAACATTAGAATCATTACCAAGAAACGAAAGTACCTGATAATTTAATTGGCGTGCGCGAGCTCTAGTAATTGGTCCAGTATATGTAGCAGTAGGGGCTGTGGGTGTAACAATGGTATTGATGTCCTCATCATCCTCCCCTTCTTGAAATGAAGTCGTCCTCGACGGAAGCTCATTTTCCTCACCCAAATAAGGCTTCAAATCTGCAATGTTAAAAGTGGGACTAACCCCAAAATCTGCAGGCAGCTCAAGTTTATATGCATTATCATTTATTTTCTCTAACACCTTAAAGGGACCATCAGCACGTGGCATTAGCTTTGATTTGCGCAAATTAGGAAATCTATCTTTACGCAAATGTAACCAAACAAGATCTCCAGGTGCAAACACAACATGTTTTCTACCCTTATCTCCAGCAAGTTTATATTTAGCATTCATACGCTCAATGTTTTCCTTAGTTAACTCATGCATTTTTAAAATCAATTCAGAACGTTCTTTAGCATCAAAATTAACCTTCTCCGAAGATGGAAGAGGCAACAAATCAATAGGTGCACGAGGTAGGAAACCATACACAATTTCAAAAGGGCACATCTTAGTAGTAGAATGCAATGAACGATTATAAGCAAATTCAATATGAGGCAAGCATTCTTCCCACATTTTCTTATTATTCTTCAAAACAGCCCTAAGCATAGTAGACAATGTTCTATTGACTACTTCAGTTTGTCCATCAGTTTGGGGGTGACAAGTAGTACTAAATAGCAGTTTAGTCCCCAACTTAGCCCATAAACATCTCCAAAAGTGGCTAAGAAATTTAGTATCACGATCTGAAACAATAGTATTTGGCACACCATGCAAGCGAATAATTTCACGAAAGAACAAATCAGCAACATTAACAGCATCATCGCTTTTATGACATGGTATAAAGTGTGCCATTTTCGAGAATCTATCCACGACAACAAATATGCTATCCCTCCCCTTCTTTGTTCGAGGTAAACCTAAAACAAAGTCCATAGATATATCCTCCCAAGGAACACTAGGTACAGGCAAAGGCATATATAAACCATGAGGATTGAGTCGTGACTTAGCTTTTTGACATGTAGTGCAGCGAGCAACAAAACGCTCAACATCCCGTCTCATCTTTGGCCAAAAGAAATGTGTAGCAAGTACGTCCTCCGTCTTCTTCACGCCAAAGTGTCCCATTAATCCTCCCCCATGCACCTCCTGCAACAGCAAAAGACGAACGGAGCTAGCTGGAATGCATAGCTTGTTAGCACGAAACACAAATCCATCGTTAACGACAAACTTGTTCCACATTCTTCCTTCTTTACAATTCTGCATTACATCTTTAAAATCAGCATCATGCACATATTGATCTTTGATGGTCTCCAAACCAAATATTTTGAAGTCAAGTTGTGAAAGCATAGTATAGCGACGAGACAATGCATCAGCAATAATATTTTCTTTTCCCTTCTTGTGTTTAATGACATAAGGGAAAGTCTCAATGAATTCAACCCATTTAGCATGTCTACGATTCAGTTTAGCTTGACTTTTAATATGTTTCAAAGATTCATGATCAGAATGTATAACAAATTCTTTGGGCCATAAATAATGTTGCCATGTTTCTAAAGTCCGAACAAGAGCATATAATTCTTTATCATAAGTAGAATAATTCAGACTAGGCCCACTCAATTTTTCAGAAAAGTATGCAACAGGTTTGCCATCTTGTAATAACACACCTCCTAATCCAATTCCACTAGCATCACATTCAAGCTCAAAAGTCTTATTAAAATCAGGAAGTTGGAGTAAAGGAGCATGTGTCAACTTATCTTTCAATACCGAGAAGGCTTCTTCCTGTGCGGTACCCCACAAAAAAGGCACATCTTTCTTTGTAAGCTCATTGAGAGGTGCAGCAATGGTGCTGAAATCTCTCACAAAACGCCTATAGAATCCAGCGAGGCCAAGGAAACTCCTCACTTGTGTGACCGTTTTGGGCTGTGGCCAACTCTCAATAGCTTCAATTTTGGCTTTATCAACTTCAATTCCCTGTGGAGTAACAACATAGCCAAGAAAAGATACTCGGTCGGTGCAAAAGGTGCACTTTCCAAGGTTACCAAACAAACGTGCATCACGTAGAGCAATAAAAACAGCACGTAAATGTTCCAAATGTTCCTCCAAAGATTTGCTATAAATCAATATGTCATCAAAGTAAACTACCACAAATCGTCCAATGAAAGCACGTAAAACTTCGTTCATTAACCTCATGAAAGTACTAGGTGCATTAGTTAACCCAAAAGGCATGACTAACCACTCATATAATCCAAACTTAGTTTTAAATGCTGTTTTCCATTCATCTCCCAATTTCATACGAATTTGATGGTATCCACTACGCAAATCAACTTTGGAGAATATTGTAGAGCCACTCAATTCATCAAGCATATCATCTAGCCTAGGAATAGGATGACGATAACGAATAGTAATATTATTAATGCCTCTACAATCAACGCACATACGCGACGTACCATCCTTTTTCGGCACTAAAATGATAGGAACAGCACAAGGACTAAGGGATTCGCGTATATAACCTTTGTCGAGCAGTTCTTGTACTTGACGCATAATCTCCTTCGTCTCCTCTGGATTGGTACGGTATGGTGCACGGTTGGGTAATGATGCACCGGGAATTAAGTCAATTTGATGCTCAATCCCGCGAATAGGTGGTAATCCCGGTGGCACGTCTTGTGGAAAGACGTCAGCGAACTCCTGCAAAATGTTAGTGACAGCAGGAGGCAAAGAGGAAGGCACGTCCTCGAATGAAAATAATGCCTCTTTGCACACAAAAGCATAGCAAACAGATTTGCTAAAATCTAGATCATCAATATCAGATTTGGTGGCAAGTAAACATGCACTTTTCAATTTAATTTCAGAAGCAACACTAGATTGTTTATTATTATTAGGCTGCATTTGGTGCTCAAATTCTTTTGCCACAATCTGATTTTCACTCTTAGTTTTCTCCTGTTTTGCTTTATTAGCTCTATTAAGATCATCTTTCAAAATGGAATCAGGAGTCATAGGAAGCAAAGTAATATTTTTATCCTTATGAACAAGAGTATACTGATTGTTTCTACCATGGTGAATAGAATTTTTATCAAATTGCCATGGTCTACCAAGTAATAAGGAACATGCTTGCATAGGTACCACATCACAATCAACATAATCAGCATATGTAGAGATACTAAAATGCACACAAACAGTACGTGTTACCTTAACCTTGCCGCTGTTGTTGAACCATTGGATGTAGTAAGGATGTGGATGTGGTCTTGTGGTGAGAGATAGCTTCTCCACCATCTCCATGCTAGCCAAGTTGTTTTAACTCCCTCCATCTATGATCACGCGAACAGAACGTTCCTTCACAACTCCCTTTGTATGGAACAAATTATGCCTCTGATTTTGCTCAGCTTGTGTAACCTGCACACTCAAAACACGTTGAGCAACTAAACATTCATACCTGTCAGCATCTTCAGGAGCCATGTATTGCGTCTCATGATCAGAATCTTCTCCACCGTGTTCGTCACGTGTAATAAGAGCCAAAGTCTCCTCATCATAGTCACTAGCGGACTCATACCCACCATCCTCAGTAACAATCATCACACGCTTAGAGGGGCATTCTCTCGCATAATGACCTCCACCCTTGCAACGTCGACAAATAATATCATGTGTTTGCCCTGTTGATGCCATGGATGAAGAAGAGCTCTTTGCAGGCCCAGAAGATGTGCTCTTGGCAGATAGTGGTGATTGTGCCTGCTTTATTGTATCACGGTTGGAGGTGGCAGCCGACGGAGGCGCCGGTGTAGCAGAACGTGTGGAAGTAGATGATGCACGTGGTGTCCATGATGAAGGTCGACCTGCAGAAAAGTTAGTCCGCGCCAATGCCTGTCGATCTTGCACTTCACGTTCAGCTTTACAAGCAAGATGGAATAAACGAGTGATATTAGTATACTCCTTATAATCTAGAATAGTCTGAATCTCTCTATTTAATCCACCCAGAAAACGTGCAAGCATAGCTTCATTTTCCTCAACAATACCACATCTAATCATGCCAGTTTGTAATTCCTGATAATATTCTTCTACAGAATTTTTTCCTTGTCTTAAGCGCTGTAATTTTTGAAGCAATTCACGTTGATAATATGGTGGAACCCAACGAGTACGCATAGCAGTTTTCAAAGCAGCCCAAGTAGCGGGAATAGGATATAATCTACAATGTTCAGACCACCATACACATGCAAAACTAGTGAAAGCACAAACAGCAGCAGCAACCCGTCTCTCCTCGGGATATTGTAAACATGTAAAACGTTGTTCAGTTTCTAACTCCCAAGTAAGATATATATCAGGAACATATCTACCCTCAAATGGTGGAATATTCAATTTCAGTTTAGGAATAAGGACATCATCTCGTACCTGAGGTGGTGGTGCAGGCCTACCATTACGAATATATACCTGAGGTCGACCTGGTGGTGGTGGTGCTGGTGGCTGCACGTAGTGCTGATTTTGATCAACCTCATCCTCATAATCGCCCACATACTCATCATCCTCCTGGGTACCAGCAGCAGCAGTAGCAGGGGCCAAAGAAGCATCAACAACATGAACAGCAGCACCAGAAGTTTGGCCATGCTCAATAGGAACACGCTTCGCTCGTCCATACTGATTCGAAAGGATGCGTTGTTGTTGTTGTTGTCGTTGGAGAGGTGCGTTAGGTGCAGCGGGTGGTGGTGGTGGAAGACGCGCGAGTAATTCATTAAACTTGTTATCGAGCTTTGTTTCGAACGTCTTCTCCATGCCATCTATCTTCTCCATGGCCTCTTCAAATCTGTTTAGCACATCTTGCACCTGTCCACTCATCATTTGCTGAAATTTATCATGCAAATCCTTATTTGTCATGTTCTCCCAGTCAGTCTCGTCGGCTTGTGATCCTGGCATGGTTAGCAGCAATAGAAACACACAAGAATATGATCCTACAGACTACTAACAAGAGGTGGTGGTGGGTGACACAAATCCGTCAAGCAAATCTCAAATTCTTACCAGTTCTTACCCAGCAGCAGGCGGTGATCGGCAACCGTTGTAGTCAAAAACTCTCAAAGCTTGGATAGAGCGATTACCAGGGAGAGTCAAACGCACGACGTAGATGTATGTGGAGCTAGGAAGGCTTATAATATGGTAGCAAAAAGGGTCAGCAATAATCAATTCAGAGATGCAAAGTTGAATAAACGCTCAACGACGGTACTGTGCTGGTCCTACGCTAGACTGTGCTAGAGACGCGAGCCTAGAACACTAACAAAATCACGGCGCTGCACGTAAACAAGGGAAAAGCACACTCTGGTTTTTTTTTCGCTCTTTTTTTTTTGCGCTCTTTCTTTTTTGCGCTGCTCTTTTTTTTTTTGCGAAAAATCACTATAATGGCGAGTGTCTCAAAACTCTTCCTAGGTCAAACTGACAGGATGGGCACGAAATTTTTTCGACCAATTTTTTTTTCGTTTTTTCGACTGCCCGGACCCAAAAACTGGAAACGGGTCAAAAAAAACTTCCTATAATGGCACCTGTCTCAAAACACTCAGAAACACCTAAAAATAAGATAGCCAGAAATTTTTTCGAAAAATGCGTTTTCGAAAAATTTTGGGCCTAAACGGAGCGTGGTTTCCAGACTCTTTTTTTTTCCGAAACCTACTCCGGCAAGGAAACACGAATCGGAAACTAGATGGATCCCGAAAACAAACCTAATAAGCAAGGAACTCGGATTGGTGGTGGATATATGGTTGTGGTATATGGCAGCGGTGGTGGAAGCGGTGGTAGTATATGGATATGGATCGGTGGTGGTATATGGACACGGATTGGTGGTGGTATATGGATACGGATTCGGAGTGGTGGTGGTAGATGGCAGGGGCGATGATGATGGTGCGGCGGCGGCGTGACAACTTATGACCAGAACTCGAAACTCTAAAAGACTAGACTCTAAGACCAGCAACTAGACCGACGATGCAACCGCAAATTCAACAAAGCAAAACCCTAAAAAGATTATGCAAAGGCTCAGATTGGTTCGGATATGATGAACTAACCCTAATTTTTTTTTGTGGCTTTTTCGTGGACTATAGGTATGAAGAACAGACTCGATCTAAACTACGAAAAACTGAAAAATCTCACCGAGCAACCTGGAAATCTGATACCACTTGATAGAGGCGGGGGTGTCCCGTCTTTCGATGAGATGATGGATATCGCTTTGGTGGAAGTCGACTTTGACGATCCGACTACGAACGTGCGAGGACGTCGCGCCTTAGCAATCGCTAAACCAACTCCGAGAGGTTATTGACCACGCCGGAGCACGATCAACCTGACCACGAGGGTCTGTTTCCTGCGAGCAAACGAAGAACAAGCAAGAAACTGAGATTGCAATCTGGATATTGCGAATATAAGATGAAAGCTTTATTGATCAAGGTGGGGTTCTGTGACGCCTTTGTCTGGTCGTTGAACACAAACGAAGTACGCGAAGTTGCAGCTATGGCGAACTTTTAATCTAAACAAAACCCAAAGTCTAAACGGTGCCCTAAGGGCTGTATATATGGAGGAAGAGAGGGGGAATTTCGTGGCCCTTGGTGGAGGGGTCCGAAATCAACCCTATCTCTTGTTTCCCCACACATACGGACTCTAAAAATAGCCTATACTTATGTATTTCGAAATTACATGGGCCTGGCCCAATAAAAAGGTGACGCAGCACCTATAATAGCCTCTGGACGAAATTTATGAAGTGGCATCTTGTATATTTCGTCCAAGGCTTCATGCACTCTTATGGTGGCTTCAAAGTCCTGAAATCATCACTTGTAACTCCGTTCTGGTTCCCCTTGCGCATGGCATCATCTCCATGCTTGCTCTTGCTCCAATGTCCATCCTTCTCCAAGCTAGGCCCTTCATTTGTAAGTAAAACAAATGTATCCAATTTAGGCAGCATCATATTCTCATGAACATTAGAATCATTACCAAGAAACGAAAGTACCTGATAATTTAATTGGCGTGCGCGAGCTCTAGTAATTGGTCCAGTATATGTAGCAGTAGGGGCTGTGGGTGTAACAATGGTATTGATGTCCTCATCAACTACTCCTCTTATGATGCAAGTCCACCACGAGCTCGCCCTCCTCGACGTGATCATCATCAAGCTCACCAAGCTCAAGAAAATCCATTCCACGGCAATGGATTACAAGACCGAGTTTGAGCACGCGAACGGATGCGACACCAAGTCCCTCATGGAGCAATGGAGCAAGAGCAAATACCCCCACAAGTACCACTTCAAGCCCCTCAAGACGGTGATGCACTTCGACAAGCACAAGAGCAACATGAAGCAAAAGCCCTCGACCGTGAAGCTCAAGCGCTTGAAGCACAACAAGCTCTACGCGAGGCCACTAGAGCCGTTGAAGTCCGCAACCGCCATGTGCGAGAACAAGAGGAAGCTCTTCGACGCGAGATACAAGAAGAAGCCGCCCGTCGTGAAGAAGAACAAGAAAGGTGCAACCAAGCGCACATTCCTCGACCTCCTCCAAGACAAGAGCAACACCAAGTGGAACAAGTGCTTCAAGACCCTCCTCCACGCCAAGAGCGACATCATGAGAAACGAGCATTTGAGGACTTTCCAAGGCAAGAGCGATATCACAACCGCTATCAAGATGAAGAACTCCGCTACGGCAAGCTCAAGTTCACCATGCCAAAGTTCTCCGGAAGCAATGATCCCGAAGAATACCTCTCTTGGGCATTGAAGGTGGACAAGGATTTTCGCCTCCACAACTACGATGAAGAAAAGAATATAGCAATGGCCTCCCTCGAGTTCCAATACTATGTCCTCATTTGGTGGGAACAAGTGATCGAGCGATGACATACAAGCGGCGAACCACCAATCACAACTTGGGAAGCTATGAAGGAAGTCATGAGAGCCCGCTTTGTGCCTACTCACTACACTCGAGATCTTTTCAAGAAGTTGCAACTCCTCAAGCAAGGCACCAAGACAGTGGAGGAATACTACCAAGAAATGGAGATTGCCTTGATAGGAGCCAATGTCAAGGAAGATGACGAGCAAACAATGGCACGCTTCTTGAATGGCCTCAACCACCAATCAAGCGGATCGCCGACTTCCAACCATACTCCAAACTTCTTGAGCTAGTTCATCAAGCGACCAAGGCCGAGCGACAAGTGCAAGATGACTTCAAATACGCCAAGTACTCGTCCAAGACCTACGGCTCCTACTCTCAAGATCCCGCGACTTCGGCACCTCCTACATCAACTCGAGCATCACCAAGTACAGGCGACAAGTCAAGTTCCAAGAAAGTGGCACCTTCCTCGACTCGTCCTCCGGCAAGCACCTACAAATCCAAGACTCCTTCATCTTCAGCGCATCCCAATGATCCCGTCAAGACAAGTTCAATCAAGTGCTTCACATGTGGCGGCCGAGGCCACAAGTCCTTCCAATGCACCAACAAGCGAACGATGATCTACAACGATGACGACACATATGACTCAATGAGTGAACAAGAAATGGAAGCCATTGAGCACGTGGCCATGTACCAGCGCGTGAATGAAGATGAAGATGACCAAGTCTTTTGTGACAATGATTCAAGTCCCTCTCTCGTGGTCGCTAGGGTCTTGATGCTCCAACACCACCAAGAAGAAGACCAACGGTGCCACATCTTCCACACCAAGGCCGGCATCAACGGAAGGTCCATCAAGGTCATCATCGATGGAGGTAGTTGCCATAATTTGGCGAGTGAAGAACTATGCTACAAGCTTCAATTGGTCAAGAGGAAGCATCCGCACCCTTACAAGGTTCAATGGCTAAGTGACTCCGACACTATCTGAGTTGAGCATACGATCCAAGTGTCCTTCAAAATTGGTGCATATGAGGACATTTTGGAGTGTGATGTGGTCCCAATGACCGTTTGCAACCTCCTTCTTGGTCGACCATGGCAATTCGACCGTGGTGTTATCCATAATGGGTGTACCAATCACTATAGCTTCAAGATGAAAGGGAAGGAATATGTGCTATGACCTATGTCTCCTAGTCAAGTGATAGCCAACAAGCAAGCCACCCACCATGGAGAGAAGAGTGAGAAAGTGAGCCACCCAAACGTGAGTGAGAGCCACAAGCCAAACTTGAGTGCATCTTCGCCTAGAGAGAAAAACCTCATACTATTTGCCACAAAAAGTGAGATGAGAGAAGTGTGTGAGAACCCATCGAGTGTGATGCACTTTCTCCTCGTGTGCAAGGATGGAGAACCAAAAACTAACACCGCTCACGAGCTACCTTTGGTGTTTCAATCTCTTTTGCCAGAATTTCAAGATGTTTTCCCGATGAGCAACCTCCGGTTCTCCCTCCTCTTCGAGGCATTGAGCATCGAATCGACCTCATCCCCGGAGCTCCTCTTCCAAACAAGGCTCCCTACCGCGTCAACCCCGAGGAGACAAAGGAGATTCAACGGCAAGTACAACAACTCATCGACAACAGTCATGTATGTGAAAGCTTAAGCCCTTGTACCGTTCCCGTTATACTTGTGCCCAAGCAAGATGGTAGCTTTCGCTTGTGTTCCGATTGTAGACCCATAAATGCTATCACCGTTCGCTATAGGCATCCCATTCCTCGCTTAGATAATATGCTTGATGAACTTAGTGGAGCCAACTTTTTCTCAAAAATTGATCTTAAAAGTGGCTATTATCAAATCCGCATACAAGAGGGTGATGAATGGAAAACCGCTTTCAAAACCAAAATTGGCTTATATGAATGGTTTGTCATGCCTATGGGTTTATCGAAAGCTCCCGGTACTTTCGTGCGTCTCATGCATCATGTACTTCACCCTTATATTGGAGTCTTTGTTCTGGTTTACTTCGATGATATTCTTGTGTTTAGCAAAACCATGAAAGAGCATCTTAATCATGTTATGGCTGTTTTGCAAACACTACGCAAGGAAAGTCTTTATGCCAACATCAAAAAGTGCACATTTGGTGTTGACAAAGTGGTTTTCTTCGGTTTTGTTGTCTCTTCCAAGGGTGTCCATGTTGATGAAACTAAAATTGAAGCAATTAAAAATTGGCCCCAACCCACCAATTTGCAACAAGTGCGAAGTTTCCTTGGTATTGCGGGTTTTTATCGGTGCTTTGTAAAGATTTTAGCACTATCGCCGCTCCTTTGCACGCTTTGAGCAAGAAGAATGCTCCTTTTGTTTGGGGACCTTTGCAATCAACCGCTTTTGATGAGATCAAATCTTTGCTTACACATGCTCCGATTCTTGCTTTACCCAACTTTGATAAAACTTTTGAGGTTCATTGCAATGCAAGTGGTACCGGAATTGGTGGAGTTTTGATGCAAGAAAAACGAGCTATTGCTTATTTTAGTGAAAAACTTTCCGGTGCTCAACTTAACTATCCCATATATGACAAAGAATTGTTTGCATTAGTGCGTGTGTTACATGTGTGGGAGCATTACCTTAGACCGCATGAGTTTGTAATACATACCGATCATGAAACACTGGTCATATGATTGGTACATCCACTATCCATCACCCACTTGACTCCACCAGAGAAGGCAACCTACACACAATTATGACTTGGCTAGAGGCACCCATTTTGCAATGGGACTTCTCAAGTTAGTCACAAGGTTCTTAGGGACCCAAATAGCATAAAACCGGAATGCCTTTCGAGGACCAATTTTTTTGCATAAACTTCTCCATCCTTCATTTTATGAAGTACATAGGATGGAGGCATGAACTCTTTTGGCTTGTTGAGAGTGGGCATGCCACTTGTGGCCTTCCCACTCACAACCTTACCTTTCTCCTTAAGCCCTTCTCATCCAAACGTTTCCTTAAGAGGAGTGGTGCACTTTTTAGAAGATATGGCACCCCGATCCGCATGGAGCAGGGGGCCTTCACACGTCAGCCCAGGGTGACACCTGACGCATGACAGGTCCATGATATACAAGAATATTCATCAAGTACATGTATATAAGATTACATCATTAATGAATACAATCATCTGGCATAGACCTAAGGCTATTTAAATGACGGCGGAAGTCAGCATATCGACTCTGGCTGGGCTCCACAACTCACATGACTGGCAAGGTTACGGCCTAGCATGACGGAACAAGCATATAATTCGGGTAGGACCTACAAAACTGGCATGACACGCCAGCTCAGCACATTGAATGTACTTGCAAGACAACCAAATACATAGCATCCAAGCAAACAGATGACAGAGCAAGAACCAAGCACTTGCAACAACCTATCTCATAGCAAAATCTAAGCATGGCATGGTATTAACTATAGACATGAATCAAAATAAGCATGAACAACATCACAGCAGCTACTAGCATGGCAATAACAGGACATATTAAAAACATGCTTCGAACATGGTAATGACATAACATAGGATAGCATAGCATATCAAAACATGGCATAGTCTAGCAGTTCAATCAAAGCATGGCATGTCAACATGAAACTATGCTGAAAATAAACTACCAGTTACCTCCCGTGAAGACATATTGTATTAACCTTATGCAACAATCTCTCACCCTGCCATGGCTCCTCAGAGCAAACTCATGGCTCACCGAGACTTTGTCTCGTAAACGTATCAAAACATTACCATGACTTCTCATGACTACTTCATGGTCCAAGTCACCACATTATTTATGGCACTTTAGTTATCACATTAGTTATTTCAGGTTTATCCTCCATTTCGACCAAGACCCGATAGTGTGACCTACTACGAACTGTGCCCATGACCGAGGACGCGACTATCGATAGATTAAACACACACACTCTGCAGAGATAGCACACTTTACCCACACCGCGGAACCCATGGCCTCGCACTCCCATTCGGGTCGACCAACGGCGTTCCAACAAGACCGATCTATTGCCCATGACACTCTCCCGGCCATTCCGACCAACTCCCCTCTGGGATAAGTCCTGGGTGGCCCCGTGCCTACCAAAGGCATCGACGGCCATCGTCGTGGCAAAACAAAAACGGTCCCAAATAGGGACATGAGCTCAAAAACCAAACTCCTGGGCACACAAGGCTTATGTCCGCCTACCTGATCAGGGTAGCGCGCGTGTCGGCGTTCTGGGAACGGGGGTCCCCAGACTTGCTTGCCTACGGCCTGCGGCATGGCTCAATCGGTGGCCCAGTATGGCCCGTCTTCATCAACCAAACACTCAAGACCCTCGCGAGGGTCCAAGCCTCACGGGGTGGATGACACAAGGCCTCCTCGGGAGTGGCCTCGCCAGGTAGGCACGCGAGGAGGCAGAGGTATCAAGGCAAGGGGTATCTCGCGAGGTGCCCATGACGCAAGCTATGACGATCAAGGCCAGGCGGGCGCCAGCCCCGCCAGTGTCCTCGTTTCCTATTTGGTGCAAAGGAGGCAAGCGCATGCGCAGAGTACCGAGGCATCAGGCAAAGGTTTCCATATCGGTACAATAAGAGCAAGACCAGCAGGACGGCAGGACGGAGGTCATCGTGGATCCCAAGACGGCGTCATCACCAGCACCTTTGGCAGGCGAAGACCACCTTTAGTCAGGATAACTTGTACTAGATGTCCCCTTTCAAAATGGCCTTTGTTGGTTCCCTTCGCGCTCAATATTTGGGAAGAGGACCAGGGCCTCTATAAATAGGCCTAGCCACCACCGTAGAAGGGGATCGAATCCTTCTGAGGCAGCACACCACACCAGCTCAAGAACACCTCTCCTCGCGAGGCTGTTCTTCCCTTGTACTGTTCATCATCAGCCCAAGAGGCAATCCACCACCACACATAGGAGTAGGGTATTACACCACAACGGTGGCCCGAACCGGTATAAATCTATGTATCTTGTGTTGTTCATCGATCTAGCTTAGGGATCGCAGCGAGGCTGAGAGTTAGATTCCGTAGGAGGAGATCTTTGTGCGCACCCCAGTGCTCGAACCTTAAGGGTTTTGCCGGAACCCGATATCCGCCATTTGGCGCGCCTGGTAGGGGTGCGCTGGAGCTCTTCCTTCCGTTGACCCGCTCTCCACCAACATCGTGCTTCGCCCTCATGGCGGGCATCGCGCCTCCGGCTCCGGCGGCCGTCACCATCACTGGGGCCAGGGGGCTCCAAGCCTTCGACCCCGCCTTGCGGCAGGTGCAGTGGCCACACAAGTTCAAGCCAGAGATGCCGCCACGCTACGACGGCGCGGTGGACCCGCTAGCTTTCCTGCTGTCATACGAGGAGGCCGTCCTCAAGGCCGGAGGAGACGACAACATCATGGCCAACTGGCTTCCCATGGCCCTCACTAGCGTCCCGCGCGGTTGGCTGGTCAACCTGCCGGCATCTTCTTATGGCCTCCTAAGAGGAACTGCGCAACCTCTCCCTCGCCCACTACGCGGTGCCGGCGCCCCCGGTCGTCGTGGCTCTCCTGGGCGGCTCGCAGGCGCCACCCTCAGACCACCACGCCAAGCCGTTCTTTTGCCAGATCAGCGCTGACCTCGCGCGGCAAGGGGCTCCCCCGGGTTGGGTGGCACCCAAGGCCGACCTGACCTTCAACTCGGACGATCACCCCATCAACACCGCCTGCTTAGGCGCACTCCCGATGCTCTGCACGCCCACCATCTACCAGGTGGCCATCACCAAAAACATCATCGACCGCGGGCCCGGCCTCAACGTGCTCTCGGTGGAGGCCTTCAGCCTCCTCCATGTACCGCTGGAACGGCTCTGACCCAGCAAGCCCTTCTCGGGCTTCGGAGGCGGTTCCTCCGGGTCCCTGGGGCAGATCCGCCTTCCTGTGACCTTCGGCACCCACGACAACTACCGCACAGAGCTGGCCGACTTCGACATCGCCCACATCGGCCTCCCGTACAACGACATCCTCGGATACCCTGCCTTGGCCCAGTTCATGGCGGCGACCCATCCGGCCAAGAACCTCATGAAGATGCCCGGGAGCAGCGGCGTCCTCACCGTGGCTGGAGATACTAAGGAGGCTATGCTGGCGCTCAAGCTCGCCCTCAAGACCGTCGCGGCGGCGCAGCCTGCCGGCACGGACACCTCCAAGGCCAAGGGGGCTGCACCGACCAAGAAGAAGCAGTTGTTCACTCAAAACAAGGCGGAGACCAAGCAGGTGCCAGTTGAGGAGGACGGGTCCTCAGGAGTCACCTTCACCATAGGTGCCAACCTCGACCCCGACCAAGAGGAGGCGTTGGTGAGGTTCTTGCACTCGAACAAGGAGGTATTCGCGTGGGAACCCAAGCAGCTGGCGGGGGTCCTAAGGAAGGTGATTGAGCATCACCTGAATGTGTGCCCCAATGTATGCCCCGTGAAGCAGAAAGCGAGGCGGCAGTCTACCGAGAAGCAGGCCTTCGTCGTCCAAGAAACCCACAAGCTAGAGGCAGGAGGTGTAATTCAAGAGGTTCGCTACCCCGAATGGCTGGCAAACCCCGTTGTCGTGCCGAAGAAGGGAGGAAAGGAGCACATGTGCGTCGACTTCACCAACCTCAACAAGGCCTGCCCACAAGATCCGTTCCCGCTCCCCCGCATTGACCAGATTGTCGACTCCACCGCCGAGTGCCACCTGCTGTGTTTCCTGGATGCATTTTCGGGTTATCACCAAATCAAGATGGCGGTGGAAGACATGGAGAGGACAGCTTTCCTGACCCCATGTGGAGTGTACTGCTAGACTTGCATGCCGTTCAGGTTGCGCAACGCGGGCGCGACCTTCCAGCGGCTGATGCACATCGCTTTAGGCCAGCAGCTCGGGAAAAACACCGAGGCTTATGTCGACGACATTGTGGTGAAATCTCGGGAGGCAAGGACCTCGATCCAGGATTTGGAGGAGACCTTCGCGAGCCTCGGCCAGGTGGACCTGCAACTCAACCCGAAGAAGTGCGTGTTTGGCATCCCTTCCGGCAAGCTACTGGGCTTCCTCATGTCCCACAGGGGGATCGAGGCCAACCAGGAGAAGGTCAAGGCAATCGAAGACATGAGTCCACCGCAAATCCTCAGGGAAATGCAGAAGCTCGCCGGGCACGTGACTGCATTAGGACGCTTTATCTCCAAGCTGGGGGAGCGTGCCCTGCCGTTCTTCAAGCTGGTGAAGAAGAAAGGCCCATTTGAGTGGACATAGGAGGCCGACCAAGCGTTTCAAGACCTCAAGACCCGGTGATGGTGGCGCCATGCCCTCTCGAGTCCCTGGTGCTCTACCTCGCCGCCACTCCCTACTCCGCCAACACACCCCTGGTGGCGGTCCGGGAGGAACGCCAGGCTGAGGCCGTGTCACGACTAGCCGCGGCCTCAGCCGTGGCGATGCAAGACCAAGAAGGCCTCGCGAGGACCACAACCACGGCAGCCGGAGACCAACCTCAGCAAGGAGACGCCCCCAGGGCTGAAGAGGCCGCGCCAAGCAACCGAGCGCTAGGGGCTCCATCGTCTCAGGAAACGTCTCAACCTCCGGAGGACACAAGCCTTGTTAGCACACCCTCCCTCGTCGAGCATCCGGTGTACTTCGTCAGCATGGTGTTACGGGATGCAAGGGCACGACACCCCATGCCTCAGAAGCTCTTACTCGCGCTCCTGGTGGCCTCATGTAAGCTGCAGCACTACTTTCAAGGTCACCCTATCAAGGTCGTCTCGGCCTACCCCTTGGAAAGGGTACTCAGGAGCCCCAACTCTGCTGGAAGAGTCGCCAAATGGAACATCGAGTTGCAGGCGTTTCAGTTGGAGTTCAGCACAACCAGGGTCGTTAAGGGAGCCGCGCTTGCTAATTTCGTGGCAGAATGGACAGAGGCGCTAGGGCTCAAGGCAGGCGAGGATCGGTCTCTCTCCCCAGGAAGTGAGGCACCAAATGGCTAGGTCATGTACTTCGATGGAGCATTCTCGCGGCAGGGCGCAGGGGCCAGTGCAGTGCTTATATCCCCCACTCTGGACAAGCTCTACTACGGCGTACAACTCTATTTCCAGCAGGGCGAGAAGGTCTCCAACAACATATCAGAATATGAGGGCCTCATAGCAGGCCTAAAATATGCAATAGCACTAGGAGTGAAGCGCCTCGTCATCAAGGGCGATTCACAACTCCTCATCAACTTCTCCAACAAGGTGTATGAGCCAGAGGACGAGCACATGGAAGCATATCTTGCGGAAGTGCGCAAGATGGAGAAGCAATTCTGGGGGCTGGAGCTACAGCACGTACCCCGCGGCACCAACCAAGAGGCCGATGAAATCGCCAAGAGGACGTCCAGGCGACTGCCCCAGGAACCTGGCGTTTTCAAGGAGCCACTCTTCAAGCCGTCGGCAGCACCATCACTCTCAAGCACAACATAGCCTCGGGAAGAACTCCCTCAGCCGCCTGCCACCGGAGCCCCGGCCTGTGGCCCGACCTTGGGAGCATGCTTACTCTTGGCAATGGAGCCTCAGGAGGTGATGTAGGGTGGATCCCTATGGGGCTGATCTTTCACATTTGGAGTGGATCCTACGGGGAGACACGAAGAACGCGCGGAAAACACAAGGGAAAACATGGGGAGAAACGAGAGGATCACTAAACCGACAAGTAATCGATGACACAAGGGCTAGATCACCGAACACATAAGGTAGCACAAGATTCAAAATCAACAAAGGAAAGATACAAGAGTAGCCATTCTTCTCCGTGAGGAGGTCTTGATTGTCTTCCCTTGAAGGGGTCTTGAATCCGCTTGGGGGATCTTCTCGGAAGAGGTCGTGAGCTCCGAGGAGAAGTAACCAAGTGGATGAGCAAGGCTCTCACACAAAATATGAGCTAAACCATCGCTAACCTTATTTAGGAGGAGGTGGAGGAGTATATATAGTCTTGGTCCATGAAGGGGTAAGTGGCTTTGGCCCAACACACGGGCGGACGCACAGGCATCGGACATCCGATAGGTACCAGATGTCCGATGGCTCGCGAGGGTCCGGTCGTCTGGTGCATGTCGGACGTCTGGCGTTTTGGCTCTAGACAGGTGGGGTCGGACGTCCGGTCGGCGTCGGTCGTCCGGCCGCTGGTGACTGTAGGACGTCCGGTGTCTGGCGGTCGTCTGGGCGCTGTAGGTTGCCTCGGCTGTGGTCGATCTGGCTGGTGGAGTATCCAGGCGTCGGACGTCCGGAGATCGTCGGTCGTCCGGTGGCTGTCAGACGTCCGAGCACTGTAGCTTCCCAGCAGCTCTTCCTCTTGTTCCTTGCTCTTGGTGTCCTCGCCGTCTTGTCCAATGCTCGTAGTTGTTCCATGGCCGTCCTCTTGGTTCCTGGACATGCATAGCACACAAGTTTGAGGTAGTAGCCATGTCTCACATGTGGAAAGTGAAGGTTCGGGGAGGAGCGAGTTCACCTTGTGTCCAATGGTGTATCTTCGAGATCTCGGCATATGTCCTCTTGGGGTTTGGAGAATAGTCGGAGTGTACATGGGGATGAACGTGGGATGCTCCGCATCATCTCCGCCCCCCTTGGGAAAGATCCGACCTCGGATCGTGATCCTCATCACCATGGAAACGGTTGTCGTAGACGGACTTGTAGTTGGACGAATTTGAAGACATGGCGCAATCCAAGTAGTCCAAGGTGTCGCTGGAGTGATAGACATGCAAAAAGAGCAAACACAAGCAACACTCGGAAATACAATGGTTAGCGCACAAAAAGTGTCCATCATGTAAGAATGAGTCCGTGCGGCAAGATTGGTCGTGACAAAGCGCATGAAGCTTATCAAGATGATATAGAATGAGATGCAAAGCATTCATGGGAGGAAATGCAATCATTGTGCACACAAATGTGTTGTAAATATGATCAATGCAACCACGGTGCAAAATGATGTCATAGTGAGACGGTTTATCAATAGCATGAATATGGCAATGGATGCTCAACATGTGTATGTTATCATGCAATTGATGGTGGACAATATGATCATGATGTATGAATATGCCATCAAGGTAGATCACAACAAATTTGCTAAGGAAGTGCACAAGATCATATATCATGGATGACATGGAAATAAATGCAACAAGACAAGCATAATGTGAGTCAATCCATGCATGGGGTGCAAACTTGTGGTGAGTATGATATGTCCATCGAGCATGACATGTATGAGCACAATCAACAAATATGGAGGTGTTGGTGTACCAAAGCTCGATATCGAGGCATGAGTGGAGTTCCGAAGGTGCATCCAATAAGTGCGAGCGCTCCTCAATGTGAAGGTCCATGTAGCCAATCTCCAATGTCGCTCCTTCATTAACGAGATGTATCATGTAGACAACAAGAAGGAAACAACAATGAAAGAGTGACCCATCCAATATGCGTATTTGTGGATGGCTCAAAGAGAAGGAGTTCACCTTATGAATGTTCTCGAAGATGTTGGAGTTGCACATCATGTATGTCTTCACATAACCAATATGTTGCATAATGGTACCACCTTGTGAATCCTCCAAAATGAAAGAACATGATAAACACTCGGAAAAACAAATGAGGTTAGCGAAAATGCAAAACCTATCATTCGAGTGGTAAGATACCCAACAAGTGTATGCATCATGCTCATCATAAGAAATGACAAGGGAGTATTGCATAGTATGGAGGCACATGATGCGAGAACGACCAAATGCAATAGGCTCAATCAAACAAGCATGCATCACAAGTAAGGTTTCAAAGTCTCTAGGATCAATAAGCATAGTATGGTTGCACTCAATACAAGGTGATATGAGAGAAGCAACTAATGGACACAAGAGACAATGATCAAGATATATCATGTGAGAGGCATGATCATATATGCCATCAACCCAAGAAAGCGAGTAAGAGTGGAACATGGGTGATGCAACATAGCAAGCAATCATAGCGATCAAGTCAAGCAAGCTAGTAGTGCGAAGATGCAACGTACTAGAAGGAATCATGGCAAGCATGTCATGTGTGCAAATAGTGGGCATGAATAACTCACATGTCATAGCACAAGCATGAAAGCAAGATATGAGTAAAATGTCATCAATGTATTGGCGAGAGACCATATGTAAATAGCAATGGGGCATCATGACTCTCCCAACACAACAAGCATCAATAACATGGGGCACATGATAAATATGGCAATAGAAACAAGGGTCTCCACCAAGCATGCAAATACACATAGGAGTATCATAATGGTGAATCATGGGTAGATGCAAACAAGGGTCACAATTGCATGGCAAAGGCATAGAAGCAAGGATAACATGCAAAGTGAACATGGGGAAAGGAGCATAAGGTGTGATGAGGACATGACTACCTTGGATATGACCAAAAATATTGCATATATGCATATTTGTCAGGTGATTTCTAGTGCAAACTATTCAATAATCTATTTATGTTATCCAGAACAAAAATACTTCACACACTTTTGTGTTTTGTCTAATTGCAGGTGTATGGGACATTTGTACAATCCACATATGAAGATAAGGAAGAAAGAGATGTTTATTTGCTGTCCAAAAAGTTCTCTCACGTCACTTTTGGCCCAAGAGAAGATAGAGTCCAAGTCTCTCACGTTCTGGATTCAGATTCGGACTGCACAGACGTACCTGACTCAAAACGCACACAAGTTTTTCATACGGACTCCGAATTGGGTGATTCTTTTTTTGTTGGAAACTAGATTTCGTGCACTTTCCAACCCAATTGGAATCACCTTCAAATTCATCCGGAGCGTTGAGTTGTGGACGAAACAATCTGATGCTGCAGCAGAATCTGAGTCAAACTACAAGTCCAAAGGTGTTACATCACCTCCACTTGGGCCCATTGGCCTTGTACGACCTAGATTTAGTTTTAGGCTGCCTTGGGACGTCCTCCCACCTCCTTGGCCGCCACCCCTTGCTCCTATATAAGTAGATCCATCTAGTAGCTTTTCCTTGGGGATTTGTTTAGTTAAAAGTTAGCCATTGCAACTTCGTGTACTTCGTTTGTGTCCAACGACCAGACCAAGACCGCTTACGGATCCCCACCTTTATAAATACTTCATATATACTCGCAATATTCAGATTGCTTTTATCATATTCTTGCTTGTTCTTCGATTGCTTGCAGGAATAGACCTTCGTGGTCAGGTTGATTGTGCTCCGGCGTGGTCAATAACCTCTCAGAGTTGGTTTAGCGATTGCTAAGGCGCAACGTCGTGCACGTTTGTAGTCGGATCGTCAAAGTCATCTTCACCAAATCGATAGTTATCATCTCATCGAAAGATCGGGACACCTCCACCTCTATCAAGTGGTATCAGTTTTCAGGTTGCTCGGTGAGAATTTTCAGTTTTCCTAGATTAGATTTATTTTCTTACCTATTGTCCAAGAAAAAGCCACAAAAAAAAGTTAGATCTATTCATCCTTGGTCCAAGCCAGTCTGAGCCTTTGCAATTTTCTTTTCATTGCTTGCATAGTTGAATTATCGGTTGCATCGTCGTGTCGAGTTGCTGGTCTTAGTGTCTAGTTCGTTTAGAGTTTCGAGTTCTGTTCACATTAGTCACGCCACCGCTGCATCATTATCTCTTCCGTTGTCCACCACCCATCCATCAATTTCCACCATGTGCTACCCACCATTCATTGTCATAATAATAGTTGAGATCGTTCACATCTTCACTTGATCCAATCTGCATCTTATCTAGTTTGTTTTGGAAAGAGGGAGAAAAAAAAAGAGAGAGAAAAAAAACGAGAGAAAAAAAAGAGAAAAAAAAAGAGAAAAAAAAAGTCAGAGAAAAAAAAAGGAGAAAAAAAAATCAAAAAATCGGCACAAACTTTTTCAGAGGAAAGTTGGAGACAAAGTTGTTGTATATCCTGCTTGGCAGTTGTTTTTCATCATTATCTTCACTACCGTTGTGATCTTCACTTATATCTTGCTGTCAAGAGCTACTTAGTATCCTTCATTGATGCTAGTTGTGCTACGCCGTGACCTCATTAGTGTTCTAGGCTCGCGTCTCTAGTCCGGTCTAGCCTAGGACCAATACAGTACCGTCGTTGAGCGTTTATTCAACATTGCATCTTTGAATTGATTATTGCTAATCTTTTGCTACCATATATAGCCAACCCAGCTCCACATATTTCTACACCGTGTATACGTACGCTCCCCTGGCAATCGCTTTACTCAATATTCGGAGTTACTTGACACCGCTGGTTGCCGATCACCGCCTGCTGCATGGTAAGAACTTGTAAGACATTGATATTTGCTTTACTGTGAGCGTTTTACCACCACATCCTAGTAGTTATAGGAACATTATTTTTGGGTTTTGTTTCTTGTTCTACTAATCATGACAGGATCCAGAGTCAATTCATGGGCTTTGTCGATCGCGGGAGACGTGCCACCACCTTTGCAAATACCACAACCGTCACGAGAGGTGCACAAACATCCAAATGCACATGATCAGGTTAATGTATCTATACCACCATTTAATGGCTGTTTTAAACCTGCTTTATATATTGAATGGGAGTTCGACATAAAAAATATATTTGCTTCCCATAATTTCGATGAAATAAAAAGGTTAAGGTTGCGGTTGGTTCTTTCACTGGTTATGCTTTGGTTTGGTGGAGTGAATATTGTCGGTTACACCCTGATTATATACCTACTACTTGGGATGATTTGAAACTTGCCATGCGACATACTTTCGTCCCTGCTTATTATACTCGTGACATGATTAAGAAGTTGCAACACTTAAAACAAGGTAGTGAAACTGTAACAAAATATTATGATGATTTACAAACTACCTTGTTGCATTCCTCTTTAGAAGAAAGTGAAGATGATTTTATGGATAGATTTTGGGGAGGATTAAACCGTGATATTCAAGAGATACTAATTCATGAAGAGTGTTATCCTATGGACCATTTGTTTCATCTTGCTTGCAAAGCTGAACAGGAAATAAAACAACGTGTTGGCCACGAGGAGAACAAGCGCATGGTGCACATTCCAAGAGTTGATATGATTGTTCCTTCAACTACTAGGCATACTATGACAACCACATCCGTTGTTGTCAGGACTACATCACCTCCACCATGTGACACATCGCCCCCGAGAGTGGCTACATCATCTGAGTTGATCATAAGAGGTAATGACAAAGGTACTGATCTTCCATCTCTACATGAGAATGATGAATGCCTTGTCAATTTGAATGCACCATCTGATGAGCTACCCACTACTTTGATCACACCACCTATTTTAGAGGACTACGTTGATAATTTGACTTTGCCATGTGATCAAACAACTAAAATACCAACAATTTTGAGTGCACCCATTGAATTAACTATTGATGCAAAAGAACCAATGTTTAATCATTTTGATATGACCTCTAATCTTAGTGATGATTCTGTGTTGAATGACTTATTGCATGTTTGCTTATTTAAGCATGTTGTAGCATGTAAATTTGATGCAAGTAAGGTTTATTCACCAATGTTGGGATGGTTTAATGATGAACATTGTCAATCTTTTGAAATGAATAAGAGCTTCACTTATATGTGCAAACTGAGTTGCAATATTTTCATGCCTTCTACTTCTTATGCTAATTTTTTGGCTTTAGATTTTATGAACTATGCAAGTTACCCATCTATTCATGTGTCATATATGCAAAAATCAAGGGAAGTAAAAATGGATGACATATACATATACAACATGTACACCTTGTCTCTTTTGTTAGCCACATTTCAGATTAAGCAATGCCGAGGACGGCTTTATTTTCAAGAAGGGGAGGATGATGAGGACATGACTACCTTGGATATGACCAAAAATATTGCATATATGCATATTTGTCAGGTGATTTCTAGTGCAAACTATTCAATAATCTATTCATGTTATCCAGAACAAAAATACTTCACACACTTTTGTGTTTTGTCTAATTGCAGGTGTATGGGACATTTGTACAATCCACATATGAAGATAAGGAAGAAAGAGATGTTTATTTGCTGTCCAAAAAGTTCTCTCACGTCACTTTTGGCCCAAGAGAAGATAGAGTCCAAGTCTCTCACGTTCTGGATTCAGATTCGGACTGCACAGACGTACCTGACTCAAAACGCACACAAGTTTTTCATACGGACTCCGAATTGGGTGATTATTTTTTTGTTGGAAACTAGATTTCGTGCACTTTCCAACCCAATTGGAATCACCTTCAAATTCGTCCGGAGCGTTGAGTTGTGGACGAAACAATCTGATGCTGCAGCAAAATCTGAGTCAAACTACAAGTCCAAAGGTGTTACATCACCTCCACTTGGGCCCATTGGCCTTGTACGACCTAGATTTAGTTTTAGGCTGCCTTGGGACGTCCTCCCACCTCCTTGGCCGCCACCCCTTGCTCCTATATAAGTAGATCCATCTAGTAGCTTTTCCTTGGGGATTTGTTTAGTTAAAAGTTAGCCATTGCAACTTCGTGTACTTCGTTTGTGTCCAACGACCAGACCAAGACCGCTTACGGATCCCCACCTTTATAAATACTTCATATATACTCGCAATATTCAGATTGCTTTTATCATATTCTTGCTTGTTCTTCGATTGCTTGCAGGAATAGACCTTCGTGGTCAGGTTGATTGTGCTCCGGCGTGGTCAATAACCTCTCAGAGTTGGTTTAGCGATTGCTAAGGCGCAACGTCGTGCACGTTTGTAGTCGGATCGTCAAAGTCATCTTCACCAAATCGATAGTTATCATCTCATCGAAAGATCGGGACACCTCCACCTCTATCAAGGTGACAAGTGGTACATAGCCCATAGCCATGTGAGAGCTAAGTAGAAGAGATGCACGTAGTCGTTGCGTGAAGGGAATGGTGGAAAGGATAGTCCATGGGATCCCAAGTCATCGTTGCTCTCAAGAGCTCGTTTCATCAACTCTTGGGATTAAGAGGTTGATGAGTATACATGAGTACCTACACAAAACAAAGACAAAGGAAAAATTGTGTGTGCATGGTATATGTACACATCAACCATCATGATGCGCACGTGCATGTGTCGGTTAGCACAAAATATCCAATGCTCAAATAAATGTGATGCGTGATATAGAAACATGTCATCCATCATGAGAGGTTTGTTATTATATATAGCATAATGGAGACTCAAAGGATGTAATGCATCACGAGCAATATCTAGAGCATTGTTATTCATGGAATGCATAAGGTGCACGCAATCGTGGGAATCATGCAAAGTATGGAATGCATCAAGATCTCCTAATATGTATGAGGAAACTATGGGGGTCTCCTCATGAGCATGAGTAGAAACATGACGTGGAGAATATTCACAACATCCAAAACAATGCATATTTGGTTCAATGTGATCATGGCATGGCATAGTAGATGAATTGCGCAAATCATGTAAAGGAAGTATGGCAATATCATCACATGAAAAACAAAAGCCAATGACCATCATCTCGTCATCTATGCTATAAGTGCAAATAGGATTGATTTTAATGGGGCATGCATAGTTACTATGTTGAGATTGTAATGATGCAATATGGGAGATCTCACTCATACCATATGACAAGTTCAATGGGTTGTCAAACATGATGTGACAAAAAGAATTTTCACATGATATCCTATGGAGAATAGCATCACAACTAGGCAACTCAACATGCTCATCATCATATTCATCATAAATAGGTAAGTCAAGTCATGAAGAAGTCTCACTAGCATGAAGCATGGTAATAGGTGGGTCAACATCATGGGAGCAATCGATGTCAAGAGAGTCCACTAGTGGGACAAGAGAAGCACCATCACCTATGTTACCTTTGGAGTGTCACTCATGTGTTGTAGGTGAGGTGTTGAAGATCGTCTCGTTGTCATCTTCATCTTGATGGAACCATGTGGGGGGTGCATCGTCGTCCACCATGGCCATCGGTTTTCCCATTGGAGGGATGGACTCGTCGGGGGTAGGCATGTCGTCATGTAGGAGACCTAGCACCAAAGAAGCAAACACACTAGGAGTAGAGGTTAAGTCGTTAGAAATCATAGTGGCCTCACATGCCGTGTCAACTACCTCACTCTCTAAGTGCTGTGGCTCACTCACTCCCTCAAGGATGCTCTCACTCATATGGTTGGTGGAGTCACTCAAATGTTGCTCGACCTCACATAGGATGTGTGGCATGCTCTCATGTGTGGGGCTAGTGGTGGTCACACTCATCCTCTCATAGGAAATGCTCTCAATGTCACGTATGGTGGAGTCACTCATGTCACTTATGTGGTGGTGGCTCTCCTCACATGGCACTTGGGGCATCTCGACATATGTGGGTGTCGGAGAGATGTAGGTGCAAATGTCTCCATGCTCAACTCCTATCGCCGTGGTCGAAGGGGATGGCCCTTGCTCGACCTTCTTATCGCCGTCTTGTTGTTGGAGGCCCATATGATGTGGCACCTCGTAGCTCGTCTCCATGACCGAAGGGAGTTTCCCATGCTCAGCCATCTTCCTTGAGGGGCTTCCGAAGATGGAAGTGTCGCTCTCGCTCGTAGGTAGTCGCCTTGGACTTGATGAAGTTGTTGTAGGCGTACTAGTGGGAAGTAGGCGAAGATGTCGTACGTCCAAAGGCGAAGATGCCTTGAGAACACTTGACGAAGATGACGAAGTGGTTGATGTAGCCGTAGCACCGTCTTGGTGGTGGTCGTCTTGCGGTCTTCTTTTTTGCTTTTGAAGCTTGGACTTGGCGTGAAGTAGGGCTTGTTGGGACTTGTGCACTTGCGCTTGTGGAGCATCTTCATGATGATGATGTCATTGTCGTGCTTGAGCTCGTAGTAGATGTCGTTCGTCGTAGTCGTGCACATGATGCTTGGAGGTGACATGCCCTTCATGGCGATGTTGATCACGAACGTGATGGTGATCGCCATGTAGATGTGGACGAGGACGATTTGCACTTGCATCGTGTCCGCGCTCCGAAGACTTGTGGCTTGAATGTCGCTGCCTTGAAGATGACGAAGGGGAAGAAGACTTGATCAAGGCTCTAATCTCCTCCATCCTTGCATCTTGCTTGATAGAGGCGGGGGTGTCCCGATCTTTCGATGAGATGATAACTATCGATTTGGTGAAGATGACTTTGACGATCCGACTACAAACGTGCACGACGTTGCGCCTTAGCAATCACTAAACCAATCTCCTGAGGTTACTGACGATGCCGGAAGCACGATCAACCTGACCACGAAGGTCTATTCCTGCAAGCAATCGAAGAACAAGCAAGAATATGATAAAAAGCAATCTGAATATTGCGAGTATATATGAAGTATTGATAAAGGTGGGGATCCGTAAGCGGTCTTGGTCTGGTCGTTGGACACAAACGAAGTACACGAAGTTGCAATGGCTAACTTTTAACTAAACAAATCCCAAGGAAAAGCTACTAGATGGATCTACTTATATAGGAGCAAGGGGTGGCGGCCAAGGAGGTGGGAGGACGTCCCAAGGCAGCCTAAAACTAAATCTAGGTCGTACAAGGCCAATGGGCCCAAGTGGAGGTGATGTAACACCTTTGGACTTGTAGTTTGACTCGAATTCTGCTGCAGCATCAGATTGTTTCGTCCACAACTCAACGCTCCGGACGAATTTGAAGGTGATTCCAATTGGGTTGGAAAGTGCACGTAATCTAGTTTCCAACAAAAAAAGAATCACCCAATTCGGAGTCCGTATGAAAAACTTGTGTGCGTTTTGAGTCAGGTACGTCTGTGCAGTCCGAATCTGAATCCAGAACGTGAGAGACTTGGACTCTATCTTCTCTTGGGCCAAAAGTGACGTGAGAGAACTTTTTGGACAGCAAATAAACATCTCTTTCTTCCTTATTTTCATATGTGGATTGTACAAATGTCCCATACACCTGCAATTAGACAAAACACAAAAGTGTGTGAAGTATTTTTGTTCTGGATAACATAAATAGATTATTGAATAGTTTGCACTAGAAATCACCTGACAAATATGCATATATGCAATATTTTTGGTCATATCCAAGGTAGTCATGTCCTCATCATCCTCCCCTTCTTGAAAATAAAGCCGTCCTCGGCGTTGCTTAATCTGAAATGTGGCTAACAAAAGAGACAAGGTGTACATGTTGTATATGTATATGTCATCCATTTTTACTTCCCTTAATTTTTGCATATATGACACATGAATAGATGAGTAACTTGCATAGTTCATAAAATCTAAAGCCAAAAAATTAGCACAAGAAGTAGAAGGCATGAAAATATTGCAACTCAGTTTGCACATATAAGTGAAGCTCTTATTCATTTCAAAAGATTGACAATGTTCATCATTAAACCATCCCAACATTGGTGAATAAACCTTACTTGCATCAAATTTACATGCTACAACATGCTTAAATAAGCAAACATGCAATAAGTCATTCAACACAGAATCATCACCAAGATTAGAGGTCATATCAAAATGATTAAACATTGGTTCTTTTGCATCAATAGTTAATTCAATGGGTGCACTCAAAATTGTTGGTATTTCAGTTGTTTGATCACATGGCAAAGTCAAATTATCAACGTAGTCCTCTAAAATAGGTGGTGTGATCAAAGTAGTGGGTAGCTCATCAGATGGTGCATTCAAATTGACAAGGCATTCATCATTCTCATGTAGAGATGGAAGATCAGTACCTTTGTCATTACCTCTGATGATCAACTCAGATGATGTAGCCACTCTCGGGGGCGATGTGTCACATGGTGGAGGTGATGTAGTCCTGACAACAACGGATGTGGTTGTCATAGTATGCCTAGTAGTTGAAGGAACAATCATATCAACTCTTGGAATGTGCACCGTGCGCTTGTTCTCCTCGTGGCCAACACGTTGTTTTATTTCCTGTTCAGCTTTGCAAGCAAGATGAAACAAATGGTCCATAGGATAACACTCTTCATGAATTAGTATCTCTTGAATATCACGGTTTAATCCTCCCCAAAATCTATCCATAAAATCATCTTCACTTTCTTCTAAAGAGGAATGCAACAAGGTAGTTTGTAAATCATCATAATATTTTGTTACAGTTTCACTACCTTGTTTTAAGTGTTGCAACTTCTTAATCATGTCACGAGTATAATAAGCAGGGACGAAAGTATGTCGCATGGCAAGTTTCAAATCATCCCAAGTAGTAGGTATATAATCAGGGTGTAACCGACAATATTCACTCCACCAAACCAAAGCATAACCAGTGAAAGAACCAACCGCAACCTTAACCTTTTTATGTTCATCGAAATTATGGGAAGCAAATATATTTTTTATGTCGAACTCCCATTCAATATATAAAGCAGGTTTAAAACGGCCATTAAATGGTGGTATAGATACATTAACCTGATCATGTGCATTTGGATGTTTGTGCACCTCTCGTGACGGTTGTGGTATTTGCAAAGGTGGTGGCACGTCTCCCGCGATCGACAAAGCCCATGAATTGACTCTGGATCCTGTCATGATTAGTAGAACAAGAAACAAAACCCAAAAATAATGTTCCTATAACTACTACGATGTGGTGGTAAAACGCTCACAGTAAAGCAAATATCAATGTCTTACAAGTTCTTACCATGCAGCAGGCGGTGATCGGCAACCAGCGGTGTCAAGTAACTCCGAATATTGAGTAAAGCGATTGCCAGTGGAGCGTACGTATACACGGTGTAGAAATATGTGGAGCTGGGTTGGCTATATATGGTAGCAAAAGATTAGCAATAATCAATTCAAAGATGCAATGTTGAATAAACGCTCAACGACGGTACTGTGCTGGTCCTAGGCTAGACCGGACTAGAGACGCGAGCCTAGAACACTAATGAGGTCACGGCGTAGCACAACTAGCATCAATGAAGGATACTAAGTAGCTCTTGACAGCAAGATATAAGTGAAGATCACAACGGCAGCGAAGATAATGATGAAAAACAACTGCCAAGCAGGATATACAACAACTTTGTCTCCAACTTTCCTCTGAAAAAGTTTGTGCCGATTTTTTTGATTTTTTTTTCTCCTTTTTTTTCTCTGACTTTTTTTCTCTCGTTTTTTTTCTCTCGTTTTTTTTCTCTCGTTTTTTTCTCCCTCTTTCCAAAACAAACTAGATAAGATGCAGATTGGATCAAGTGAAGATATGAACGATCTCAACTATTATTATGACAATGAATGGTGGGTAGCACGTGGTGGAAATTGATGGATGGGTGGTGGACAGCGGAAGAGATAATGATGCAGCGGTGGCGTGACTAATGTGAACAGAACTCGAAACTCTAAACGAAGTAGACACTAAGACCAGCAACTCGACACGACGATGCAACCGATAATTCAACTATGCAAGCAATGAAAAGAAAATTGCAAAGGCTCAGACTGGCTTGGACCAAGGATGAATAGATCTAACTCTTTTTTGTGGCTTTTTCTTGGACAATAGGTAAGAAAACAAATCTAATCTAGGAAAACTGGAAATTCTCACCGAGCAACCTGAAAACTGATACCACTTGATACATATTGCTCTGATACCACTTGATAGAGGCGGGGGTGTCCCGATCTTTCGATGAGATGATAACTATCGATTTGGTGAAGATGACTTTGACGATCCGACTACAAATGTGCACGACGTTGCGCCTTAGCAATCACTAAACCAATCTCCTGAGGTTACTGACGATGCCGGAAGCACGATCAACCTGACCACGAAGGTCTATTCCTGCAAGCAATCGAAGAACAAGCAAGAATATGATAAAAAGCAATCTGAATATTGCGAGTATATATGAAGTATTGATAAAGGTGGGGATCCGTAAGCGGTCTTGGTCTGGTCGTTGGACACAAACGAAGTACACGAAGTTGCAATGGCTAACTTTTAACTAAACAAATCCCAAGGAAAAGCTACTAGATGGATCTACTTATATAGGAGCAAGGGCTGGCGGCCAAGGAGGTGGGAGGACGTCCCAAGGCAGCCTAAAACTAAATCTAGGTCGTACAAGGCCAATGGGCCCAAGTGGAGGTGATGTAACACCTTTGGACTTGTAGTTTGACTCGGATTCTGCTGCAGCATCAGATTGTTTCGTCCACAACTCAACGCTCCGGACGAATTTGAAGGTGATTCCAATTGGGTTGGAAAGTGCACGAAATCTAGTTTCCAACAAAAAAAGAATCACCCAATTCGGAGTCCGTATGAAAAACTTGTGATGAGGACATCAATACCATTGTTACACCCACAGCCCCTACTACTACATATACCGGACCAATTACTAGAGCTCGCGCACGCCAATTAAATTATCAGGTACTTTCCTTTCTTGGTAATGATTCTAATGTTCATGAGAATATGATGCTGCCTAAATTGGATACATTTGTTTTGCTTACAAATGAAGGGCCTAGCTTGGAGAAGGATGGACATTGGAGCAAGAGCAAGCATGGAGATGATGCCATGCGCAAGGGGAACCAGAACGGAGTTACAAGTGATGATTTCAGGACTTTGAAGCCACCATGAGAGTGCATGAAGCCTTGGACGAAATATACAAGATGCCACTTCATAAATTTCGTCCAGAGGCTATTATAGGTGCTGCGACACCTTTTTATTGGGCCAGGCCCATGTAATTTCGAAATACATAAGTATAGGCTATTTTTAGAGTCCGTATGTGTGGGGAAACAAGAGATAGGGTTGATTTCGGACCCCTCCACCAAGGGCCACGAAATTCCCCCTCTCTTCCTCCATATATACAGCCCTTAGGGCACCGTTTAGACTTTGGGGTTTTGTTTAGATTAAAAGTTCGCCATAGCTGCAACTTCGCGTACTTCGTTTGTGTTCAACGACCAGACAAAGGCGTCACAGAACCCCACCTTGATCAATAAAGCTTTCATCTTATATTCGCAATATCCAGATTGCGATCTTAGTTTCTTGCTTGTTCTTCGTCTGCTCGCAGGAAACAGACCCTCGTGGTCAGGTTGATCGTGCTCCGGCGTGGTCAATAACCTCTCGGAGTTGGTTTAGCGATTGCTAAGGCGCGACGTCCTCGCACGTTCGTAGTCGGATCGTCAAAGTCGACTTCCACCAAAGCGATTTCCATCATCTCATCGAAAGACGGGACACCTTTGTCTCTATCAAGTGGTATCAGATTTCCAGGTTGCTCGGTGAGATTTTCCAGTTTTTCGTAGCTTAGATCGAGTCTTTTCTTCATACCTATAGTCCACGAAAAAGCCACAAAAAAAATTAGGGTTAGTTCATCATATCCGAACCAATCTGAGCCTTTGCATAATCTTTTTAGGGTTTTGCTTTGTTGAATTTGCGGTTGCATCGTCGGTCTAGTTGCTGGTCTTAGAGTCTAGTCTTTTAGAGTTTCGAGTTCTGGTCATAAGTTGTCACGCCGCCGCCGCACCATCATCATCGCCCCTGCCATCTACCACCACCACTCCGAATCCGTATCCATATACCACCACCAATCCGTGTCCATATACCACCACCGATCCATATCCATATACTACCACCGCTACCACCACCGCTGCCATATACCACAACCATATCCACCACCAATCCGAGTTCCTTGCTTATTAGGTTTGTTTTCGGGATCCATCTAGTTTCCGATTCGTGTTTCCTTGCCGGAGTAGGTTTCGGAAAAAAAAAAATTCGAAAACGCATTTTTCGAAAAAATTTCTGGCTATCTTATTTTTAGGTGTTTCTGAGTGTTTTGAGACAGGTGCCATTATAGGAAGTTTTTTTTGACCCGTTTCCAGTTTTTGGGTCCGGGCAGTCGAAAAAACAAAAAAAAAAATTGGTCGAAAAAATTTCGTGCCCATCCTGTCAGTTTGACCTAGCAAGCGTTTTGAGACACTCGCCATTATAGTGATTTTTCGCAAAAAAAAAAAAGAGCAGCGCAAAAAAAAAAGAGCGCAAAAAAAAAAATAGAGCGAAAAAAAAACCAGAGTGTGCTTTTCCCTTGTTTACGTGCAGCGCCGTGATTTTGTTAGTGTTCTAGGCTCGCGTCTCTAGCACAGTCTAGCCTAGGACCAGCACAGTACCGTCGTTGAGCGTTTATTCAACTTTGCATCTCTGAATTGATTATTGCTGACCCTTTTTGCTACCATATTATAAGCCTTCCCAGCTCCACATACATCTACGTCGTGCGTTTAACTCTCCCTGGTAATCGCTCTATCCAAGCTTTGAGAGTTTTTGACTACAACGGTTGCCGATCACCGCCTGCTGCTGGGTAAGAACTGGTAAGAATTTGAGATTTGCTTGACGGATTTGTGACACCCACCACCACCTCTTGTTAGTAGTCTGTAGGATCATATTCTTGTGTGTTTCTATTGCTGCTAACCATGCCAGGATCACAAGCCGACGAGACTGACTGGGAGAACATGACGAATAAGGATTTGCATGATAAATTTCAGCAAATGATGAGTGGACAGGTGCAAGATGTGCTAAACAGATTTGAAGAGGCCATGGAGAAGATAGATGGCATGGAGAAGACGTTCGAAACAAAGCTCGATAACAAGTTTAATGAATTGCTCGCGCGTCTTCCACCACCACCACCCGCTGCACCTAACGCACCTCTCCAACGACAACAACAACAACAACGCATCCTTTCGAATCAGTATGGACGAGCGAAACGTGTTCCTATTGAGGATGGCCAAACTTCTGGTGCTGCTGTTCATGTTGTTGATGCTTCTTTGGCCCCTGCTACTGCTGCTGCTGGTACCCAGGAGGATGATGAGTATGTGGGCGATTATGAGGATGAGGTTGATCAAAATCAGCACTACGTGCAGCCACCAGCACCACCACCACCAGGTCGACCTCAGGCATATATTCGTAATGGTAGGCCTGCACCACCACCTCAGGTACGAGATGATGTCCATATTCCTAAACTGAAATTGAATATACCACCATTTGAGGGTAGATATGTTCCTGATATATATCTTACTTGGGAGTTAGAAACTGAACAACGTTTTACATGTTTACAATATCCCGAGGAGAGACGGGTTGCTGCTGCTGTTTGTGCTTTCACTAGTTTTGCATGTGTATGGTGGTCTGAACATTGTAGATTATATCCTATTCCCGCTACTTGGGCTGCTTTGAAAACTGCTATGCGTACTCGTTGGGTTCCACCATATTATCAACGTGAATTGCTTCAAAAATTACAGCGCTTAAGACAAGGAAAAAATTCTGTAGAAGAATATTATCAGGAATTACAAACTGGCATGATTAGATGTGGTATTGTTGAGGAGAATGAAGCTATGCTTGCACGTTTTCTGCGTGGATTAAATAGAGAGATTCAGACCATTCTAGATTATAAGGAGTATACTAATATCACTCGTTTATTCCATCTTGCTTGTAAAGCTGAACGTGAAGTGCAGGATCGACAGGCATTGGCGCGGACTAACTTTTCTGCAGGTCGACCTTCATCATGGACACCACGTGCATCATCTACTTCCACACGTTCTGCTACACCGGCGCCTCCGTCGGCTGCCACCTCCAACCGTGATACAATAAAGCAGGCACAATCACCACTATCTGCCAAGAGCACATCTTCTGGGCCTGCAAAGAGCTCTTCTTCATCCATGGCATCAACAGGGCAAACACATGATATTATTTGTCGACGTTGCAAGGGTGGAGGTCATTATGCGAGAGAATGCCCCTCTAAGCGTGTGATGATTGTTACTGAGGATGGTGGGTATGAGTCCGCTAGTGACTATGATGAGGAGACTTTGGCTCTTATTACACGTGACGAACACGGTGGAGAAGATTCTGATCATGAGACGCAATACATGGCTCCTGAAGATGCTGACAGGTATGAATGTTTAGTTGCTCAACGTGTTTTGAGTGTGCAGGTTACACAAGCTGAGCAAAATCAGAGGCATAATTTGTTCCATACAAAGGGAGTTGTGAAGGAACGTTCTGTTCGCGTGATCATAGATGGAGGGAGTTGCAACAACTTGGCTAGCATGGAGATGGTGGAGAAGCTATCTCTCACCACAAGACCACATCCACATCCTTACTACATCCAATGGTTCAACAACAGCGACAAGGTTAAGGTAACACGTACTGTTCGTGTGCATTTTAGTATCTCTACATATGCTGATTATGTTGATTGTGATGTGGTACCTATGCAAGCATGTTCCTTATTACTTGGTAGACCATGGCAATTTGATAAAAATTCTATTCACCATGGTAGAAACAATCAGTATACTCTTGTTCATAAGGATAAAAATATTACTTTGCTTCCTATGACTCCTGATTCCATTTTGAAAGATGATCTTAATAGAGCTAATAAAGCAAAACAGGAGAAAACTAAGAGTGAAAATCAGATTGTGGCAAAAGAATTTGAGCACCAAATGCAGCCTAATAATAATAAACAATCTAGTGTTGCTTCTGAAATTAAATTGAAAAGTGCATGTTTACTTGCCACCAAATCTGATATTGATGATCTAGATTTTAGCAAATCTGTTTGCTATGCTTTTGTGTGCAAAGAGGCATTATTTTCATTCGAGGACGTGCCTTCCTCTTTGCCTCCTGCTGTCACTAACATTTTGCAGGAGTTCGCTGACGTCTTTCCACAAGACGTGCCACCGGGATTACCACCTATTCGCGGGATTGAGCATCAAATTGACTTAATTCCCGGTGCATCATTACCCAACCGTGCACCATACCGTACCAATCCAGAGGAGACGAAGGAGATTATGCGTCAAGTACAAGAACTGCTCGACAAAGGTTATATACGCGAATCCCTTAGTCCTTGTGCTGTTCCTATCATTTTAGTGCCGAAAAAGGATGGTACGTCGCGTATGTGCGTTGATTGTAGAGGCATTAATAATATTACTATTCGTTATCGTCATCCTATTCCTAGGCTAGATGATATGCTTGATGAATTGAGTGGCTCTACAATATTCTCCAAAGTTGATTTGCGTAGTGGATACCATCAAATTCGTATGAAATTGGGAGATGAATGGAAAACAGCATTTAAAACTAAGTTTGGATTATATGAGTGGTTAGTCATGCCTTTTGGGTTAACTAATGCACCTAGTACTTTCATGAGGTTAATGAACGAAGTTTTACGTGCTTTCATTGGACGATTTGTGGTAGTTTACTTTGATGACATATTGATTTATAACAAATCTTTGGAGGAACATTTGGAACATTTACGTGCTGTTTTTATTGCTGTACGTGATGCACGTTTGTTTGGTAACCTTGGAAAGTGCACCTTTTGCACCGACCGAGTATCTTTTCTTGGCTATGTTGTTACTCCACAGGGAATTGAAGTTGATAAAGCCAAAATTGAAGCTATTGAGAGTTGGCCACAGCCCAAAACGGTCACACAAGTGAGGAGTTTCCTTGGCCTCGCTGGATTCTATAGGCGTTTTGTGAGAGATTTCAGCACCATTGCTGCACCTCTCAATGAGCTTACAAAGAAAGATGTGCCTTTTCTGTGGGGTACCGCACAGGAAGAAGCCTTCTCGGTATTGAAAGATAAGTTGACACATGCTCCTTTACTCCAACTTCCTGATTTTAATAAGACTTTTGAGCTTGAATGTGATGCTAGTGGAATTGGATTAGGAGGTGTGTTATTACAAGATGGCAAACCTGTTGCATACTTTTCTGAAAAATTGAGTGGGCCAAGTCTGAATTATTCTACTTATGATAAAGAATTATATGCTCTTGTTCGGACTTTAGAAACATGGCAACATTATTTATGGCCCAAAGAATTTGTTATACATTCTGATCATGAATCTTTGAAACATATTAAAAGTCAAGCTAAACTGAATCGTAGACATGCTAAATGGGTTGAATTCATTGAGACTTTCCCTTATGTCATTAAACACAAGAAGGGAAAAGAAAATGTTATTGCTGATGCATTGTCTCGTCGCTATACTATGCTTTCACAACTTGACTTCAAAATATTTTGTTTGGAGACCATCAAAGATCAATATGTGCATGATGCTGATTTTAAAGATGTAATGCAGAATTGTAAAGAAGGAAGAATGTGGAACAAGTTTGTCGTTAACGATGGATTTGTGTTTCGTGCTAACAAGCTATGCATTCCAGCTAGCTCCGTTCGTCTTTTGCTGTTGCAGGAGGCGCATGGGGGAGGATTAATGGGACACTTTGGCGTGAAGAAGACGGAGGACGTACTTGCTACACATTTCTTTTGGCCAAAGATGAGACGGGATGTTGAGCGTTTTGTTGCTCGCTGCACTACATGTCAAAAAGCTAAGTCACGACTCAATCCTCATGGTTTATATATGCCTTTGCCTGTACCTAGTGTTCCTTGGGAGGATATATCTATGGACTTTGTTTTAGGTTTACCTCGAACAAAGAAGGGGAGGGATAGCATATTTGTTGTCGTGGATAGATTCTCGAAAATGGCACACTTTATACCATGTCATAAAAGCGATGATGCTGTTAATGTTGCTGATTTGTTCTTTCGTGAAATTATTCGCTTGCATGGTGTGCCAAATACTATAGTTTCAGATCGTGATACTAAATTTCTTAGCCACTTTTGGAGATGTTTATGGGCTAAGTTGGGGACTAAACTACTATTTAGTACTACTTGTCACCCCCAAACTGATGGACAAACTGAAGTAGTCAATAGAACATTGTCTACTATGCTTAGGGCTGTTTTGAAGAATAATAAGAAAATGTGGGAAGAATGCTTGCCTCATATTGAATTTGCTTATAATCGTTCATTGCATTCTACTACTAAGATGTGCCCTTTTGAAATTGTGTATGGTTTCCTACCTCGTGCACCTATTGATTTGTTGCCTCTTCCATCTTCGGAGAAGGTTAATTTTGATGCTAAAGAACGTTCTGAATTGATTTTAAAAATGCATGAGTTAACTAAGGAAAACATTGAGCGTATGAATGCTAAATATAAACTTGCTGGAGATAAGGGTAGAAAACATGTTGTGTTTGCACCTGGAGATCTTGTTTGGTTACATTTGCGTAAAGATAGATTTCCTAATTTGCGCAAATCAAAGCTAATGCCACGTGCTGATGGTCCCTTTAAGGTGTTAGAGAAAATAAATGATAATGCATATAAACTTGAGCTGCCTGCAGATTTTGGGGTTAGTCCCACTTTTAACATTGCAGATTTGAAGCCTTATTTGGGTGAGGAAAATGAGCTTCCGTCGAGGACGACTTCATTTCAAGAAGGGGAGGATGATGAGGACATCAATACCATTGTTACACCCACAACCCCTACTGCTACATATACTGGACCAATTACTAGAGCTCGCGCACGCCAATTAAATTATCAGGTACTTTCGTTTCTTGGTAATGATTCTAATGTTCATGAGAATATGATGCTGCCTAAATTGGATACATTTGTTTTGCTTACAAATGAAGGGCCTAGCTTGGAGAAGGATGGACATTGGAGCAAGAGCAAGCATGGAGATGATGCCATGCGCAAGGGGAACCAGAACGGAGTTACAAGTGATGATTTCAGGACTTTGAAGCCACCATGAGAGTGCATGAAGCCTTGGACGAAATATACAAGATGCCACTTCATAAATTTCGTCCAGAGGCTATTATAGGTGCTGCGACACCTTTTTATTGGGCCAGGCCCATGTAATTTCGAAATACATAAGTATAGGCTATTTTTAGAGTCCGTATGTGTGGGGAAACAAGAGATAGGGTTGATTTCGGACCCCTCCACCAAGGGCCACGAAATTCCCCCTCTCTTCCTCCATATATACAGCCCTTAGGGCACCGTTTAGACTTTGGGGTTTTGTTTAGATTAAAAGTTCGCCATAGCTGCAACTTCGCGTACTTCGTTTGTGTTCAACGACCAGACAAAGGCGTCACAGAACCCCACCTTGATCAATAAAGCTTTCATCTTATATTCGCAATATCCAGATTGCAATCTTAGTTTCTTGCTTGTTCTTCGTCTGCTCGCAGGAAACAGACCCTCGTGGTCAGGTTGATCGTGCTCCGGCGTGGTCAATAACCTCTCGGAGTTGGTTTAGCGATTGCTAAGGCGCGACGTCCTCGCACGTTCGTAGTCGGATCGTCAAAGTCGACTTCCACCAAAGCGATTTCCATCATCTCATCGAAAGACGGGACACCTTTGTCTCTATCAACTTGTGTGTGTTTTGAGTCAGGTACGTCTGTGCAGTCCGAATCTGAATCCAGAACGTGAGAGACTTGGACTCTATCTTCTCTTGGGCCAAAAGTGACGTGAGAGAACTTTTTGGACAGCAAATAAACATCTCTTTCTTCCTTATCTTCATATGTGGATTGTACAAATGTCCCATACACCTGCAATTAGACAAAACACAAAAGTGTGTGAAGTATTTTTGTTCTGGATAACATAAATAGATTATTGAATAGCTTGCACTAGAAATCACCTGACAAATATGCATATATGCAATATTTTTGGTCATATCCAAGGTAGTCATGTCCTCATCATTGCTCCTCTTTATGTGTGGAAAGCTTCTGGTCGATGTAGTCCCTTTTCCTTGCTTCAGAGTGACGAATGTCGATGGAGATGTTCTCGATGCGCTCTCACAATCTTGATTGTGCGCCGTGCATTTGTCGTTGTAGATCGAAGATGGACGCTTTGGAGATGTAGTTGTTCACGCCGTTGTTGTTGTCGTAGACCGGAGAGGAAATGCCTTGCCTATCCATCATAAGACTCGAGCAAATATGAGTGGGAGAAAGAGAAGAACTTATACCAATGTACCTTGACCGATTTTGACAATGAATCAAGTTCACTTAGATGCGAACAATGAAATAGCACTATTGGTACCAATCCTTGTCAGCTCTCACACCTACACAAGTAAAGCTTTAGGTGGAGCTCGGTGAGGATAGTGGCACAAAAATTTGATGCAAAATGTTAGCAAGAGTCAATAATGTTGAAAGAGATTCACAAATTTGCAAGTGAAACAAATGGACCAATAGCAATATGTGGCACACAGAAACACACACACGGATAGATAAATGGGGTCGTGCAACCAAGGAATGAGCACAAAATGTGGAATCCACGGAAAACGCTTGTGTTGCACAACTCAAGAGAGACGCTAGGACGATTGCTCAATAGGCGGATACGACACTTGTGCACAACCTATAAGATGAAAAATGGATAAACTTTGTATCCCAAGTATGCTATTTATGTATGGTTCCCGGTGTGTCTCTCAAGATGATCCAAGATGATCGGATATGACAATCTTATATGCAATGTGGTATGATGCTATGGCACTTGCTTACAAGCTCTTTGCTCTCTTTCTTTTGCTTAAAAGCTTTATTTTTTTTTCTATGGCCACTTTTGCACAATGCACAAACCAAGATAGCAATTGTGTATATGCGGGAACAAACTTGTGACACAATATATGATACCAATATATGCACCACGATGATATGGTATGTATGCTATGGGAAGTATGATCACTAATGTGCACAATTCACGTTGCAGGCAATACTCAAATGGCTAGTCTCGATAGGCAAGTAACGCAAAATGGGCTAGGGGTTATCAATGCAATTTGCAAGGGTAATATACAATGGTGTCGTCGAGGTTACCGTTCTTTGCGATGATGAGTGGCGCTGTTCTTGATGTAGATACCAAGATGATGGAGACTCGTCCCTAAGTAGCCGAAACACCTTAGGAAACGGAAAAAAAACCGCGAACTCAAAATCTCAAATGACAAACGTCAAATGGTGGTAGCGGAAAGCGGTGGTGGTTTTGCACTAGGTAATGCGGAAGTGGGATGATGGGTTATGCGAGTCAATGTTGAAGTTGCTATCCCTAAGTAGCCGAAACACCTTAGGAGACACAAGCCACAACTCAAACAAAATTGGGTTAAGTTTGGGTGGAAATGTATCGTGGGCACGTCTATGCGGAAGTGGTGGTGGCGGTTGATGAAGAAGCAATTTTCCCTAAGTAGCTAAAACACCTTAGGAGACTCGAATCACTACTCAAGCAACCACTAATGCTATGGTGAACAAAATGGGTTAGGTTGGGGAAGTCGGTGGTGGTTATGCGGATGATATGGTGGTAGCCCTAGGCAAAGATGCCAAAATTCACAAAATTTGATGGAGTCAAATGATGTTGTTGGTATTTTTTTGGGAAGGGGGATGTCAATAGCTTCAAAACAAGCTAAAGAACGTCAAAATCGGAGTTTGGATGAATTAATTATGGACAAAACGAAAATCAGCCGAAGTCTGAAACTACAGGTTACGGACGTCCGAGAAAGGTCGGATGTCCGGTCATCGGACGTCTGGGAAGGTCGGAAATCTGTAAATTCAGCTCGAGTTAGGGGTTCCGGTCATCCGGGAAAGGTCGGACGTCCGGTCATTCCTGGGTCTCCAGACGTCCGTAAAACGCCGGTCGTCCGGTGGGTCGGGGTCAACGCGAAATCCGAGATCCGGGGCGCGATTTTGAGCGGAAAATGGAGATTCCGGGGTCAAAATTGACGAGATTTCATGGAGGAAAGATGGGGAAACTTGGGGAGATGCTAGATCCACTTGAAACCAAGCAAATCCATGGATCAAAATCAACAAAACATTATCAAACCAACAAATCACAAAAACAATTGGGGCTATTTTTGGTGGGGATTTTCGGATTTTAGGACGAAATCAAGCAAAAGAAGGCTAGAAAAAGAGGGGTAGGGGCTCCTAAAACGTGATCAACTTGGCTCATGATACCAAGATGATGTAGGGCAGATCCCTATGGGACCGATCTTTCACGTTTGGAGTGAATCCTATGGGGAGACACGAAGAACACGCGGAAAACACAAGGGAAAACACGGGGAGAAATGAGAGGATCACTAAACCGACAAGTAATCGATCACACAAGGGCTAGATCACCGAACACATAAGGTAGCACAAGATTCAAAATCAACAAAGGAAAGATACAAGAGTAGCCGTTCTTCTCCATGAGGAGGTCTTGATTGTCTTCCCTTGAAGGGGTCTTGAATCCGCTTGGGGGATCTTCTCCGAAGAGGTCGTGAACTCCGAGGAGAAGTAACCAAGTGGATGAGCAAGGCTCTCACACAAAATATGAGCTAAACCATCGCTAACCTTATCTAGGAGGAGGTGGAGGAGTATATATAGTCTAGGTCCATGAAGGGGTAAGTGGCTTCGGCCCAACACACGGGCGTACGCACAGGCGTCAGACGTCCGACAGGTACCGGACGTCCGGTGGCTCGCGAGGGGCCGGTCATCCGGTGCATGTCGGACGTCCCGCGTTTTGGCTCTGGACAGGTGGGGTTGGACGTCCGGTCGGCGTCGGTCGTCCGGCCGCTAGTGAGTGTCGGATGTCCGGTGTCTGGCGGTTGTCCGGGCACTGTAGGTTGCCTCGGCTGCGGTCGATCTGGCTGGTGGAGTCTCCACGCGTCGGACGTCCAGAGATCGTCGGTCGTCTGGTGGCTGTCGGACGTTCGAGCGATGTAGCTTCCCAGCAGCTCTTCCTCTTGTTCCTCGTGCTTGGTGTCCTCGCCGTCTTGTCCAATGCTCGTAGCTGTTCCATGGCCGTCCTCTTGGTTCCTGGACATGCATAGCACACAAGTTTGAGGTAGTAGCCATGTCTCACATGTGGAAAGTGAAGGTTCGCGGAGGAGCGAGTTCACCTTGTGTCCAATGGTGTATCTTCGAGGTCTCATCATATGTCCTCTTGGGGTTTGGAGAGTAGTCGGAGTGTACATGGGGATGAACATGGGATGCTCCGCATCAGGAGGGATGCTGGATCACGGAATTCAAGAACTACCTGATGCAAGGGACGCTGCCAGAGAAAGAGGAGGAAGCGGAACACGTGGCCCGGGAGGCCACGGCCTACTGCATCCAAGGCAGTGAGTTATACCGGAAGCGGCCAAATGACGTTTCCCTACGTTTCATCTCCAGGGAACAGGGGAAGGAGCTGCTGGCCGACATACACGGTGGAGACTGCGGACACCACTCATCATCACGGACCATCATCGGCAAGGCGTTCCGCAGTGGGTTCTACTGGCCTACGGCACTCAACGACGCAACCGAGCTGGTGAATTCCTGTGAAGCCTGCCAATTCCACGCCAAGCAGATCCATCAGCCAGATCAAGGCCTGCACACCATCCCGCTCTCCTGGCCGTTCGCGGTCTGGGGGCTGGATATCTTAGGCTCGTTCCCTCGAGTGCCTGGGGGCTACCTCTACCTCTATGTCGCCATCAAAAAGTTCACCAAGTGGGCAGAGGAGGAAGCCGTCCACACCATCCTAGCCGGTGCTATGGTCAAGTTCATCAAGGGCCTTGTGAGCCGGTTTGGGGTCCCTAATCGCATAATCACTGACAACGGTTCGCAGTTCACCAGCAATCTCTCCCAAACGTATTGTGAAAACCTTGGAACACAGATATGCTACGCTTCGGTGGCGCATCCCCGGAGTAACAGCCTGGACGAATGCGCCAACGCGAAGGTCCTGAGGGGCCTCAAGACCAGGACCCTCAAGAAGAAGCTGAAGGCCTACGGTAGGGCTGGTATCGGGCTCCAGTCCGTGTTGTGGTCTATCCGCACTACCACCACCAAGCCAACTGGCGAGACCCCGTTCTTCCTTGTCTACGGAGAAGAAGCGGTTCTCCCTCACGAGGTCAGGCGTCTCTCCGCACGGGTCCTAGCATTTGATGAGGCGCAACAGGACGCCATGCGGGGGATGGACCTCGTGCTGGGGGAGGAACGCTGCTATGAAGCCACGCTACGGGCAGCAAGATACCAGCAAGCGCTGCGGCAGTATCACTGCCGCAACATCCGCCCTAGGACGGTTGAAGTAGGTGACCTCGTACTCAGGCAGGTGCTTTCCAGTGAAGGGCTGCACAATCTTTCACCCATGTGGGAGGGCCCTTTCAGGGTCATCCACGTCTCCAAGCCTGGCGTGTCGCGCATGGAGACTTGGGATGGGGTGCCCATCCCGAACGCCTGGAACATCCAACACCTCGGGAAGTTTTACCCCTGAAGAAAGGCCCAGTGCCTGTGAAGAAGGCCCGGTGCCTGTGAAGCTCGCCGCCCGAAGAAAGGCCCGGTGCCTGTGAAGAAGGCCCGGTGCCTGTGAAGAAGGCCCGGTGCCTATGAAGCTCACCGCCCGAAGAAAGGCCCGGTGCTTGTGAAGAAGGCCCGGTGCTTGTGAAGCTTGCCGCCCGAAGAAAGGCCCGGTGCCTGTGAAGAAGGCCCTGTGCATGTGAAGCTCGCCGCCCGTGACACTCTCACGTAATAATGAGTGGGGTTGTACACGCCCCGGAGTCTTCGGAGTGCCTCCCTGGGCCTCAGGGGCTCCCTCCCAAGCCCAGTGGCAGCACTTAGCTCCGCGCTGGTGAGAAGACGTCGACGTCTGGACTAGGTGCCGGACGTGACTTTTCATTTGCTTTCCGCAGTTGGCTCGCTCTTCCTTGTTTGAACCTTGATTGAAAGTTACTTCTAGTGTTCTTTGCTGGTTCTCTCTGTCGTCTTCTGCCCTTGTTTTCTGTTTTCAGCTTTTTGTCTGGCTCGTTCTCTCTCTTGCAAACCTCGTGAGGGGGCTACGCTGGTGCCCTCATGAGTCCTTCCTCTCATGATTTTCGCGAGGCTCTCTCGTTCGAGTTTGCAGCGGGAGCACCCCTCCCAGTTCATGCCCCTCGGGCATCGCAACACACAGCGTCGGGCTATGGCGGGCAACCCTCACGACCAAGGTTCGAAAATGATTCTCCGAACAGATTTTTTGCAGCTCTTAAGGCGCCCAGCGAGGCCGGAAGTAGGCACCTCGCGAGGCGGAAACTACTTCAAACATCCCAAGCTAAGTTGTTCTTACGCGCAAACGCATAACAATGGCACCATAACACAACACAAGAACAATAAATACAACACGATAACTAGGGAATCATAGTGTAATGCACGCCCCTAGGGGGCCCCATACTTCTCTCTCTCGATGCAGGAAAAGAAGGAAAACAAAACAAAAGCGGCACGCGCCTTGCAACGGCTCGCGAGGAGGGATCCGCGGCGTCCTCCTGAGCTCATTCAGACCCCGCCTCGTGCTTCACCGGAGCGCGGCGACGGGACGATCCGCCGCCGCCCTCCAGGCGGGCATGGCAGCGTGGTGGTTTATCGTAGCCACCGCTGGAGGAGCTGTCGTTGGAGGAGGAGCCGCTGAAGCTCGACGAGTTGCGGTCGCCACCAGGAGCAGGTCCGCCTTTGCCCTCGTCACGGCCGTCGCCGAGGCTGAGCACCTCGTCGCCATCATCGTCTTGATGAGGACATCAATACCATTGTTACACCCACAGCCCCTACTACTACATATACTGGACCAATTACTAGAGCTCGCGCACGCCAATTAAATTATCAGGTACTTTCGTTTCTTGGTAATGATTCTAATGTTCATGAGAATATGATGCTGCCTAAATTGGATACATTTGTTTTGCTTACAAATGAAGGGCCTAGCTTGGAGAAGGATGGACATTGGAGCAAGAGCAAGCATGGAGATGATGCCATGCGCAAGGGGAACCAGAACGGAGTTACAAGTGATGATTTCAGGACTTTGAAGCCACCATAAGAGTGCATGAAGCCTTGGACGAAATATACAAGATGCCACTTCATAAATTTCGTCCAGAGGCTATTATAGGTGCTGCGTCACCTTTTTATTGGGCCAGGCCCATGTAATTTCGAAATACATAAGTATAGGCTATTTTTAGAGTCCGTATGTGTGGGGAAACAAGAGATAGGGTTGATTTCGGACCCCTCCACCAAGGGCCACGAAATTCCCCTCTCTTCCTCCATATATACAGCCCTTAGGGCACCGTTTAGACTTTGGGTTTTGTTTAGATTAAAAGTTCGCCATAGCTGCAACTTCGCGTACTTCGTTTGTGTTCAACGACCAGACAAAGGCGTCACAGAACCCCACCTTGATCAATAAAGCTTTCATCTTATATTCGCAATATCCAGATTGCAATCTCAGTTTCTTGCTTGTTCTTCGTTTGCTCGCAGGAAACAGACCCTCGTGGTCAGGTTGATCGTGCTCCGGCGTGGTCAATAACCTCTCGGAGTTGGTTTAGCGATTGCTAAGGCGCGACGTCCTCGCACGTTCGTAGTCGGATCGACAAAGTCGACTTCCACCAAAGCGAAATCCATCATCTCATCGAAAGACGGGACACCTTTGCCTCTATCAAGTGGTATCAGATTTCCAGGTTGCTCGGTGAGATTTTCCAGTTTTTCGTAGTTTAGATCGAGTCTGTTCTTCATACCTATAGTCCACGAAAAAGCCACAAAAAAAATTAGGGTTAGTTCATCATATCCGAACCAATCTGAGCCTTTGCATAATCTTTTTAGGGTTTTGCTTTGTTGAATTTGCGGTTGCATCGTCGGTCTAGTTGCTGGTCTTAGAGTCTAGTCTTTTAGAGTTTCGAGTTCTGGTCATAAGTTGTCACGCCGCCGCCGCACCATCATCAGCGCCCCTGCCATCTACCACCACCGCTCCGAATCCGTATCTATATACCACCACCAATACGTGTCCATATACCACCACCGATCCATATCCATATACTACCACCGCTACCACCACCGCTGCCATATACCACCACCATATATCCACCACCAATCCGAGTTCCTTGCTTATTAGGTTTGTTTTCGGGATCCATCTAGTTTCCGATTCGTGTTTCCTTGCCGGAGTAGGTCCGGAAACCACGCTCCGTTTAGGCCCAAAATTTTTCAAAAACGCATTTTTCGAAAAAATTTCTGGCTATCCTATTTTTAGGTGTTTCTGAGTGTTTTGAGACAGGTGCCATTATAGGAAGTTTTTTTGACCCGTTTCCAGTTTTTGGGTCCGGGCAGTCGAAAAAACGAAAAAAAAATTGGTTGAAAAAATTTCGTGCCCATCCTGTCAGTTTGACCTAGGAAGAGTTTTGAGACACTCGCCATTATAGTGATTTTTCGCCAAAAAAAAAGCAGCGCAAAAAAAAAGAGCGCAAAAAAAAGAGCGAAAAAAAAATCCAAAGTGTGCTTTTCCCTTGTTTACGTGCAGCGCCGTGATTTTGTTAGTGTTCTAGGCTCGCGTCTCTAGCACGGTCTAGCCTAGGACCAGCACAGCACCGTCGTTGAGCGTTTATTCAACTTTGCATCTCTGAATTGATTATTGCTGATCCTTTTTGCTACCGTATTATAAGCCTTCCCAGCTCCACATACATCTACGTCGTGCGTTTGACTCTCCCTGGTACTCGCTCTATCCAAGCTTTGAGAGTTTTTGACTACAACGGTTGCCGATCACCGCCTGCTACTGGGTAAGAACTGGTAAGAATTTGAGTTTTGCTTGACGGATTTGTGACACCCACCACCACCACTTGTTCGTAGTCTGTAGGATCGTATTCTTCTGTGTTTCTATTGCTGCTAACCATGCCAGGATCACAAGTCGACGTGACTGACTGGGAGAATTTATCGAACAAGGAGCTTCATGATAAGTTTCAGCAAATGATGAGTGGACAGGTGCAAGATGTGCTAAACAGATTTGAAGAGGCCATGGAGAAGATAGATGGCATGGAGAAGACGTTCGAAACAAAGCTCGATAACAAATTTAATGAATTGCTCGCGCGTCTTCCACCACCACCACCCGCTGCACCTAACGCACCTCTCCAACAACAACAACAACAACAACGCATCCTTTCGAATCAGTATGGACGAGCGAGGCGTGTTCCTATTGAGGATGGCCAAACTTCTGGTGCTGCTGTTCATGTTGTTGATGCTTCTTTGGCCCCTGCTATTGCTGCTGGTGGTACCCAGGAGGATGATGAGTATGCGGGCGATTATGAGGATGAGGTTGATCAAAATCAGCACTACGTGCAGCCACCAGCACCACCACCACCAGGTCGTCCTCAGGTATATATTCGTAATGGTAGGCCTGCACCACCACCTCAGGTACGAGATGATGTCCATATTCTTAAACTGAAATTGAATATTCCACCATTTGAGGGTAGATATGTTCCTGATATATATCTTACTTGGGAGTTAGAAACTGAACAACGTTTTACATGTTTACAATATCCCGAGGAGAGACGGGTTGCTGCTGCTGTTTGTGCTTTCACTAGTTTTGCATGTGTATGGTGGTCTGAACATTGTAGATTATATCCTATTCCCGCTACTTGGGCTGCTTTGAAAACTGCTATGCGTACTCGTTGGGTTCCACCATATTATCAACGTGAATTGCTTCAAAAATTACAGCGCTTAAGACAAGGAAAAAATTCTGTAGAAGAATATTATCAGGAATTACAAACTGGCATGATTAGATGTGGTATTGTTGAGGAGAATGAAGCTATGCTTGCACGTTTTCTGGGTGGATTAAATAGAGAGATTCAGACCATTCTAGACTATAAGGAGTATACTAATATCACTCGTTTATTCCATCTTGCTTGTAAAGCTGAACGTGAAGTGCAGGATCGACAGGCATTGGCGCGGACTAACTTTTCTGCAGGTCGACCTTCATCATGGACACCACGTGCATCATCTACTTCCACACGTTCTGCTACACCAGCGCCTCCGTCGGCTGCCACCTCCAACCGTGATACAATAAAGCAGGCACAATCACCACTATCTGCCAAGAGCACACCTTCTGGGCCTGCAAAGAGCTCTTCTTCATCCATGGCATCAACAGGGCAAACACATGATATTATTTGTCGACGTTGCAAGGGTGGAGGTCATTATGCGAGAGAATGCCCATCTAAGCGTGTGATGATTGTTACTGAGGATGGTGGGTATGAGTCCGCTAGTGACTATGATGAGGAGACTTTGGCTCTTATTACACATGACGAACACGGTGGAGACGATTCTGATCATGAGACGGAATACATGGCTCCTGAAGATGCTGGCAGGTATGAATGTTTAGTTGCTCAACGTGTTTTGAGTGTGCAGGTTACACAAGCTGAGCAAAATCAGAGGCATAATTTGTTCCATACAAAGGGAGTTGTGAAGGAACGTTCTGTTCGCGTGATCATAGATGGAGGGAGTTGCAACAACTTGGCTAGCATGGAGATGGTGGAGAAGCTTTCTCTCACCACAAGACCACATCCACATCCTTACTACATCCAATGGTTCAACAACAGCGGCAAGGTTAAGGTAACACGTACTGTTCGTGTGCATTTTAGTATCTCTACATATGCTGATTATGTTGATTGTGATGTGGTACCTATGCAAGCATGTTCCTTATTACTTGGTAGACCATGGCAATTTGATAAAAATGCTGTACACCATGGTAGAAACAATCATTATACTCTTGTTCATAAGGATAAAAATATTACTTTGCTTCCTATGACTCCTGATTCTATTTTGAAAGATGATATTAATAGAGCTAATAAAGCAAAACAGGAGAAGAATAAGAGTGAAAATCAGATTGTGGCAAAAGAATTTGAGCAACAAATGAAGCCTAATAATAAACCATCTAGTGTTGCTTCTGAAATTAAATTGAAAAGTGCATGTTTAGTTGCCACCAAATCTGATATTGATGATCTAGATTTTAGCAAATCTGTTTGCTATGCTTTTGTGTGCAAAGAGGCATTATTTTCATTCGAGGACGTGCCTTCCTCTTTGCCTCCTGCTGTCACTAACATTTTGCAGGAGTTCGCTGACGTCTTTCCACAAGACGTGCCACCGGGATTACCACCTATTCACGGGATTGAGCATCAAATTGACTTAATTCCCGGTGCATCATTACCCAACCGTGCACCATACCGTACCAATCCAGAGGAGACGAAGGAGATTATGCGTCAAGTACAAGAACTGCTCGACAAAGGTTATATACGCGAATCCCTTAGTCCTTGTGCTGTTCCTATTATACTAGTGCCTAAAAAGGATGGTACGTCACGTATGTGTGTTGATTGTAGAGGCATTAATAATATTACTATTCATTATCGTCATCCTATTCCTAGGCTAGATGATATGCTTGATGAATTGAGTGGCTCTACAATATTCTCCAATGTTGATTTGCGTAGTGGATACCATCAAATTCGTATGAAATTGGGTGATGAATGGAAAACAGCATTTAAAACTAAGTTTGGTTTATATGAGTGGTTAGTCATGCCTTTTGGGTTAACTAATGCACCTAGTACTTTCATGAGATTAATGAACGAAGTTTTACGTGCTTTCATTGGACGATTTGTGGTAGTCTATTTTGATGATATACTGATTTATAGCAAATCTTTGGAAGAACATTTGGAACATTTACGTGCTGTTTTTATTGCTCTACGTGATGCACGTTTGTTTGGTAACCTTGGGAAGTGCACCTTTTGCACCGATCGAGTATCTTTTCTTGGCTATGTTGTTACTCCACAGGGAATTGAAGTTGATAAAGCCAAGATTGAAGCTATTGAGAGTTGGCCGCAGCCCAAAACGGTCACACAAGTGAGGAGTTTTCTTGGCCTCGCTGGATTCTATAGGCGTTTTGTGAGAGATTTCAGCACCATTGCTGCACCTCTCAATGAGCTTACAAAGAAAGATGTGCCTTTTATTTGGGGTACCGCACAGGAAGAAGCCTTCACGGTATTGAAAGATAAGTTGACACATGCTCCTTTACTCCAACTTCCTGATTTTAATAAGACTTTTGAGCTTGAATGTGATGCTAGTGGAATTGGATTAGGAGGTGTGTTATTACAAGATGGCAAACCTGTTGCATACTTTTCTGAAAAATTGAGTGGGCCTAGTCTGAATTATTCTACTTATGATAAAGAATTATATGCTCTTGTTCGGACTTTAGAAACATGGCAACATTATTTATGGCCCAAAGAATTTGTTATACATTCTGATCATGAATCTTTGAAACATATTAAAAGTCAAGCTAAACTGAATCGTAGACATGCTAAATGGGTTGAATTTATTGAGACTTTCCCTTATGTCATTAAACACAAGAAGGGAAAAGAAAATGTTATTGCTGATGCATTGTCTCGTCGCTATACTATGCTTTCACAACTTGACTTCAAAATATTTGGTTTGGAGACCATCAAAGATCAATATGTGCATGATGCTGATTTTAAAGATGTAATGCAGAATTGTAAAGAAGGAAGAATGTGGAACAAGTTTGTCGTTAACGATGGATTTGTGTTTCGTGCTAACAAGCTATGCATTCCAGCTAGCTCCGTTCGTCTTTTGTTGTTGCAGGAGGCGCATGGAGGAGGATTAATGGGACACTTTGGCGTGAAGAAGACGGAGGACGTACTTGCTACACATTTCTTTTGGCCAAAGATGAGACGGGATGTTGAGCGTTTTATTGCTCGCTGCACTACATGTCAAAAAGCTAAGTCATGAATCAATCCTCATGGTTTATATATGCCTTTGCCTATACCTAGTGTTCCTTGGGAGGATATATCTATGGACTTTGTTTTAGGTTTACCTCGAACAAAGAAGGGGAGGGATAGCATATTTGTGGTCGTGGATAGATTCTCGAAAATGGCACACTTTATACCATGTCATAAAAGCGATGATGCTGTTAATGTTGCTGATTTGTTCTTTTGTGAAATTATTCGCTTGCATGGTGTGCCAAATACTATAGTTTCAGATCGTGATACTAAATTTCTTAGCCACTTTTGGAGATGTTTATGGGCTAAGTTGGGGACTAAACTGCTTTTTAGTACTACTTGTCACCCCCAAACTGATGGACAAACTGAAGTAGTCAATAGAACATTGTCTACTATGCTTAGGGCTGTTTTGAAGACTAATAAGAAAATGTGGGAGGAATGCTTGCCTCATATTGAATTTGCTTATAATCGTTCATTGCATTCTACTACTAAGATGTGCCCTTTTGAAGTTGTGTATGGTTTCCTACCTCGTGCACCTATTGATTTGTTGCCTCTTCCATCTTCGGAGAAGGTTAATTTTGATGCCAAAGAACGTGCTGAATTGATTTTAAAAATGCATGAGTTAACTAAGGAAAACATTGAGCGTATGAATGCTAAATATAAACTTGCTGGAGATAAGGGTAGAAAACATGTTGTGTTTGCACCTGGAGATCTTGTTTGGTTACATTTGCGTAAGGATAGATTTCCTGATTTGCGCAAATCAAAGCTAATGCCACGTGCTGCTGGTCCCTTTAAGGTGTTGGAGAAAGTAAATGATAATGCATATAAACTTGAGCTGCCTGCAGATTTTGGGGTTAGTCCCACTTTTAACATTGCAGATTTGAAGCCTTATTTGGGTGAGGAAGATGAGCTTCCGTCGAGGACGACTTCATTTCAAGAAGGGGAGGATGATGAGGACATCAATACCATTGTTACACCCACAGCCCCTACTACTACATATACTGGACCAATTACTAGAGCTCGCGCACGCCAATTAAATTATCAGGTACTTTCGTTTCTTGGTAATGATTCTAATGTTCATGAGAATATGATGCTGCCTAAATTGGATACATTTGTTTTGCTTACAAATGAAGGGCCTAGCTTGGAGAAGGATGGACATTGGAGCAAGAGCAAGCATGGAGATGATGCCATGCGCAAGGGGAACCAGAACGGAGTTACAAGTGATGATTTCAGGACTTTGAAGCCACCATAAGAGTGCATGAAGCCTTGGACGAAATATACAAGATGCCACTTCATAAATTTCGTCCAGAGGCTATTATAGGTGCTGCGTCACCTTTTTATTGGGCCAGGCCCATGTAATTTCGAAATACATAAGTATAGGCTATTTTTAGAGTCCGTATGTGTGGGGAAACAAGAGATAGGGTTGATTTCGGACCCCTCCACCAAGGGCCACGAAATTCCCCTCTCTTCCTCCATATATACAGCCCTTAGGGCACCGTTTAGACTTTGGGTTTTGTTTAGATTAAAAGTTCGCCATAGCTGCAACTTCGCGTACTTCATTTGTGTTCAACGACCAGACAAAGGCGTCACAGAACCCCACCTTGATCAATAAAGCTTTCATCTTATATTCGCAATATCCAGATTGCAATCTCAGTTTCTTGCTTGTTCTTCGTTTGCTCGCAGGAAACAGACCCTCGTGGTCAGGTTGATCGTGCTCCGGCGTGGTCAATAACCTCTCGGAGTTGGTTTAGCGATTGCTAAGGCGCGACGTCCTCGCACGTTCGTAGTCGGATCGTCAAAGTCGACTTCCACCAAAGCGAAATCCATCATCTCATCGAAAGACGGGACACCTTTGCCTCTATCACGTCTTTAGGGCAACACCCAACATGGCGGCCATCTTCTCCGAACACCCTCACATCGAGGGTCGCGTCGCCGTCATACTTGAAGTGGAGGGTGCACCGCCTGCCCAGCCCACGCGCACGGGAAAACGTTTGCCAGCGTCGGGCCAGGGCAACGTTGTCGGTGATGGAGATCTCCACCGCAACCCAGGAGGCCTTGCTGCAGCAGCCATCCGCCTGCAACCAGAGCCTGCCGGGGCCAGTGGCCGGCAGCTCACCGGCAAAGGAGCGAGGGAGCTAAAGCCTGTTGCCGGCCAGGTTATCCGACCACACAACAAACTCCGGCAGCACCTCCGCCAAATGGAAGCGTGGCCGGGGAGGCCACGCAGCCACGATGCCTTCCCCCACCAACTGGGCTGCCTCGACATGGGCGGCCACCACCGCGTGAAGGGCCACCGCCACGACCACGGGAAGCCACGACAGGGGTCGCGGGATGCTTGCGAGGACGACCGCGGCTGCGCTTGGGTGGAGGAGAGCCAGGCCCTTCCTGGCGAGCCTTCCCCTTCTCCACAGCCGAGAACCTTTTCACGGGCACGATGGGGGGGCGCTGCAAGCAGCAGGAGTGAGGAAGGAGAAGCGAGCAGGCGGAGCAAGAAGAGATGGGCGACGAGGGCTATCGCCCCTCTTCATTTATAGCCCAAGGGAGGCCAACCATCGGCTTCCATGATCGCAGGCAATGATGACTCTTTTTGCATGCAACAGGGACTCGTCAAATCTGGCAGTTGCCGAGGCAGCGTGGGGAAGCGGAGACGCCCACGTCAAATCCGTCGCCGCGCGGCAACCGAGGCTGTAGGCTGTTGGGGCCCGCGGCGCTCCGCACTTGCCCTTTGGCTTCGCTGCTAAGCAAAGCCCGAGCACGCCTTGGGCCCAGGGGCTACTGTTGGCGTTCTGGGAATGGGGGTCCCCAGACTTGCCTGCCTACGGCCTGCAGCGTGGCACAATCGGTGGCCCAGTACGGCCCGTCATCATCAACCAAACACTCAAGACCCTCGCGAGGGGCCAAGCCTCGCGGGGCGGATGACACAAGTCCTCCTCAGGAGTGGCCTTGCCAGGCAGGCTCGCGAGGAGGCGGAGAGATCAAGGCAAGGGGTATCTCGCGAGGTGCCCATGACACAAGCCATGACGGTCAAGGCCAGGTGGGCGCCAGGCGGGCGCCAGGCGAGGGCCAGCCCGCACAATGTTCTCGTTTCCTCTTTGGTGCAAAGGAGGCAAGCGCAGGTGCGGAGTACCGATGCATCAGGCAAAGGTTTCCATATCGGTGCAACAAGACCAAGACCAGCAGGACGGCAGGACGGAGGTCATCGTGGAGCCCAAGACGGCGTCATCACCAGCACCTTTGGCAGGCGAAGACCACCTTTAGTCAGGATAACTTGTACTAGCTGTCCCCTTTCAAAATGGTCGTTGTTGGATCCCTTCCCGCTCAATATTTGGGAAGAGGACCAGGGCCTCTATAAATAGGGCTAGCCACCACCGTAGAAGGGGATCGAATCCTTACGAGGCAGCACACCACACCAGCTCAAGAACACCTCTCCACGCGAGGTTGTTCTTCCCTTGTACTGTTCATCATCAGCCCAAGAGGCAATCCACCACCACACATAGGAGTATAGGGTATTACACCACAAAGGTGGCCCGAACCTGTATAAATCTGTGTCTGTTGTGTTGTTCATCGATCTAGCTTAGGGATCACGGCGAGGCTGAGACCGAGATTCGGTAGGAGGAGATCTTTGTGCGCACCCCAGTGTTTGAACCTTAAAGGTTTTGCTGGAACCCGATATTCGACAGCGATCCCATAACCTTCCCTTATTGGAGGCATCGGCGAGAGGCATCACAACAGACCCAGCTAGGGCCTTCCCATAAAAGGCAAATGTGGCTGCACTGGAGAAAGCTCGATTTGGTGGCACTATGACTCGATCCCATCGATGATGGAGGAGGTTTATTATTAAGTCATATTATTATATTTTCCACCATTATCAACATTATGAGCATATTTAACAAGTATGTGACAATGAGCATGCAGCATACAAATGCATTAACAAATACCAAGCTTCTCAAGTGAACAGCTATAGCATATGAAACATGACCATACCAGGTACTAGTATATTGACAAGGTAATAGAAACACCATGGCATCAAGGCTACTAACATGAATCAAAGCAGAGGCATGATATTATCAACAACAACATCCAACTAGCATGTCCAAAGATATCATGAAAGCACAAGCATGCAAGGCACACAACACAAATATAAAGCCTGACTGAAATAACGGCAGATGAAATAGGCAAGAAACTACTACAACTAAACACACCCACGAGGTACAAGCAAAGTCAACATGCAAGTTCGGGGCTCATGATAAGAGGTTGGCTCGCCTGGGGGTTGAGGAATACTCCGTAACTGAATGTGATCACCTCGCGTAAAAATTTGCAAGAGAGGGGTTCTCTCTCTAAGGGGCTGGATTAGGCCAAGGGAAAAATGGGTATTTTCAGATTGTGCAAAGATGAAGAAAGTAGTCCCATCGAAAACATCTCGATGAACAGAGAACGTGGGAGTTTGAATCACCTCAATCCGAGTCACGGTTGAAAAGTTGTGGCCGTTCGTTTGATAAGTAGAAAACAAACATAATCTGTTCATTTTTGCTACTAACGGGTGAACGTTCACAATATAACCAGTTTGGCCGGCGGGCTAGGCAAAAATCACATTCTCCAGAGTACGCCTTCATGAAGAGAAAGCGTATTCCAGCCCAAGGTGTAGCAGAATACGCATCGCCTAGGGAAAACGTAAACGGCTGAAGCTGTCTCCACTTATCCGACATGGACAGCTGGGCCACGCCCTCCTCTCGCTGACAAGTGGGGCCCGCAGCTCCTTTTCTCTCCTCCTCTCCTCATTCTTCCTCCTCTTCTTGTCCCAACTCGGTGGCAAGGGAGTCCGGCTCCGGCGCGGTCCTGACGCTCCGGCGAGCAGCTTGACCAGGAGATGGCGTGCGTGAGGTCGCCGGGGAGCACCGCCTCCATCTGCAGTGGTCCGGGCAGCGGGGGTGGCTGGAAAGCGCGATGTCAAGTTGAACCAGAGGGCGGCGGAGTTGAGCAATTTGATGGCTCTGGTGGGGGCAATGGATGGGCGGCGGGTCCAGGAGGACCGCCGATGGTGCGGTGGTTCGCCGGGGGTGGAAGCATATAGGGGGAAGCGCTCTATGGTTTCGACCTCAAGGGGAACCGAGGCGGCGGCCATGGCGATGGCGGGGGTCGGGGAGAGCTGCTCGCGGACAACGTCAAGGTGGAGCATTTGGACATGCTGAGACGAGCCAGAACCGGTCGGAGCTGCTCTGTCGATGCCAACAGTGGCTAGACCACCGTTTTGGCCGGTATCCAGTCGTGATCACCACGGACACGACGTGCTTTGGCCTCCTACTTCGTGCCAAACCATGTCAGCGGTGGAGTCCTTCCACGATGCATTAAAACGGAGGTGATGGCAGGGGAAGAGGCACAGAGATTAGAGAGAACCAAGCTCCACAAGTTTGTTGTAGCAAACTTGACCGCATCTTTGTGATCAACCCAGTGAGGTTTAGAGAGGAACCTGATGTCTGGGAGGATTAGGCTAGTAAGGACTACAGTGCTGCTAAGTTGGAGGTGATTTGGATCAGTATTTAACATAGTTGCAGTACAACTACTAAACCTGGTCCAGAAACTAAATGAGCAAGAAGCACTCACTAGAAGTGTTGGATGGGGCTACAACTTGGCAAATCTTGATGATTTGGACATAGGTAGATGCTGTAGAAAGATCATACCAAATGGACTCATCGAAATAGTACTTGTTTCACAAACATCTCCTCTGTCCAGAAACTTGGGAAAATTCTAGGAAAATATTGACTAAATGGAATGAGCCAAACTCTTGTGGAGGTGTGTCATATGGATAGGATAAGGCATAGGAATATTTTCGGCCATAATGGATGAAGATAAAATATACTTGCTTCACAAACTAAAAATTTGGACATAAACCAAGAATTACTCATGTTCTCACATAGTTCAATGGAATGAGCTGAATTTTGGTGGAGGCTAATGATTTGGGATGCTTGAGAAGCTGGCAATGTTTCATCCCATTTGGAAACTCTATGAAGGTACTTCCATCACAAATTTGCAATCTGGTCAAAAATTTAAAAATTGCACAAGAAGCTAGGATGAAGGGATTGAGCTGATCTTTGGTATACATGGGTGATTTATCAATGTTAATCACCCTACCAAATTGCGGCTGAATTGTAATTTGGAATAAAGCACTTCCTTTGTAAAATTTTCGAGAAGACAGAAACTTGCATTGGATCATGTGCCCAATTTTTGAACTGTGGAACATGAGATTTGGATCGAACTAGTGATTATATAACAAGCACAAGGTCGAAAATTTATGTGGGAATTTTCTCTGTTATAAAAATGGTAGTTCCTTTAGAAAATGGCAGAATTGGAATATTGGCATTAAATAGGAAAAGGGAATTTTCCATATTTAATTATGGCCAACATTTTTGCCACAGCTTGGATTAGGCATAAATATCAACTCCACTAATTCTCATAAATTTAGGAGATGGCTAGCTATGCCTTTGGATTTTATGCCTCCAAAAGGTATGAAATGGAATAAAGCACAAATGACAAGAATTCTCAGAGTAATACAGCAAACTCAGGAGAAAGATTTTGAAAATGATTGCCAGGAAGGAATAACAACACAAAAATTGATAACCCAATTTTGGGGCTGTTACAAACTTTCCCCCCTTAAAAGAATCTCATCCTCGAGATTCCTAGGGTTACAGCACAAATGAAAAGATAACCACTCCGAGGAAAAACGTCTAGGTGAATTTTTAACCCTTCGGTCAGATTCAAAACGAGTTGGGGGCGCCGATAATTGGTACACCTAGGAAGAGATATGGCAAACATGGGTTTTTCCACGGCTAGGGGCACTCGAGATCAAACTCCCCCAAAATAGCTAGATGCACCCCAGTGAACAGTGGTTTCACCTGCTGACACGTGGGTCCAGGGCCCACTGGCGGCCTCCATCTTCTACCTCCGGCTTGCTGCTTCTTCTTTGATGCTGCTCCGCGTGCGGATTGGCATAGCGCGCATCTAGCTCCTATGGCAATGAGGACCCTAGTGCCGTAGTGCGCGGCGTGCACGACGCTGGTGCAGCGATCACTCACGTCGCGGGAAAGCACCTTGTTGGCACTGCTCGCGGATTTGCCTCCTGGACGCCGGTGATCGGGCGATGAGAAGTTCTCCTAGACCTCGCTCACCGTACACCGGAGTTGGGCTATAAAAGACGGCAGCGCGCCTCTTCTCCAACTCACAAACACAATGCCGCTCTACTACCTCTTTAGTTTGGACGGGATCGAGCCGAGCTCCTTTGGCGAAGATGTGATGCGGAGCATCCCTCGACTACTCGCACCGACACTCCATCACCAACACAAGCTCCAAGTGGACCAATGACACGAGCACGTGCACGCGCTATCGAGAACGAGGTTGATTCTCTCCTCTTCGAGTTCCGCTCGGTTTCACAAGAGAGTTGGATTCTACCGTCATCGGAAACATTGTGCATGCTTAGGTACCAAGAAGATGATGATGAGAAGGAGAAGACGGAGACTCAAGTGAGCACGAAGCAAGGGAAAGAAGAGAAGGAAGGAGAGAACGAGAAGAAGGAAGAAGGAGGAGAAGGGGCAAAACCCCTTGGACATCCGGGGTGCCCGGCCACGGCAGCCCCGGGTGCCCGGCCTCTATCTGGGCCATGCCCCAGCCGGCCCCGGGTGCCCGGCCTCTACCTGGGCCATGCCCCAGCCGGCCCCGGGTGCCCGGCCTCTACCTGGGCCATGCCCTAGCCGGCCCCGGGTGCCCGGCCCCTCGCCTGGGCTCAGCCCAACCGGGCCCGGGTGCCCGGCCAACCGGCCCCGGGTGCCCGGCCCTCGTCCAGCCGCCCGCTGGGAGCCACACCGGGTGACCGGGCTTGGCGCCCAGGGTGCCCGGCCCCTCGCCCGCATGCTCCTGTACTAGCCGGGTACCCGGCTCCTTCCCCTCTGGGTGCCCGGCCCCGCCTGGGCGCAGCCCTTGACCGGTCCGGGTGCCCGGCCGGTTCCACCCCGGGTGCCCGGACCCTTTCTCGTGGCTACGCGTTTTTAGGGACTTTTTAGTCCTTTGTATCCCCTCTCCCTAATATTTCGTCCCTAGACTATATAAGTGGAACTCCTAGGTCATTTGTGGGTTAGCAAAGATTAGACTAATCATTGTGAGCCTTTGCTCCTTGTATCCCCTCCTCTTAGGAGCTCAAGGCCCCACCTTGGGAAGAATCCATAGGATTATCAAGGCCTCCTCTTGGAGAAGATCATCAATACCTCACATAGTGGGAAGAATTTACCAAGTGCTACTCTCCTTGTATTGATCTTGTAATCATGTGGATCTTATGTGTGCCACTCTAGTGGATGTGATACTTGGTTTGTTTGAGAGATTTTGTTCTTGGTGTTCTTGGTGTTCTTGAGTTTTTCCTCCTTTTCCCCCCTCCAAGAGTGAAAAGATACTTCCTAGGGTTTGACCCTACAACATCTTGGTATCATGAGCAAGGTTTATTCACATCTTGGAGTCCCATCCCCCCATTTGCTAGCTTGATTTTGTTGTTTTTTGTCCAAATCTGAAAATCCCCACAAAAATAGCCCCAAAAATTTTTCTTGCAATTTGTTGGATCTTGTGAGATTTGGTTGTTTTGGTCCATGGATTTGATGTTTGGCAAGTGGATCTAGCCCCTCCCCAACAATCCCCACCCTTCCCACCATGAAATCCACCGAATTTGGCCTTTCCCCCAAAATTTCTGCCCAAATCGGCCACCACCGGGTGCCCGCACCTCAAACCACCGGGCACCCGCACTGCGCCCAGCTAACCCCGGGCACCCGCACCTCACACCCCCGGGTGCCCGCACCCCCCGAAATCATCCCATTACCAACACCATTTTGGCCATAACTTCCACCTCCCAAGCCCGTTTTTCGTGTTCTTTAGCTCGTTTAGAAGCCCTTGACATCCCCCATCCACTCATCCCACTACCACCACCATTAACCCCCATCCAAAGATCATCACAAATACACCCACCTTCTGCATTTGACCGGTTTTGTGTTGCCATTTGCTTTTCCTAAGGTGTTTCGGCTACTTAGGAGCGTGTGACATCTTCGGCACCATCATCGACTCGGAGTCATCTTCATCGCTAACCGTAAGAAAGGACAGTAACCTCGACGACACTTACTCCTTACCTTGCTTTTGCATTGATAGCCCGAGCCACTTTGCGTCGCTTACCCATTGAGACTAGCAAGTTGAGAATTGCCGGGCCACGCTATTGTGCACCGTAGTGATCGTATCATCTTAGTGCCATAAGTCTCTCCCGTGCATACCACTTCAAGCCCCTCAAGACGGTGATGCACTTCGACAAGCACAAGAGCAACATGAAGCACAAGCCCTTGACCGTGAAGCTCAAGCACTTGAAGCACAACAAGCTCTACGCGAGGCTACTAGAGCCATTGAAGTCCGCAACCGCCAAGTGCGAGAACAAGAGGAAGCGCTTCGATACAAGATACAAGAAGAAGCCGCCCGACACGAAGAAGAACCAGAAAGGCGCAACCAAGCGCACATTCCTCGACCTCCTCCAAGACAAGAGCGACACCAAGTGGAACAAGTGCTTCAAGATCCTCCTCCACGCCAAGAGCGACATCATGAGGAACGAGCATTTGAGGACTTTCCAAGGCAAGAGCGATATCACAACCGCTATCAAGATGAAGAACTCCGCTACGGCAAGCTCAAGTTCACCATGCCAAAGTTCTCCGGAAGCAATGATCCCGAAGAATACCTCTCTTGGGCATTGAAGGTGGACAAGATTTTTCGCCTCCACAACTACGATGAAGAAAAGAAGATAGCAATGGCCTCCCTCGAGTTCCAAGACTACGTCCTCATTTGGTGGGAACAAGTGATTGAGCGACGACATACAAGAGGCGAACCACGAATCACAACTTGGGAAGCTATGAAGGAAGTCATGAGAGCCCGCTTTGTGCCTACTCACTACACTCGAGATCTTTTCAAGAAGTTGCAACTCCTCAATCAAGGCACCAAGACAGTGGAGGAATGCTACCAAGAAATGGAGATTGCCATGATACGAGCCAATGTCAAGGAAGATGACGAGCAAACAATGGCACGCTTCTTGAACGGCCTCAACCACCCAATCAAGCGGATCGCCGACTTCCAACCATACTCCAACCTTCTTGAGCTACTTCATCAAGCGACCAAGGCCGAGCGACAAGTGCAAGATGACTTCAAATACGCCAATTACTCGTCCAAGACCTATGGCTCGTACTCTCAAGCTCCCGCGACTTCGGCACCTCCTACATCAACTCGAGCATTACCAAGTACCGGCGACAAGTCAAGTTCCAAGCAAGTGGAACCTTCCTCGACTCGTCCTCCGGCAAGCACCTACAAATCCAAGACTCCTTCATGTTCGCCGCCTCCCGATGATCCCGTCAAGACAAGTTCAATCAAGTGCTTCACATGTGGCGGCCGAGGCCACAAATCCTTCCAATGCAGCAACAAGCGAATGATGATCTTCAACGATGACGGCACATATGACTCAATGAGTGAAGAAGAAATGGAAGCCATTGAGCACGTGGCCATGTATCGGCGCGTGAATGAAGATGAAGATGACCAAGTCTTTTGTGACAATGATTCAAGTCCCTCTCTCGTGGTCTCCAAGGTCTTGATGGTCCAACACCACCAAGAAGAAGACCAACGGTGCCACATCTTCCACACCAAAGCCGGCATCAACGGAAGGTCCGTCAAGGTCATCATCGATGGAGGCAGTTGCCATAATTTGGCGAGTGAAGAACTATGCTACAAGCTTCAATTGGTCAAGAGGAAGCATCCGCACCCTTACAAGGTTCAATGGCTAAGTGACTCCGGCACTATCCGAGTTGAGCATACGGTCCAAGTCTCCTTCAAAATTGGTGCATACGAGGACACTTTGGAGTGTGATGTGGTCCCAATGACCGTTTGCCACCTCCTTCTTGGTCGACCATGGCAATTCGACCGTGGTGTTATCCACAATGGGCGTACCAATCACTATAGCTTCAAGATGAAAGGGAAGGAATATGTGCTACGACCTATGTCTCCTAGTCAAGTGATAGCCGACAAACAAGCCACCCACCATGGAGAGAAGAGTGAGAAAGTGAGCCACCCAAACGTGAGTGAGAGCCACAAGCCAAACTTGAGCGCCTCTTCACCTAGAGAGAAAAACCTCATACTATTTGCCACAAAAAGTGAGATGAGAGAAGTGTGTGAGAACCCATCGAGTGTGATGCACTTTGTCCTCGTGTACAAGGATGGAGAACCAAAAACTAACACCGCTCACGAGCTACCTTTGGTGTTTCAATCTCTTTTGCTGGAATTTCAAGATGGTTTCCCCGATGAGCTACCTCCGGGTCTCCCTCCTCTTCGAGGCATTGAGCATCAAATCTACCTCGTCCCCGGAGCTCCTCTTCCAAACAAGGCTCCCTACCGCGGCAACCCTGAGGAGACAAAGGAGATTCAACGGCAAGTACAACAACTCATCGATAACAGTCATGTACGTGAAAGCTTAAGCCCTTGTGCCGTTCCCGTTATACTTGTGCCCAAGCAAGATGGTAGCTTTCGCTTGTGTTCCGATTGTAGACCCATAAATGCTATCACCGTTCGCTATTGGCATCCCATTCCTCACGTAGATGATATGCTTGATGAACTTAGTGGAGCCAACTTTTTCTCAAAAATTGATCTTAAAAATGGCTATTATCAAATCCGCATACAAGAGGGTGATGAATGGAAAACCACTTTCAAAACCAAATTTGGCTTATATGAATGGTTAGTCATGCCTATGGGTTTATCGGAAGCTCCCAGTACTTTCATGCGTCTCATGCATCATGTACTTCGCCCTTATATTGGAGTCTTTGTTGTGGTTTACTTCGATGATATTCTTGTGTTTAGCAAAACCATGAAAGAGCATCTTAATCATGTTAGGGCTGTTTTGCAAACACTTCGCAAGGAAAGTCTTTATGCCAACATGAAAAAGTGCACATTTGGTGTGGACAAAGTGGTTTTCTTGGGTTTTGTTGTCTCTTCCAAGGGTGTCCATGTTGATGAAACTAAAATTGAAGCAATTAAAAATTGGCCCCAACCCACCAATTTGCAACAAGTGCGAAGTTTTCTTGGTCTTGTGGGTTTTTATCGGCGCTTTGTGAAAGATTTTAGCACTATCGCCGCTCCTTTGCACGCTTTGAGCAAGAAGAATGCTCCTTTTGTTTGGGGACCTTTGCAATCAACCGCTTTTGATGAGCTCAAATCTTTGCTTACACATGCTCCGATTCTTGCTTTACCTAACTTTGACAAAAGTTTTGAGGTTCATTGCGATGCAAGTGGTACCGGAATTGGTGGAATTTTGATGCAAGAAAAATGAGCTATTGCTTATTTTAGTGAAAAACTTTCCGGTGCTCAACTTAACTATCCCATATATGACAAAGAATTGTTTGCATTAGTGCGTGTGTTACATGTGTGGGAGCATTACCTTAGATCACATGAGTTTGTAATACATACCGATCATGAAACACTTAAATACCTCAAAGGTCAAACCAAGTTGAATAAACGGCATGCTAAATGGAGTGAATTCATTGAATCTTTTACCTATGTGATAAAGTACATTAAGGGCAAAGAAAACGTGGTGGCGGATGCCCTTTCCTACAAATGCATGTTACTTACTCAAGTTGAATTGAATGTTATAGGACTTGATCATATCAAAGATTTGTATGATGGTGATGTGACTTTTGCTACTCCTTACGCTAAGTGTGTGACGCATACTTCTTGGGAACGATATTATATCAAAGATGGTTATCTTATGAGAGCTATCAAACTATGCATTCCCAAGTCCTCTTTTCGTTTGCTCCTTTTGCAAGAGGCTCGTGGAGGTGGACTCATGGGACACTTTGGACGCGACAAGACTTTCGCCACGCTCTCCAAGAACTATTATTGGCCCAAGATGTTTCGTGATGTTGCCCGCTTCACCAACCGGTTCTCTACATGTTGCAAAGCTAAGTCACACTCTCAATCCCATGGTTTACATATGCCTTTACCTATCCCACATCACCCTTGGGAAGACATTAGCATGGATTTTGTGCTTCGATTACCTAGAACTCAAAATGGCAAGGATTCGGTTTTTGTTGTTGTGGACCGTTTCTCTAAAATGGCTCATTTTATCCCATGCAATAAGATAGACGATGCTTCACACGTTGCCAATATCTTTTGTAGGGAAATCTTGAGGTTGCACGGCGTGCCAAAGACAATTGTGTCGGATCGAGACGTCAAGTTCTTAAGCTACATTTGGAAGACACTATGCGCCAAGCTCGGGATCAAGCTACTATTCTCCACAGCAGACCATCCTCAAACCGATGGCCAAACGGAAGTCACCAACCGGACGCTTGTGACTCTTCTACGTGTGTTGATCAAGAAGAACATCATGGAGTGGGAGGAGTGCCTACCAATCGCTGAGTACGCCTACAATCGTGCAAGACACTCTACAACCGGCAAGTCCCCCTTCGAGGTCGTCTACGGTTTCAACCCTTTGTCGCCATTGGACATCCTTCCTCTACCGCTTCAAGAACGAGCCAACATGGACGCAAGTACAAGAGCCGTCTACCTCAAGAAGATGCATGAAGAAACACGTTCCACGATCGAGCGCCAAGTGCAACGCCTCTCTGCCAAGCTCAACCTCAACAAATCTCCGATGGTGTTCCAACCGGGTGATCAAGTATGGATACATCTCCGCAAAGACCGCTTCCCCAACGAACGCAAGTCCAAGCTACTACCACGAGCCGACGACCCATTCAAGGTGATCGCACGCTACAATGACAACGCCTACAAGGTCGACATCCCACGCGACAAGTACACCGCTAGCGACATCTTCAATGTCAAAGACTTGGCCAAGTACCATGGTGATGAAGAGCACGATCCGTGGACGGATCTCTCCCAAGGGGGGGAAGATGATGCGGAGCATCCCTCGACTACTCGCACCGACACTCCATCACAAACGCAAGCTCCAAGTGGACCAATGACACGAGCACGTGCACGCGCCATCGAGAACGAGGTTGATTCTCTCCTCTTCGAGTTTCGCTCGGTTTCACAAAAGAGTTGGATTCTACCATCATCGGAAACATTGTGCATGCTTAGGTACCAAGAAGATGATAATGAGAAGGAGAAGACGGAGACTCAAGTGACCACGAAGCAAGGGAAAGAAGAGAAGGAAGGAGAGAACGAGAAGAAGGAAGAAGGAGGAGAAGGGGCAAAACCCCCTGGACATCCCGGGTGCCCGGCCACGGCAGCCCCGGGTGCCCGGCCTCTACCTGGGCCATGCCTAGCTAGCCCCGGGTGCCCGGCCCGTCACCTGGGCTCAGCCCAGCCGGCCCCTGGTGCCCGGCCAACCGGCCCCGGGTGCCCGGCCCTCTCCCAGCCGCCCGCTGGGAGGCACCCCGGGTGCCCGGGCTTGGCGCCCTGGGTGCCCGGCCCCTTGCTCGCATGCTCCTGTACTGGCCGGGTGCCCGGCCCCTTCCCCGCCTGGGCACAGCCCATGACCGGTCCGTGTGCCCGGCCGGTTCCACCCGGGTGCCCGGACCCTTTCCCGTGGCTACGCGTTTTAGGGACTTTTTAGTCCTTTGTATCCCCTCTCCCTAATATTTCGTCCCTAGACTATATAAGTGGAACTCCTAGGTCATTTGTGGGTTAGCAAAGATTAGACTAAACATTGTGAGCCTTTGCTCCTTGTATCCCCTCCTCTTAGGAGCTCAAGCCCCCACCTTGGGAAGAATCCATAGGATTATCAAGGCCTCCTCTTGGAGAAGATCATCAAGACCTCACATAGTGGGAAGAATTTACCAAGTGCTACTCTCCTTGTATTGATCTTGTAATCATGTGGATCTTATGTGTGCCACTCTAGTGGATGTGATACTTGGTTTGTTTGAGAGATTTTGTTCTTGGTGTTCTTGGTGTTCTTGAGTTTTTCCTCCTTTTCCCCCTCCAAGAGTGAAAAGATCCTTCCTAGGGTTTGACCCTACAACAAGATGTGTTCTTAGTGGCGTTGTAGCGGTTCCTAGCTGCGATGATGGGCATGCTGATCAGCTCGTCGATCCTGCTGGTGATACTCATCAGGAATGAACGAGCCTGGGGCAACGCACGACTAGGTGTTGTGGCTCGAGGTGTGGAAGAAGATGGTGCATGGGGTGGTCCTCCGCCATGTCTTATTCTCTGTTGCTTCGCGCAGGCGGAGTAATCGTCGTGCTGTGGTGGAGCGGTAGTGGCGACCTGCCTGCGCCATGCAAGGTAGTGACGGTGGTGGTGCGGTTCGGATGCAGGTGAGGTGGCTGCACCAGCTAAGGAGTCATACTAGGGCACGGGGAAAATTTCGCGGATCGCTACACGAAATGTAGGCATTGAGGTAGAATCAGAGCTGAAATCTGTATCGGGGAGTTGTATTGGATCATGTGAAATAGAGTTGGCAGTGTTTCTTTGGAATTGGGACTAACGAAACAGAATAGGGGATGAGAAATGGCCAGATTGAAATCCCTCTTTGAGGCACTGGTTTGAAAATCTGGCACACGGAGTATTCACAGATAGAGATCGGGAGGTGACTTTGCATTTCCCGAGTACTGCGCAAATGTACTCGTTGGTGAACCGGGTATGAGTGCAGGATGCAGTGCAGTCTAAACTAGCAAACAGACAGATGCAACATACATGCAAAGGAAAAACACACCACACAAATCATACTAAGGTGTTTTAATGCTAGTGGGTATATGTACTCCTGGTATACGTATACCTACACCAGCGCGCATTTTATTATAGACTCGCGACGAGTCAATGTTGTTTTTAGTGTATGTGCTCCACTGATTAAAATCTTGTTAGCAACATAGTGCCAACCCTGTCAAACATTTCTGCTTGACAGAGAGACAAGCAAAAACAAAAACAAAAAGCAAGGAAGCATACATAAAACATAGCATACGGGTTACAAACAGTACAAACATACAACAAAGCACGAACATGCTATGCGCTAAACGAAACAACTCACTCCGGGATACATGGTTCTATCCTCATATCAGGATGAACCGACGGACCGACCTACTTGCAGAAACACCTAACTGTGTGACTAAGGTCATGCTAAGGACTAGCCTAGCTGGGGCTCTCCTGGGGCACGAAGACTGAGCCACTCTCCATCTTCATCGTCGAACACTTCTATTGGTTGGGGCTCTACTGCTGCGGGTATGGCTGAAACTAATCCAAGCAAATGCAACTAGTGGATCTAGTAAAGAGCCTTATCCAGGGTGATGATGTATGTCTTTGGCCATAGCACAGGCTGAGAAGGTACCACTGGGTTGGATGGCGTTGGGCGAATGACTTGAGATGCAAATTTACAAGCCTCACAATAAGCTTCCATGACAACTCGTACAACATCGCGGTCCAAGGATCTAAACTCGGCAAGCATCTTGGCAATCATCATGATCTGGGCAGTGATATATTGCACCAGGCGAGCGATTGTTGGGTCATCTCCCTAGATAGTGGGAGGAGGCTGAATTCCTTCTTCTGTCACAACAGCGAAAAAGCAGAACCCCCACCTCTCTGCCACTTGCGAAAACTTGGTTCGGAGGTATAGGATAGCCTCCACAGGAGTGGCCTGAATTACCAAATCAGTAGTGGGCATGGCTCTGCCCTGAAAAACCAAGGGCTGACCATCTGCCGCGGGACCTGGGCAGATGTGCACTCTTGCATCGTAGCGGTGAAGATGAGGGACGGGTGCCAATTGGAACACCAGGTAATCGGGGCTAGCATTACATCCAAAGGCTTTGGTGAGCATCTCAGTCAGAAGGGGTGGAAAGCCAGTATGGTTGGCGGCAAAGGTTCGAGTGCAAAACTTGGGAGCTTTGAGGACGCGAGTCATGAATGAAGAGTTACTAGCTAGGCTTCTCTACAGGGACATGGCTGACTAAGTGGTGAGTGATACTGCTAGCAGAAAGGGGATTTTATTGGCAGCTACGCGAACATGCCCTCATGGCGAGGCCCTTGTCCCTAAATGGTAAAGGGTAAGCAGTGCTACCGACCAGAAAGGATAGGGTTGCTATTCGATCCACGGATAACTAGGCGGGGACAACGGGGTGAGACGTGTCAGTCCCGACTGCGCCACCTGCTGATTAACAGTGGCCATGCTAGATGCCAGGGATGGGTAAAATCCCTTAGGGTCATTACGGGTTAGCAGTGATCTAATGCTAGGATAACCTATGCTAGCCTGACTGCTCTGATACCATCTCCTGTGACACCCCGATCCGCATGGAGCAGGGGCCTTCGCACGTCAGCCCAGGGTGACACCAGAAGCCCGACAGGTCCATGACAGAGCATTCCAGATACAAGAATATTCATCAAGTACATGTATATAAGATTACATCATTGATGAAGACAATCATCTGGCATAAACCTAAGGCTATTTAAATTGCGGTGGAAGTCTTGGTTTGGCAGCATATCGACTCTGGTTGGGCTCCACAACTCACAGGACTAGCAAGGTTATGGCCTAGCACGACGGAACAAGCATACAAATTGGGTACGACCTACAAAACTGGCATGACACGCCAGGCCAGTACATTGAATGTACTTGCAAGACAACCAAATACATAGCATCCAAACAAATAGATGATAGAGCAAGAACCAAGCGCTTGCAACAACCTATCTCATAGCAAAAACTAAGCATGGCATGATATTAACTAGAGACATGGATCAAAATAAGCATGAACAACATCAGAGCATCTACTAGCATGGCATTAACATGACATATTAAGAACATGCTTCTAACATGGTAACGACATAACATGGCATAGCATAGCATATCAAAACATGGCATAGTCTAGCAGTTCAATCAAAGCATGGCATGGCATCATGAAACTATGCTGAAAATAAACTACCATTTACCTCCCGTGAAGACATATTGTATTAACCTTATGCAACAATCTCACACCCTGCCATGGCTCCTCGGAGCAAACTCATGACTGACAGATACTATATCTTGTAATTGTATCAAAACATTACCGTGACTTCTCACGACTACTTCATAGTCCAAGCCAGCACATTCTTTATCGCACTTTAGTTATCACATTAGTTATTTCAGGTTTATCCCCTGTTTTGACCAAGACCCGATAGTGTGATCTACTATGAATTGTGCCCATGACCGAGGACGCGGCTATCGATAGATTAATCACACACTCTCTGCAGAGCTAGTGCACTTTACCCACACCACGGAACCCATGGCCTCGCACTCCCATTCGGGTGGACCAGCAGCGTTCCAACAAAACCGATCTATTGCCCATGACACTCTCTCGGCCACTCTGACCAACTCCCCTCTGGGTTAGGTCCTGGGTGGCCCCCGTGCCTACCAAAGGCATCAATGACCACCGTCGTGGAAAAACAAAAATGGTCCCAAACGGGGACACGAGCTCAAAAACCAAACCTCGCAACACAAGGCTTATGTCCGCCTACCTGATTAGGGTAGCACGCGCCCATAACCTTCCCTCGTTGGAGGCACCAGCGAGAGGCATGACAACAGACCCAGCTAGGGCCTTCCCATAAAAGGCAAATGTGGCTGCACTGGAGAAAGCTCGATTTGGTGGCACTATGACTCGATCCCATCGATGACGGAGGAGGTTTATTATTAAGTCATATTATTATTTGATACGTCTCCAATGTATCTATAATTTTTGATTGCTCCATGCTACTTTATCTACTGTTTTGGACTATATTGGGCTTTATTTTCCACTTTTATATTATTTTTGGGACTAACCTATTAACCGGAGGCCCATCCCAGAATTGCTGTTTTTTGCCTTTTTCAGTATTTCGAAGAAACAGAATATCAAACGGAGTCCAAACGGAATGAAACCTTCGGGATCATGATTTTCCAACCGAACGTGACCCAGAAGACTTGGACCCTACTCCAAGAAGTGCCAGAGGCGGTCACGAGGGTGGAGGGCGCGCCCCCTACCTCGTGGGCCCCTCGGAGCTCCACCGACGTACTCCTTCCTCCTATATATACCTACATATCCACGTATGATCAGAACAGGGGCCAAAAACCTAATTCCACCGCCGCAACCTTCTGTATCCACGAGATCCCATCTTGCGGCCTGTTCCGGAGCTCCGCCGGAAGGGGCATCCACCATGGAGGGCTTCTACATCAACACCATAGCCCCTCCGATGAAGTGTGAGTAGTTTACTTCAGACCTTTTCGGGTCCATAGCTAGTAGCTAGATGGCTTCTTCTCTCTTTTTGGATCTCAATACAATGTTCTCCCCCTCTCTCTTGGAGATCTATTCGATGTAATATTCTTTTTGTGGTGTGTTTGTTGAAACCGATGAATTGTGGGTTTATGATCCAGTATTATCTATGGAAAATATTTGATTCTTCTCTGAATTCTTTTATGTATGATTGAGTTATCTTTGCAAGTCTCTTCGAATTATCTGTTTGGTTTGGCCAAGTAGATTGTTAGTTCTTGCAATGGGAGAAGTGCATTGCTTTGGGTTCAATCTTGCGGTGTCCTTACTCAGTGACAGAAAGAGTGGCAAGGCACGTATTGTATTGTTGCCATCAAGGATAACAAGATGGGGATTTTATCATATTGCATGAATTTATCCCTCTACATCATGTCATCTTACTTAAAGCGTTACTTTGTTTTTAACTTAATACTCTAGATGCATGCTGGATAGCGGTCGATGAGTGGAGTAATAGTAGTAGATGCAGAATCGTTTCGATCTACTTGTCACGGACGTGATGCCTATATACATGATCATTGCCTAGATATACTCATAACTATGCTCAATTATATCAATTGCTCAACAGTAATTTGTTCACCCACCGTAGAATACTTATGCTCTTGAGAGAAGCCACTAGTGAAACCTATGGCCCCCGGGTCTATTCTCATCATATCAATCTATATCACTTTATTTACTTGCTTTGTTTTTACTTTGCCTTTACTTTTACTTTGCATCTATCTATCAAAAATACCAAAAATATTATCTTTATCAGATCTCACTCTCGTAAGTGACCTGAAGGGATTGACAACCCCTAAGCGTTGGTTGCGAGTTGCTATCGTGTTGTGCAGGTACGAGGGACTTGCGCGTGACCTCCTACTGGATTGATACCTTGGTTCTCAAAAACTGAGGGAAATACTTACGCTACTGTGCTGCATCATCCTCTCCTCTTCGGGGAAAACCAACGCAAGCTGGAGAAGTAGCAAGAAGAATTTCTGGCGCCATTGCCGGGGAGGCTTACGCAAAAGTCAACATACCAAGTACCCATCATAATCCCTATCTCTCGCATTACATTATTTGCCATTTGCCTCTCGTTTTCCTCTGCCCCACTTCACCCATGCCGTTTTATTCGCCCTCTCTTTCCCAATCTCCTCCTCTCTTTCCCGTTTGCCTTCTTCCCATATGTATCTTTGTTTGTGTTTCCTTGTGCCTTCCATATGCTTGCATCTTCGCTTCCTGAAAATCTATTGATATGGATCCACTTAAAGTGTTCTACTTGGATCATCTTCGATCCTTATGCGCTCGTGCTGAAACCCCAACTAGCCTAGTTGATGGGAAATCTTTAGATGAGCATGCTTATTTTGTGCATTATCATTTGTCTGAAAAGGGGAGACTCTAACGGTATCATATAAATAGGTTGCTATGCTATGCTTTGAATCTTTGTGAAATGTGTGATATTACTTGTTGCTCTAAGAACCCTAAAAAACACCTTCCCTACCTATGTGAGTTCAATAATAATGAAATCTTATCTTCTTATGCAAAGGGTGTTTATAGTTACTATGATATCGAACAAATTGAAGAATTTGTCGTTTTTAAGGGTGCTCATGAAGTTGCTTTTTTGATTGAAAAGTATGATTTTACTCTCAACAAATCTGAAAATTCCGTCATACTTAAATATTGCAATGAAAACCTTGCTCATAATGTCTATGTGCAAGAGTTTATTGAAAGAGTGACCGTTGCTTTGGAAGAAAATAATGATATGCATGAATCTATAGATGATGATGATTCCGATGATTTGATTGAAATATCCCTTGATGAACATGATGCTTGCTATCCTTGTGGCCATGATGCCAATATTTATGAAGATGAATTTGCTATAGTTCCTTATGTTAAACATGAGATCATTGCTATTGCGCCCATACTTGATAGTTCCTTTGATGAAAAGCATGATTGCAATGATTTTACTATAAATCCTCTTGATGCTAATTATGCTAATAATATGCAAAACCCTAAGCTTGGGGATGCTAGTTTTGCTATGCCTACTACTTGTTGCAATGATCATGATTGGGGTGATTCTTCTTTTGATCTTGTAAATTTATTTAAGTCCCATGATGAATATGAGATTGATAATAGTGTTTGCAATAATATTGAAAGTGGGTTTGGAAGAGTGTCAACTTTAGATCCCACATATTTGGATAACATTCAATCTTATGAAATTTTTGATAAAAGTGGGCTTGGAGAAATCATGACTTTAGTTAATGATAATCCCACTATTTTGGAAGAGTGTCAACTTTGCATAAATGTGGATCATGCTAAGAATATGTTATGTGATAGCTATTTTGTTGAATTTGCTTATGATCCTACATGTAATTATTATGAGAGAGGAAAATATGGTTGTAGAAGTTTTCATGTTACTAAATTACCTCTCTTCATGTTGAGATTGCTATCGTCACCTTCTTCTTCCTTGCATATGCTAGTTTTTGCTTGCCTTGCAAATTCATTTGCCTATAATATGCCTATGCATAGGAAGTATGTTAGACTTAGATGTGTTTGTCACATGCTTTATGATGCTCTATTTGTGCTTCAATTCTTGTCTTTCATGTGAGCATCATCAAAATCTCAATGCCTAGCTAGGGGCGTTAAACGATAGCGCTTGTTGGGAGGCAACCCAATTTTATTTTGTGTTTTTTGTTTTTTCTTCTGTTTAGAAATAAATAATCCATCTACCTTATGTTTGGATGTGGTTTTATGTTTTAATTAGTGTTTGTGCCAAGTAGGACCTATAGGATAACCTACGATGATAGTTGATTTGATTCTGCTGAAATACAGAAACTTTAGCGCTCACGAGATTACCTGCCATTTTTTACTGGAGAGTGCTGTTGCGTTGATTCTTTTTGCTGCTGATCAATAAACAAATTGTCCAGGACTTCCTATTTTTTTTAGAATTTTTAGTGTTCCAGAATTTTGCGTTAGTTACAGATTACTACAGACTGTTCTGTTTTCGACAGATTCTGTTTTTCGTGTGTTGTTTGCTTATTTTGATGAATCTATGGCTAGTAAATTAGTTTATAAACCATAGAAAAGTTGGAATACAGTAGGTTTAACACCAATATAAATAAAGAATGAGTTCATTACAGTACCTTGAATTTGTCTTTTGTTTTCTTTCTCTAACGGAGCTCACGAGATTTCTGTTGAGTTTTGTGTTGTGAAGTTTTCAAGTTTTGGGTGAATTCTTTTGATGGATTATGTAACAAGGAGTGGCAAGAACCTAAGCTTGTGGATGCCCATGGCACCCCCAAGATAATCCAAGGACACGAAAAAGTCAAAGCTTGGGTATGCCCCGGAAGGCATCCCCTCTTTCGTCCACTTCCATCGGTAATTTACTTGGAGCTATATTTTTATTCACCAACATGATATGTGTTTTGCTTGGAGCGTCTTGTATTATTTGTGTCTTTGCTTGTTAGTTTACCACAATCATCTTTGTTGTACACACCTTTTGAGAGAGCCATACATGAATTAGAATTTGTTAGAATACTCTATGTTCTTCACTTATATCTTTTGAGCTTGATAGTTTTGCTCATAGTGCTTCACTTATATCTTTTGAGCGTGATAATTTTTGCTCTAGTGCTTCACTTAGATCTTTTAGAGCACGGTGGTGTATTTTTTTTAAGAAACTTGATCTCTCATGCTTCACTTAGATTATTTTGAGAGTCGTTAATAGCATGGTAATTTGCTTAATGTTAATATACTTGGTATTCAAGATATGTGAAACTTTCTTTTGAGTGCGTTGAATACTAAGATAAGTTTGATGCTTGATAATTGTTTTGAGACATGAAGGTGATAATATTAGAGTCATGCTAGTTGAGTAGTTGTGAATTTAAGGAATACTTGTGTTGAAGTTTGTGATTCCCGTAGCATGCACATATGGTGAACCGTTATGTGATGAACTCGGAGCATGATTTATTTATTGATTGTCTTCCTTATGAGTGGCGGTCGGGGACGAGTGATGGTCTTTTCCTACCAATCTATCCCCCTAGGAGCATGCCCGTAATACTTTGCTTTGATAACTTCTAGATTTTTGCAATAAGTATATGAGTTCTTTATGACTAATGTTGAGTCCATGGATTATACGCACTTTTTCCCATCCTTCCATCATTGCTAGCCTCTCTAATACCGCTCACTTTTCGCCGGTATCATACACCCACCATATACCTTCCTCAAAACAGCCACCATACCTACCTATCATGGCACTTCCATAGCCATTCCGAGATATATTGCCATGCAACTTTCCACCGTTCCATTTATTATGACACGCTCCATCATTGTCATATTGCTAGCATGATCATGTAGTTGACATCGTATTTGTGGCAAAAGCCACCTTTCAAAATTCTTCCATACATGTCACTCATGTTTCATTGCATATCTGGTACACCACCGGAGGCATTCATATAAAGTCATATTTTGTTCTAAGTATCGAGTTGTAATTGTTGAGTTGTAAGGAAAAATAAAAGTGTGATGATCATCATTATTAGAGCATTCTCCCAAGAGAGGAAAGGATGATGGAGTCTATGATTCCCCTACAAGTCGGGATAAGACTCCAGACGAAAAAAAAGAGGCCATAAAAAAGGCCCAAATAAAAAAATGAGAGAAAAAGAGAGAAGGGACAATGCTACTATCCTTTTACCACACTTGTGCTTCAAAATAGCATCATGATCTTCATGATAGAGATTCTCTCATTTCGTCACTTTCATATACTAGTGGGAATATTTCATTATAGAACTTGGCTTGTATATTCCAATGATGGGCTTCCTCAAAATGCCCTAGGTCTTCGTGAGCAAGCGAGTTGGATGCACACCCACTTAGTTTCTTTTGTTGAGCTTTCATATACTTATAGCTCTAGTGCATCCGTTGCATGGCAATCCCTACTCACTCACATTGATATCTATTGATGGGCATCTCCATAGCCCGTTGATACGCCTAGTTGATGTGAGACTATCTTCCCTCTTTTTGTCTTCTCCACAACCACCGTTCTATTCTGATGAGGACATGACTACCTTGGATATGACCAAAAATATTGCATATATGCATATTTGTCAGGTGATTTCTAGTGCAAACTATTCAATAATCTATTTATGTTATCCAGAACAAAAATACTTCACACACTTTTGTGTTTTGTCTAATTGCAGGTGTATGGGACATTTGTACAATCCACATATGAAGATAAGGAAGAAAGAGATGTTTATTTGCTGTCCAAAAAGTTCTCTCACGTCACTTTTGGCCCAAGAGAAGATAGAGTCCAAGTCTCTCACGTTCTGGATTCAGATTCGGACTGCACAGACGTACCTGACTCAAAACGCACACAAGTTTTTCATACGGACTCCGAATTGGGTGATTCTTTTTTTGTTGGAAACTAGATTTCGTGCACTTTCCAACCCAATTGGAATCACCTTCAAATTCGTCCGGAGCGTTGAGTTGTGGACGAAACAATCTGATGCTGCAGCAGAATCCGAGTCAAACTACAAGTCCAAAGGTGTTACATCACCTCCACTTGGGCCCATTGGCCTTGTACGACCTAGATTTAGTTTTAGGCTGCCTTGGGACGTCCTCCCACCTCCTTGGCCGCCACCCCTTGCTCCTATATAAGTAGATCCATCTAGTAGCTTTTCCTGGGGATTTGTTTAGTTAAAAGTTAGCCATTGCAACTTCGTGTACTTCGTTTGTGTCCAACGACCAGACCAAGACCGCTTACGGATCCCCACCTTTATCAATACTTCATATATACTCGCAATATTCAGATTGCTTTTATCATATTCTTGCTTGTTCTTCGATTGCTTGCAGGAATAGACCTTCGTGGTCAGGTTGATTGTGCTCCGGCGTGGTCAATAACCTCTCAGAGTTGGTTTAGCGATTGCTAAGGCGCAACGTCGTGCACGTTTGTAGTCGGATCGTCAAAGTCATCTTCACCAAATCGATAGTTATCATCTCATCGAAAGATCGGGACACCCCCGCCTCTATCAAGTGGTATCAGTTTTCAGGTTGCTCGGTGAGATTTTACAGTTTTTCATAGTTTAGATCGCATCTGTCATTCATACCTACAGTCCATGATAAAGCCACAAAAAAAGTTAGATCTGTTCATCCTTTGTCCAAGCCAGTCTGAGCCTTTGCAATTTTCTATTCATTGCTTGCATAGTTGAATTATCGGTTGCATCGTCGTGTCAGTTGCTGGTCCTAGTGTCTAGTTCCTTTAGAGTTTCGAGTTCTGTTCACATTAGTCACGCCGCCGCTGCATCATTATCTCTTCCGCTGTCCACCACCCATCCATCAATTTCCACCACGTGCTACCCACCATTCATTGTCATAATAATAGTTGAGATCGTTCACATATTCACTTGATCCAATCTGCATCTTATCTAGTTTGTTTTGGAAAGAGGGAGAAAAAAACGAGAGAAAAAAAAGAGAAAAAAAAGTCAGAGAAAAAAAGGAGAAAAAAAAATCAAAAAAATCGGCACAAACTTTTTCAGAGGAAAGTTGGAGACAAAGTTGTTGTATATCCTGCTTGGCAGTTGTTTTTCATCATTATCTTCACTGCCGTTGTGATCTTCACTTATATCTTGCTGTCAAGAGCTACTTAGTATCCTTCATTGATGCTAGTTGTGCTACGCCGTGACCTCATTAGTGTTCTAGGCTCGCGTCTCTAGTCCGGTCTAGCCTAGGACCAGCACAGTACCGTCGTTGAGCGTTTATTCAACATTGCATCTTTGAATTGATTGTTGCTAATCTTTTGCTACCATATATAGCCAACCCAGCTCCACATATTTCTACACCGTGTATACGTACGCTCCCCTGGCAATCGCTTTACTCAATATTCGGAGTTACTTGACACCGCTGGTTGCCGATCACCGCCTGCTGCATGGTAAGAACTTGTAAGACATTGATATTTGCTTTACTGTGAGCGTTTTACCACCACATCCTAGTAGTTATAGGAACATTATTTTTGGGTTTTGTTTCTTGTTCTACTAATCATGACAGGATCCAGAGTCAATTCATGGGCTTTGTCGATCACGGGAGACGTGCCACCACCTTTGCAAATACCACAACCGTCACGAGAGGTGCACAAACATCCAAATGCACATGATCAGGTTAATGTATCTATACCACCATTTAATGGCCGTTTTAAACCTGCTTTATATATTGAATGGGAGTTCGACATAAAAAATATATTTGCTTCCCATAATTTCGATGAACATAAAAAGGTTAAGGTTGCGGTTGGTTCTTTCACTGGTTATGCTTTGGTTTGGTGGAGTGAATATTGTCGGTTACACCCTGATTATATACCTACTACTTGGGATGATTTGAAACTTGCCATGCGACATACTTTCGTCCCAGCTTATTATACTCGTGACATGATTAAGAAGTTGCAACACTTAAAACAAGGTAGTGAAACTGTAACAAAATATTATGATGATTTACAAACTACCTTGTTGCATTCCTCTTTAGAAGAAAGTGAAGATGATTTTATGGATAGATTTTGGGGAGGATTAAACCGTGATATTCAAGAGATACTAATTCATGAAGAGTGTTATCCTATGGACCATTTGTTTCATCTTGCTTGCAAAGCTGAACAGGAAATAAAACGACGTGTTGGCCACGAGGAGAACAAGCGCACGGTGCACATTCCAAGAGTTGATATGATTGTTCCTTCAACTACTAGGCATACTATGACAACCACATCCGTTGTTGTCAGGACTACATCACCTCCATCATGTGACACATCGCCCCCGAGAGTGGCTACATCATCTGAGTTGATCATAAGAGGTAATGACAAAGGTACTGATCTTCCATCTCTACATGAGAATGATGAATGCCTTGTCAATTTGAATGCACCATCTGATGAGCTACCCACTACTTTGATCACACCACCTATTTTAGAGGACTACGCTGATAATTTGACTTTGCCATGTGATCAAACAACTGAAATACCAACAATTTTGAGTGCACCCATTGAATTAACTATTGATGCAAAAGAACCAATGTTTAATCATTTTGATATGACCTCTAATCTTGGTGATGATTTTGTGTTGAATGACTTATTGCATGTTTGCTTATTTAAGCATGTTGTAGCATGTAAATTTGATGCAAGTAAGGTTTATTCACCAATGTTGGGATGGTTTAACGATGAACATTGTCAATCTTTTGAAATGAATAAGAGCTTCACTTATATGTGCAAACTGAGTTGCAATATTTTCATGCCTTCTACTTCTTGTGCTAATTTTTTGGCTTTAGATTTTATGAACTATGCAAGTTACTCATCTATTCATGTGTCATATATGCAAAAATCAAGGGAAGTAAAAATGGATGACATATACTGATGAGGACATGACTACCTTGGATATGACCAAAAATATTGCATATATGCATATTTGTCAGGTGATTTCTAGTGCAAACTATTCAATAATCTATTTATGTTATCCAGAACAAAAATACTTCACACACTTTTGTGTTTTGTCTAATTGCAGGTGTATGGGACATTTGTACAATCCACATATGAAGATAAGGAAGAAAGAGATGTTTATTTGCTGTCCAAAAAGTTCTCTCACGTCACTTTTGGCCCAAGAGAAGATAGAGTCCAAGTCTCTCACGTTCTGGATTCAGATTCGGACTGCACAGACGTACCTGACTCAAAACGCACACAAGTTTTTCATACGGACTCCGAATTGGGTGATTCTTTTTTTGTTGGAAACTAGATTTCGTGCACTTTCCAACCCAATTGGAATCACCTTCAAATTCGTCCGGAGCGTTGAGTTGTGTACGAAACAATCTGATGCTGCAGCAGAATCCGAGTCAAACTACAAGTCCAAAGGTGTTACATCACCTCCATGTTCTGGATTCAGATTCGGACTGCACAGACGTACCTGACTCAAAACGCACACAAGTTTTTCATACGGACTCCGAATTGGATGATTCTTTTTTGTTGGAAACTAGATTTCGTGCACTTTCCAACCCAATTGGAATCACCTTCAAATTCGTCCGGAGCGTTGAGTTGTGGACGAAACAATCTGATGCTGCAGCAGAATCTGAGTCAAACTAAAAGTCCAAAGGTGTTACATCACCTCCACTTGGGCCCATTGGCCTTGTACGACCTAGATTTAGTTTTAGGCTGCCTTGGGACGTCCTCCCACCTCCTTGGCCACCACCCCCGCCTCTATCAAGTGGTATCAGTTTTCAGGTTGCTCGGTGAGAATTTCCAGTTTTCCTAGATTAGATTTATTTTCTTACCTATTGTTGAAGAAAAAGCCGCAAAAAAGAGTTAGATCTATTCATCCTTGGTCCAAGCCAGTCTGAGCCTTTGCAATTTTCTTTTCATTGCTTGCATAGTTGAATTATCGGTTGCATCGTCGTGTCGAGTTGCTGGTCTTAGTGTCTAGTTCGTTTAGAGTTTCGAGTTCTGTTCACATTAGTCACGCCACCGCTGCATCATTATCTCTTCCGCTGTCCACCACCCATCCATCAATTTCCACCACGTGCTACCCACCATTCATTGTCATAATAATAGTTGAGATCGTTCACATCTTCGCTTGATCCAATCTGCGTCTTATCTAGTTTGTTTTGGAAAGAGGGAGAAAAAAAGAGAGAGAAAAAACGAGAAAAAAAGAGAAAAAAAGTCAGAGAAAAAAAGGAGAAAAAAAATCAAAAAAATCGGCACAAACTTTTTCAGAGGAAAGTTGGAGACAAAGTTGTTGTATATCCTGCTTGGCAGTTGTTTTTCATCATTATCTTCACTGCCGTTGTGATCTTCACTTATATCTTGCTGTCAAGAGCTACTCAGTATCCTTCATTGATGCTAGTTGTGCTACGCCGTGACCTCATTAGTGTTCTAGGCTCGCGTCTCTAGTCCGGTCTAGCCTAGGACCAGCACAGTACCGTCGTTGAGCGTTTATTCAACATTGCATCTTTGAATTGATTATTGCTAATCTTTTGCTACCATATATAGCCAACCCAGCTCCACATATTTCTACACCGTGTATACGTACGCTCCCCTGGCAATCGCTTTACTCAATATTCGGAGTTACTTGACACCGCTGGTTGCCGATCACCGCCTGCTGCATGGTAAGAACTTGTAAGACATTGATATTTGCTTTACTGTGAGCGTTTTACCACCACATCCTAGTAGTTATAGGAACATTATTTTTGGGTTTTGTTTCTTGTTCTACTAATCATGACAGGATCCAGAGTCAATTCATGGGCTTTGTCGATCGCGGGAGACGTGCCACCACCTTTGCAAATACCACAACCATCACGAGAGGTGCACAAACATCCAAATGCACATGATCAGGTTAATGTATCTATACCACCATTTAATGGCCGTTTTAAACCTGCTTTATATATTGAATGGGAGTTCGACATAAAAAATATATTTGCTTCCCATAATTTTGATGAACATAAAAAGGTTAAGGTTGCGGTTGGTTCTTTCACTGGTTATGCTTTGGTTTGGTGGAGTGAATATTGTCGGTTACACCCTGATTATATACCTACTACTTGGGATGATTTGAAACTTGCCATGCGACATACTTTCGTCCCTGCTTATTATACTCGTGACATGATTAAGAAGTTGCAACACTTAAAACAAGGTAGTGAAACTGTAACAAAATATTATGATGATTTACAAACTACCTTGTTGCATTCCTCTTTAGAAGAAAGTGAAGATGATTTTATGGATAGATTTTGGGGAGGATTAAACCGTGATATTCAAGAGATACTAATTCATGAAAAGTGTTATCCTATGGACCATTTGTTTCATCTTGCTTGCAAAGCTGAACAGGAAATAAAACAACGTGTTGGCCACGAGGAGAACAAGCGCATGGTGCACATTCCAAGAGTTGATATGATTGTTCCTTCAACTACTAGGCATCCTATGACAACCACATCCGTTGTTGTCAGGACTACATCACCTCCACCATGTGACACATCGCCCCCGAGAGTGGCTACATCATCTGAGTTGATCATAAGAGGTAATGACAAAGGTACTGATCTTCCATCTCTACATGAGAATGATGAATGCCTTGTCAATTTGAATGCACCATCTGATGAGCTACCCACTACTTTGATCACACCACCTATTTTAGAGGACTACGTTGATAATTTGACTTTGCCATGTGATCAAACAACTGAAATACCAACAATTTTGAGTGCACCCATTGAATTAACTATTGATGCAAAAGAACCAATGTTTAATCATTTTGATATGACCTCTAATCTTGGTGATGATTCTGTGTTGAATGACTTATTGCATGTTTGCTTATTTAAGCATGTTGTAGCATGTAAATTTGATGCAAGTAAGGTTTATTCACCAATGTTGGGATGGTTTAATGATGAACATTGTCACTCTTTTGAAATGAATAAGAGCTTCACTTATATGTGCAAACTGAGTTGCAATATTTTCATGCCTTCTACTTCTTGTGCTAATTTTTTGGCTTTAGATTTTATAAACTATGCAAGTTACTCATCTATTCATGTGTCATATATGCAAAAATCAAGGGAAGTAAAAATGGATGACATATACATATACAACATGTACATCTTGTCTCTTTTGTTAGCCACATTTCAGATTAAGCAACGCCGAGGACGGCTTTATTTTCAAGAAGGGGAGGATGATGAGGACATGACTACCTTGGATATGACCAAAAATATTGCATATATGCATATTTGTCAGGTGATTTCTAGTGCAAACTATTCAATAATCTATTTATGTTATCCAGAACAAAAATACTTCACACACTTTTGTGTTTTGTCTAATTGCAGGTGTATGGGACATTTGTACAATCCACATATGAAGATAAGGAAGAAAGAGATGTTTATTTGCTGTCCAAAAAGTTCTCTCACGTCACTTTTGGCCCAAGAGAAGATAGAGTCCAAGTCTCTCACGTTCTGGATTCAGATTCGGACTGCACAGACGTACCTGACTCAAAACGCACACAAGTTTTTCATACGGACTCCGAATTGGATGATTCTTTTTTGTTGGAAACTAGATTTCGTGCACTTTCCAACCCAATTGGAATCACCTTCAAATTCGTCCGGAGCGTTGAGTTGTGGACGAAACAATCTGATGCTGCAGCAGAATCTGAGTCAAACTAAAAGTCCAAAGGTGTTACATCACCTCCACTTGGGCCCATTGGCCTTGTACGACCTAGATTTAGTTTTAGGCTGCCTTGGGACGTCCTCCCACCTCCTTGGCCACCACCCTTTGCCTCTATCATATACATATACAACATGTACACCTTGTCTCTTTTGTTAGCCACATTTCAGATTAAGCAACGCCGAGGACGGCTTTATTTTCAAGAAGGGGAGGATGATGAGGACATGACTACCTTGGATATGACCAAAAATATTGCATATATGCATATTTGTCAGGTGATTTCTAGTGCAAACTATTCAATAATCTATTTATGTTATCCAGAACAAAAATACTTCACACACTTTTGTGTTTTGTCTAATTGCAGGTGTATGGGACATTTGTACAATCCACATATGAAGATAAGGAAGAAAGAGATGTTTATTTGCTGTCCAAAAAGTTCTCTCACGTCACTTTTGGCCCAAGAGAAGATAGAGTCCAAGTCTCTCACGTTCTGGATTCAGATTCGGACTGCACAGACGTACCTGACTCAAAACGCACACAAGTTTTTCATACGGACTCCGAATTGGGTGATTCTTTTTTTGTTGGAAACTAGATTTCGTGCACTTTCCAACCCAATTGGAATCACCTTCAAATTCGTCCGGAGCGTTGAGTTGTGGACGAAACAATCGGATGCTGCAGCAGAATCCGAGTCAAACTACAAGTCCAAAGGTGTTACATCACCTCCACTTGGGCCCATTGGCCTTGTACGACCTAGATTTAGTTTTAGGCTGCCTTGGGACGTCCTCCCACCTCCTTGGCCGCCACCCCTTGCTCCTATATAAGTAGATCCATCTAGTAGCTTTTCCTGGGGATTTGTTTAGTTAAAAGTTAGCCATTGCAACTTCGTGTACTTCGTTTGTGTCCAACGACCAGACCAAGACCGCTTACGGATCCCCACCTTTATCAATACTTCATATATACTCGCAATATTCAGATTGCTTTTATCATATTCTTGCTTGTTCTTCGATTGCTTGCAGGAATAGACCTTCGTGGTCAGGTTGATTGTGCTCCGGCGTGGTCAATAACCTCTCAGAGTTGGTTTAGCGATTGCTAAGGCGCAACGTCGTGCACGTTTGTAGTCGGATCGTCAAAGTCATCTTCACCAAATCGATAGTTATCATCTCATCGAAAGATCGGGACACCCCCACCCCTATCATATTCCTCATATAGTGCTATATCCATGGCTCACGCTCATGTATTGCGTGAAGATTGAACAAGTTTTGAAAATGTTAAAGTATGAAACAATTGCTTGGCTTGTCATCGGGGTTGTCAATGATTTAAATACTTTGTGTGGGGAAGATGGAGCATAGCCAGACTATATGATTTTGTAGGGATAACTTTCTTTGGCCATGTTATTTTGAGAAGACATAATTGCTTTGTTAGTATGCTTGAAGTATTATTATTTTTATGTTAATATGAACTTTTGTCTTGAATCTTTCGGATCTGAATATTCATACCATGATTAAGAAGATTTACATTGAAATTATGCCAAAGTATCACTCCGCATAAAAAATTCTTTTATATCATTTACCTACTCGAGGACGAGCAGGAATTAAGCTTGGGGATGCTTGATACGTCTCCAACGTATCTATAATGTTTGATTGCTCCATGTTACTTTATCTACTGTTTTGGACTATATTGGGCTTTATTTTCCACTTTTATATTATTTTTGGGACTAACCTATTAACCGGAGGCCCACCCCAGAATTGATGTTTTTTGCCTTTTTTAGTATTTCGGAGAAACAGAATATCAAACGGAGTCCAAACAGAATGAAACCTTCGGGATCGTGATTTTCCAACTGAACGTGACCCAGGAGACTTGGACCCTACTCCAAGAAGCGCCAGAGGCGGTCACGAGGGTGGAGGGCGCCCCACTGGGTGCGCCCCCTACCTCGTGAGCCCCTCGGAGCTCCAGCGACGTAATCCTTCCTCCTATATATACCTACGTATCCCCGTATGATCAGAACAGGAGCCAAAAACCTAATTCCACCGCCGCAACCTTCTGTATCCACGAGATCCCATCTTGGGGCCTATTCCGGAGCTCCACCGGAGGGGGCATCCACCACAGAGGGCTTCTACAACAACACCATAGCCCCTCCGATGAAGTGTGAGTAGTTTACTTCAGACCTTCGGGTCCATAGCTAGTAGCTAGATGGCTTGTTCTCTGTTTTTGGATCTCAATACAATGTTCTCCCCCTCTCTCTTGGAGATCTATTCGATGTAATATTCTTTTTGCGGTGTGTTTGTTGAGACCGATGAATTGTGGGTTTATGATCCAGTATTATCTATGGAAAATATCTGATTCTTCTCTAAATTCTTTTATGTATGATTGAGTTATCTTTGCAAGTCTCTTCGAATTATCCGTTTGGTTTGGCCAACTAGATTGGTAGTTCTTGCAATGGGAGAAGTGCATTGCTTTGGGTTCAATCTTGCGGTGTCCTTACTCAGTGACAGAAAGAGTTGCAAGGCACGTATTGTATTGTTGCCATCGAGGATAACAAGATGGGTTTTTTATCATATTGCATGAATTTATCCCTCTACATCATGCCATCTTACTTAAAGCGCTACTCTGTTTTTAACTTAATACTCTAGATGCATGCTGGATAGCGGTCGATGAGTGGAGTAATAGTAGTAGATGCAGAATCATTTCGATCTACTTGTCACGGACGTGATGCCTATATACATGATCATTGCCTAGATATACTCATAACTATGCTCAGTTCTATCAATTGCTCAACAGAAATTTGTTCACCCACCGTAGAATACTTATGCTCTTGAGAGAAGCCACTAGTGAAACCTATGGCCCCCGGGTCTATTCTCATCATATCAATCTATATCACTTTATTTACTTGCTTTGTTTTTACTTTGCCTTTACTTTTACTTTGCATCTATCTATCCAAAATACCAAAAATATTATCTCTATCAGATCTGACTCTCGTAAGTGACCGTGAAGGGATTGACAATCCCTAAGCGTTGGTTGCGAGTTGCTATCGTGTTGTGCAGGTACGAGGGACTTGCGCGTGACCTCCTACTGGATTGATACCTTGGTTCTCAAAAACTGAGGGAAATACTTACGCTACTGTGCTACATCATCCTCTCCTCTTCGGGGAAAACAAACACAAGCTCGAGACGTAGCATTATCTTTTCCACCATTATAACCATTATGAGCATATTTATAAAGTATGTGAGAATGAGCATACAACATACAAATGCATTAACAAATACCAAGCTTCTCTAGTGAACAACTATAGCATATGAAACATGACATTACCAGGTACTAGCATATTAACAAGGTAACAGAAACACCATGGCATCAAGTCTACTGACATGAATCAAAATAGAGGCATGATATTATCAACAACAACATCAACCAGCTTGTCCAAAGATATCATGAAAGCACAAGCATGCAGGGCACACAACACAAATATAAAGCATGACTGAAATAATGGTAGACGAAACAGGCATGAAACTACTACAACTAAACACACACACGAGTTACAAGCAAAGTCAACATGCAAGTTCGGGGCTCATGATAAGAGGTTGGTTTGCCTGCGGGTCGAGGAATACTCCGGAAATGAATGCGATCACCTTGCTGAAAAATTTGCCCGAGAGGGGTTCTCTCTCAGAGGGGCTGGATTAGGGCAAGGGCAAAATGGGTATTTTTAGAATGTGCAAACATAAGGAAAATTGTCGCATCTAAAAGGGCTCGATGAACGGAGAGCATGAGCATTCGAATCACCTCAATCGGAGTCACAGTAGAAAAGTTGTGGCCGTTCGTTCGATAAGCAGGAAAACAAACAGAATCTGTTCATTTTTGCTGCTAACGGGTGAACGTTCGCAATATAACCAGTTCGGACGGCGGGCTAGGCAGAAAGCACATTCTCCATAGTACGCCTTCGCGAAGAGAAAGCGTATTCCAGCCCGAGCCGCAGCAGAATACGCCTTCGCCTAGGGAAAACGTAAACAGCTGAAGCCGTCTTCACTTATCCGACGTGGACAGCTGGGCCACGCCCTCCTCTCGCTCACAAGTGGGGCCCGCAACTCCTTTCTCTCTCCTCCTCTCCTCCTTCCTCCTTCTCTTCTGGTCCCAACTCGGCAGCGAGGGAGTCTGGCTCCGGCGCGGTCCTGGCGCTCCGGCGAGCAGCTTGACCAGGAGATGGCATGGGTGAGGTCGTCGGCGAGCACTGCCTCCATCTGTGGTGGTCTGGGCGGCGCGGGTGGCTGGAGACCGCGTCGTCGAGCTGAACCAGAGGGCGACGGAGTCAAGAGATTTGATGGCTCCGGTGGGGGAAATGGATGGGCGGCGGGTCCGGGAGGACCGCCGGAGGTGTGGTGGTTCACTGGTGGTGGAAGCATAGAGGGGGGGGCACTTTGTGATTCCGACCTCAAGGGGAACCGAGGCGGCAGCCATGGCGATGGCAGGGGTTGGGGAGAGCTGCTCTAGCTTACTCCAGAGGTTCGGGAGGGTTGTGGACTGCGAGGGAGCTCGGGGGCATGCTTAAATAGCCGTGGGGAAGGATGGAGAAGGGGGCGAGGTGGCACGCGGCGCGGCTACGTGTCCGTGCTCCGACGACAGGCACGCGCGGCCAAGGGTCACAGGGAGGGGCGGGCAGGCGATGAGGGGGATGCGGACAAGGCGCAGGGGCTCATGGAGACGAGCATACTGTGGCCATCCGGTGGCTCCCAGCAATCAGGTGGAGGTATCACTATTTTCCGCACAATAAGGAGGCACTTCCTTGCTGCGGCCGTGGACGCAGCTTTTAGCCTCTCCACGTAGAGTACTCTTCTGATGGAAGTCGTTCCTTGACCATGTTGACCACGCCGCGCCGAGAGCACCAGGGCAGTGGACCACGGCTAGGCCTAGGAATGGGATGACGCGGGGCCGAGGAAGATGCGGCAGTGGATGCCCACGAGGAGAGGAGTACGAGGGTTCACTGGTTTGGCTGCGGTGTGAGGCTGTCATCGCCATAGAATAACAAGGGGTGTGGGTGAGTAGAGGGATGGCCTGGCCAGCGGTGGGAGTAGTAGGCAGCGGTGAGGCCTCTGCGGCATCACAGCCGGCCACGCGAGGCAGGAGCACACGGCACGACCGACGCTAGTTTGGGCGGCTGGAGCAAGAAGACCAAAGGTTGAAGAAGCACTACGACCGTTGGAAGGACATCGTACGGTCACTGGAGCTAGAATCATTCATATTGACTAAGTTAACAAATCCCTCCGTCCCCGTCAACGTAGTAGGCCCACAAGTTAGCCTCCCACTATGGTGGGTCCCAGCTAGCAGGGGGGTATTCATTTTTTTGTGCGTAATAAGGAGGCACTTCCTTGCGTGTGAAGATATAGCTAGTGGGTCCGACCTTTAAGTGGGGGGAACATTTTTTCGCGAAATACCGAGGCCCTTCCAGTGGGTCCCAGCTGTCAGGTGGAGGAATCATTATTTTGTGTGTAATAAGGAGGCATTTCCTTGCGTGCGGCCATGGACCCAGCTGTCAGCCTCTCCACGCATATTCTACTTCCGATGGATGTCGTTCGTTGACCATGTTGACCACTCCGCGCCGAGCGCATCCAAGGTGGTGGACGACGGCGAGACCTGGAACAGCAATGAGTCGGAGATGGGAAGACGCGGGAGTAGAGTCGCAGACGGAGAGGTGTACGAGGTTTAACTGGTTCTGGTGCGGTATGGTTCGGCAGTCGGTGGAGAAGAACAGGAGGTGTGGACGGGTAGAGGGATGGCCTGGCCAACGGTGGGGTAGCGCTTCACAGCGAAGCGTGCTAGCTAAGAAGAGCTGCTAGCAGCCGGAGGCGGGAGCAGGTGGTCATGACAGCGCTGGAGGAAGAAGACAGGCCATTTGCAGCAATGTTGGGTTGGGTGCAGCAAAATCGTGTATTTCAAGAAAGTGTAGATGGCCTGTAATTTTTTAGGAAGAAGACCGATTCTAATTATAATGTTGGGTTGGGTGCAGCAATGTCATCAAAAAATAAACAAGGGCTGAGCATTTTGTTATAAATTTATTTAAATAATAATTGATTTATTAGTACATTGGTCCTTAAATCTTACCAAGCTTTTGTACACAATCACCAGGATTTTCGTTGCCAAAAAAAAATCCAGGATTTTATTATTAAGAAATTATTTTTATAAGTTAATAACATGTGGGATATTGTTTTCTTACATATGTAAGTATCTGTTAAATATATGATGACAATAACTATAATATATAATAACATATAAAATAATTTAAATATATATAATATAGTTAGAAGGGAAACATAAGTTGGACCAGGCGTTCCTATTCTTATATAGAAAAATAGAACAAGCCTCTGCATTTTGTTCAAAAAAATACATAAATTGGGCTGCCAATATTTCAGGAAAAATAAAACCTTGGATGGGAGGTCCATAGGCCGGTCGATACATGACGGCGCTCAAGAAAATACAAACTAACATGCCATGGGTTGTGCATGTTAAAAAAGAAAGCCTAGACAGGGCAGCCTAAAACCTAGCTGTTTGCTGCCCTAGTCATAATAAATAATAGCTGCCAGCTCTCCGGCTTCGTTGTGAATTTTTCTCCTATAGTAACTATGTTGAAGCACCTAAAAAATGTAACTATGTTGACAAACCCGTGGGCCCCAACGTCAGTATAGAATTAGGAGGAAGTATTTTTTCAACGAGGCACTTGCTTGCGTACGACCATAGACCTAGTGGGTCCCTATTGTCCGCCTCTCCACGTACAGTCCTCTCCAAATTCCTCTTGTTTGTTCAGCATGTTCACAACGGTAGACAGCGGCGCTGCAGCGAGCGCACAAAGGCGCATGAATAGATCCGACCACCCGAGGAAGTGCCTTATTTGTAACGAAAGTACTGAACTAGCCCAGTGGCCAAATGACACTACCCAACAGTTGTTCCGTCCAAGTTTGATTCCACCTGATGCAGGGAAAATATCTCCAAATTTTTTGCCTCAGCCATTATTGACATGTGGGTCCCCATTGTCATCTATGCACACCACGTCCAACACTTTCCAAAACGTCGTCCCACGTTTTCTTTGTTTTTCGCACACTCGAGATTGTGTGGGCATTTTGAAAATAGCATATCTTTTTGACTGTGTATCATATGAAGATGTGCTATGCATGAATATTGACCAGCATGATGTTAACTAGCTGGTAGTTCCATTTTCGACCATGAGTAAAACTTCCAACATGATGTTAACCCTGCTTGAAAAGGCTGTGTTAATATAAATGCTCTGCCTATGAAAGTTGCAGTTTCTTATCTGAAATTGAACTTGCAGTTTCTTGTCTGAAACTGAAACTTGCAGTTTCTTCTCCGAGAATCACATTGTCTCCACTTTTATACTCCTAAGAAACTACATTTTTAAGTGCTTAAAATAGATCTCTAGAATTCATAAAATACTTCATATGCTCAGTACTGCAAATCTCAAATTCAAAAGACATTCATATCTGAAAGTACTCTCAAAATACACAACACAAAACACAATTCACAACCTGCAAATACTGACAACCCTAAGCTCCTCCTAACAATTCACAACCTGCCCAACTATTGTGCTGGGGGGAGTCCCCTCCTATTCCTCGATGGCAGACAACCGCTCCGTGAGACGATGTGAACGGCAAGGGAGAGGATGGCGGGGAAGCGTCATCGGGCCAACTACTTTTGTCCTCTTGCAGTTGGGTTTGGTCGATGAAGACTCACTAGGCTCGATCTGGCACGAGACCCTCACAAACAGCACCCTGTAGATGCTCGATCCTTCAACCTCTGGCGGATGCTCCATCTGGGATCGATACTCCCACCACTGCTCCCTCACGATCGGATTCGGTGAATCTGTTTGCTCCATGGCCCAGAGGAGCAGCTCAATGTACTCCCGCGCGACTCCCTTCGGGAGTATCGCCGCCTTTTTTCTCTGTTGCAGATATTTGGTCATGGATGTCACCGTCACCGCTAGTTGGTCCTTGTTGTCAAACCAAGACTATATATCCAACATTCTAGCTAGCTTCATAGGGTCACTGTCTACGATCCTCATGTACGGTTGTACTCCTCCATCGATCTACTTCTCCGCAGAACCTTCACTGGCCGGCGGTGGTTTTTGAAAGAATGAGGAGAGGAGCAGTGCTGGTTTTGGATTAGAATGGGAGAGGAGCGACGCTGGTTTTGGATTGGAACAAGAGAGGAGGGGAGGTGGTTTTGAAATGGAAGAGGAGAGGAGTGGCGCTGGATTTAGATTGGAACAGGAGAGGAGCGGCGGTGGTTTAAGAGGAGAGGAGCGGCGCTAGTCCTGGAAGTATTTTTTTGTTTTGCGTATTTTGGGTCAAAGTTTGACCACATACTATATTTGACAAGCAAAATGTGAATGTATGTCACCAAAAATTGTATCGCTCGATTCGTATATGAATGTACTTTCAAATTATATTATTTTTGCAACATATAACATATATTTTGTTTGTGAAAATCATGGTCAATTATGACCCAGAATAAAAAGGAGACTAGTTAATGTGGGGCTGCTTTCTTAATTGAAGGGTAAATTGATTTTGATTTTGATCCAGTCGCAGCGTGTCGGCCCTCTCGTCCTATCCGAAATCGCTGCCGCACGCTCCTCTCACTCTTCTCCATTGCAAAACCACCTCCTCTCCTCTCCATCATCTCCATTCCAAAACCACCATCTCGCCTCTCCCTCTTCTCCATTGCAAAACCACCACCTCTCCTCTCCATCATCTTGATTCCAAAACCACCGTCTCGCCTCTCCCTCTTCTCTATTGCAAGACCATCATCTCTCCTCCCATCTTCCAAAGCTAGCACCGGACCACTCAGAAGGACATCTATGGAGAGGATGCAGCAGCGAATCAGGCAGATCGCCAGCGGCGACCAGGCAAAGTTAGCTAGGATGAAGGAGATCCTTACTTGGTTTGAAAATGAGTGGGATATTTCGAGGACGGTGAGGGCCATGTGGCAATGTATGCAAACGAGCGAGACGACGGCGATGAGGGCGGCGATGTACTCCTCAGCGACAGTCATGCCACAGTCCTTCAAGTTCATGGAGTATCTCCTCTGGGTGATGGAGCAGACAGATTCGCCCGAGGCGAAAGTCAAGCGGAGGTGGTGGTCGTACAGGTCGAAGGTCAAGCACCCAGAGGATAATGAATCGATCGAGTATGGTGTGTCGTTCGTGAGGGTGCAGAGCCAGCCGGAGCCATAGGAGTATTCATTCTCCCAGCGCAAGAGAAGGCCAGATGGCGTGATATCATTTCCCCGCCATTCTCCATGGTTCCCTCGACGCTCGCCTCGTTTTAACTGCGGCGGTTGGGTTTAAGATAAGCTTCGCACTAACCTAATCTTCCATCTGCTCATGCTTACAATCAGTGTGACAGCTAATGAAAATCATGCTTACAATCAGTCTCCGAGTACTACGGCAATCACCCTAAAATAGCTCTAGACCTTTGGGTCAAAATGGTGACACTATGTACAAATAAAGAAAAATATATTGGTGGTTCTTTCAGAAAAGAGTACTCCCTAGAAACCTGCGAATATAAGCTACTAGTATTTGGTTAGAGGATTTCCTGCCGAGAAAGATCCGTACACAGAGAGCGCCACACATCCATTGGTGGTGGTGGATGCCAATGCGTGCATGGAGCATGGTTGGTGTCGGTAATTTCTACTTGGCACACCTCGCACTCTGCATATATGTCGGTTCCATCCGTACATTTGTGCAGTTCCACCAAAATGCAGCTGAATAACCCTGTTTGCACAGATAATGAAAAAGCATGATTACATTATAGTGGCACTAGTTGATGAAACATACACTAATAAATAGAAGAAAATATTATGATAGTATCACAGTATGCCATGCTGCGAGGGCGAGATGGGCCATGCGACGCCTCATATAGTACGCCTCATACTGGAAATCGACTCATGTCTCCCCGATACACCTTCTGCCAGTGACGAACATCTGTGTACATCGGTAGTACAAGGAGGGGCCTTGATACATTCCAATCTATATTTTTGTGTAGATCAACTAAAATTAAGCACCCCAGTTTGCAGAAATGCTTAAACATTAACAATGGGACTAGTTGATGAAACGATACTAAAAAGACAAGCACTTTCTTTATCTACTTTGCAAATGAAATGATAGAGAGGACACTCGCTCTATTTTAACTGTATTATTACTTCATTTTATCAGTGACACTAGGGTCGAGTAGGTGGCAAACGAGGTGTATCGTGCGTCGCAAGGATGGAGGCCGGGGGTGCTTAGACTGGGATGCTGAAGCTGGCTCTTTCAGTCCCTATCTTCCCCCCTAATGTTTCTGTGGTAGCCTTTGGGTTGTAATCCAAACTTGGTCGAGTGGTGTTGCGTCCCCCTACCTGCCTAGCTTATGTGGCGAACTTGTCTCCTGCTAGTACTCAGTCTGTTCTAGTAGTAGTTGCGTAATTGCTTGTTTACACTGAGATGTTATCCGATAATGGTTCTCTATGGTTGGATTTCTTTAATGAAATCGGAGGAAACCCCCTCTTTTGATATATAAAAAATATCGATGGCACTAGCGGTGCCAAAACATTTCCTCAAATTAATAGTGCCACTAGATTAAGGTGCAAAATAATAAGATTACTGCTTTATCATGGTAGTGCCAAAACAGTAGCACAAGAGCAGACTCAACATGCAGGATCTTCGGCAAACGGTCAGACCAAAAAGGAACATACCTCGTGATGGGAACCATATCTGTAGTCAACGCCATCGTAGAAGGGATGACACCAGTCACCAACATGGATGATTCAATTCATGGGACCTTTTGGTGATGTTCACCTAGAATGAAGCAATTTCCCATGAGCTAGCAGCTTCTTCTTGTTCTTCTTTTAAGGAAAGGGCTCCAGCCCCGGTTCCATTTCCATCCGAAAACGAAACCCACAGAGCTTCTTTTTCATTAGTTGCTATAAAATTGAGCAACATCAAGGTTGGTTCTGAAGCTCCTGGAATGTTCAACTATAATTTGGATATCATTCGTGCAGTTCAACTAAGATCAAGCGTGAAATGTATATCTCTGTTTGCACAAAAAAGGTGGAAAGGAGGGTGACTAACAAGTGATGAAACATACATCAAATGAAAAGAAGCATGTTCCTTATCTGAATGGCAATCCTATAAGGACAGTAGCAATTTCTAAAGCAGTAGCATTGCTAGATATTAGTGTGGGCATTAGGATTAACTGTGACAACCATTAAAGACGACATTACTTTAATGGTGCCATTGCTTCATTTTACCAGCAACATTACATTAACAACTGCTACAGAGTCGGTATTTGGGCACGAGAGAGTAGGCGAACCAGGACCATTGCATTTCTAACAAAAAGAAGCAACCTATCTTAATGGGAAATTTAGCAGGACATGAAAAAAAGTGCCATTGATTAATATTACTGGAGGCATTACATTGAAAACAACATTGGTTTAACGTGTCCTTACTTTTAACAGTGCGACTGCTACATTTTACCAGTGGCATTACATAAGAGTGGCTCGGGGCAGCAAACATCAGAACATGATATCTGGGTTGGTCCCATTTTTGTTCGGTATAGCCACCTTGTACTGTGTGAGGCTAGTAAATCTAGTGCTGGGCTTACTCTGTTGACTTGTCCCCCAGTCCCCACTTTCTTTCCTTTTTGAACCAATAGATCGGGTTTATATTGAGTTTGTACTGCCTTTCCCTTTATTTCCCTATTAGACTTAGAGGCCAGTTGGATATCCAGTCTCTGCTAATTTTTGCGCCCATTATTTCCTCTTTCGACCAAGTCCTAGATTCAGATAACAAATCTTCCCCCACCCCACCCCCTTTCTTCCTTGTTTGAACCAAGTAGTACTAGATTCAAGTGCATGAAATAGTTTTACCTCTTAACATTAAAAATTTAGGTGGCTTTCGAACAGCCGATCGATCCTATTCACGAGGGGCCTGAGAAATAGTAAAAGATACAAATGCAGCGACGTCAGGAGCTCAGGAAGTAGAGCAAGGCCGTTTCGAAGGAAGTTATACCTAGGGTTACCGGGATGTCGCTAGGTGGGTGGCTCGAGGCCGGATCTGCCCTAACTACGGCAGCAAGGAAGAAGGGGTCAGAGGCCCTCCCTAGCCAGCGGTGCTTGGAAGAGAACGACAAGGCACGCTGATCTGGACGCGCCGGCAGTGGGAAGAGCCGTCGCCGAGGACGAACGCGTGAACGTTGAACCTTCTCACCTTCCCCGGCAGAGAGGATCCAGCTGGATCTGTGACTAGCAATGAGCAGAGATAGAGAGTGTGGCCACCACTGTTGTGTTTCGATTTGGAGAGGATAAGAAAGTGTGAAGAGAGCAACACTAGCAAGCAAGCGCGGTGGCTCCTGCCTATATAGTGGAGTACTAGTTTTCTTTTTTCTGCCAGAGCCAGCTTGACCTTGTCAATGACTGTCGAGAAGTCTTCATGCACATGACCCGGAGGCGCAGTTGTCGTCATTTTGATCTGAAGCACCAGATTATAACATATAACGCAAAAAAGCCCCATGATAAGAAACCATAACCTCACTGCCCAAAGGAGACAACATGAATCCCGACGAACAAACTAGACGAGGATCAAAGCTCAAACTAAAGATAAACTCGTAGAAAAGGGGTCCATCGATAGATGTCCTAATTAACATAGCTGGTTTGACCTAGATGGCAACCAAGTAGTCTTCGTGCATGTTCCCCCGATGACTAGCCCCTTGGAGGAACTCAGTTGTTGTTGTTTAACCCTAGCAATGATCCGAAGCACATGACACCTAATTTTACAAGATGACAAGAAATCTTTTTTAAGATTTCTCACCAGAACTATAGCCCTGTACAACACAGCCTGCACGATATGTAGACGATAGCCAATCCAGGTGTGTCTACTAGAGTCTGGTCACATGCATCGACGAACTGATCTTCCGTGTCTTACAGGGATCGTCCAAGCACCAATGTCTGTACAACACTTCTCTAGTACTATCGCTCGTCTCTCTCTTCTATTAACTCACCCGATTTGCGGGGCCGGGGAGTGTGCCTATGGTTGGTTCTCAATTGCGGCCCCAAATGTCTGTGCAAACGCAATATGACATGCTAGATCGACCGACTGTCGGGGAAGGCTACTGACCCACGAACACCTATGGGGCCGGCGGACCGGGCCCCTTTCGGTTCGGCGGGGGGCGGAGATCGCACGAAGAGCGGATCGAGGTGAAGCACACGAGCGGTTTACCCAGCTTCGGAGCTCTCCGGAGAGATAATACTCCTACTGCTGCATGTCTGATTGTATTGTGTTCTTGCTCGGGAGCGCTGAGTGCTACAGTACACACTAGCTACTAATGAGACCGAGCGTGAGTGTTTTTTGGTTTCGAACCCCCCTCTATGTTGCGCATGGGACTCCTTTTATATGCTCAAGGGGTCACCGACAGGTGGCAACGTAGGCAAGGGTAAAAATGGAAAAGAATTGCGGTTGGTACAACTACTTGTACAGTGTATCATACCTAACCCTGACGGCAGGGGACAAAGGCATTAAATGCCCGTCTGCGTCACCCAAACAGTGCGAAAAGGGACCGTCAAGGGCGCCACCGCTTGCCACGATGGCGATCTTGTCAGCGTCGCTTGCCACCTCGCACCGCTGGCTGCACAGCCTCTTGCCACGCGCACCTGGAAAGGTCCCAGGGCGACACGTTGGTGGATGTGCTGGAGCGCGGGTACAGAGTGATAGCTTGCCGCAGCAAGCGCCTTGCCTCGGTCGTTGTCTTGTGGCGTCCGGAAGCTTGTCGCTCACCGGGCCTTGCCGGGATGCGTGGCGCGTCGTGGCAAGTTCCTTGAGATGCCTTGGTTGGCCTTCCCGGCAAGCTCCTCTTGCCGGGGTCTTGTCTCCTTGGCTTGAACACTTTGTTCTTGAATGGCTCCAAAGGAACCACGGAGGACCTTGGCGGTCACTCGGCAAGCCTTGCCGCGGGGCGCTGCGACTGCCCGTGCACAAGTTCGGGATACTAGGGTACCCCTACTCTAGTACACCGACAGGAGCCCCCGGGCCTGGTCCATACACGGTGCCGAGCGCTGTTGGGCCAGGCCCAAAACAGGGCACGGGCACGCGCGTCCTGGTTTACGTCGTATCTTACTCCGTATCCACCGCGCCCTCCCCTAACGGCACGCGTTGAATGCGGCGTCGTGGGAGAGATCGTGGGTGGCTTCTTTATTCGAAAAAACGGAACGTCCGCCCCCTCCCTCTTTATAAGCAGGGGAAACAGGGGCAGTTCGCCCATCTTGCCAGTTGCTATCCCAATCTCAAAAATCTCCGCCACTCCCCCCTTCTTCCAAAGCCGAAAGAGAGCAGCGCTCCGCCCCCCATCGCTACCGGCGCCACCAACGCCGTCGATCTCCCCCACCACCTCCGCCATGGCTCCGAAAGCCGGGAAGGCCGTGAAGTCGGCCGAGGCGCTGCGGCTTGAGGCGCTGCGAAAGGAGCGGGCAATCTTCCTCCCCGAGCTCGCCGCGAAGGAGCTGAGGGAGTACTACTACCTCTTCTGGTCGACGGAGACGCGAGCGCATCCGCGCACGAAGGTACTCTCTGCCGCCGCTTCGGAATGGGCTCCGAATGGATATCCCTTCTTCGCATTGTTCTTCTACTGCGTGCTCTGCCCGCCTTTCTCTGAGTTTTTCTGCGACGTCATGAACACCTACGGGTTCCACCTCCTTGATTTCACCCCCAATGTTGTTCTGACCATGGCAGTTTTCGCGCATCTCTGCGAAAACTTTGTCGGAGTCCACCCAAACGTAGATCTTTTCCGCCACTTCTTTATGCCCCGAGTTGAGAGAGGAGAGCCTTTATCCGGCGGAATCGCCTGGATCTCGAGAGCCGGCAAGAAGGAAGCTTATCTGGAGGGGGAGCTCCGCAGCAAATGGGAGGAGTGGAGAGCAGACTGGTGCTGGATTATCGAGGAGGACCCGCAGCCATTTACTGCCCAGCGCCAAGCCCCAGCAGTGCGCGCCAACGATTGGAGCAACGTGGCCCCGGAAGACGATAGGCTGAAAATTGCTGTCACCCAGATCCTACGCCTCAGGCTTGCCGGGCTCACTGTAGGCGCCGTTGGCGCAGATTTTCTTCGCCGCCGCATCGCCCCCCTGCAGGAGAGGAGGAGACCCGCCTGGGAGTTCGGGGGTCCGGCGGACATCATGAGGCTGCGCCCGGGCCTCAACTTCAACTTCACCGTCCTGGAACTGGACGCGAGGCTCAAGGAGCTGTTCAAGCACGACCCTCAACATCCCGAATGGTTCAGGCTGCCGAAGGGCGTCGTCCCGCTGTGCAACAATTCCTCGCTCGATCGCATCCGTGCAATGATGCCTCTGTGCGATTCGCATGGAATTGTTCCAACTTGGCAAGAGCATGCGGATGACATTGTGCAGGAGTTCTTCGACGGCCTGGTAGAAGTGGCGGTCCGCTCCGATGAACAGAAGAGCCTCACCCGCGACACCACCGATGCGGAGATGCAGCGCATCGCCACTAGGGCGGAAGAGACGGCGGCAGCCGCTGCCGCAGGCGTGTTTGGATTCACCGTGGAGGAGGCAGAGGCAGGAGAGGCGGCAAGCCTTGCCGAGCGAGAGTGGCTTGCCGGCGAGGAAGAGCTTGCCGGGCCTGACGCCGAGTCGAGCGAGCCCGCCGAGGGTGCGAGTGGCCCGCCATCTTGAGGCAGCTTGCCGCAAGCAGAGCCCCCAGCGCAGACCCCAGCTCCACCAAGAAGGCGTCTCCGCAAGGCCGGGGACGTAGCAGGGCGACAGACGAGTCAACAGCCGTCGCGTCGCGCGACACGCTCCACCGCGACAAGCACTGTGTAACACCCCGGATGTAACCTTCCATATTTGTAACTCCAACTCTTGCCATTTTCGGCTATGTGCTATGATATTCCCTCCATGGTTGGGTTTTGTCTTTTGTTTTGCATTTTGTTCATGTCATGCATCTCATATCATGTCATCATGTGCATCTCATTTGCATACGTGTTCGTCTCATGCATCCGAGCTTTTTCCCCGTTGTCCGTTTTGCAATCCGACACTCCCACGTGCACCGGCGCACCCCTCTTGTCTCTTTTCATGTGCGGGTGTTAGACATTCTCGGAATGGGTCGAGGCTTGCCAAGTGGCCTTGGTACACCACCGGTAGACCACCTGTCAAGTTTCGAGTCATTTGGAGGTCGTTTGATACTCCAACGGTTAACCGGGTAACCGCATAGGCCTCTTTTGGGTTGCAGCCCAACACCCTACCAAAACAGCCCAATAACCCATCTAAGTCACTTCCATGCTCTCCGTCGTCGGATCGCGATCGGATGGGCGAAAACTACACCCCATTTGGAGTCTCCTAGCTCCCTCTACCTATAAATATGTGCACTCCCCCGAATTTCCGGACAAAACCCTAGTCTCCCCGCTCCCCTCGCGCCGCCGGACGAAATCCGGGCGGCCGGACACGTTCGCGCGCGCCGCCGGACGAATCAGGCGCCGCCACGTGGGCAGCCCGCACCCCACATCGCCGCCGGCCCGTGAAGCCCGCCGCGGGCCCTCCCGCGCTCGACCCGGGCCGCGCCCCGCGCCCCGCCGCCGCAGTCCCGCGCCGCCGCCGTCCTCCACCTCCGGCCGCAGCCCGTCGCCGACCGCCGCCGCCGTCGTCCTCCGCCGCCTCGTGCGTCGCCCGGCCGCCGCCGCCCTCCGCGCCCTCCGCGCCCGGATCCGGCCGGCGCCGCCCAGATCCGGCCGGCGCCCACTCCGGCCGCCCCGGCCTCTTCCCCCTCCGGCTCCATTCCGGCCAACGAACCTCGAACCGCGCGCCCCGGATCGGATCTGAGCAGGGTTGACTTCTCCCCCCTGTTTTTCGTCTAAGTCATAATCTGTGATAATTTGTTGCATCTTCATCGCATCACATCTTTGCACCTGTGGCTCCGTTTTGGGCGTGTAGCATACCAAATTGTTCGCCTCAATGAGCACATCATTTCATCTCATTGCACCATTTTCACTTGAGCTCATCTTGATGCTCGAAATGCTGTTGGAAGAGGGCTATGTGATGTTAGTTTCTGTTTCTTAACAGAACATGCACTTTTGTATTTTTGCCATGATTAATGTGTGCATCTTATGTACTTGAGCCCTACATATGTTTTGATCTATGCCATGCCAGCTTTACAGGGGTGTATGCCATGTATTTTTGTGATCTCTGTGGTGACTAGCACAAGCATGCAAACTAGGGATGATAATGTTGCTGATTTCAGGAACTTAGTAATTTCACTAAGTCATGTCCTGCTGTTATTTTATGCCATGTGTTCATGTTGTTACAGAGAGATCTATGCCCTTTTTGAGCATGATCAGTATGGGTGTTTTGAACATATGGATGTGCTCTATCCATCCATGCCTTTGTTGGCATTTATGGAGTAGTCTAGCATGTCATTTTCGTGCTCTACTTTTGCTTCAAAATGTTTCCTGGCAGATTGTTTACATGATATTCAATTTTTACAAGGTTGTTGTAGTTGATCCTTGTATGCTATGATGTTGTTCTTGCCATGTATAGCTTCTATGCCATGTATTATTGATGGGTGTACGCTTAGTTTATCATGAGATGCTCTGTAGTGAGTGTATCGAGCTCACGAACATGCCTACTTGTTATCTGTTTTTGCCATGCCCAGTTTTTCTGCTAAGTCTGAGATCTGTAATGAAAATTGCTATGTTTACATGGGTGTCATCATTTCTTATGGTCCTTTTTGGCTTATGGTCAGTAAGGGACTTTTGATCTATGCTTTAAGTAGATTCATGTCATGCCTTGTTTTGCTATTATAAGTTCCTGTAGCTTGTTGTTTGCTTGCTCTAAACATGCGTTCCTGATGTTAATTTCTGGCATATTAGTGTTTTCACAAAGTCTGTGAACCTGATATTTTTTGCACTTTCACCATGCTTGTTTGAGCCTGTTATGATGTGATTTAGCCGTAGCTCAGTGTTCCTCTTTTGTTAAGCATCTCCTGTAGATCACTGTCATATGCTTTGTTTTTATGTTGGGGTGCTGTAGCATAGTTTCTTGTTGCATGCTAAGTAGCATCGTGCTGTTAAACGCAGATTCGCGTCATTCTTGTTTTGCTTGTCATTTGCAAACCGTGCATCCGATTCCGGTGATCTTTATATCGATTTCAACCAAAATCATCTCATCTTTCCAGCGGCATGCTTGGTTTGCCAAGTTGATGCCCGGTTCATCATTTTCCTTCCGAAGCACACATATGCATTGCATATCACATCTTGCATAGCATGTCATGTATTGGATCATATTGCTTGTGCATTGCTCCTTGTTTGATTGTTGTTCCATTGCTTGTGTTCTTGCTTTGGGTAGAGCCGGGAGACGAGTACGTGAATGAGGAACCTGTTGAGAACGCCTACGAGGATCAAGCCTTCGACAACCCTGAGAACTTTGCAGGCAAGATGACCATACCCTCGAAATCACTTCTATCGTTGCTTGCTAGATGCTCGCTCTTTTGCTATGCCTATGCTACGTTACCTACCACTTGCTATATCATGCCACCCATATTGCCATGTCAAGCCTCTAACCATCCTTTCCTAGCAAACCATTGTTTGGCTATGTCACCGCTTTTCCTTAGCCCCTCTTATAGCGTTGCTAGTTGCAGGTGAAGATGAAGTTTGTTCCTTGTTGGAACATGGATATTTTGGGATATCACAATATCTCCTGTTTAATTAATGCACCTTATATATTAGGTAAAGGGTGGAAGGCTCGGCCTTATGCCTGGTGTTTTGTTCCACTCTTGCCGCCCTAGTTTCCGTCATACCGGTGTTATGTTCCTTGATTTTGCGTTCCTTACGCGGTTGTGTGATTTATGGGACCCCCGTGACAGTTCGCTTTGAATAAAACTCCTCCAGCAAGGCCCAACCTTGGTTTTACCATTTGCCACCTAAGCCTTTTTCCCTTGGGTTTTCGCGAGCCCGAGGGTCATCTTTATTTACCCCCCCCCCCCCCCGGGCCAGTGCTCCTCCGAGTGTTGGTCCAAACTAGAGCACCGTGCGGGACCGTCCCTTGGCAACTTGGGTCACGTTGGTACCTGTACGCTTCGCTTATCCGGTGTGTCCTGAGAACGAGATATGTGCAGCTCCTATCGGGATTTGTCGGCACAGTCGGGTGGTCTTGCTGGTCTAGTTTTACCATTGTCGAAATGTCATGCGAACCGGGATTCCGAGACTGATCGGGTCTTCCCGGGAGAAGGTTTATCCTTCGTTGACCGTGAGAGCTTATGATGGGCTAAGTTGGGACACCCCTGCAGGGTATTATCTTTCGAAAACCGTGCCCGCGGTTATGAGGCAGATGGGAATTTGTTAATGTCCGGTTGTAGAAAACCCGAAGTTGACCTTAATTAAAATACATCAACCGCATGTGTAACCGTGATGGTCCCTTCTCGGCGGAGTCCGGGAAGTGAACACGGTGTTGGAGTTATGTTTGGCGTAAGTAGTTTCAGGATCACTTCTTGATCACTATTAGCTTCACGACCGTGCCTTGCTTCTCTTCTCGCTCTCTTTTGCGAATGTAGCCACCCTACATGCTAGTCGCTTGCTGCAGCTCCACCTCACCACTCTGTCCTACCTATAGGCTTAAATAGTCTTGATCTCGCGGGTGTGAGATTGCTGAGTCCTCGTGACTCACAGATTCTACCAAAACAGATGCAGGTACCAATGATACCAGCGCAAGTGGCGCAATCGAGCTCAAGTGGGAGTTTGACGAGGACCGTGGTCGTTACTATGTTTCATTTCCAGACGATCAGTAGTGGAGCCTAGTTGGGACGATCGGGGATCTGTGTGGCATTTGGGGTAGTCTTCTTTTATTTTGGTACCGTAGTCGGACCTTGAGTGTAAACTGAATGATGGATGTTTATTTATGTATTGTGTGAAGTGGCAACTGTAAGCCAACTATGTATCTCTTTCCCTTATGTATTACATGGGTTGTGTGAAGATTACCTCACTTGCGACATTGCTTTCAATGCGGTTATGCCTCTAAGTCGTGCTTCGACACGTGGGAGATATAGCCGCATCGAGGGCGTTACACACTGTTGCCGCGGGAGCGCCTCACACCGCTGCGGCAACTGGAGCGGGGTCCTCCCGGGCCACCGCTTCTGCTCCTACCACTGCCCCCGCCAAGCGGTCAAGGGAACCCACTCCTCCGCCTCGTCGCGCCGAAGGTGGGCCGGACTTCGACCTCTTCGCGCTCAGCTCCGACGAGGAAGAAGAAGAGTAAGATTCTTTGTTGTACTTGTAGTTCTTCAATTTTTGTTGTTTTGTCTTGTATCTGATTTGTTTTACTCTGAACTCATTCCTTTTCAGGACCCTGGCCCAGAGAGCGGAGAAGAGAGCCAAGGCTCCGGTGATTGTCATCGAGGACGAGCCCACCGCGACAGCAGGGGGTGCGCCCGAGACCACCTTGCCAGACCCGGCAATCATTCCCCAAAGCAGCCCCCAGCACAGCCCCCAGCGTAAGTATATGGTTTACTTCCTGCTGTCAGGCGCGCATGGGTGCTCTTTCTTTGCTGATATCTGACTGTTGGTTTGCGTAGGAGCAGAGCAGCCTCACCAGGAGCACCCGGAAGCTGCCCCCGAGATGCTATCTGCTTCGACTACACCGCCAAGGGAGGATTCCTCGGCAAGGGAGCGTTCTCCGGCAAGGGAGAAGTCTCCGGCAAGGGACAATTCTTCGGCAAGGGATGGCACCAGCGACCCCCCGGTGGTGGAGCCCATGACTACAGATCCCAGTACAGGTAACCCTTCTTGCTTGAAAACTTCCCTTTGGTTTTTCTTCTTCTGATTTTTCTTTTTGGATATTTGCTTGACTTTTCTCCCTCTTCCGGCCTTCAGATCCACCTTCCACGGAGCCGATGGAGACCGAGGTCGCCGGCGAGGAGAACGCGCGCGGCAACACTGATGACGCCGCCGGCACCGAAGAAGAAGCCGGCGCTGATGATCCCGCCGGTGAAGAGGCCGCCAAAGCTGCCACTGCAGGAGCTGGCGAGGGGTTCGGCGATCGCACTGACGACCCTGAGGCCGAGGAGCGCAAGGCGCTACGCCGACCGCGGATCCCCCTGCCGCCGCCGCAGCGTCAGGCTCCAAAGAGCCCCAGCCCGGCGCCTACTTGAAGGCTGGCGATGGCGTCTTCATCAAACTCCCCTGGGCATCAAGCTCCAGGGCGCCGGTCGAAGGAGAAGTCTTTGACGGAGAGGTGCTCGCCTCCGCTGGGCTGACGTTGGTCGACGCGCCGAGCAGCAGCAGCGGCGAGCCTGGGGAGGAGCAACTGCTGCGGAGGCTACTGTCGCTCTACCGCGCTCGGCAGGCCAAGGTGGAATCCCGAGAAGCGCTTGTCGTGAAGGCGGGAGTGGACATTGAGAAGCGCGTGGAGGAGCTCCGGGAACGCAATCAGGAAAATCTCCGGTCCCTGGCAAAGGAGCGGGAGCAACTCGTCGAGGCGCGGAAAGCCTTCCTCCTCGAGAAGGCCGAAGCCGAAGAGCAACAGCGGCTTGCCGCCGAGGAGCTGTTTGCGCGGGAAGGCGAGTTGGCGCAGCGGAAGGTTAACCTTGACAGCCACGAGGAGGAGCTTGCCACGCGCAAGCAAACATTCGGCGGGGCTCTCAAGGAAGTAGAGGATGCTGCCGCAGCTGCCGAGGCCGCCAAGAAGGAGCTGGAGATGAAGGTGGCGCAGCTGGAGGCCGATCTCAAGGCGAGGGGTGAAGAGCTTGCCGCGCTCAAGCATGAGCGCGAGAAGGACGCCTACACCCTTGGCGAGCTGCAGGGTAGTCTTGTCGAGAAGGGCAAGGAGCTTAGCACCGTCAAGGACTCCAACGCAGATCTTGAGTTGAAGCTGACCACTTTGACCAAGACGCTAGACGGCGCCAAGGAGCAGTAGGTGGCCTTGAAGGAGGAGATCAAGGCCAACGAAGCGCTGCTGACGAGGGCCACCGAAACCCAAAACACTTTTAGGGAGACTGTGGAACTCTGGACAGAGGGTCTCGTGAATATCGCCGCAGTTATTGACGGGGAGCTGGCGCAGCTGGGGATGGAGGATCTCGGGTACTCCTCCGACGAGAACCTCCAACCCAGCGCCAAGCTCACCTTGTTCTTCAAAGGCGTGGCGACGGACCTCCAGCGACTCCGAGAGAGGATCCCAAAGCAGTTGGCCGACGAGTCGCGCGCGATCTGCACGGGAGTTCTTCAAAAGGTGTTGGTGAAGGTGGCCTTCCGCAACCCGGGCCTCAACCTCACCAATGTCCTCAAGAAGCTGCCGCCGGATGCTGATCTGGAAGCGCTCAAGGCCCTTGTCGCACCCATTGTGGACAAGGTGAGCGAGATCAAGAGGGTTGAGGGCGATCGAGTAGATTAGGCCGCCCATTTTCTCCTTTTCTTGTCGCTGCTGGTCATGTTACGAGAACAATCCATTAGAGCTGGGACAAGCTATCTTGTAATATAACTTTATTTTGGGTATCGATTGCTATGTTATTTCCTTTTCCTTGATTCCTTCCTTTGTATGTTTTTGCCCTACGCTTTTAGGGAACTTGCCGGTGCAGGCACCTTAGCCGCGAGCGCTAAGTGCGGGACGTCAGCAGCCTGCTGGCGGTGCCGCGACCGACAAGAAACCTTGTCGCAACTAGCCGCAGCTCACTTAAGTTGTTGAGCGGACTCGAAACAAAGTAAGGGCGCAACTAGCTACGAGTTGGTTCCTCCGCTCACAAGTTTTCCATACAAAGCACGGTCGTTCGAGGAAGATAACTTAAAATTTTTAAAACTGATTGCTCAAACTTTGGCGACTTAGCTTTTCCGTCGTTTGCTTCCCGGTAAGGCGAAACTTTCTTGAACGACGCCTGGTCCACCTCATTATCTTCTCCTTTCCCCCCGGCAAACTTGTGGGCGAGGGAACCTTCCCTTTCCTTGAGAAAAAGAAAGAAGAGAAAATAAAGATATGGAGCCTTACGGCTCGTTATTGCTTACCGGGGGTAGGTGCTGCACAAAGTGTCAGATAACACATGCAAAAAATAGAAAGCATGAAATTGACAAGATGTGCGGAGCACATGAGCTTTATTTATGCACGGGGTCTGCGCCTGGCTTTGTACAAAGGATTACATGCAACAGCGGCAAGACTTGTACAAAAGGTGGTTGCCGGAACAGGTTCCGGCAACCGCGCCTTACGGGTAAAACTTACGAAGATGCTCAATGTTCCAGGAGTTGCTCACCGGGAAGCCATCTTCGGTCTCAAGGCGGACAGCGCCAGGCCTAGTGACTCGTTTCACCCGGTAAGGGCCTTCCCACTTTGGCGTCAACTTGTTGGAATTCTTGGCGGACTGAACACGCCGAAGAACAAGGTCGCCTTCCTCGAGACTTCTGGCATTAACTTTGCGGCTATGGTAGCGGCGCAAAGCTTGCTGGTATTGAGCAGCTCGTACAGCAGCCTGAAGACGGTCCTCCTCAAGGAGCAGCGCGTCATCTTGTCGCAGTTGCTCTTGCTCAAGCTCATCATAAGCGAGCACTCGAGGTGACCCGTATACGAGTTCCGTGGGGAGAACTGCCTCTGCTCCATAGACTAGAGCGAAAGGTGTCTGGCCAGTGGCTCGATTTGGCGTCGTCCTGATCGACCAAAGAACCACCGGCAGCTCCTCAATCCAGTTCTTTCCGCACTTGCGCAGCCTGTCGAAAGTCCTGGTCTTGAGTCCGCGCAGCACTTCAGCATTTTCCCTCTCCGCTTGACCGTTGCTTCTCGGGTGAGCAACAGAAGCGAAGCAGACCTTGGTGCCAAGATCTTGGACGTACTGCATGAAGGTGTGGCTCGTGAATTGCGTGCCGTTGTCGGTGATGATCCTGTTAGGGATCCCGAAACGGCAAACAATCGACCTGAAGAACTTGACTGCTGACTGTGCTGTCACCTTCCTCACTGCTTCCACTTCCGGCCACTTTGTGAACTTGTCGATTGCAACGTACAAGTACTCAAAGCCCCCGACAGCTCGGGGAAAGGGGCCGAGGATGTCGAGCCCCCAGACCGAAAATGGCCAGGATAAAGGGATCGTCTGGAGAGCTTGAGCTGGCTGGTGTATCTGCTTGGAATGGAACTGGCATGCTTCACACTTGGTTACTTGTGCAGTTGCATCCTGGAGGGCTGTCGGCCAAAAGAAACCTTGCCGGAATGCTTTGCCGGCAAGTGCTCTTGCGCCAATGTGGTGACCACATATGCCTCCATGTATCTCTGCCAACAGCCTTTGTCCATCTTCCCGGTGAATACACTTCAATTTCAGACCGTTGAGTCTTCTTCTGTACATTGTGTTGTCAACAAACTGGTACATACTTGACTGTCGGGCTACTCTTTCCGCTTCTTCTTGCTCTTCGAGAAGTTCTCCTATCTGAAGGAAACGGACAATCTGCTGTGCCCATGCTGGAGCTTGCGGCTCGACAACAAGGACTAAAGGCACATATGCTGCTGCGGGAACATCCGCTTCTACGGCGAGAACCTGCGGCTCAGCCGGAGCTTGATGTTCCCCGGCAAGCTTGCCAGAGCAAAACTTGTCGGGAGCGTCTGCTTCAACGGAACAAACCATAGGGCTTGCCGGAGTAGACTGCTCCTCAGCACCCTTGGTGTTGATCTTGGGGACCTTCTTGGCGGCGGCTTCGGGGAGCTCTGCCGGAAAATAGTCACCAGAAATCAACTTCCTTTTCTTGCTCTGTCCAGTTGATGGTGTTACAGACGGTTGAGTCAGTTTGAGCACAAAGATCCCTGGTTCCACAGGTAACTTAAGTGCGGTGCACTTTGACAGGCCATCTGCAATGTCGTTCTGAGCTCTTGGGACATGTTCCATCTGTGGGCCGTCAAAGTGCTCTTCTAACTTTCTCACTTCATCCACGTAAGCTTCCATCAACGGACTCTGATAATTCTTGTTCACTTGGTGGACGACAAGCTGCGAGTCACCCCTGACAATGAGCTTCTTGATCCCAAGGTCTGCTGCGATCCTGAGACCGGCAAGCAAACCTTCATACTCTGCGGTATTGTTTGTTGCTTGCTCCTTGGGAAAGTGCATCTGGACTACGTACTTGAGGTGCTCTCCAGTGGGTGCGACAAGTAGCACGCCCGCACCGGCGCCTTGCAGCGAGAAGGCACCATCAAAGTACATCAGCCACTCTTTGCTTACTTCCTTGACGGGGATGTTCGTTTCTGGAATTTCTTCATCTGGTGTTGGCGTCCACTCTGCTACGAATTCTGCCAATGCCCGGCTCTGGATAGTTGAAGTGCTCTCAAACTTGAGGCCAAAGCTTGACAGTTCCAGTGCCCACTCGACAATCCTGCCTGTTGCTTCTGGATTCTGCAGTATCCTCTTCAGCGGAAAACGAGTGACAACTGTGATCTCATGTGCTTAGAAGTAATGGCGCAGCTTTCTCGAGGCCATGAGAAGGCCGAAAAGCAATTTCTGCACACCAGAGTACCTCGATCTAGCCCCCTGCAGAAGGGAACTGACAAAGTAAACTAGGCGCTGCACCATTCTCTTCTGCATCTCCTCACGCGTCTGCACAGATCCATCTTTGTCGGGACCAGAGCTTGCCGGTGAAGCCCCCTGGTTGTCGCTGGATGTATCTGCCGTGGCTGCTAGCTCATCATCCGCCTCCCTCTCCGCTACTAACGCAGCACTAACCACTTGATTGGTTGCCGCTATATACAGCAGCAACTTTTCTTGCGGTTTAGGTGTGACAAGTATTGGAGTGGAGGACAGGTATCTCTTTAAGTCCTGCAGCGCAGCCTCCGCTTCCTGAGTCCATTTCATTGGACCTGCCTTTTTCAATATTTTGAAAAATGGCAGGGCGCGCTCAGCGGACTTAGAGATAAACCTGCTGAGAGCAGCCACGCAACCGGCAAGTCTTCGTACATCCTTGACGCGCTTTGGTGCTTCGATCTGCTCAATGGCCTTGATCTTGTCGGGATTGGCTTCAATTCCCCGCTGAGACACGAAGAACCCGAGAAGCTTGCCGGAGGGGACTCCAAACACGCACTTCTCGGGGTTAAGCTTGAGGTTGATCTTCCGGAGATTTGCAAAGGTTTCGTCTAAATCTTGAATCAGAGTTGCCTTGTCCTTGCTCTTGACCACTATGTCATCCATGTAGGCTTCCACATTTCTGTGTATTTGTGGCTCAAAAGCGTCATGTACTACCCTTGCAAATGTCGAACCAGCATTCTTCAAACCGAAAGGCATCCGTATGAAACAGTATGTGCCACATGGAGTGATGAATGCGGTCTTCTCCTCATCCTCTTCTGTCATGAAGATATGATGGTATCCTGAGTATGCATCAAGAAATGAAAGCAAATCACATCCGGCCGTGGAGTCAACAATCTGGTCAATGCGCGGCAAGGGAAATGGGTCTTTAGGACAAGCTTTATTAACATCGGTAAAGTCGATACAAAGCCTCCATTTCCCGTTTGCCTTGCGCACAACTACAGGATTGGCCAACCACGTAGGATGGAGCACTCCTCTGACAAGGCCTGCTGCTTCCAACTTCTTGATTTCTTCTGCGATGAATTCTTGGCACTCCACTGCTTGTTTCCTGACCTTCTGCTTGACGGGCCGCGCATGAGGACAGACGGCAAGATGGTGCTCGATTACTTTCCTGGGAACACCGGGGATGTCAGACGGTTGCCACGCAAACACGTCGACATTCGCCCACAGGAAAGCAACGAGCGCGCTTTCCTATTTAGGGTCGAGAGTGGCACTGATGGTGAAGGTACCACCAGTGCCATCCTCCTTGGCGGGCACCTTGTTGGTCTCTGGCGGAGCTGTCATTGCCTTTTTACACTTGCCGGTGGAGCTCGATGGTGCGTCCTCGACGGTAGCGCAGCACTCCGAAGAGGTGCGCTTGCCGGAGTGGGCATCAGAACTCTTGCCGGACTTGGTCTTCTTCTTCCCCCCGGGAGCTTCAGCGGCAAGTGTCTTGCGACCTGCTACGGCTGCTGCTTCCCGGTAGATCTTGTCGGCGCAGATAAGAGCATCCTTCTTGTCGCCAGGGACAGAGATGCCACTTATCGGGCCTGGCATCTTCAACATGTTGTATGCATAGTGAGAGGCTGCCATGAATTTGGCGAGTGCTGGACGGCCGAGTATCCCATTGTAGGGCAATGGAAAGTCAGCAATGTCAAAAGTGACCCTCTCAGTCCTGAAGTTCAACTCGCTGCCAAATGTCACCGGCAACGTGATCTTTCCCTTCGGCTTGCTCCTTCCCGGATTGATTCCTTGGAATGTGCCGGTCTCTTCGAGCTCGCTGTCAGGGATCTGGAGTTTCTGGAGTACCACGGAGGAGATCAGTTCAAGCCGGCCCCGCCGTCAACTAGCATCTTAGTGACCTTGAGGTTGCGGATAGTTGGTGAAACCAACATCGGCAAGCACCCGACCGCAGTTATGCGATCAGGGTGGTCCTCAATATCAAAGATGATAAGCGTGCTGGACCATTTCAGAGGCATGCGTGACTCGACGAGTGGTTCTGCCGCATTGACTTCCCGCACCCACTGCTTGAGCTGGTGGTGCGAAGTATGCAGAGAAGCACCGCCGTCAACGCAAAGGACCTCTGTGGCTTTCTGGAACTCCTGCTCATCAGCCTCGTCTTCTTCCATATCTTCATCATCGTCTTCATCTTCATCCTTGTCGCGGCCGCGGGGAGGTCTGTCTCCTTGCCGCAGCTTGGCCTTGCCGCGGCGTCCTCCCCGACCGGGGCGCTTCTTGCCGGATCCTCCAGTACCTTCTTGGGCCTTCTCCTTGTCGTGTTGCTCATACTCAGCCTTTTGCTGCTCAACAAGCTGCTCGACCTTCTTGCAGCTCTGGAGATCATGGCCCTTGGTGCGGTGGATCTTGCAGTACTGCTTGCCGGTGCCGTCCTGCTTGTCGGCGGCCGCCACAGCTTCGGCTTCCTTGGCGCCACCTCCGTTGCCGGACTACTCAACGACTAGCACATCTTTGCCCTTCTTCTTCCTGTTGTTCCGCCGCCGGTTTTTCCTTCCCGGGGCGGCATCCTCGCTGTCAGATCCTCCTGCTCCTGTATTCTCTCCGGGGAGTTTCCTCCCTTCCTCAGCGAGTGCACACTTGTCGGCCAGGGCATATAGCTCACTGACGTCTCTGATCTTGCACATCGCCATCTCCTCCCGCATCCTGCGGTTTCGCACGTTCTGATGGAACGCGCTGATGATCGCGGCAGGGTGAACATCTGGGATGTTGTGCTGCACACGGCTGAATCTCTGAATGTACTTGCGCAGGGACTCTCCTTCCTTCTGGGCGAGCAGATGAAGGTCGCTCTCTTGGCCATGAGGTTTGTGGCGGCCTGTGAAGGCACCGACAAACTGATGGCACAGATCTGCCCAGGAGGATATGGAGTTGTCAGGCAAGTGCATGAGCCAGGACCTGACATTGGGCTTGAGCACCAGCGGGAAGTAGTTGGCAAGTATCTTGTCGTCGCGCCCCCCGGCAGCTTGCACCGTGATGGTGTAGATGCTGAGGAACTCCGACGGATGCGACTTGCCGTCGTACTTCTCTGGTACGTCTGGCTTGAAATTCTTCGTACTGGGCCACTGGACTTGCCGCAGCTCACGAGTGAACGCAGGGCAACCTACCGCGTATGGCAAGTCGCCTGGTTCCCCTGGCGCATGCATGTCGACAATGGGCCCAGCGCGTTGGTCCGATTGACGCCGCGCTTCTCTTTGACGCTTGATGCGAGTACGAGCGTCTTCTTGCTGTCGTTCGTGAAGAACTTGGCGCTGATCGCGATGAGCTCGTGGATCTGACGACGCGGTGGAGTCGCTGTCGAGGTTGACCCGGCGAGTCGGCGATCTTGGCCTTCGGGGCGGAGAGTGCACGGTGGTTGCACCCCCACCGGTTTTGTTGCCATCGGCTCGTGCCTGGTAGTCTTGCCGCGGCTGCGATGTACCCGACTGCCGTTGAGTGTCGCCGTTGGCGAAGCCGATGAGACTCTGAATGGTGGCCCTCCATTCGTCGATCTTGTCCGCCGTTGGAGGGTAATCCAGGAGCAGTTGAGCTCATGCCAGAGCTTCTGCTGGAGTGGAGGGTGGCAGTGGCGAACGGTGCGAGGAGCGGGATATGCTCGGACTTCTAACTATGTTAGAAGGAGCAGCATCCCGTCCAGGCGACCGTGTCTTGCTCGTGCCGGCATGTTGGCGTGCATGCTGGTCTTGAGCATCCCAAGATCCACCAGCTTGGCCTTGGTCCAGCGAACGTATGGTACCGCGAGTACCATGACGCTGTCGGTCCCGCGCCTCCTTAGATGGGCGCGGTGCATGTACGGACGCCGAGGTCTGCGCAGCCTTGTCCTTGGACTTGGCAGCATCGTGAGCTCCCTCGTCAATGCCCGTTCTTCTGCCGGCGTCTACCCCACCACCCGTTTGCTCCGGTGGCGGTGGGATCGACGTGGACGGAGCTGCCACCTCCGAAGCCTTCTTCTTCGGTGGCATGTCGATGAAGATGATGAAGATCTAGCTCGTGTGAATGCTGGATCAGGTTCACACAGCCTCGACGCCCCTACCTGGCGCGCCAAAGATGTCGGGGAAGGCTACTGACCCACGAACACCTATGGGGTCGGCGGACCGGGCCCCGTTCGGTTCGGCGGGTGGCGGAGATCGCATGAAGAGCGGATCGAGGCGAAGCACACGAGCGGTTTACCCAGCTTCGGAGCTCTCCGGAGAGATAATACTCCTACTGCTGCATGTCTGATTGTATTGTGTTCTTGCTCGGGAGCGTGAGTGCTACAGTACACACTAGCTGCTAACGAGACCGAGCATGAGTGTTTTTTGGTTTCGAACCCCCCTCTACGTTGCGCATGGGCCTCCTTTTATATGCTCAAGGGGTCACCGACACATGGCAACGTAGGCAAGGGTAAAAATGGAAAAGAATTGCGGTTGGTACAACTACTTGTACAGTGTATCATACCTAACCCTGACGGCAGGGGACAAAGGCATTAAATGCCCGTCTGCGTCGCCCAAACAGTGCGAAAAGGGACCGTCAGGGGCGCCACCGCTTGCCACGATGGCGATCCTGTCAGCGTCGCTTGCCACCTCGCACCGCTGGCTGCACAGCCTCTTGCCACGCGCACCTGGAAAGGTCCCAGGGCGACATGTTGGTGGATGTGCTGGAGCGCGGGTACAGAGTGATAGCTTGCCGCGGCAAGCGCCTTGCCGCGGTCGTTGTCTTGTCGCGTCCGGAAGCTTGTCGCTCACCGGGCCTTGCCGGGGCGCGTGGCGCGTCGCGGCAAGTTCCTTGAGATGCCTTGGTTGGCCTTCCCGGCAAGCTCCTCTTGCCGGGGTCTTGTCTCCTTGGCTTGAACACTTTGTTCTTGAATGGCTCCAAAGGAACCACAGAGGACCTTGGCGGTCACCCGGCAAGCCTTGCCGCGGGGCGCTGCGACTGCCCGTGCACAAGTTCCGGATACTAGGGTACCCCTACTCTAGTACACCGACACCGACTGTCTGGGGTGCGAGGCGAATACGACTGGCGTGTTGTATACTCCGGACATGTGTACCGCCGTTTTCTTGAGGCTTTGCTCCGTGGTGCATTCCATGGATACAAAATTAGTATACTATACTATTTAAAAGTCGAGGGCGGGGCTTTTCCCGCATGGTAGGCGGGGCAGTTCCACCTAGTCGGTTCGACAGAGATGCGAGAAATGAGGGAGTAGGCTGCTGCAAACGTAGGGCTGTATGATTTGACAGCGAGTTACTACTTGACAGGTGGGGCCCCGTGATTTGACTTGCCATTATCATTTTAATTGCGGCGCTACGACTAGCGTCAGTCTCCCAATTCCTGACCACCTCCATATAGGTGCCTCTCCCAATGCTCCACCATGTAGAGGTTGGCTCTTGCATGAGAGCCCACTCCTCCACTTTTTCCTTGCCTCTTTCCTCCACATAGGTAAAAATGCCATGTAAAGCGGGCTTATAGCCCACTACTGTACTTGCTCCTATAGGTGCTAAGCATGCCACATAGGCATAAAGTCTGATGTGGCAAGTTAATTAAGAAGAGAGAGACTAGTTTGGTGACCCTAGGAAGAAATGGTGCTAAGCGCGTGTAACTAGGTGAAAAGACGATTTTGAGTCCATAGCTAATTAAATGAAGCAAAGTTAGCAACAAAAACCTAAGCACCTATGCATTGGGGACTTGAGTTGCTAAGCCATTTAATGCCCTTAGCACCACATCTAAGCACCATTTCATTGGAAGAGGTCACTCCTTGGCAAATGCAATAAATACTACGAAGAAAGAGATAGAGAGAAGTAAAAAAAATACTCTTATAGCCAACCTTATAGCTAACCTTGTTGTAGTATGAGTGACTAAGTGATGACTATGTATGACATGCCAACATTAGATAGCCTAACGCACCGTGCTAAATCTCCAAGGGTGGGACTGCGCAAGCGAGGCGACGGTCGTGGTAGGCACGACCATGATACGGGCTGCTGGCAGTCCTTGGACTGAGATCGAACGATCGCATGCTAAGTTGCTGAAAATTTGCAGAATAACCCTCGAGGATAGGATATTCACCCATAGGTCTAGAATCACGCCATGCAACCGTTCGATCTCAGATCCAAGGGCTCCCAGAAGCCCGTATCATGGGAGAATGGAAAGCTTCGTATCACCTGTCATTTTCCTGACGCTTGACATGACATCGAAAGCCATTTAATTGGGCGTCGAGTAGACATGACATCTAATTGGCCCCCCATAGTACTGTCCATGAATCCATTTATCCACCAGGCAAGCCACTACCCTGCCGTTCGCATGCCCCACTCAACATTTTTACAATCGAAAAACCGCTAGCAGTTCGCTCCTACTCGTCCCCGGACGTCCTTTAACATTACGGCAGTTCACTCCTGGTCGTCCCGTCCTTTCACATTACGGCAGTTCCACTAATCCTAACCCTCCTCCCAAATGCATGGCGTCCCAAATCTCCATGATCAGCGGTGAGTACAAGGTTAGAACCATCACCGGTGATGAGTTCGACATCATCTACACCCGTTCTTCCGCAACGGTGAAAGGATGCCTTGCTCGCTTCAGACGCATGTACGAAAACTCAAATGATGAGTGGGTTGCTGGGCTAGATGTTGAGTACACCACAACCCTGGACAAAGAGAAGAATCTAAAGGAGGAAGAGAAGATGAAGCCCGTCGTGATCCAGGTTTGCGTGCATGACTTATGCTTGGTCTACCACATATGCCATGCCGACGTTGAGTGCGAAGAATTTAAGAACTTCCTCAAGGGAGGCTGAGTCAAATTCGTTACTATAGACTTTACGAACGACAGAAGAGTCCTGGGTTGGATAGGCCTCGTTGTAGGAAACCCCTTCGACCTCCAGAAGAATGGGCTGGTGCCCTCCGGTGATCATCCTTAAATGCTGACCCTAGCAGGAGCCATGGTTCATCCTTCATATAGTAAACTGAAGAAACCTTTGCACATGTTTCATCGTGCATCGCAGTGGAATGTACTAGATATAAACCACATCCACTACGCTGCAATGGATGGCTACCCTTGTTTCATTATCTACAAGGGTTGGATAAAGAGCAAGAGCCAAGTGTGCGGTTCAAGCAAAGAAGTATCATCCAAGAGGAAGAGGGACAAGGACGAATTCGAGGACGTGGACGAGGAGTCGGGGTAAGGTGGTAGTGTCATTGCTCATGGTGGTTCTAATGCAGTGTCTACCGGATTAGTTGCTTAGTTTAATTTCAGGTGTGCTTAGTTTTCTTTGAGGTGTGTGTTGTGCTGAGCCCCCAGCAGAACTATGTTACGTTTCTTCTCGTTACTTTAACTCTTCAGTACGTACATACTAGTATTTCTTACAGTTCATCTTCTAGTTGGTATAGTACTACCACTCGTTTCTTCACATTATATATGTACAATATATATGGCCAACATCATATAGCCAGCAGTTTAGTTGTCAAAGAATTTCAGGGTGCTTAGTTTTGTCAAAGAATTTCAGGGTGCTTAGTTTTATTTGAGGGGTGTGTTGTGCTGGACACCATTATTGTGACTCAAATCTCTTTTGCCATGTTACAGTGGCATAAATACCGATGGACCAACATGCCAGCTCTGCCTCTATCTCACTATAGTAAAATAAAGTGTGGGGCCAACTTGATCCCTACATCGTTCTTATTTTCCAGTAAAATTATTCACTTGGTTACTCCTGACAAGCGGGGCCACACTTATCATTGTGAGAATCGGCTTATTTTTGTCATGTAACATGGTCAATGGATTTGACGTGAAAATAACAATGTCTAATGGCAGTTTGAGCAAACATCTAACTTAACAATGGCATTTTTGAGACATCTAATTGCATTTTGAGCAGGCATCACACGGATCGATGGCATTTTTGTGTAGTTGTAACTTCTAATGGAAAAACTGAGTAGTGATACACAACTAGTGGCATAAGTAATAAGAACCTAAGAATTAAATAGGTATGCTAATTACTTTAATAGAATTTAGCATCCCATTTAAGCACGTACCTATTTTAATAGTACTATATGCATAATTTGGCGAGGAGCGCTCTCTATATGTACCACCTTTTATCTTTAATTTCATCTTGTTAGTTTTGCTCCATGGCGCAATCCATGGATACTACTACTGTACAAAAGTATACATTTTTTAAAAGGCTAGAGGGCCGGGCAGTCTAGCTTGGTCGGTTGATGCGGAGCATCCCACGTTCATCCCCATGTACACTCTGACTACTCTCCAAGCCCCAGGAGGACATATGGGGAGACCTCAAACATACGCCATTGGACACAAGGGGAATTCACTCCTCTTCGAACCGTTACTTTCCACATGTGAGTACTACTTCATGCATGGATATTGCCTATACTCAGGTACAACCGAGATGACCATGGAGAATCAAAGGACCAAGGCCAAGCATGGAAAAGGAGAAGGAAGAAGAGCCAGCTGCTACAGGCCCCGGATATCCGGCCCCACCCCGGACATCCGGCCCGACCCTGGAAATCCGACACCCATCACAGAACGGACCCGAATCTGAACCCCATCAGCCCAGACATCCGGCTCTACCCGAGCCGCCGGACATCTGGCCCCCAACCCGGACATTCAGACGCCGCCTGTCCAGAGAGCAACCGGATGGCACCCAGGCCAGCCCGGACATCCGGCCTCCCAGCCCGGACATCCGGCCCATCGCGAAGCCCCGGACATTCGGCCCCAGCCCGGACATCCGGCACCTGCCTGTGCGCAGAGAACGGACCAAGGGCCCATGTATCCCCTCTCACTTACCCCCTTCGTGGGCTAGCACTATATATATTCCCCCGCCTCCTCCTAGTTAGGGTTAGCAAAGGATAACTCATTTGAGATAGAGCTTTTCTCATCGATACGGATCTCCTCCTCGTGAGAGACCGCGGCCTCTTCGGAGAAGATCCACCATCGATTCAAGACCCCTTTACGGGAATATCCCACGTGGATTCAAGACCTCCTCTCGGAGATGAACTACCGCCACTTGTATCGTCCTTTGTTGGATTTGGACTGTGTATCTCTTTGTGTTTCTTGGATCTAGCACATGTGTGATCATATTCGTGTTGGTTGAATGTTTTCTCTTGCGTTTCGCCGTGATTTCCCTCGTTCCCTTCCATGCGTTCTTCGTGTTCCTCATAGGGATCCTCTCCAAACATGAAAGATCGGTCCCTAGGGTTTTGCCCTATATCATCTTGGTATCATGAGCCACGTTGATCACGTTTTTGGGGCCCCTACCCCGTGTATTCTAGCTTGATTTTGTTGATTTCGTCCTAAATCCGAAAATCCCCACAAAAAATAGCCCCCAATTTTTTGTGATTTGTTGGTTTGATGATGTTTTGTTGATTTTGATCCATGGATTTGCTTGGTTTCAAGTGGATCTAGCGTCTCCCCAAGTTTACCCACTTTCCATCCATGAAATCTCTCCAATTTTGCCCCCGAAATCATCAATTTCCGCCCCAAAATTGAGTTCCTCGAGTTCATCCTCGGATTTGGAGCCTGGACATCCGGCCCGACCCCCGGACATCCGGCCATCCCGGACATCCGCCCATTAGCCCGGACATCAGGCTCCTGGAGCACATTTTCACGCAAGTTTCTGGACATCAGGTCCCGGACATCCGGCCAAACCCCTGGATGTCCGCCCGCTATCATTTCAGCTTTTCCCGTTTCACCGTTTTGACCATAACTAATTCATCCAGAATCCGATTTTCGTGTTCTTTAGCTCATTGAGTAGCTATTGACAACCCCCATCCATATAGATAGGTTGCAACACCATTTTACTCCATCAAATTTTCCAAAATTTGGCAAGTTTGCCTAGGCCCTCCACCATATCATCCGCTTAGCCACCTCCGACTTCCGCAACCTAACCCATCTTGATCAACTCAAACAAGCTCAACCTAGCCCTTAGCATTAGTGGTTGCTTGAGTAGTGATTCGAGTCTCCTAAGGTGTTTTGGCTACTTAGGGACAATTGCTTCTTCATCAACCACCACCACCACTTCCGCATAGACATGCTCACCATACATTTCCACCCCAACTTAACCCAAATTTGTTTGAGTTGTGGCTTGTGTCTCCTAAGGTGTTTAGGCTACTTAGGGACGGCAACTTCAACTCCGACATGTGTATAGCCCATCATTCCACGTCCGCATTGCCAAGTGCAAACCACCCCCGCTCTCCGCTACCACCATTTTGACATTTGACGTGTGAGATTTTGAGCTCGCGGTTTTTCCGTTTCCTAATGTGTTTTGGCTACTTAGGGACAAGTCTCTATCATCTTGGTTTCTACACTCATCATCGCCTCGAGGTCATCATCGACTTTGACCACTTCACCATCATCTGTCTGTGGCGTACAAATGAGAAACCCTTGACGGTAACCTCCATATCATCTTGGTATCATGGTATCCCTCCATTGTATATTCCCCTTGCCATTGCATTGTTAACCCCTAGCCCATTTTGTTTTACTTGCCTATCGTGACTAGCCATTTGAGTATTGCCGGCAACGTGACTTGTGCACATTAGTGATCATACTTCCCATAGCATACATACCATATCATCATGGTGCATATATTGGTATCATATCTTGTGTCACAAGTTTGTTATCGCATATACAAAATTGCTATCCTGTTTTGTGAATTGTGCAAAAGTGGCCATACAAAAAACAGAAGAATAAGATTTTAAGCAAAGAAAAAGAGAGAGCAAAGAAGCTTGTAAGCAAGTGCATAGCATCATACCACATTGCATATAAGATTGTCATATCCGATCATCTTGGATCATCTTGAGAGGAACACCGGGAACCATACATACATAACATACTTGGGATAAAAGTTGCTACATTTTGCATCTTATAGGTTGTGCACAAGTGTCGTATCCGCCTATTGAGCAATCGTGCTAGCGTCTCTCTTGAGTTGTGCAACACGAGCGTCTTCCATGGATTCCACATTTTTTGCTCATTCCTTGGTTGCACGACCCCATTTATCTATCCGTGTGTGTGTTTCTGCGTGCCACATATTGCTATTGGTCCATTTGTTTCACTTGCGAATTTGTGAATCTCTTTCAACATTATTGACTCTTGCTAACATTTTGCATCAAATTTTTGTGCCACCATCCTCATTGAGCTCCACCATAAGCCTTATTTGCGTAGGTGTGAGAACCGACAAGAATTGGTACCAATTGTGCTATTTCCTTGTTACACATTTGAGTGATCATTGATCCATCTTCAACATTGGTCAAGGTACATTTGGTCTAGTTCTTCTCTTTCTCCCACTCATATTTGCTCGAGTCTTGTGATGGATAGGCAAGGCATTTCCTCTCTCGTCTACGACAACAATGAGGCGTGAACAACTACATCTCCAAACCATCTATCGTCGATCTACAACGACAAATGCAAGGCGCACAATCAAGATTGCGAGAGCGCATCGAGAACAACTCCATCAACATTTTTCACTCCGAAGCAAGGAAAAGCACTACATCGACAAGAAGCTTTCCGTACAAAAAGAGGAGCAAGATGCAAGGATGGAGGAGATTAGAGCCTTGATCATGTCTTCTTCCCCTTCATCATCTTCAAGGCGGCGACATTCAAGCCACAAGTCTTCGAAGCGCGAAAACGATGCAAGCGCAATTCGTCCACGTCCACATCTACATGGCGACCACCATCACGTTCGTGATCAACATCGTCATGATGGGAAAGTCACCTCCAAGCAACATGTGCACGACGACGACAAACGACATCTACTACGAGCTCAAGCATGACAACGACATCATCATCATGAAGATGCTCCACAAGCGCAAATGCACAAGTCCCAACAAGCCCTACTTCACTCCAAGTCCAAGCTTCAAGAGCACAAAAGAAGACCGCGAGACGAGCACCACCAAGACGACGCTACGGCTACAACAACCACTTCGGCATCTTCGCCAAGTGCTACCAAGGCATCTTCGTCTTTGGACGTACGACATCTTCGCCTACTTCCCACGAGTACGCCTACAACGACTTCTTCAAGTCCAAGGCGACCACCTACGAGGGAGGGCGACACTTCCATCTTCGGAAGCCCCTCAAGGAAGATGGTCGAGCATGGGAAACGCCCTTCGGTCATGGAGACAAGCTATGAGGTGCCACATCATATGGGACTCCAACAACAAGACGGCGACAAGAATGTCAAGCAAGGGCCATCCCCTTCGACTACGGCGACGAGCGCGAACCTCTTCAACAACATGAAGACGGCGCCCATATTGGACTCATACTCCAAGTCAAGCTACGCGTACATATAAAGGCATTTTAAGCACAACATGCTAAACATCAACCAAATATATTCATGGTAGACAACATAATCAACAAATCATAGCTTCAGTGTGCAGGCTTAAGCACGCTAGTTAAGCAAAACAAGAAGTGGAAAGGTGTGTTAACTGCATCAGGCATAACATTTAAAAACAAGCAAATAGTCATTCAAACAAGTATTGTGTAGTTCTAAAGTACACTAGTTATTGTTAAAAAAATGAAAAGGCATGTTAACTCCAATATCCTTAACAGCAACCAAATATCGTAATTCATAGTGGTATGGTTGAAATTGTTATTCATGAAACTGAACTGCACAGCAAATAGTTTCACATATAGAGCATCACATTGTGAAGAACTCAAATAAACAAGGCATAAGGCCATCTCTAGCCGATCCTTTAAAAGTTAAAGGACTAAAACCCTTAGTGTACATATATATACTCCATCAATTTTTGGCTGTTTCTAGTCGATCCCCTAAACTTAACGTTGTAAACATCAATTTGATCTAGTTCAAAGCAGGTTCAACCGAAAGTAGCATGCATTCAAACATAAACATAGATATTTTTGCAAAACCGAACATAAAACATAAATTTGAACTAAGCTAAACTACTTTTTGTCGAAGTGGCGGTCGAGCCAATCTTTCTCGTCAGGTACGGTGTGCTGCGAGCTGGGTCCGGGCCGGCGCCATCGTCGGGGTCGTTGGGAAGACACTCCTCCACTCGTCGACGTCGATCTCCTCGTCCTCGCCGCCCACCTTGAAGCCCGCCACGCCGCTGTCCTTGCCGCCTTCAACCTCGTCATCGGAGGAGAGCGCGATAACCTCGCCACCCTCTGCGCCGTCGTCCTCACCGCCTTCGACCTCGTCATCGGAGGAGAGTGGGATAACGTCGCCTCCCTCTGCGCTGGCAAAGATCTCTCACTCCGTCTCCATGAGCTCCGGGTGCTATCGGCGGAGCTCTTGCATGTAGGCCTCGTCAGCAGCCTCGGCTCGAGGCGCTCCCATGCCTCGCGGTCCTCCCGTGCCATAGCAGAGCTCACCACCCTGGCTCTGGCCGAATGAGGTGGACCGGACGTGTGCCGAAGGGGAAATCGAACCTAGCCGCTGCGCCGTGGTAGCGGACCTGCCAGCGGTCGTACTCCATGGCTGCGAGCTCCGCCGTGTAGAAGCTACCGAGCCACCGGCAGTTGTGGGTCTCCTGATCTATAATCTCCACGACCCACGTCGGCTGCCGGGTCCAAGGGAGGACGGGGAAGTCCTCGGGCACGGCGGCGGGCAGATCGGGGGACCGGCGACAGCGTATTGATAAAGAGCCCGTGGAGGACTACGGGGATACCTCGGTGGCCACCTCGCCGGCATTGGGCGAAGAGGCCGTGATAAACCTCTCTTGGGCCACTGGCTCCTCTAGCTCCCCGGCACACAGGCAGAGGTTGAGGATGGAGGCGGCAACGATGGCGGGGACCTACCAATGGTTTCGGGTATGGTGTGTGTCTGTGAGCGGAGGTTTTGGGGAGTGTATGGTGTGTGTGGAGGGGTGGTGGTGGTTAAGATGGTGTTTGAGGAAATACCGCGGCAACTAAAAATTTTACTACGCGGGAGTAACAAGGCGGGGCTATTGAAAATTTGGATGAAGGGCAAGCAGATATTTTTGAGATTGCGAGGGATGCAGAGGCGGGAGTATTTGGGGAGTGAGCTAGTGTGCTTGACACGCCAGCTGTGGACTGCAGCCGACGCACCTTCTCGCATAAGCCATAGGCGTACTATACACCGACGGTGCTCCAGGATATTATGTACTACATCTCACACAGTTGGTGAGAATAAACTATGCGCGATCTACTTGATTTTTCATCTTGATTTTAATTACATAATGGGGTCACAGCTGCAATGGACAGTGTTTGAATTGCTAGGACTTTTATCTGCAGTGAACATGCAACTATTGGTGTGTCGTCACAAAAATTGGAATTATTCAGGGGTCGTTTGGACATTTGTATCCATTACTTGGTTTTCTAGGCATTTCAGGTGCACAATTCAAAATTGAACTACATGCACATGCCTGGGTGCACCAACATGGGTTGTAAAATCATATATGTGTCCATGGGTTTATGCTTATGTCCCATGCAAGAAATGGGGATTAATTTCAAACACCACGGCACCGTGGCTCTCCGGCAAACGTTGAGGTGCTTGCTTTTGTAATTCTAGTATATGCAAAACCCGTCTAAAATTCATGAACCTTGGCATGCTATCATGGAATGGCATCAACATGCTAGAGTAAAAAAATATTGTCCCATTTGGTGCTGGTTATGGTATAAGCTTCTCGCAAACCAGAGCTTCTCTCACAACAAGCCTGATGGTTTTGGTAGTGAACATGCCACCTTGGTGAACGAAACGATATCTGTTGCCTCTTTTTACTTTCAATTTTTTTTTCTCGTGTCAACATAGAACAACAGGAGTGTTGTGCAATTTTTGGATTTTTTTCGGGGATTGTTTGGACATTTTATGCGTTAACTAAGTTTTCTGGGCATTTATGTGCATAATTCAAAATTGAACTACATGCACATGCTCTAGTCCATAAAAATGGGTTGCAAAATCAAATGTTTATCCTTGGTGCAAGCTCAGGTCACATGCAAGAAATGAGAATGAATGTCAAACACCTTGACACTTTCGCTCGGTCGCTAACATTGAGATACATGGTTTTAAAATTCTAGTAAATCAAAAACTCAAATGAAATTCATGAAACTTGACATGATAACATGGAACGACATCAACATGCTGTGGTAAAAATATTTTCCCATTTGGGGCAGGTTTGGGTATAATCTTCTCCAAACCCGAGCTTCTCTCACAACAAGCCTGATGGTTTCAGTAGGGAACGTGCCACCTTGGGGGACAAACAATATTTGTTGCCTCTTCTTACTTTCTAGATTTTTCTCGTGTCAACATAGAACAACACGAGTGTTGTGTCATTTTTTGGGATTTTTCGGGGTTCGCTTGGACATTTTTATACGTTAACTGAGTTTTTTATGCATTCATGTGCATAATTCAAATTTGAACTACATGCACATGCTCGAGTGCATATAAAGTGGCTCAAAATTGGAATGTGTGTGCTTGGTTACATGCTTAAGTCCCATGCAAGAAATAAGAATGAATGTCAAACACCTTGCACCGTCGCTTGGCTGCTCACATTGAGAGACATGGTTTTTAAATTCTAGTAAATCGAAAATGTGTCTGAAATTTATGAAACCTGACACGCTAGCATGGAACGGCATCAACATGCAGTGGCAAAAATATTGTCCCATTTGGGGCAGGTTGGGGTATATAAGCTTCTCACAAACCAGAGCTTCTCACAACAAGCCTCATGGTTACGGTAGGGAACGTTTCACCTTCCTGGACAAAACGATATCTGTTGCCTCTTCTTGATTTAATTTTTTTTTGTAGTGACAACATAGAACAACATGAGTGTTGTGTTAGATTTAGGATTTTTTTCGGGGTTTGTTTGGACATTTTTCTACATTAATTGAGTTTTCAATGCATTTATGTGCATAATTCAAATTTGAACTACAGGCACATGCTCTAATGCATATAAATTGGTTGAAAATTCAAATCCATGTCCTTGGTTGCATGCTTAGGTCACATGCAAGAGACGGGAATGAATGTCAAACACCCTGCCACTGTCACTCGGCCGCAAACATTGAGATACCTGCTTTTTAAATTCTAGTAAATCCAAAACTCATCTGAAATTCATGAAACTTGGCATGCTATCATGGAGCAGGCTAACCGAGTGGCATGCAAGCTATCCTCCAATACGCAGGCTCAGCAGGAAGCATGTGAGATATTCAAGGCAAGATTTGTGCATCTCTTCAACGCAAACGGTTCAGATTGAATACCGTATGCAAAGCCAGACTTCGGCGCTAAGCCAAGAGAAAATGTGCCGAGCAGGATTTGTACAGCCCTTCAACGCAAACGGTTGTTTTGTATGACCCGTGTGCAACCACATACAAACAATTTGGTAAGATTTGCATCCATCATATTGGGTATGTTGCCATTTGTCAAATTGGAAAGATTGACATTTGTTGATGTAGTAACATTGCCATTTGTCAACCTTGTAACACTGCGATTTGTCAAAATATGCAGCTAAAAATCGCTATCAGTATTTCATTCATACATTAAGCAGTCGTTCTCACTAGGAAGCGACATCACCGTCGACGAGGTGGAGAACGAGGCTGCCAACAAACGGGGGCGGGTCGAGAAACCGCAAGCGACTCCAGCAGGCCTAGACTTCGTCAGCAACCTCCCCGATGATATGTCGAGAGCCATCATATCCCTCCTCCTAATCAAATATGGGGCAAGGACATCCGCCCTTTCCCGGTGGTGGCGCCCCCTATGGCTCCTCACCCCTGTCGACCTCCTCGATGCCCATGAGCTCTGCCATGGCTATCACACAAGCTTGGATGCGTTCTCCCAGATCCTCGGTAGTCACCATGGCCCAATCAGAGGCCTTATCACGGGTAAGCTCCGGTCCAATGGCAAGGACCGAGCCAAGCTTGACGAGTGGTTCCGATCCCCCGCCATAGATCAGCTTGAGGAGATCAGTATTAATGATGGGCATATGTGCTTGCTGCCAATGTCCGTGCTCCGCTTTGCGTCCACGCTGCGCCTCTCCAAGTTCATGAACTGCCATCTCCCTTAATGACGCGCCCACTCTTTTTCTACCACGACTGAAGCACCTCGAGCTCGTCGCCATCAGCATCCCAAAGAATGACATGGAGCGCCTGCTCCGCGGCTGTACCGCACTCGAGTTCCTTCGTCTTCAGGCGATGAATTGGTTGAGTACCTTCCACATCACCTCCAGGACTTCCCGGACTATTTATGTGTGTTGCTTGTGCTGCAACGAGCGATCACAAAAGGTGGACCACAATATGTTCTTTGACGACACACCTTCACTTGAGAGATTACATGTAGTTGATCAACAAGGTCCAACAAGAATCAATGTCATTTCTTCGCCGAAATTGACAGCGGTGGGCTACTTGTCTATCAAATACTACTACTTTCAGGTACAATAGTCGCCTTATACCTCTCCTTCTTGATATCAACATTATTTCTAGTTTTGAAGATGTATGTTTGTTAGTCATCCAACAATGCTTCACCCAAATTCTGGGCACAGTGAAGGTCTTGGCACTAGAATCTGTGGGCCCCAACCTGGACTAAGTTGTCAGTTGCCTGAGATGCTTTCCGTGCCTGAAGAAGCTGTATATCAAGGTGATGTTCCTTTCCTGTTAAATATTAACCATAAGGGAGTTCAATGTTTTGCACATTTTCCCAAGTTTACAATGACAATGTACTATGATTTCTGAAGGAATTTTGGAGGATTTCACGACATACACCCCCACCCCATATTGGTTGCTTGATTCATATGGTTACAATCCATAGACATTTCTCCTTTGGATTCATCTGTACTAGTTTTCTTAGGGATTTTTTTCATACAATCCAACCTCTTGTGAAGAAGTCTACATCTTTCTAGATTGTAATCAATTGCCCATGTTAGGCCGGGGGATAACCTCCTTTCCGAAAAAATGCCCATGTTTATCATGTCAGATCGAAGATGGCACGTTGGTGCATTTGGCAAATCTTGCAAACCAAATAGGCATGTAGTAGTGTGCAAAACTGCATGTAGGCACTAACATGTTCTCTTCTTTTGCAGATAATAATAGGCCCTGAGGTGGATAATCTTTAGAACGACCATCACATCGAAAGCCTGTATCTGCATCTCTCAAATATTATTTGAACTCCTACCGAGGGACCTTACCAGAGATTACACTCGCCAGGTTCTTTCCCACCAGAGCAAGGGTGCTGAGGGTACTGAGGTTGAACATGCATTTAATTAGGAAAGATGAATGGTATGTTGATCAGAGCTGGCAGGTACTGCAGAATAGAAGAGGCTCCAAAGTAGCTAAACTTTTTATTGGAAGAGCATATGACAGAGTAATTGGAAGTCATTGTGTCAAACCCATACATGACTTGTCAGCGGCTGATCCCGTTGTAGAAATGACGAGGTTTGTAATGTTTGAATTTGGGCATTGTAATATCTGAATTTTAACCTTGCAATATTTATGGTATTTGTTATATAACGTAATTGGTTGTTTAATTTGGTATTGCAATCATGTCATCTTACAAGTATATATATGTTGCTCTTCTGTACACAGAGCATAGATGTTCTACAGACAGAGCATATCACATCGCCCATGGACCGCACTAGGTAACCCGTCAGCGATTAATTCATCAATCACAGACGGTTATATACCAGAAAGAGTTTGCCCACAACACACACGACTTATTCCATCACAAACAGCTAGCATGGATCAACTATATGCCATGTACCGCACGCGCAACTCTAATCTGATTCGTGCTTGATGTCTCCGACATCGCTCGCACAATTCATCTTATTTGCCACATATCGCTGTGTTGGCCTCTACTCGCCTCCCTCGGCAAGCTCTACTCGCTGTTAGGCGCTGCAGCGCGCTGTGCTTGCCGTTAGGCGCCGCGGCGCGCTCTGCTCGTGTCCGTCGGCACACTCGGCTTGTGGAAAGCTTTTCCTTGCATGTTCAACTGCTATATGCATATATATGGTTGCTCGTCGTTGAGGCGACCACGGAGCGCTCTTCTCGCATCCCTCCGCGCGCCGATCACGTCGGGGGCCCCATATGCAAGCAGTTGCGTCGCGCGCGTTACCATGCGATGAAGTTACGTGTGACACGATAGAGTTATGCGCTGCGAATTAGAACTACCATCAGGGCGTGTGATCGATATTCCAGGCCATCTGGCTTCCCCTTCAATTCACGTGGCCATTACAACCTTAGTCCCTTCAACCTTTCGATCGCGCCCCACAACACAACAAGCACACCCACGATGACACATAGAGAGGGGATGTCTAGCGGCGCTCCAATGGAGTTCGGCGAGCGTAAAGTGGAGACCCACGCGAGGGAGACGGATCTCTCGATAGTGTACACCATTGACCCGGCCGTGGTGGACAACTACATCAACACCGTTGAGCAGTTGCTTGCTGGAGACAGGTACAAGGTGGTTGGCATCGACCTCCAGTACACCGCTGGTCTTCCTGGCAAAGATCAGAAGGTTGCCTTCGCCTAGTTGTTCATGCGCCATCATGTCCTCATTTACCACTACTGCATGGCCACAGAGCCTTGCATCCGTTTTCGCCAGGTTTGTCAACAGCACCGACTACAAGTTCGCTACGGTGGAAACCACCGATGATGTAAAAGTGCTCAGGGTTACAGGATTGGCCTGCAAGAACCTTGTCGAAATCCGTGAGCACAACAGGGTCTGGGGCAGCATGAAGAAGGACTCCCTGGTTGAACCCGCCTTGGCCATCATCAACCCCTACTACGAAAAGATGAAGCAGGATGCCCAGTGAACAAGTCCTGTATCCGGCACAGGGCCTGGATGCGACAACTGGATGAACCTAACCTCAGGTTCGGGGCCAAGAGGGTGTATAGATGCTATGAGATGCACATGCGGATCGTTGAGATGAGGAAGTGCCTCGTTACCCAAATCGACAAGCCTGGATTGAGCCACAAGTAGAGCAAGCGTCACAAGAAGTAGACGATGATCAGATGATTGTTTATGCTAGTTAATCATGCATGTAATATAAAGTTTACTTTGGTGTGTGGAAATGGCATGTGTGTAGTAGCCACCCATGTAATTATGCATGTAATAGTTTACTTTGGTGTGTGCAAATGACATGGTTGTAGTAACCACCTATGTAAGTGGATGTTTAATTTGGTTATGCAACCATGTCCTTATAAGTGTGTGTGTGTGTGTACATATATATACACACACGTTCTATTCTTCTAATATTAGTAGAATAACTATTCTGATAACACTTCCGCACTGCACGCTCAACGCAAGTACACGTCATTCTTTGAACAAAGTGTGCTATAGTACTCACACGAGTGAACTTCTTGTCGGAAAAAATTGCACGCGTTATTTTTTAGTTACTGTTTTCGCTCTAATTTTTTAACCATTTATTGGAATGAGGTGTGTAATATAGCGTTGAAAAGCTATAGATTAGGCGCAACTTCGACATGTTGAACACTTTTCGAGATTCCACACGGTTTAAGAGCAGTTTTGAAAATGGAGCGGCCCATGACGAGTGGCAACAAGTGTTTTTTCGCGATTTCTTCTAAACCGCTCGTCGGAAAGAAGCAACTGATACACCGTTGGAAAGATATCATCAAGGCGCATCTTTTTCATATATATTATTTTCTCTAATTCATTACGGTTTAAGAGCAGTTTCAAATTTACCAAATCGTGGAATTCTGTTTTTATTTTATTTTTTAAATTTTCGCTACTGCTTTCGCTCCAGTTTTCTAACCGTTTGTCAAAATGAGGCGTATGATACGCCGTTGGAAAGCTACGGATGAGGCGGAACTTTCATATGTTGAAATGTTTTTGAGATTCCTTACGGTTTTTAGTTAATTTTAAAAATTGTGCGGCTGACGACAAGAGGCAGCGGCCATTTTTCGCAAAAGTTTTACAAACCGGTTGTCGAAATGATTAAAATGATATGCCGTTGGAAAGATATCAATGACACACAACTTTTTCATGTAAAACACTCTCTCTAATTCCTTACGGTTTAAGAGCAGTTTTAAATTTATCGAAATGTGGACACTCTGTTTTTCGCGACACCCAAATCGACGTGGGTACTTCATCCGACTGAAAACCGCACTACATCGGATGCAAAACCGCACTTCATCGAACAAACATGTGCACTGCATTATTTTTTTCTATGGGACGTAAATTTTCCTAAACGAGGTGGAGTGCACTTCATGTCGAGTGTTGGTGAACCACAATACTATGAAAAGTGAACCTCGAGACTAAGATAAACGGGCCGCGCTGCATCAGACAGAAAACCGTACTTATTTAGACTAAAAACCGCACTTCATTGGATAGACAAGTGCACAGCATGATTTCTTTTTTGTGGGACGTAAATTTTACCAAAGGAGGTGGAGTGCACTACTAAAACCCACACTTCATCGGACGGGCAAGTGCACTACATGATTTATTTTTTGTGGGCCGTGAATTTTCCCAAACGAGGTGGAGTGCACTTCTTTAGACTAAAACCCGTACTTCATCGGATAGACAAGTGCACTGCATGATTTTTTTTGTGGTCGTAAATTTTCCCAAACGAGGTGGAGTGCACTTCATGTCGAGTGTTATTTAACCAAAATACTATGAACAGTGAACCTCGAGACTACCATAAACGGGCGACACTACCGAAAGTGAACCTCATGGACTGAGCGAAAGAACTGCATGTAATGAGAAGCGAGATTCTTCCGTTGTTTTAGGGTACCAAGTGAACCACAAAGGAATTTTATAGCTAACTGCGTGAGAGAACGTAGTGAGCTTCAAAACATACATGTCCACTCATTATTTTTACACAGCCACACAAACATCCCGTACACATCAGAATCAACGATACAGTACCCAACTAAATTACAATAGGAAAACACTTGCTTATACAAAATGACCACCCATTCTTATTATTCTTTTTCTCTGTGCGTATCTCATAAATAAAATAGACTACAAATGAACATTGATGTTCTCTTCTCTTTTCTTACTGACTGCACCTCAAATGATTTCCAGAAGAAAAAAAATGTGAGATACAAAACAACGCATGTCAGCCATGGTGGACTACAATATGGACACTGGCAAACCAGAGGAACATGATTAAGCTGGCGAACCCCAAGTGCACGCTAGGGGAGCTGCATGTTCTGCTTTGCCTGAGCTGCATATTTTGCTTGCGGAAGCGCACGGGCTACGCACGCAAGATTTGCCAATGATGGCCGCCACAAGAACCGGACTGCAAGCCGGCACGCTGTAATACTTCTCCCGCGAGGAGAGAGCTGCGAGGGGTGTTCGGGCTAACTGCACAGTAACTACAAGAAAGGAAAAGGGATCAGAGGAGGATCAGGACCTCGTGGAGGAAACACCATGCTGCATTGCAAGGTTGCCAGCTCCACCCGCCATCCGCTTGGAGTCCCAGCACTAGCGACGGAGACCGCGCGAAGTGGCCATGGATGAACCACATCGGGGGGTGCGGCTCACTGCTCGCGGGATCTGGCAGAATTGCATAAGAAAAATCCAAAAAAAAGCGACAAGAAAACTCTTCTAAACCGCACCCTCTTGGCGAGGTGCACTGCACGCCGCGGATCGGAGACCAGTGTGCGGACTATAGCAAGCCGGGTGTGTACTGCAGCCATGCTGGCGATATCAACCCGCGGAGGAGGGGAGTTGCTCGATGGGGCCGCCCGGACGGAGAGGGAGAGGAAGACCCTGGCCCCAGTGGCGTTGCCATGGTGGATGGTGGCGGGGCGGGTGGATCCAGCGGAGCAAGGGGCAGGAATGTGTGGATCCGAGGGCGCCGGCGCAGGACTGACGGAGGTCGGTGAGGCAGGGCCGCGACGGATCTGGGGGTGGGAAGGATGGATGCGGCCGTGGCGGCCATCGGGAGGTCGTCGGTGGTTGGGAGCTGAGCTATGGCATGGGGTGGGGAGTAGATGGAGGCCGGGGGCAGCCCGATCTAGCGGTGAGGAAGGCCGGGGAGGGCGGCGGTGTGGGCGAAGGTCGCCGCTAGGCGGCGCTGGGAGGGAGGTGGTGCATCGGTGCGGGCAGGGAGGTCGTCCGACAGCACGGGGGAGGTGGTCTGGCGGCACAGGGAGGTGCTCGTGCGGGGATGGAGGTGGTTGTGCGGGGGTGGAGCACGGGGAGAGAGAGAGGTGGGGGAGAGGATGAGGTGGGGCGAGTTTTCTTTTTACCTCCGCAGTTTTGTCGTGCTTAGTTTGCAGCTACAAGCGGATCGGGGGTATTAGCAGAATAAGCTTCGGTGTTAGCAGAATAAGGGTCTTAAGGGTGTTATATATATATATATATATATATATATATATATATATATATATATATACATATATATATATATACGGTCTATTCTGCTAATATTAGCAGAATAACTGCACGCTCAACAGAAGCGCACTGCATCATTTTGACGACGAGCACTGCAATAGAGACTAGTGAACTTCGTGTCGAAAAAATTTGCACGAGGTGTTTTTTCGGTACTGTTTTCGCTCTAATTTTTTAACCGTTTATCGGAATGAGGCATGTAATATACCATTGAAAAGCTATGGATTAGGCGCAACTTCGACATGTTGAACACTTTTCGAGATTTCGCACGGTTTAAGAGCGATTTTGAAAATAGTGCGGCAGATGACGAGTGGCAGCGAGCGTTTTTTCGCGTTTTTTTCTAAACCGCTTGTCGGAATAAATCAAATGATATGCCGTTGGATAGATATCGTCGAGGCGCATCTTTTTCATATATAAATATTTCTGTAATTCATTACGGTTTAAGAGCAGTTTCAAATTTACTAAATCACAGAATTATGTTTTTCAAATGTTTTCAAATTTTCGGTACTGTTTTCGCTCTCGTTTTTGAACCGTTTGTCGAAACGAGGCATGTAATACGTCATTGGAAAGCTATGGACAAGGCGCAACTATCATATGTAGGAATGTTTTTGAGATTGCTTACGGTTTTAAGTTAATTTTGAAAATCGTGCGGCGGAGGACGAGTGGCAGCGGCCGTTTTTTTTTTTGAAATTTTTACAAACCGGTTGTCGAAATGATTCAAATGATATGCCGTTGCAAAGATATTAATGAGATGCAACCTTTTCATGTAGAACACACTCTCTAATTCCTTACGGTTTAAGAGCAGTTTTAAAATTAGCAAAAAGCGGACACTCTGTTTCTTCGTGACACCAAAATCGTCGTCGGACAGAAAAACGCACTGCTTCAAACTGAAAACCGCACTGTAACAGACAGTCAAGTGAACTTCATGATTTCTTTTTGTCAAACATAAATTTTCTCGCACAAGTTTTTGTTGTCTTTTTTTTAACTTTTTTCCGAAAAATAGTGGACCACAACACTTCCGAAAGTGAACCGCAACACTACCAAAAGTGAACCTCATGAGTACTTGTTGTCTTTTTTATACTTATTAATTTTTTACATGCGTTGACCAAGTGAGTGGACCTTTCATCAGAAAGAAGAACACACTGCTTCAAATGGAAACCGCACTGTAGCAGGCAGTCAAGTGAACTTCATGATTTCTTTTGGTCGGACATAAACTTTTCTCGCAAAAGTTTTTGTTGTCTTTTTTTTCAACTTTTTTTTGAATGAGAGTGGACCGCAACACTCCCGAAAATGAACTGCAACACTATCAAAAGTGAACCTCATGAGTTTTTGTTGTATTTCTTTCATACTTATTAATTTTTTACGCGCGTTGACCAAGCGAGTGGACCTTTCATCGGACAGAAGAATGCATTGCTTCAAACGAAAAACCGCACTGCAGCAGGCAGTCAAGTGAACTTCATGATTTCTTTTTGTCGGACATAAACTTTCTTGCAAAAGTTTTTGTTGTCTTTTTTCCAACATTTTTTTGAATGAGAGTGGACCGCAACAGTCCCGAAAATGACGCAACACTATCAAAAGTGAACCTCATGAGTTTTTGTCATACTTATTAATTTTTTATGCGCGTTGACCAAGCGAGTGGACCGCAAGGAGTGAGCGAGTGAACTACATCTAATAGGAAGCAAGCTTCTTTTGAGATGTTTTTGTGTCTGTTTTACCAAGTGAACCATGGAGTAGTTTTATTTCCATTAACAATATGCACAGTCAGCTCGCATCACACACAAACATTTGGGTATGTGTCCTTGAACAATAAAACGAAACTTCCGAAAAATGATGGCATACTTTTTCTCTCCTTTGGTACATGTGCCGCACTGCTCGTTGATGCAATCCACAGTGCAAGACATAGACCAAATAAAAGTTACCGGGGCACAATTTTTGCAGAAAGTTAACTCATGTACAATTTTCTTTTACAAAGTGAACTCCTCTATACTATGCTATAACCATTTGAAAGTAAACTAAGGACTGCATGCAAGAACAACTAAACTGATGCTAAATGTAAATGTGTCCCGCACAACAATGAACATTTTTTTGCCCAAATAAACTTAACTTAATATATATTTTTCGCAAAAAGAATTGTCTTGCTTCTGCAAAAAAAACACACCAACAGTGGAAATTCTTCACAACAACGATGGCTACAGGACCTGGCAAAAATGGAGTAATGCACACAACGGAGCTGAAACTGAACCTAACTTTTTGCACCGCACGCACTGAACATTTGTTCCAAAATCAAGCACCGCTGTATCGCAGAGTGCACTGCATCAACACATGCCACCATAGAGATAAAATAAACTGCAGAAATAGCACGAAGTGAAAGAAAATACGTGTACCGAACAGAATTTGCAAAATTAGCCTGTCTAGCGAGCGGCTGAGATGGATCCAGCGGTGCTCGTTGAGCCTGGATCTGCTCCATTGCTGGCGGCTTCCCACTGTGGTCACTTCAACGGCAACTGGACGCGGGGGCTTCGGGAGAGCTCGTGGTCGCCGGGGCTGACCGGGAAAGGCGGGTCAGGCCGCTAGGGAAGCCCGACGTGGTGGCGAGGCAATGAACCAAGATGAAGTGCAGTGGGCGGGGACTGGTGGTGCACTTCGTTTCGACGGTGCCGTGATCTGGTGGGCGGAAGACTGAGCTGCACGGGGCCGGCAACAGAGCTACACGAGGCTGGCGGCTGCCTCGGCTCCCTCGTTGCGGACCCCTGAGATAACCGAACCCCCTCCAATTTTTGAAGCCAGCTGCTCCTGACGCCCCTGAGATTGCTAAGTCCATTGGCTGTGACAGTGGACTGCATGGCTCAAGAGCAATGGGGAGGATAGGTCGCCGTAGCCAGGGCGGACAGGAGCTGGGCTGGCCATGGATCTGAAGCAGGCGGGGCATGGTGAGGAGTCCGCCGTGGGTAGCAGGGGATCCACGCGCGCGAATGCACGAGGTGGAGAGGAGAGCAAGTGTCACGCGGAGATGGTTGTAGGGGGCGGCGCGCTGGTCGTCTCCGGGCAAGAGGTCGCCGGGGCACCGTGCATCTTGGCTGCCTTGACACCAGGGGAAGGTAGCAGGGATGGAGCGGAGTGGATCCGGGATTGGCCGGCTCCGTCGGTGGCGCGGGGGGGAGGGGATGTGGGGCGCACGGCGGGGGGAGGTTTGTGGTTCAGGTGGTGCAGAGGATGCGCGGCGGCCCCGGCCAGGAGGAAAAGGTGCGCGGGGGGAGGGGAGCGGCTACGCGTGCCCGGGGGAATAAGGTGGGATGGGGGAGCGGGGCGCCAGCCCCTGCGGGCCGCGCGATGGCAGAAGGTGGGGTGGGTTGCAGGCCGCGCCGGGAGGGAGAGGGACGTTGACGAAGGTAGTGGGGGATTCGGGGGTGCGGTCGTCGGGGAGTGTTATCAGAATAAGCGTTTTGATGTGCAGAATAAGGTCTTAAGGGTGTTATCATAATAGACCCACACACACACACACACACACACACACACACACACACATATATATATATATATATATATATATATATATATATATATATATATATATATATATATATATATATCGATCTTCGCACACATTTCTGATTATAGACCCGTTTGCCGCGTATCACACACATCTTGTTATATCGAACCGCATGCCATATATCTCACACACCTTGATATGGCTGACCGTTTCTTTTGTGTTGCCTAATCAAAAACAGTTCATCCAAGTGAGCCGTATGTTGTATATCGCACACACTTTCATCTGGCTGCCCATTTATTTTGCTGCTCCTCAACGCAAACAGTTAATTGTACTGAACCGTATGCCCTGCATCACACACGGATCTAAAATCTGAACCGTGTTTGATGCATCCGTCATCGCAAACGTTTCACACCTTTTTTGACGGGATTTTTACACCAGTGTTTGCAATTAATGCATCGCACACAGTTTCGTCGAATGGTCTCTGATCGTAGTGTCGCATTAGCAACATCCTGCATTAGTGACACCACGAAGGTGTTTCTCAACCTCTAGTGGAAGACCTTGGGGCGGTCTCCAAACCCTCACAAACTTTCCGGGGGTAATCACAATGGTCGATTCCTCACCGAAAGACTCCTACCACCTAGGAGTCTCCAACCTCCAAGAGTAACAAGATCCAAGGGGAAAAGCTCAAGACTCGCTCAAATCACGATTTGCTTTGGTCACAAGAAGGAGAGGGAGAAGATCTTTCTTTTGATTGGAGCAACTCTTTCAAACTCTCAAGAATCAAACCGGGATCTAGGCTTTCATGGTTGAGCAAGAGAGAGGGAGCACTAGTGTTCTTTGGGCGTATTGGATTGAAGTATTCAACCTTATCTCGAAGAGGTAAGGAGATATTTATACCCACAATAGATTATATCCGTTTGGAGTAGAGGTCGATTTGCCCGGAAGATCTGGAGTACCATCTAGATGATCTGGACAACATCTGGATGATCTGATAGTAGGCCCGGATGTAAGTGGTAGCAGAAGAGCTGCGCAGAGGCTGGACGGTCCGGAGGATAGCCCAGATGATCTGGACCAAGTCCAGACGATCCGAGAGAACATATAGATGATCCGGCTTTATCCAATAGGGTTCTGTTGTTAGAGGAGCTATATTACCAAGATGATCATCCGGACGATCCGACTATAATTAGCGCCGAAAGATGGACACTAGATGCAATTATCCGGATGATCCGGAACTAGCTCCGAACGATCCGTGTCTAGCCCGGATGATCAAGGGCCTCGTCCGGATGATCCGTCTAGGAGTTTGTATGTGGGGAGAAGGAAGAGTAGGTTTTGGCTAAGTAGTTTTCTTAGGAATTTTTGGTCTTTGTGAAAACTTTTTGTGAAGTAGACTATGAGCAAGCCTTGAACCTACACCTTGGATCTCCTCTTAATAGTACGGGATCCCAATTACTCAAGACATGTATAAAAGAGCAAAATGCTTCATTTTTTTCTTCTTTCCTCGTTGTTTATCTGCTTGAGCAATCTCATTTGATGTGTCCATGATGCACATTAAAATCAAGGGAACTAATGACCTGTGTATATACTCAACAAACATAGTTAGTCCCCTATATGTAATTCGTCATCAACGTCAAAAATGCACTTAAGAGCAAGATTGCACTTTTAGTATGTCGGCCAGCAGCTCGCACCCCCGCTCCTTGGAGATGCATCATAGGGAGACATCATTCGGGCGCCATCGGTAGAGCTCGCCTTCCTAGATGCAGTATGCGGTGGCCTGGCAGGCCACCTGCTCCGCATCTTCTTCCTTCTCCGGCAGGGTTCCATGAAGCAAGTACTCCTTGAATTCCTCGGGCCAGCACCCCTCCCGAGGCTCGAGTGTGAGGAGTAGATGCGCCCCTAAGGCCGGCCATAGGCTGGGGCGCCCATGGTAGGTGCCGTGGGCAGCTCCTTGATGTCTACTACACAACCTTCTTCTTGTAGACGTTGTTGGGCCGGCAAGTGCATAGGTTTGTAGGACAGTAGCAAATTTCCCTCAAGTGGATGACCTAAGGTTTATCAATCCGTAGGAGGCGTAGGATGAAGATGGTCTCTCTCAAGCAACCCTGCAACCAAATAACAAAGAGCTCTTTTGTCCCCAACACACCCAATACAATGGTAAATTGTATAGGTGCACTAGTTCGGCGAAGAGATGGTGATACAAGTGCAATATGGATGGTAGATATTGGTTTCTGTAATCTGAAAATATAAAAATAGCAAGGTAACTAAAGATAAAAGTGTGCATAAATGGTATTGCAATGGTAGGAAACAAGGCCTAGGGTTCATACTTTCACTAGTGCAAGTTCTCTCAACAATAATAACATAGATAGATCATATAACAAGCCCTCAACATGCAACAAAGAGTCACTCCAAACCACTAATAGTAGAGAACAAACGTAGAGGTTATGGTAGGGTACGAAACCACCTCAAAGTTATTCTTTCGGATCGATCTATTAAAGAGTTCGTACTAGAACAACAACTTAAGACACAAATCAACCAAAACCCTAATGTCACCTAGATACTCCATTGTCACCTCAAGTATCCGTGGGCATGATTATACGATATGCATCAAACAATCTTAGATTCATCCACCCAACACAAAATACTTCAAAGAGTGCCCCAAAGTTTCTACTGGAGAGTCAAGAAAACGTGTGCCAACCCCTATGCATAGGTTCATGGGCGTAACCCGCAAGTTGGTCACCAAAACATACATCAAGTGGCACGCGATATCCCATTGTCACCACAGATAAACACGGCAAGACATACATCAAGTGTTCTCAAATAAAGACTCAATCCGATAAGATAACTTCAAAGGGGAAACTCAATTCATCACAAGAGAGTAGAGGGGGAGAAACATCATAAGATCCAACTATAATAGCAAATCTTGGGATACATCAAGATCGTGCCATAGAGGGAACACAAGAGAGAACACAAGAGAGAGAGATCAAACACATAGCTACTGGTACATACCCTCAGCCCCGAGGGTGAAATACTCCCTCCTCGTCATGGAGAGCGACGGGATGATGAAGATGGCCATCGGTGATGGGTTCCCCCTCTGGCAGGGTGCCGGAACATACTCCCGAGAGGTTTTTGGTGGCTACAGAGGCTTGCGGCGGCGGAACTCCCGATCTATCTTGATATTCGATGGTTTTAGGGTACATAGGGTTATATAGGCGAAAGAAGTCAGTCGAGGGGTTCTCGAGGGGTCCACGAGATAGGGGGCGCCCCCTGTAGGGGGGGCGCCCCTATCTCCTGGGCTCCTCGAGGATCTTCTAACTTGATCTCCAAGCCTCTAGGATGATATTCTTCCAAAAACTCATGATGCTGAAGGTTTCATTCTGTTTGGACTCCGTTTGATATTCCTTTTCTTCGAAATACTGAAACAGGCAATAAAATAGCAATATGGGCTGGGCCTCCGGTTAGTAGGTTAGTCCAAAAAATGATATAAATGTGTAAAATAAAGCCCATAAACATCCAAAAGGGGTAATATAATAGCATGGAACAATCAAAAATTATAGATACGTTGGAGACGTATCAAGCATCCCCAAGCTTAATTCCTGCTCGTCCTCGAGTAGGTAAATGATAAAAACAGAATTTTTGATGTGGAATGCTACCTAGCATAATTCTCAATGTAATTTTCTTTATTGTGGCATGAATGTTCAGATCCAAATGATTCAAAATAAAAGTTCATATTGATAAAAGAAATAGTAACACTTCAAGCATACTAATCAAAGTAATCATGTCTTCTCAAAATAACATGGCAAAAGAAAGTTCATCCCTACAAAATCATATAGTTAGGCTATGCTTCATTTTCGTCACACAAAGATGTTCCCAACTTCTATACCCCCGATGACAAGCCAAGCAATTGTTTCATACTTCAATAATCTCAAACTTTTTCAACCTTCACGCAATACATGAGCGTGAGCCATGGATATAGCACTATGGGTGGAATAGAATATGATGATGGGGATGGTGTGGAGAAGACAAAAAAGGAGAAAGTCTCACATTGACGAGGATAATCAATGGGCTATGGAGATGCCCATCAATTGATGTCGACATGAGGAGTAGGGATTGCCATGCAACGGATGCACTAGAGCTATAAATGAATGCTCAACAAAAGAAAACTAGTGGGTGTGCACCCAACTTGCTTGCTCACGAAGACCTAGGGCATTTGGAGAAGCCCATCATAGGAATATACAAGCCAAGTTCTATAATGAAAAATTCCCACTAGTATGAAAAAGACAACTTATGAGACTCACTATATGAAAAACATGGTGCTATTTTGAAGCACAAGTGTGGAAAACAGATAGTAGCATTGCCCTTTTCATTTATTTTCTTCTTTTTTCTTTTTTCTTTTTCCCTTTTTTGGGCCTTTCTTTTTTTTCTTTTGGCCTCTCTTTTTTTCTTTTTTTGGGGCAATGCTCTAATAATGATGATCATCACACTTCCATTGATTACAACATATGAATTACAACTCGAAACTAGAACAAGATATGACTCTATATGAATGCCTCCGGCGGTGTACCGGGATGTGCAATGAATCAAGAGTGACACGTATGAAAAATAATGCATGATGGCTTTGCCACAAATACGATGTCAACTACATGATCATGCAATGGCAATATGACAAAAGTAAAGTATGTCGTGATAATGATGAACGGAACGGTGGAAAGTTGCATGGCAATATATCTCGGAATGGCTATGGAAATGCCATAATAGGTAGGTATGGTGGCTGTTTTGAGGAAGATATAAGGAGGTTTATGTGTGATAGAGCGTATCGTATCACGGGGTTTGGATGCACCGGCGAAGTTTGCACCAACTATCAAGGTGAGAAAGGGCAATGCACGGTACCGAAGAGGCTAGCAATGGTGGAAAGGTAAAAGTGCGTATAATCCATGGACTCAGCATTAGTCAAAAGAACTCATATACTTATTGCAAAAATTTAGAAGTCATCAAAAATCAAGTACTACGCGCATGCTCCTAGGGGAATAGATTGGTAGGAAAATACCATCGCTCGTCCCCGAGCGCCACTCATAAGGATGCACAAGCCAGGTACACTTCATGTTTCAAATTTGTTACACAACTTTAACCATACGTGCATGCTACGGGACTTGCTAACTTCAACACAAGCATTCTTTAAATTCATAATCACCCAACTAGCATGACTTTAATATCACTACCTCCATATCTCAAAACAATTATCAAGTATCAAATTGATCATAGCATCCAATTCACTTCCTATGATAGTTTTTATTATACCCAACTTGGATGCTCATCCTTCTAGGACCAACTTTGTAACCATAGCAAATACCATGTTGTTCTAAAATACTCTCAAAATAATATAAGTGAAGCATGAGAGACTAGCAATTTCTACAAAATATAACCACCGCCGTGCTCTAAAAGATATAAGTGATGCACTAGAGCAAATGACAAACTACTCCGAAAGATATAAGTGAAGATCAATGAGTAGTCGAATAATTGTGCAACTATGTGAAGACTCTCTAACCTTAAAGAATTTAAGATCTTGGTATTGTATTCAAACAGCAAGCAAAACAAAATAAAATGACATTGCAAGGATAGCACAACTCATGTGAAGAAGCAAAAACTTAGCCTCAATAGATACTAACCGATAGTTGTTGAAGAAAAAAGGTGGGATGCCTAACGGGGCATCCCCAAGCTTAGATGCTTGAGACTTCTTGAAATATTATCTTGGGGTGCCTTGGGCATGCCCAAGATTGAATTTTTATCTCTCCTTAATTCCTCTCATACCATGGTTTCTCTATTTCTCAAAAGCTTCATCCACAACAAACTCAACAAGAACTCGGGAGATAGGTTAGTATAAACAAATGCAAAACCTTATCATTTTCTACTGAAACAAATCACTAAAATTATTATTCACCATTGCATACTAAATGCCACTGCATATTTAATACTCCTATCTTTAAATAGAATCATTAAACAAGCAAACATATGCAAACAATGCAAACATAACAGCAATCTGTCAAAACAGTACAGTCTGTAAAGAATGCAAGATTCATCATACTTCCCTTACTCCAAAAATTATGAAATAAAATTCCCACTGTAGTAAATTTATCAGATCTCATTATGCAAAAGGTTTCATCATTATATCATTCTCTTACTTTTCTAGGGAATTTTTGCAAGAGCGGTAAACTTTCTGTTTTCAAACAGCAACATGTATACTAGGAAAATAAGCATGGCAAAGGCTATCCTTGACCTTTTTTATTGAAACTAAAGATGCAAAACATTAATCTAAATAACAGAAAGCAAATACTAACAAAATAAAATAGCATGACGCTCCAAGCAAAACACATGTCATGTGGTGAATAAAAATATAGGTCCAAGTAAAGTTACCGATGAACGAAGACGAAAGAGGGGATGCCTTCCGGGGCATCCCCAAGCTTAGGAGCTTTCCACTCTTTATTCCATAGTCCATCGAATCTTTACCCAAAACTTGAAAACTCCACAACACAAAACTCAACAAAAAACTCGTAAGCTCCGTTAGTATATGAAAATAAAACCACCACATAGGTACTGTAATGAACTCATCCTAAATTCATATTGGTGTAATATCTACTGTACTCTAACTTATCTATGGTTCATACCCTCCGATACTACTCATAGATTCATCAAAATAAGCAAACAACACATAGAAAACAGAATCTGTCAAAAACAAAACAGTCTGTAGTTATCTGTATCAAATGTATACTTCTGGAACTCCAAAAATCATACCAAATTAGTAAGTCCTAAGAAATTTGTTTACCAATCCAGAGCAAGAAGAATCAGATGAAAAGCACGTTTCTGTGAATTAACAAAACTAATTTACTGGGTGCAAAAGTTTCTGATTCTCAGCAGGATCAACACAACTATCACCGTAAGCTATCCTAAAGGTCTTACTTGGCACTTTATTCAAACAAAAGCTATAAAACATGATTACTACAGTAGCATAATCATGTGAACACACAAAAACAGTAAGGATAAATATTGGGTTGTCTCCCAACAAGCGCTTTTCTTTAATGCCTTTCTAGCTAGGCATGATGATGACAATGATGCTCACATAAAAGATAAGAATTGAAACATAACGGGAGCATCATGAAGCATATGACTAGCACATTTAAGTCTAACCCACTTCCTATGCATAGGGATTTTGTGAGCAAACAACTTATCGGAACAATAATCAACAAGCATAGGAAGGTAAAACAAGCATAGCTTCAAGATTTTCAACACATAGAGAGGAAACTTGATATTATTACAATTCCTACAAGCATATATTCCTCCCTCATAATAATTTTCAGTAGCATCATGAATGAATTCAACAATATAACCAGCACCTAAAGCATTCTTTTCATGATCTACATGCATAGAATTTTTAGTACTCTCCACATAAACAAAATTCTTCTCACTCGGAATAGTGGGAGTATCATAAGAGACTTGAACACTAAAAATTGTTTCCACATTAAAAGAGTAATGTTCAGAAAAAGGGTAATCATAATCATGAAAAGATTTGTAAATATAATCATCACTACTTTTTATAGCATAAGTTTCATCACAATAATCATCATAAGTAGCAACTTCGTTCTCATCATAATCGATTGAAACTTCTCCCAAGATAGTGGAATCATCAATAAATAAAGTTGACACTCTTCCAAATCCACTTTCATGTTCATCACAATAAGATTCACCATCCTCAAAAATAGTGGGATCACTACTTCCTAAAGTTTACACTCTTCCAAACCCACTTTCATTAATATAATCATCATAAATAGGAGGCATGCTTTCATCATAATAAATTTGCTCATCAAAACTTGGGGGACAAAAAATACCATATTCATCAAACATAGCTTCCCCAAGCTTGTGGCTTTGCATATCATTAGCATCATGGATATTCAAGGAATTCATACTAACAACATTGCAATCATGCTCATCATTCAAAGATTTAGTATCAAGCATTTTATAGACTTCTTCTTCTAGCACTTGAGCACAATTTTCCTTTCCATCATACTCACGAAAGATATTAAAAAGACGAAGCGTATGAGACAAACTTAACTCCATTTTTTTGTAGTTTTCTTTTATAAACTAAACTAGTGATAGAACAAGAAACAAAAAGATTCGATTACAAGATATAAAGATATACCTTCAAGCACTAACCTCCCCGGGGTGTGAGTGAGTGCCGCTTACCTAGCCTCCCCGGCGACGCCGCCAGAAAAGAGCTTGATTTCTACTACACAACCTTCTTCTTGTAGACGTTGTTGGGCCTGCAAGTGCACAGGTTTGTAGGACAGTAGCAAATTTCCCTCAAGTGGATGACCTATGGTTTATCAATCCGTAGGAGGCGTAGGATGAAGATGGTCTCTCTCAAGCAACCCTGCAACCAAATAACAAAGAGTCTCTTGTGTCCCCAACACACCCAATACAATGGTAAATTGTATAGTTTCACTAGTTCGGCGAAGAGATGGTGATACAAGTGCAATATGGATGGTAGATATAGGTTTCTGTAATCTGAAAATATAAAAACAGCAAGGTAACTAAAGATAAAAGTGCGCGTAAATGGTATTGCAATGGTAGGAAACAAGGCCTAGGGTTCATACTTTCACAAGTGCAAGTTCTCTAAACAATAATAACATAGATAGATCATATAACAAGCCCTCAACATGCAACAAAGAGTCACTCCAAAGCCACTAATAGTGGAGAACAAACGTAGAGATTATGGTAGGGTACGAAACCGCCTCAAAGTTATTCTTTCGGATCGATCTATTAATGAGTTCGTACTAGAATAACACCTTAAGACACAAATCAACCAAAACTCTAATGTCACCTAGATACTCCATTGTCACCTCAAGTATCCGTGGGCATGATTATATGATATGCATCACACAATCTCAGATTCATCCAACCAACACAAATTACTTCAAAGAGTGCCCCAAAGTTTCTACCGGAGAGTCAAGAAAACGTGTGCCAACCCCTATGCATAGGTTCATGGGCGGAACCCACAAGTTGGTCACCAAAACATACATCAAGTGGCACGTGATATCCCATTGTCACCACAGATAAACACGGCAAGACATACATCAAGTGTTCTCAAATAAAGACTCAATCCGATAAGATAACTTCAAAGGGGAAACTCAATTCATCACAAGAGAGTAGAGAGGGAGAAACATCATAAAATCCAACTATAATAGCAAAGCTCGGGATACATCAAGATCGTGCTATAGAGGGAACACGAGAGAGAACACAAGAGAGAGAGAGATCAAACACATAGCTACTGGTACATACCCTCAGCCCCGAGTGTGAACTACTCCCTCCTCATCATGGAGAGCGCCGGGATGATGAAGATGGCCACCGGTGATGGGTTCCCCCTCTGGCAGGGTGCCGGAACGGACTCCCGAGAGGTTTTTGGTGGCTATAGAGGCTTGCGGCGGCGGAACTCCCGATCTATCTTGATATTCGATGGTTTTAGGGTACGTAGGGTTATATAGGCGAAAGAAGTCGGTCGAGGGGTGCTTGAGGGGTCCACGAGACAGGGGGGCGCCCTGTAGGGGGGGCGCCCCCCTATCTCCTGGGCTCCTCGAGGATCTTCTGACTTCATCCCCAAGCCTCCAGGATGATATTCTTCCAAAAAATCACGATGCCAAAGGTTTCATTCCGTTTGGACTCCGTTTGATATTCCTTTTCTTCGAAATACTGAAACAGGCAATAAAACAGCAATATGGGCTGGGCCTCCGGTTAGTAGGTTAGTCCCAAAAATGATATAAATGTGTAAAATAAAGCCCATAAATATCCAAAAGGGGTAATGTAATAGCATGGAACAATAAAAAATAATAGATACCTGGGAGACGTATCACTCCTCCCGAGGCAGCACCGACCCGACAATGGGGGAAACCGACGATGGTCTGAAGAGCCGCTCCTCGAAGACACCAGGCTCCTGGGAGAGGTGCCGGGACGCCCTCTTAGCGATTTTGTCTGCCTCCTTGTTTGTGTCGCGTGGTACGTGTTGCAATTCCAAGCCTAAGAATTGCTTCTCAATTTTGCGTCCCTCCTCGAGGTATGCCTCCATGTGCTCGTCCTTTGGCGTGTACTCCTTGTTGGAGAAGTTGACGAGGAGCTGGGAGTCGCCCCTGATGGTGAGGCACCTGACCCTCAGAGCAGCCACGACCTTGAACCCGGTGATCAGGCCTTCGAACTCAGCGATGATGTTGGAGATTGTCAGTGTCAAAACCGGCAGATCTCGGGTAGGTAGTCCCGAACTGTGCGTTGAAGGATCGAAGGTAACAAGGAGGCAGGGGACACAATGTTTACCCAGGTTCGGGCCCCCTTAATGGAGGTAATACCCTACTTCCTGCTTGATTGACTATGATGAATATAGGGGTTACAACATTTGATCTACCTCGAGATTGTAATGGCTAAACCCTAGATGTCTAGCCTATATGATTGTGATCTTGCCCTACGGACTAAACCCTCCAGTTTATATAGACACCGGAAGGATCTAAGGTTGTACAGACTCGGTTACAGAAGAAGTAAAACACATGATCCGAACGCCAAGCTTGCCATCCACGCAAAGGAGAGTCCCATCCGGACACGGGGAAGGTTCTTCTATCTTGTATCTTCATGGCTCATCAGTCCGGCCCACATCACATGGCCCAGACGCCCGAGGACCCCTTAGTCTAGGACTCCCTTAGTAGCCCCTGAACCAAGCTTCAATGACAATGTGTTCGGCACGCATGTTGTCTTCGGCATTGCAAGACAGGTTCCCTCTCCAAATACTTCAACGCGGTCCTCCACGCAGAACAACTATATCCGGTTTTATTAAACAATTACAACTTTAAGCTGTAAGGGCAAAAATATTTGAAATGAAATAAGCCACGTCCACAGGCGATTTTTCTGGCAAGGCATTATTTCCTGGCCGGGTTAGAATTCTGAACCGTCTCACAACCTTGTTCCGTATTTCGAGGCACGGCCCTTGACACGTCTTGTAAAAGCAGAGATAGTGTCGCCCTATCACGAGATTTTCGTAATGAGGGTTTGGGTTATCCAACCATTCCGTTCACACGTCCCCTTGGGAATAGGCGAGATTTAAGGCTTGTGAGGGGCGCTTGACATCCACTGCCTTTATAAGAAGATAAGGGTTCGTATTTTTACCCCACACCTTCTTCCTCCTTTTCCTACCTACCATTCGAGCTCCAACGCCCAAGTCTCGATCTATTTCCCCGCCACCAAGCACTCCTAACCATGTCCGGATCTGGAGAGCAGGGCAAGTGGATGGCCTCCTCTATTACAGAGGAGAACATCACGGAGCTCTGAGTGTACCTAGCCACGGACATAGTCCACCGGCTTCCTGCCAAAAAGAAGATCGTTGCCACTCCAGAGCCCAATGAAAGGGTAGTTTTCATCCCTTATTTCCTTCGCGGACTAGGGTTTCCCCTTCATCCTTTTGTCTGCGGTCGCATGTTCTACTATGGGCTAGATTTTCATGATCTAGCCCCAAATTCCTCCCTCAATCTCTCGGTGTTTATCATTATGTGTGAGGCATTCCTCCGCGTCCCTCCCAATTCGGCCTATGGCATATGATCTTCAATGTGAAGCCAAAGGTGGTTGAGGGCCAACACACAGAGTGCGGCGGCGCCATGGTGAGCAAGCTCCCCATTGTCAACTGGCCAACAGGGACATTTGTGGAGAGCTTCGAAGGATGGCAGCAGGGGTGATTCTATATCACAGAACCCCGCGACGCCACATGGGCTGCTGCTCCCGAGTTCAAATCCAGGCCCCCAATGCGGCTTACATCCTGGCTTAATAAGGGCCTAGATTGGGAGTAGCCTGACAAGGTGATGGCGCTGGGGAGCCGCATCAAGGGCGTGATAAACAAGAAACCCAGCCTCCCCAACGTGATCCAGGTGATGCTTTTTCGCCGGATTCTTCCTTGTCAGCGCCGGACTCAATACATGTGGGAATTTGACCCGGCCAGTCCTCGGACTCTGTAGCGGTTCTTCGGCATGACGCACGAAGACATATGGAAGTTGCTCTTCAAGACTCAAAAGTCGTGGCCATAGTCAACCGAAGACCGTGGCAATAACTGCGCATGTCCAGCCACTCCCATAAGTTTTATACTAACTTTTATTTGCAATTCCAAGGAGTATATTGAACCCTCTTACTTCCGCAGGGCTGGATAAAGAAGGTGGAGCAGATCAACTATTCGGCTCCGCCGCCCGAGGACCAAGCCACTCCCTTGCTGGCCAAGATCCTGGTTTCGGTGTTGTATCAGGCACCTGAGAAGAAGGCCAAAAAGAAGGGCAAGGAGACCAGGAGTGGTCTCCGTCGTAAGGGTACATCGGGTTCTATGACCGAAGACTCCGAAGCCTCCTCTTCCCATGACGAAGACATAGAGGAGTAAGAGAGTAACTATCCCCCCAAGGGGGGGAAGAAGAAAATTGGGGCTCCCGTGGATCTGGAGGTAGAGGCGGCCAAGAAGGGAAAACCCTCATTCTTGGATGATTCCAAAGCGGATGCCGATGCCACCCCAAAGCGGCACCCTAGGTCGAAGCCCTCGGCTTAACCGTAAGTATCCGAAGACACCATATACATATCTGATTTCATACCTTATTATTTTACCATACTGAAGTGCGCATTATAGCCTGGCTTGCGATCTCCCCCAACGATCATCACCATCTGGGAACTCTCTAGGGAAGAATGCGATGGAGAGCGAGTCGCCTCCGTAGATCTCTCCACCCACTGCCCAGGATAACACTGAAGTTTTGTCTCGGGAGGCCGTGAAGGTGACGGCGGAGGGTAATACCTCTATTGCCGAAGAGAGGGGGAAATCCACCCCCACAGAGGCCGGTGATGGGGGCAACGCCCAATTCGCCCCCCAACCGAATATAATTTCGGAGACCCGTACGGCTCCGGAATTGGAACATGAGCCTTCTTCAAGAGAAGGGGGCGCGCAGTCTCCACCATCATCCTTTGTCAATCCGAAGGCGCGGACATTCCGATGGAAGCGCTTCAAAGTGCTTCCATTGTGGAGGAACACCGTACCCTTATGGGTACGGTGGTTGACAAGGTTCGGTCCATGAAAAGCAGATTGAACCAAGCCTACACCAGCCTTTTAACAGGCTTTGAGTTAGGTGAAGTAATGTATTTTTGGTTATTTTCAAAAGGAATAATTGTGTATAGATAGTAGCCCCTGAGACTCTGTTTGGCGTTTCCCGAAGAAGGGTCGGGTAGAGGATCAAATAATATACCACATGAGCTAACATATATGTCTATGTTGATGAGCAGGCTGCGAAGTTGGCAGCAGCCTCGCATGCAGCCAAAGTCTCTGAACTAATGCGGAGGCTGGAGGAAAAACAAGGTATGTTGTACTAAAGCATATCTGAACTGACATGAGTTCCCATTTTTTATCTAACTGAGCTTTATGTTTATGCTCATAGCTGACACATCTGAGGTCGAAGCCCTCAAGAGTGCGCTGGCCGCAGCCAAGAAGGAGGCGGACGAATAACGAACCGCCCGCCAAAAGCATGAGGCGAGGTTTGATGAAGTCCAACAAGAGCTCACAAATGCTATAAGGAAATGTGAGTCTTTGGAGCACAAGGTGTCGGATCAAGAATCCGATCTTACTGCGGCGCTCCAAAGTGCAAAGGAGGCCCAGGTTGAAGCCCAAGGTGCCTATCAGGAGATCCGTGAGGCCAAGAAAATTGCGGCTGGTAAGAATTTTATTATGCAGAGAAAATATGTAAGGAGAAAGTATACCTTCTTGACATGCATTTGGAGTTCCCCAGGAGCGTTTGCGGATTTGCCCCGAAGTGTTGCAGATACTGCGGATTTCTTCCAAGTCGAAAAGGGGAGCTCAATAGAGAAACTGTTCTGGTCACCGTACCGTGAGCTAGAGCAACCTTTGCCCCTCAGTGATCAGCTGAAACAGCTGACCGAGCTGCATAGGATGGCCGAGCTGGCCATGAAGGATGTCATAATCCATCTTTGGCCAACCGAACGAATACCTAATAGCTACTTTGGGCTTGTGAAGCGGCTAGTCGATGCGTGCCCAAGGCTAGATGCTATAAAGCGGATGGTCTGCATTAAAGGTGCCCAGATGGCCTTCACCCGTGTCAAGGTACAATGGCGAAGATGAATGCCACTAGTCTTGCAACCGAAGCACCGCCCGCAGGCTAGGAGCATTGTACGCCGAAGAAGTACTTCAACGATGTCCTTGAAGGATCCTGTATTATACAGGGCCTGTGTTCGAAGGACGTGATGTTTGAATAAATGTATCCGCAATGCCCAAACTGTGTAATGAAAACAAAGTGTTCGTATAATGTTAGTCTTGTTTCCTCTAAATTTATTTATCCTCCATTGCGGCCATTAACTAAATCCGAGTGTTGGCCAGTCGTCGGCTTCAGCCCCTCATGTAGATACTACGGGGGTGTTCGGAACGGCACAGAAACACACTTGACCCAACGATTTGGTCCTTGAAGGAGGTGCTAGCGCGGTGAACCAGGCAATCGGACTATACGGCTTTACCACTCTCACTGAGCCATAGGAGTTTGACGATAGAATTATAGGTGCAGCCCCTGGTATTGACCGGCAATCCGAACTCGGGCGCTGTAAACACCTGACCAGGTTAAAACTAGTCCTTTGTATGACACAGAAAAAATCGCAAGAGATTTATACTGAGTCACCAAATAGCTGACTAGCTCTCGCCTCATCACGACAATCAGTTTTCGGCTTTCTCTACTGAGATGTTTGTCCGGCCAATCAGAAACACAATCGCGGTAGTTCTCTCTTTACTTCCTTAGCCGAACAATCGGAACGTAAGGTAGTAACCACAGGAGTCGGGCAACCCAACTATTGACCCAAGACATGATTCGGAGCTGATGCATATAATGCTAAATTCGGGACGCCGAATTGCACTTGTGAAAGTGTTCGGACTTATAATAATTCTAATAGATGCACGCAGCTGAAAGGAGCCCCTAGCGATTTAGGTTGGGTCAAGGTGTACATGGCAATCAAATGATGAAAAAGAATACAAAAGAAGGAATAAGTCAGTACCAAGTAATTTGGGCAAAAAACGGCTTCCATTATAGTCTGATTTATACGTCAAAATGTATTTGTACGGATAATGCTATAAGCATCGGGGCTATTTTACATGTCGAGCTCAAGGGAAAGCAGTGTATCAGTATTTAAGAACATTGGGGGAGGTGATCTTGAAAGATCCTTTAGGTACTCCACTGTACATCTACGCTTCTTTTCGCCTTGGTGTGTGATCCTTTGAGAGGATTAATGAACATGTTTTCATAAGGGGCCGGAAAAGGGGCCCTTTGACACTATAAAAAGGGCGATGTAGGTTGTAACGATCTTGCAAAGGAAAACAAAGTTAAGAAAAAGATAGATGGGGGTCCGGACATGGTTGAGCCGCATTGTGGACCTCATCCTCGATATGCCTCCATCATTGCCCATGGTATTTTTAGTGCGTAAATATGAGCACGCGCTACATAGCCGTTGTTTGGTTGGGGTGAAGACAGAGGCCGGATTGCTAGTCGAGCTCCTGATGAGCTGGACTATCCTTCTATTGTGTAGTCCAGACTCGTTTGGCAGGGTCCGGTGGCGTAAATGCCGATGTAGAGCTCGTATTGATTAGGTCGACCTGTACTTAAGCTGCTAGGGCCGCGGTGTGTTCCTCGGTATGGAGGGAATATCCATCTTTCCGTGAACTGTTATAACACCGCGTGGGCCTGGCATTTTAAGTTTTAGATAAGCACAGTGCGGAACCACATTGAAGCGGGCAAACACGGTTCGTCCGAGCAGTGCGTGATATCCACTGCGGAAAGGGACGATGTCGAAGATTAAGTCTTCGCTTCGGAAGTTGTCTAGCGAACTGAATACGACCTCCAATATGATTGAGCCCGTGCAGCGGGCCTCTACACCAGGTATTACTCCTTTGAAGGTAGTTTTAGTGGATTTGATTCTTGACGAGTCAATACCCATTTTCCGTACTGTGTCCTGATAGAGCAGATTAAGACTGTTACCGCCGTCCATGTTGACTCTTGTGAGGTGGAATCCATCGATAATTGGATCAAGGACTAATGCGGCTGAACCTCCATGACGGATACTGGTCGGATGGTCCCTGCGATCGATGATTGGGCATGCTAACCACGGGTTTCATTTTGGGGCGACTGGCTCTATCGCATAGACGTACCTTAACGCGTGTTTGCGCTCCCTTTTGGGGATGTGGGTAGCGTATATCATGTTCACTGTCTTGACTTCGGGGGGAATTTCTTTTGTCCCCGTTTGTTCGGTGGGCGAGGCTCCTCATCGTCATCCTCATTAGGTGACCCTTTCCCCATGTGTTCAGCGTTTAACTTGCTGGCCAGTTTGAAGACCCAACAACTTCTGTTGGTATAGTTAGCAGGCTTGTCAGGGGTGCCGTGAATCTGGGAAGGTCGATCGAGTATTCGGTCCAGGCTAGATGAGCCGTCTTTGTTTCTTTTGAATGGCCTCTTCCGTTGACTGGGCTTGGAGCCACTGAATCCAGCGTTGACCGCCATGTCTTCGGTATTGTCAGTGTTGCTTCGACGCTTGTTTTTGTTGTGTCAGGGCCAGCCGTTTCTATTCTTTGCTTCGGAAGTGCCAGGATCGCTGGTACTGTTGCTTGTGCGCCAAAGGCAGCTATCTTCGCCCGCGCAAAAGCAGGTCATGAGTGATGTGAGGGCTCCAATAGACTTTGGATTTTCTTGGCCGAGGTGTCGGGCAAGCCATTCGTCAAGGATGCTGTGTTTGAAGGCTGCTAGAGCCTCAGCGTCCGGACAGTCGACAATTTGGTTCTTTTTGACTAGGAACCGGGTCCAGAATTTTCTGGCTGACTCTCCGGGCTGCGGGACTATGTGACTAAGGTCATCGGCGTCCGGGGGCCAGATATAGGTTCCCTGGAAGTTGTCTCTAAAGGCATCCTCCAGGTCTTCCCAATTCCCAATAGAGTTTTCTGGGAGGCTGTTTAACCAGTGCCGAGCTGGTCCCTTAAGCTTGAGAGGGAGGCATTTTATGGCATGTAGATCATCACCGCGAGTCATGTCAATGTGGAGAAGAAAATCTTTGATCAACACTACGAGATCTGTCGTGCCATCATATGATTTGATGTTCACCGGTTTAAACCCTGTTGGGAACAGGTGTTCCATCACCTCATCAGTGAAGCATAGGGGGTGTGCGGCGCCTCTATATCGGGCCACATCACGGCGCAGTTCGGATGGAGTCCGTATGCGGTTTTCAGCCCGGGTGATGTTATGCTTGTCGTGCCAGGCTTGATGGTCGTCTTCTCGCGTTGGGGCTCGGCCCCTTGATCTGTATGTTGATCTAGTTTGATCAGCTATATTATCCAGGTCCTGTCGTAGGTTGTAAGTGTATCCTACAGCTGTTGTCTCTTTACCTTTACGGCAGGGTGGTGCCGGCGGGTGGTCGGCTTGAGTTGCCGCTCTGCCTCGGCCACGTGGTGGTCGGTTAGGTCTGTCAGTAGCGTTATGCTTGGACGGTATAGGCTCTGGGGCCTCGTCGTCGAATTGGGTAGCAGCTTGCGTTTCGGGTAACTCTTGTTGGGCATCCGAGGCCATATTCCTCAGCTGCCAGGAAATCAGTCCATCTGTCATTGAGCAGATCCTTATCAGCTTGAAGATGTTGCTTCTTCTTTTCAAGCTTCTTGCAGTGGCTATTGGCCGGCGCTTAAAGCGCTCTTGTTCGAAGGGTTCCTCTGGCTGAATTCTTCCTTGCCGAGGCTCTCGTCTTCTTCGGAGATTGGTATGTAATCATCATCCTCCGAACCCTTGTTCCCAATGGGATTCTCGGGGTTGACTTGCCCCTCCTCCCAATCATCATGTTCGGATGTTGGTTCGACCGGGGCTTCTTGGTTTTCGGTGTTATCCGGAGTATTGTTGTCTTCGATGCCGGTATTGCTGTCTTTTTCTTAGCGCGGTTTAGAGCGCCGCCGCTGACGATGACGCTTTGGTGGTGCCACTTGAGAATTATTCTCGATTGGGTCCTTCCCACCTTCGCCGTCATCCTCTTTGGGTGTATCCACCATATACATGTCATACGTAGAGGCCACCGTCCAGGGTCCGGTAAGCGGCGGGTTCTGGCCTTGTTCTTCTCCGGCGTCAGCGTCCATGCCGTTGATGTCCTCGGAAGCGTAATTGAGCATGTCAGTTAAGTCCTCGACAGTGGCTATGCAGAGGGTGGTGGGTGGGAAGTAAAATTCCCTGATCTCAGCCCTTAGTGCGGGTTGGGCATAGTTCGACAGCAATTCTTACATAATGGCGAGAGATCACATTAGGTCCGGACCCTCGTTTAAGGGCGAGGTATGGACAGGGAAGCAAGAATCCGTGGAGCGGGGCGGGACAAGAGTTCCCTGGACGAGCTTGTGCAACATAGACCTCGAGAGTTGGGAGTTGGTGCACGGAGGTGAGTCCGGCTCAGTGAGGATAAAGGGAGCCATTAGTGATTCCGGGCCAGCCGGTGAAGCGATTCCCTCCACATCTCCGGTGTTGAGCTCTATGGCTGTGAAGAGCGCAGCAGGTTCTAAGCTCCCGTGTTCGGACTCGGTGAGGAGTGCCGGATCTGAGGCCGGAGTAGCGGTTGAGTCCGCGAGCCCTTGCAAGATCAAGTCTCCTCAGATATTAGTGACGTAGTATAGGTTTCTGAAACTGATCTGATGAGTAGGAGCGTAGCTATCGATCTACTCCAGATGGCCAATCGAATTGGTACGTAGTGCAAAGCCGCCGAATACGAAGATTTGGCTGGGGAGAAAAGTCTGCCTCAAGGCGGTGTTGACATGGATGGTTGATGGAGCCTGTCGGTGTCAAAACCAGCGGATCTCGGGTAGGGGGTCCCGAACTGTGCGTCTAGGCGGATGGTAACAGGAGACAAGGGACACAATGTTTTTACCCAGGTTCGGGCCCTCTAGATGGAGGTAAAACCCTACTCCTGCTTGATTGATATTGATGATATGGGTAGTACAAGAGTGGATCAACCACGAGATCAAGGAGGCTAAACCCTAGAAGCTAGCCTATGGTATGATTGTTGTTCGTCGTATGGACTAAAACCCTCCGGTTTATATAGACACCAGAGAGGGCCAGGGTTACACAGAGTCGGTTACAATGGTAGGAGATCTACATATCCGTATCGCCAAGCTTGCCTTCCATGCCAAGGAAAGTCCCATCCGGACACGGGACGAAGTCTTCAATCTTGTATCTTCATAGTCTTGGAGTCCGGCCGATGATAATAGTCCGGCTATCTGGACACCCCCTAGTCCAGGACTCCTTCAGTAGCCCCCGAACCAGGCTTCAATGACGACGAGTCCGACGCGTACATTGTCTTCGGCGTTGCAAGGCGGGTTCTCCTCCAAATTCCATGTGCTTGCCGAATAGTGTCCGGCTTCCTTATAAATGTTGCGCTCCTTGGCTTCCACGCCCAATAATGGCCCTCTTCCATGTGCCGTACGAATGCGAAAGGTCAGGGTATTTTTACATTTTACTCCCTAGCTGCGCGAATAAGCTGCCTATAAGAGAGGCAAGAATCCAGATCCAAATCACACCATCCTCCTTCCGCGAGTACTCATCGGAGCGCTTCTGACAAAAATGCACTCCATCATGGACCGTCGACGCGGCTCCTCCTCTCGTGCTCCCAGCCCTCAGCTAGGAGATTGGAGGAGATGTTCAATCCCGCACAATGAGCTGGTGACGCTCCAAGCGGAGGGATACCTTCCTCCGGCCTTTATGGTCCCGGTTGGAGCCGGGCTGGCCACCTACAAAGGTGGAAAGCAGGCGGAGAATACCCCCAGTCCCTCCAAAGGAGAGCGGGTGTGTTTCGTCCCTTATCTAATAAGGGGGCTCGGATTTCCCATACATCCGTTTCTCCGGGGGCTTCTGGAGATCTACGGACTCCAGCTTCATCACCTTACGCCCGCCTCCATTCTGCACATTGCGGGCTTCGTAGCTCTTTGCGAGCTGTTCCTGGGCATCGAGCCCCATTTTGCGCTGTGGAAGAGATTGTTTTGCCTCGTACCCCGTTCTCACGAGGGGTCGATATATCAAGTGGGCAGAGCCGAAATATGGCGCATCGCCGGGACCGGATATCTATCCGGAACCCCAAAGAAGGTGTCCGAAGACTGGCCCTCGGAATGGTTTTATGTGGAAGATGCTCCACTGCCGGACCCAGTTCGGATCGGCCTCCCGGAGTTCAGCAATGCTCCTCTGAAGAAACGCCTGAGTTGGCGCCCGCGGAGCCCTCAACAGGAGGATGACAGGAGCGTCCATTATCTGATGGGCCGGATAAGGTTGCTGGCTCATTCCGGATTGACCATGATTGGAGTCATGGCCACGTGCATTATGCGAGGGGTGTAGCCGCTCCAATATAGGGGCCACCCAATGTGGGATTTCAACGGGGAGAATGACGCCACCCGTCATGGCCGCAAGGGGCCGGGATCGGCCACAGATCTGGTAAAGATCTTGTCCGGCTTGTACAAGGGGGAGACGGAGAACTTCCTCCAAACAAGCCCATTGAATGGATTCTCCATGAATAACCCTCGGAGCTGGGTAAGTGGACGTTTATTCATCCGACCCGTGCTTTCAAAGTTAAGTGCCTTACTTTATGATTTTGACGCAGGAACTGCGCCGGGATGTGGAGGGCATACACAGTCCGGTTCCACAACTCGAGGATCCGGGAAGATCCCTTGATCCGGCCTCCGAAGAGGATCCAGACGTAAAGGTGGAGCTGATTGACGGGGTGTTCCACCAACTTAGCATGGACAATGCTCTAGTCGCCATTACGGCTGACTACCCCGGTTTATCTCTGGCTTCCCATGTAACTATGACCGGAGCCCTGACACCATCACTTCGTTCGTGCTTATTTCTGACTACCGCATACCAACGGTGTCTCGCAGGAGGTGCCTTCAAGGCGGGAAGCTGATCCCGCGGCGGCTGACCAACTAGGGTCAGTTCGGCCCAGCAGGCGGAAGAGGGGTGCGGTGCGAATTGAAACGTCGCCGCAACAGTATGGCACGCCACCGTTTTTAAGGAAAAGACCCCTGTGAGGTATATTGATGCTCATGACTTTTCCAGGAGAAAGAGCGCTCGCCGGACTATGCCCGGAGAGGTTGCCAACCAAGCCTCCGCCAGCTAGGCTCCAACACCTGGTCCAGAGGGGGAGGCGAGCGCAAGGCGCGAGCCGGATGCTCCTCCAACGGAGGATGCCGACAGGCTATCCGCCACCAGGTCTGAGGTGGAGAGCGCCATGAATCACAGGCGCCGCCGGACAGTTCTTCGTGACGCGTGTTTCTCCCCGGAGGCGTTGAATGCCTTTAACGCGGGAGACGCGCACCTCCGTGCCACTCAAGATGGTTTAACCAGAGCCACGGAGCAGTATGTGAAAGAAATACGGGTAAGGGATTTTAATAGTTGTATATGCCAGTAGCCCCCGAGACTTAAAGTAGTTAAAATAACTGATTTAAGGATCATTTGATACGCAAGATCTTACAGAGAACAATACCCAATTGTCCCAGGAGCTACAAGAGTGCAAGGCCCAACTTGAGGCCGCACTAGCCGCCGCAGGAGGAGACACAGAGACCACCTCCGGTAACACATATTTCAAAACGATAAGCAGTGTGCGGCGTGCGTATAAGTCTGACAATAATATTGCAGATGTTGCCAGACTTGATCCGGACAAGCAACAGCTACTGCGCTAGCTGAAGGCCGACGAGAGGGTGCTTATGAAGGTGCAGCAGGAGAGGAACAAACTCCAAGATGCCCACACCCAGCTTGGAGAAGAGCTAAAAGGTGTTCGGGCCCAGCTGTCTGGCTCCGTGAAGGAGAATCAACGGCTTCGTCGCGACATCTATAGTAAGTGCTTGAGCAAACTCTTTTGAAAAGAAGAGTTCAGCGAGGAAGTCGATTGATAGAAATGTGTCTGTAGGTGTGCTCACAGGTCGCCCTGCGGAGGAAATGCCCGGTTCAACGGGTGACCAACTTCTCGAGCTGCTGCAACTGCACGAACGTGTTCGGCAGGCGATGAGTGGCGTCGCCCAGGCCTTATGGCCGTCCGTCTCCCTACCCGAGGGTCTTGGAGGGCTTGCGGAGAAGCTTCAAGGTGCACGGCAGCGCTTCCGTCTATGGAAGATATTGGCCTGTCGTCAAGGCGCTAGGGAGGCCTGGGCCATGGTGAAGACGCGGTACAAGAAGGCAGATCCGAACCACATGGCCGAGGTCGGACCTGTGGGGCCCGATGGGAAGGAGATCCCTGTGAGCTTAGTGTACGGCCAAGTAGAGTTGGCCGCTAAGTATTCCCAACGGGACTGTAAATTAGACAGCCTGTTAGATGGGACTGAAGAGGAGTACAATCAGTCAATGTGACGATGTATTTTTTTAAATGACATGTATAATGCCTTCTAGCCGGATTGTAGATCGTTTGTCTTTGCGGACCTTTTCGCTTCAACCTCGGGACCCAACAGTCCGGAATGTGTCTGAATACCCTCGCGGTTATGCAAAAAACCGGGGCATGCATGGAGACCAGGCGTAGGGGTCATTAGTGCTTTATTAGACAAGTGCCCAACTAGTTATGTTATATTACATGGTTAGTAAGAAACATCTTCCAGGGAGAATAGTTCCGTTAGGGGTTCCTTTCCCTGGGAGGCATGCCCTAAAGTGCATTTCCGGACTGTGAAAAGAGCAGGAAAACATCTGGGGGCAGATAAATAAATAAATGAGAAATCACCTTTCAAGTCACCGACCGAATATTCCCTTAAGAACGCTAGCTTTCGGCTTCACCCAGTCTGAGGTACACATCCGGCTGACCCGGCAGTAACAATCGTAGAGGTGCTCCCTTTACCTCCTAGCCGAACAATCGGGAACGTAGGGGTAAGCACAGGAGCCAGGCAACCCAGCTTGGCCAAAACTTAAGTCATATCGATGCATATAATGGTGAATAAAAGGTACATGCGGAAGTTTGACGCATGTGTTGGGCATAAAGCCCGTATAAATAAGCTTCTGTTAAAGAAGCCCCTAGGTATAATGAGTTCGAGTAGCACGTCAAGTGTGTGCGAACAATGCGCAAATCAGCCCTCAATGGCTTTATGAAAAAGGGTGGGAGAAAAGAGAGAAACAAAAGACAACTGAAGTATAAAATGTGGACGGAGGAAGGAGACGAACTCTGAGTCCGGCGCTAGGCGTAGAATCTTCGGAGGCGGGCTGCGTTCCATGGGTTCGGCTCGAGTCGGTTGTCCGATGCGTTTCGCAGACGGTATGCCGCGAGTCAGGACTTGGTCGATGATGAAGGGACCTTCCCATTTGGGCTTGAGTTTGTCCTTTTTCTTGTCCGGCAGGCGTAGAACTAGTTCGCCAACATTGTAAGTTTTAGCCCGTACTTCTCTGCTTTGATATCTTCGAGCCTGCTGCTGATAGAATGCGGAACGAGCCTTTGCCACGTCGCGCTCCTCCTCCAATGCATCCAAGTTGTCCTGCGGATCCAACTCGGCTTCTCTTTCTTCGTACATGCGCACTCGAGGTGAGTCATGAATTATATCGTAGGGCATAACTGCCTCTGCGCCGTATACCATAAAGAATGGTGTGAATCTGGTAGTACGGTTTGGCGTGGTCCGCAGCCCCCAAAGTACGGAGTCGAGCTCCTCTACCCAGTGCGTGTTAGATTCCGTAAGGGACCACACTAATCTGGGTTTGATGCCGCTCATGATTAGACCATTTGCTCGTTCAACTTGACCGTTGGTTTGAGGGTGATAGACTGAAGCGTAGTCGAGCTGAATGCCCATATTTTTGCACCAGAGTTTAACCTCGTCGGCCATGAAGTTCGTGCCGTTATCGGTGATGATGCTATGGGGGACGCCATAACGGTGTACTACCCCGGATATGAAGGCTATCACTGGTCCGGATTCGGCCGTTTTAACTGGCTTGGCCTCTATCCATTTGGTGAATTTGTCCACCATTACCAATAGGTATTTTTGCTTATGGGTTCCCCCTTTAAGGGGTCCAACCATGTCAAGCCCCCAGACCGTGAATGGCCAGGTGATGGGTATAGTTTTGAGGGCGGTGGGTGGCATGTGGCTTTGATTAGCAAAAAGCTGGCACCCGACGCATCGCTGGACTAAGTCCTGAGCATCTGCCCGGGCTGTCGCCCAATAAAATCCTGTACGGAAGGCCTTGCCTACAAGGGCCCGGGCTGCGACGTGGTGCCCGCCGAGTCCGGCATGAATTTAGGCCAGCAGATTTCGCCCTTCCTCTTCGGAGATGTACCTTTGAAGGACTCCGGTTGTGCTTTTCTTATAAAGCTCTCCCTCATGGACCTTGTAGGCTTTAGATCGCTGAACTATGCAGCGGGCCTCATTTTGGTCTTCGGGAAGTTCCTGCCTAATTAAGTAGGCTAGGAATGGTTCCGTCCACGGGGCAATTACTGCCATTATTTCGTGGGCTGAAGGTGTCATTTCATTGGCTAAGCCATCGATTGTGTCAGAATGTTCCGTGTTGGGTGGTATGGTTGGTTCCGGGTTGTTATTTCTAGACTCCTCTTCCCATAATACGGATGGCTTAAAGAGCCACTCCTGGAAGTTGTTTGGAGGGACGGCATCGCGTTTTGCGCCGATGCGTGCGAACACATCGGCTGCCTGGTTATTATCCCGGGCTACATGGTGGAATTCGAGTCCTTCGAACCGAGCTGACATTTTTAAGACGGCGTTACGATAGGCTGCCATTTTCGGATCCTTGGCGTCAAAGTCTCCGTTTACTTGGGATATTGCGAGGTTTGAATCCCCACGCACCTCTAGGCGTTGAATACCCATGGAGATTGCCATCCAGAGACCATGTAGAAGGGCCTCATATTTGGCTGCATTGTTGGAGTCCGTGTACATTATCTGAAGTATGTATTGGACTGTGTCTCCGGTTGGGGACGTCAATACGACGCCAGCCCCCAAGCCGACCAACATTTTGGAGCTGTTGAAATGCATGATCCAATTGGAGTATGCGCCGTACTCTTTAGGGAGTTTGGCTTCGGTCCATTCGGCGAGGAAGTCAGCCAAAACTTGCGACTTTATAGCTCGCGGTGGTTTGTAGGTTATGTCGAATGGTAAGAGCTCGATGGCCCATTTTGCAATCCTGCCCGTCGCGTCGCGGTTGTTTATAATGTCGTTGAGAGGTACTTCGGAGGCAACTATTATCGAACACTCTTGAAAGTAGTGTCGCAGCTTCTGGGATGCCATGAACACCGCGTACGCTATCTTTTGATAATGTGGATACCGGGTGAGGGAGTCCTGGACTAGGGGGTGTCCAGATAGCCGGACTATCATCATCGGCCGGACTCCAAGACTATGAAGATACAAGATTGAAGGCTTCGTCCCGTGTCCGGATGGGACTTTCCTTGGCGTGGAAGGCATGCTTGGCAATACGGATATGTAGATCTCCTACCATTGTAACCGACTCTGTATAACCCTAGCCCTCTCCGATGTCTATATAAACCGGAGGGTTTTAGTCCGTAGGACAACAATCACAACAACAATCATACCATAGTCTAGCTTCTAGGGTTTAGCCTCCTTGATCTTGTGGTAGATCCACTCTTGTACTACCCATATCATCAATATCAATCAAGCAGGAGTAGGGTTTTACCTCCATCGAGAGGGCCCGAACCTGGGTAAAGACATCGTGTCCCTTGTCTCCTATTACCAACCGCCTAGACGCACAGTTCGGGACCCCCTACCCGAGATCCGCCGGTTTTGACACCGACATTGGTGCTTTCATTGAGAGTTCCTCTGTGTCGTCACCGATAGGCTTGATGGCTCCTTCGATCATCAACAACGACACAGTCCAGGGTGAGACTTTTCTCCCCAGACAGATCTTCGTATTCGGCGGATTTGCACTGCGGGCCAATTCGCTTGGCCATCTGGAGCAGATCGAAAGCTACGCCCCTGGCCATCAGGTCAGATTTGGAAGCCTAAACTTCACGGCTGACATCCGCGAAGACTTGATCTTCGATGGATTCAAGCCACAGCCGAGCGCGCCGCACTGTCTCGATGGGCATGGTTTATCTCTGCTGCCGGACAGTGCCCTAGGGCCACACATGAGTCCGCTCCGACCCTTAATTCGGAGCTGACCGTGCAGATCGAGGATGGGTGGAGAGACACCGCCTCGGGGGCTGCAACCTCTACGGCGATGGAGCCGAATACTGACCTTGTCCCTTGTGACGCTCGTGACTCCGAGGTGCCGGACTCCTCGCCGGACTCCGAACCTCCCGCGCCCCCTCCAATCGAATCCGATTGGGTGCCGATCATGGAATTCACCGCTGCGGACATCTTTCAACACTCACCTTTTGGCGACATCCTGAATTCACTAAAGTATCTCTCACTATCAGGAGAGCCCTGGCCGAATTGCGGTCAGGATGGTTGGGATGCGGACGACGAAGTAATTCAAAGCCACCCACCACCCACTTTGTAGCCACTGTCGACGATCTAACCGACATGCTAGACTACGACTCCGAAGACATCGACGGTATGGACGACGAGGCCGGAGACGACCAGGAACCAGCGCCTACTGGGCACTGGAAAGCCACCTCAACTCATGACATATACATGGTGGATACACCAAAAGAAAGCGATAACGAGGAACAACGGGACGTGGCGAAGGATAATTCCCCCAAAAAAAAACCAAAACGGCGACGCAAGCGCCGCCCGAAGTCCCGCCTCGATAACAACAACAACCATAATGACCCAGCCGTAGAGCAGGGCGAACCAGTGGACGACGAACATGCAACCAAGCAACCATCCGAACAAGATGAATTGGACAAACAACCCATACCTGGCGAAAACAACAGTCCATACGATCTCACGCCGGACACATCACCGGAGCACAAGAACCTTCACAAAAGGCTCGTCGCCACTTCAAGAAGTTTGAAGAAGCAGAAACGGAAGCTCAAAACAGCGGAAGACGTACTCCGAATGAGATGGAGCAAAGTACTCAAGACCGCAGACAGATACGGCAATAGTCACCAAGCAAAGAGCTACCCAAAGCGTAAGCTGCTGCCCAAATTCGACGAGGAGGCCGTAGAGCCACCACAATCAAAAAGCAAAGAGGCCGCCTGGCCGGATAGATGACCAGATGACAGGCTAAGAGCGGCAAGTGGTGCCGCACACAAGCCGACACATGATGCACATAAAGATCCTCGCAAAAACAATGGCCCGGTCAGGTATATTTATGGGCCAAAAAAGAGGGCTCCAGGAAGCAACACAACACGCCGAGTATTCGAAGATAACGGCACACTACCTAAGTACAGGGGCGCCGCACACCCACTATGTTTTACCGATGAGGTACTGGATCATGAATCTCCAGCGGGTTTTAAGCCCGTAAACATAGAGGCATACGACGGAACAACAGACCCCGGAGTCTGGATTGAGGACTACATCCTACACATACATATAGCTAGAGGAGACGATCTCCATGCCATAAAATACCTACCCCTCAAGCTCAAAGGGCCAGCTTGGCATTGCCTTAAAAGCCTCCCAGAAAATACTATTGGAAGTTGGGAAGAGATCGAGGATGCTTTTAGAGCAAATTTTTAGGGGACTTATGTCCGCCCTCCGGACGTAGATGATTTAAGTCACATAACTCAACAGCCCGGAGAGTCAGCACGCAAATTCTGGAACAAGTTCCTCACCAAAAAGAACCAAATAGTCGACTGTCCGGATGCCGAAGCCTTAGCAGCTTTTAAACATAACATCCGAGATGAATGGCTCGCCAGACACCTCGGCCAGGAGAAACCAAGAACAATGACCGCGCTAACGAGCCTCATGACACGCTTTTGCGCGGGAGAAGATAGCTGGCTGGCAAGATGCAGCACCAGCGACCCGAGTACATCCGAGGTTAGAGATGGAAATGGGAAATCATGACGCAGAAAAGATCAGCGCCGGAGTAAAGAAAATGGCCCAATGAGCACGGCGGTCAACGTCGGGTTTAAAAGCTCTCTGCCGAACAACAAAACACTGCCTATTAAGGACAACCGTGACGAGCTATCCAACCTAAACAAAATTTTGGATAGGATATGTCAAATCCACAGTACCCCCGGGAAGCCTATGAACCATACCCACCGAGATTGTTGGGTCTTCAAATAGTCCGGCCGACTTAACGCCGAACACAAGGGGCTCGACACACCAAGCGAAGACGATGACGAACCCCACAAGCAGAGCGCCGGAAAACAAAAGACTTTCCCACAAGAAGTCAAAATAGTAAACTCACTTCATGTGATAATAGGAAACAATAGTGCGGCACCTGCTAAAGTACGCGCCGCACGGTCCACCCCAGCGGAATCCCGAGATTGGATGTCAAAACCAATTACTTTCGACCATCTGGATTACTCCAAAAGCATTCGGAATGCAGGATGGACTGCTTTGATATTGGATCCTATAATCGACGGACTACAATTTACACAAGTCCTAATGGATGGCGGCAGTGATTTAAACCTGCTATATTTGGACACAATCCGCAGGATGGGGATAGACCCTACCAAAATTCGCCGTAGCAGCACTTCCTTCAAAGGAGTGACGCCAGGCCATTACGCCAATTGCACGGGCTCCTTGCTACTAGAAGTTGTGTTTGGTTCATCTGACAACTTCCGTCGCGAAAAGCTAACCTTCCATATCGCCCCATTTAAAAGTAGCCATCAAGCACTGTTGGGACGTGAAGCTTTCGCCCGCTTTAATGCAATACCGCATTACGCGTCTCTTACATTTAAAATGCCCGGTCCACACGGCATTATCTCTTTGAAAGGTCGCTTAAGACCCCGGACATGGCTAGGCGAGTCCGGCATAAATAAACCAGGGGCTTCCTAGCCGCATACCCCTTTACAAGGGGCTGTGAGCATGAACAATGAGAGCCAATAAAAGCTCAACTTTGATACATTTCTTGCTCTGTTTTTACATTTCTTGCACGATATCTTAACAAACTAAGTTCTTCTCTTTTACAGATGAACAGCATGCTACACCCGTCCAGGATACAGCACAACGGAGACACAGGCGCAGACGTGCAGCAGGGACCCGTTGCAAGGATTCTTTTCAGATTATGACCCTGCGTAAACCTTTCTTACTGTCTCTTGTTGATACACATCCCCCGGTTTCCTACCATAACCAATGAGGAGGTTGGCGTTTTGGCATCGGCCGCGTCAGAAATTTTCGCCCGTACCTGGACACTAGGGGCTTAGGGCATTGTTCTGCCCGTTAAAATAAAGACCGAATACCTTAGGGAGTGTTCGGCGTCTCGAGTTAGGCCTTATATGCATCAGCTCCGAATCATGTCTTTGGTCAAATGTTGGGTTTGCCCGGCTCCTGTGTTTTGCTGCCTTACGTTCCGTATCATCGGCTAACGCGACACCAGGAGAACTACTGCGATTGTGCCCCGGTTCGGCCGGGCGAGCACCTCAGCAGAGAAAGCCGAAAACTGACTGTCATGATATAGCGAGAGACTGGTCAACCACTCGATCGACTACCGGAATGTCCAGAATTCCCCCGCTTTGACGAAGGACCGTTTCCCGGTCAGGCACATACGCGCCCCGAATTTGGAGAACGCGGCGCCCCTAGGGGCAATATCGTAGCCCCACCTTCGAACTCCTATGGCTAAGTGAAAGTGATAAAGCATTATAGTCTGGTTGCCTACTTTGCTACGCTACCATCTCCTTTACAAGACCAAGATGTTGGATTAAGTGTGAAAATGCGCTATTTTGCAAACACCCCCGCACTATGTGCGTGGGGGCTGAAGCCGAAGACTGCCATCTTTCAGATTATATACACGTATACATTAACGGCCGCACAGGAGATATTTCAATACTTGAACGCACAAGTATAAAAAGCACTTATATTATGAATATCGTTTCACAAATCATACACGACATTTGAACATTACATTTTTTGAGCACTGCGACTCTATTAAACGAACGCCCTGCAGGACTTCCCCAAAATAGTGCTCGGCGGGTAACCGGCTCTCGTCCGAACCCCGGGATGCAACAGCGGTGACATCCATCTCCGCCCAGTATGTCTTAACACGGGCGAGAGCCATCCGTGCACCCTCTATGCATACCGACCGCTTCATCGCCTTGATATGCGGCACCGCCCCAAGGAATTGCTGCAACAAGCCAAAATAACTCTTCAGCTTGGGCCTACCGGCCATAGATGAGCCACTACATCCGTCATGGCAAATCCGGACAATCTATTCAGCTCAGCCCACTCAGCCAACCGATCGGTCAACGGAAGTGAACGCTCTGGACTGTGGAATTGAGACCAAAACAGCTCTTCCATCCCGTGATCCTTTTGGCTTCGGAAGTGCACAACTGCATCAGCCGCACTCGCCGCCAAATCTAGATAAGGATCCTCCGCACCCCACAGCTGGCCCAGCTAAGCATACTTCTGATCTGTGAATTTCCTGCGCAGCAGAAAGGGCTTTCCAGCCGCAATGTCTCCGGCCTGACGCAGCTCCTCCTTTATAGCCCTCATTGCAGAACGGGCATCCTTGGCTTCGGCGGCGGCCTTCTTCAGGTCCTCTTGCTCCGCTCGGCGTTCTTTTTCAAGAACTTCATAGCGGTCAGTAACATCCTTCAGCTTTACGGCCATTCCGGCCATCTCCTCCCTGCTTCGGCAGTGAGCAGCCTTTTCGGCTTTTAACTCTTCGGCTGCCTTTGAGGCAGCCGCATGACTCCTTCTGGCCTGCTCCTTGGCTCGAGCAAGCTCTGCCCGAAGGTCCTCCACAGTAGCGGCACCATCTGCATCAAGCATACATATTGTAAGGAGTGGGCGTCAGCTCCCTTACTAGGTGACCACGAAGAAACAACCTACCTTGTGACTCGTCAAGTCGTTTGTTGACCAGCGCGATGTCCGCATCCGCAATGTCGAGTTGCCACTTTAGCTCGGCAACTCTATCAGTCCGGCTGGCCATCGGGCGATCCGCCACCTGCATAGGAAAAGCGAGAATTAATAACTGAGATTATGATCCTCGGCACGCTGTCGCTTTCGACAACATACCGAGTCTCAGGGGCTACTATCTATACAGGGCGCACTCTATGTGCAAAACTGTCAAAAGGTATGTCATTTTTTTCGTACCTCAAAACCCGCCAGTAACCTTCTGACGGCATCATGCAACCCGCCCTCAGCGGACGAAATTCTTTCAACCACCGTACCCATCAATGTACGGTGATCCTCTGAGATAGACGCCCTCTCGAGCAGATCCTTCAGCTCCCCCAGCCGCACACCAGTAGGTGCCGTACTCTCCGGCCTTGCCGGACTCATGGAGACCCTCCGTGACGACACCTCAGGGTCATCCGCCCTGCCTGACGGTGCGGCAGATGGAGGCGTCTCGCTCTCCATCATCTCCGGACGAAGGTCCCCCGAAGACGAGCTCAGCTGAGAAGGGCGGAGATCCGAACTACAAGATAAAAACTTCGGTTATCCTCAGAAGCAAAAATAGGGATGTCCCTTATTACAAAACTCCCCTTTTTCTACTTACGGCTCGCTGGAGGGCTGATTCCTTAGGGGAGATAGTGCGGCCGGGGCTTCTCCTGGCGTAGGACCCTCTGGTGAAGATTTCTTCCCCCGCTTTGAGGCCTTGGCCTCCGGATCTTCGGAAGCGGTCCTCTTCTCCCCCTGGAAGGAGGGATTGTCGATCCCCCCTTTCTTGAAAGCCTCCTTAGTAGAGGCGGTAGTTGATGAGGACATCAATACCATTGTTACACCCACAGCCCCTACTGCTACATATACTGGACCAATTACTAGAGCTCGCGCACGCCAATTAAATTATCAGGTACTTTCGTTTCTTGGTAATGATTCTAATGTTCATGAGAATATGATGCTGCCTAAATTGGATACATTTGTTTTGCTTACAAATGAAGGGCCTAGCTTGGAGAAGGATGGACATTGGAGCAAGAGCAAGCATGGAGATGATGCCATGCGCAAGGGGAACCAGAACGGAGTTACAAGTGATGATTTCAGGACTTTGAAGCCACCATAAGAGTGCATGAAGCCTTGGACGAAATATACAAGATGCCACTTCATAAATTTCGTCCAGAGGCTATTATAGGTGCTGCGTCACCTTATTATTGGGCCAGGCCCATGTAATTTCGAAATACATAAGTATAGGCTATTTTTAGAGTCCGTATGTGTGGGGAAACAAGAGATAGGGTTGATTTCGGACCCCTCCACCAAGGGCCACGAAATTCCCCCCCTCTTCCTCCATATATACAGCCCTTAGGGCGTCGTTTAGACTTTGGGTTTTGTTTAGATTAAAAGTTCGCCATAGCTGCAACTTCGCGTACTTCGTTTGTGTTCAACGACCAGACAAAGGCGTCACAGAACCCCACCTTGATCAATAAAGCTTTCATCTTATATTCGCAATATCCAGATTGCAATCTCAGTTTCTTGCTTGTTCTTCGTTTGCTCGCAGGAAACAGACCCTCGTGGTCAGGTTGATCGTGCTCCGGCGTGGTCAATAACCTCTCGGAGTTGGTTTAGCGATTGCTAAGGCGCGACGTCCTCGCACGTTCGTAGTCGGATCGTCAAAGTCGACTTCCACCAAAGCGAAATCCATCATCTCATCGAAAGACGGGACACCTTTGCCTCTATCAAGTGGTATCAGATTTCCAGGTTGCTCGGTGAGATTTTCCAGTTTTTCGTAGTTTAGATCGAGTCTGTTCTTCATACCTATAGTCCACGAAAAAGCCACAAAAAAAATTAGGGTTAGTTCATCATATCCGAACCAATCTGAGCCTCTGCATAATCTTTTTAGGGTTTTGCTTTGTTGAATTTGCGGTTGCATCGTCGGTCTAGTTGCTGGTCTTAGAGTCTAGTCTTTTAGAGTTTCGAGTTCTGGTCATAAGTTGTCACGCCGCCGCCGCACCATCATCATCGCCCCTGCCATCTACCACCACTGCTCCGAATCCGTATCCATATACCACCACCAATCCGTGTCCATATACCACCACCGATCCATATCCATATACTACCACCGCTGCCATATACCACAACCATATATCCACCACCAATCCGAGTTCCTTGCTTATTAGGTTTGTTTTCGGGATCCATCTATTTTCCGATTCGTGTTTCCTTGCCGGAGTAGGTTTCGGAAAAAAAAAGAGTCTGGAAACCACGCTCCGTTTAGGCCCAAAATTTTTCGAAAACGCATTTTTCGAAAAAATTTCTGGCTATCCTATTTTTAGGTGTTTCTGAGTGTTTTGAGACAGGTGCCATTATAGGAAGTTTTTTTTTGACCCGTTTCCAGTTTTTGGGTCCGGGCAGTCGAAAAAACGAAAAAAAAATTGGTCGAAAAAATTTCGTGCCCATCCTGTCAGTCTGACCTAGGAAGAGTTTTGCGACACTCGCCATTATAGTGATTTTTCGCAAAAAAAAAAAAGAGCAGCGCAAAAAAAAAAGAGCGCCAAAAAAAAAGAAGAGCGAAAAAAAAATCCAGAGTGTGCTTTTCCCTTGTTTACGTGCAGCGCCGTGATTTTGTTAGTGTTCTAGGCTCGCGTCTCTAGCACGGTCTAGCCTAGGACCAGCACAGTACTGTCGTTGAGCGTTTATTCAACTTTGCATCTCTGAATTGATTATTGCTGACCCTTTTTGCTACCATATTATAAGCCTTCCCAGCTCCACATACATCTACGTCGTGCGTTGGACTCTCCCTGGTAAATCGCTCTATCCAAGCTTTGAGAGTTTTGACTACAACGGTTGCCGATCACCGCCTGCTGCTGGGTAAGAACTGGTAAGAATTTGAGATTTGCTTGACGGGTTTGTGATACACCACCACCACTTCTTAGTACTCTGTAGGATCATATTCTTCTGTGTTTCTATTTGCTGCTAACCATGGTAGGATCACAAGCCGATGAGACTGATTGGGAGAACCTGACGAACAAACAGCTACATGATAAATTTCAGCAACTGATGAGTGGACAGGTGCAAGATGTGCTAAACAGATTTGACGAGGCCATGGAGAAGATAGATGGCATTGAGAAGACGTTTGAAACAAAGCTTGATAGCAAGTTTGATGAATTGCTCGCGCGTTTTCCACAACCACCGCCGGCTGCACCTATCGCACCTCTGCAACGACAACAACAACGCCCCCTTTCGAATCAGTATGGACGAGCTCAGCGTGTTCCTATTGAGCTAGGACAAAATTCTGGTGCCGCTGCTACTGCTGTTGGTGCTTCTTTGGCTCCTGCTACTACTGCTGCTGGTACCGAGGAGGATGATTATGTGGGAGATTACGAGGATGAGGTTGATCAACATCAGAACTACGTGCAACCACCAGCACCACAACCACCAGGTCGTCCACATGCAAATAATGGCAATGTTAGGGCTCCCCCTCAGGTACGAGATCATGACCATCTCCCTAAACTGAAATTGAATATTCCACCATTTGAGGGTAGATATGTTCCTGATATATATCTTACTTGGGAGTTAGAAACTGAACAACGATTTACATGTTTACAATATCCTGAGGAGAGACGTGTTCCTGCTGCTGTTTGTGCTTTCACTAGCTTTGCATGTGTTTGGTGGTCTGAGCATTGTAGATTATATCCTGTTCCAGCTACTTGGGCTGCTTTGAAAACTGCTATGCGTACTCGTTGGGTTCCACCATATTATCAACGTGAATTACTTCAAAAATTGCAGCGCTTAAGACAAGGAAAAAATTCTGTAGAAGAATATTATCAGGAATTACAAACTGGCTTGATTAGATGTGGTATTGTTGAGGAGAATGAAGCTATGCTTGCACGTTTTCTGGGTGGATTAAATAGAGATATTCAGACCATTCTAGACTATAAGGATTATAATAATATCACTCGTTTATTCCATCTTGCTTGTAAAGCTGAACGTGAAGTGCAGGATCGACAGGCATTGGTGCGCACTAACTTTTCTGCAGGTCGACCTTCATCATGGACACCACGTGCATCATCTACTTCCACTGCACCATCACCTCTTTCAGGTGCCACCTCCAACCGTGATACAAGAAAGCAGGCACAACCACCACTATCTGCCAAGAGCACACCTGCCGGGCCTGCACAGAGCTCTTCTTCTTCCATGGCGTCAACAGGGCACACAAGTGATATTATTTGTCGTCGTTGTAAGGGAAGAGGACATTTTGCGAGAGAATGCAAATCTCAGCGTGTGATGATTGCTACTGAGGATGGTGGATATGAGTCCGCTAGTGACTATGATGAGGAGACTTTGGCTCTTATTACACATGAAGAACATGGTGGAGATGATTCTGATCATGAGACGCAATACATGGCTCCTGAAGATGCTGACAGGTATGAATGTTTAGTTGCTCAACGTGTTTTGAGTGTGCAGGTCACACAAGCTGAGCAAAATCAGAGGCACAATTTGTTCCATACCAAGGGAGTTGTGAAGGAACGTTCTGTGCGCGTCATCATAGACGGAGGTAGCTGCAACAACTTGGCTAGCATGGAGATGGTGGAGAAGCTTTCTCTCACCACAAGACCACATCCACATCCTTACTACATCCAATGGTTCAACAACAGCGGCAAGGTTAAGGTAACACGTACTGTTCGTGTGCATTTTAGTATCTCTACATATGCTGATTATGTTGATTGTGATGTGGTACCTATGCAAGCATGTTCCTTATTACTTGGTAGACCATGGCAATTTGATAAAAATGCTGTACACCATGGTAGAAACAATCATTATACTCTTGTTCATAAGGATAAAAATATTACTTTGCTTCCTATGACTCCTGATTCTATTTTGAAAGATGATATTAATAGAGCTAATAAAGCAAAACAGGAGAAGAATAAGAGTGAAAATCAGATTGTGGCAAAAGAATTTGAGCAACAAATGAAGCCTAATAATAAACCATCTAGTGTTGCTTCTGAAATTAACTTGAAAAGTGCATGTTTATTTGCCACCAAATCTGATATTGATGAGCTAGATTTCAGCCAATCTGTTTGCTATGCTTTTGTGTGCAAAGAGGCATTATTTTCATTCGAGGACGTGCCTTCCTCTTTGCCCCCTGCTGTCACTAACATTATGCAGGAGTTCGCTGACGTCTTTCCACAAGACGTGCCACCGGGATTACCACCCATTCGAGGGATTGAGCATCAAATTGACTTAATTCCCGGTGCATCGCTACCCAACCGTGCACCATACCGTACCAATCCAGAGGAGACGAAGGAGATTATGCGTCAAGTACAGGAGCTACTCGACAAAGGTTATATACGTGAATCTCTTAGTCCTTGTGCTGTTCCTATTATCCTAGTGCCTAAAAAGGATGGTACGTCACGTATGTGTGTTGATTGTAGAGGCATTAATAATATTACTATTCGTTATCGTCATCCTATTCCTAGGCTAGATGATATGCTTGATGAATTGAGTGGCTCTACAATATTCTCCAAAGTTGATTTGCATAGTGGATACCATCAAATTCGTATGAAATTGGGTGATGAATGGAAAACAGCATTTAAAACTAAGTTTGGTTTATATGAGTGGTTAGTCATGCCTTTTGGGTTAACTAATGCACCTAGTACTTTCATGAGATTAATGAACGAAGTTTTACGTGCTTTCATTGGACGATTTGTGGTAGTCTATTTTGATGATATACTGATTTATAGCAAATCTTTGGAAGAACATTTGGAACATTTACGTGCTGTTTTTATTGCTCTACGTGATGCACGTTTCTTTGGTAACCTTGGGAAGTGCACCTTTTGCACCGACCGAGTATCTTTTCTTGGCTATGTTGTTACTCCACAGGGAATTGAAGTTGATAAAGCCAAGATTGAAGCTATTGAGAGTTGGCCGCAGCCCAAAACGGTCACACAAGTGAGGAGTTTTCTTGGCCTCGCTGGATTCTATAGGCGTTTTGTGAGAGATTTCAGCACCATTGCTGCACCTCTCAATGAGCTTACAAAGAAAGATGTGCCTTTTATTTGGGGTACCGCATAGGAAGAAGCCTTCACGGTATTGAAAGATAAGTTGACACATGCTCCTTTACTCCAACTTCCTGATTTTAATAAGACTTTTGAGCTTGAATGTGATGCTAGTGGAATTGGATTAGGAGGTGTGTTATTACAAGATGGCAAACCTGTTGCATACTTTTCTGAAAAATTGAGTGGGCCTAGTCTGAATTATTCTACTTATGATAAAGAATTATATGCTCTTGTTCGGACTTTAGAAACATGGCAACATTATTTATGGCCCAAAGAATTTGTTATACATTCTGATCATGAATCTTTGAAACATATTAAAAGTCAAGCTAAACTGAATCGTAGACATGCTAAATGGGTTGAATTCATTGAAACTTTCCCTTATGTCATTAAACACAAGAAGGGAAAAGAAAATGTTATTGCTGATGCATTGTCTCGTCGCTATACTATGCTTTCACAACTTGACTTCAAAATATTTGGTTTGGAGACCATCAAAGATCAATATGTGCATGATGCTGATTTTAAAGATGTAATGTAGAATTGTAAAGAAGGAAGAATGTGGAACAAGTTTGTTGTTAACAATGGATTTGTGTTTCGTGCTAACAAGCTATGCATTCCAGCTAGCTCCGTTCGTCTTTTGCTGTTGCAGGAGGCGCATGGGGGAGGATTAATGGGACACTTTGGCGTGAAGAAGACGGAGGACGTACTTGCTACACATTTCTTTTGGCCAAAGATGAGACGGGATGTTGAGCGTTTTGTTGCTCGCTGCACTACATGTCAAAAAGCTAAGTCACGACTCAATCCTCATGGTTTATATATGCCTTTGCCTGTACCTAGTGTTCCTTGGGAGGATATATCTATGGACTTTGTTTTAGGTTTACCTCGAACAAAGAAGGGGAGGGATAGCATATTTTTTGTCGTGGATAGATTCTCGAAAATGGCACACTTTATACCATGTCATAAAAGCGATGATGCTGTTAATGTTGCTGATTTGTTCTTTCGTGAAATTATTCGCTTGCATGGTGTGCCAAATACTATTGTTTCAGATCGTGATACTAAATTTCTTAGCCACTTTTGGAGATGTTTATGGGCTAAGTTGGGGACTAAACTGCTATTTAGTACTACTTGTCACCCCCAAACTGATGGACAAACTGAAGTAGTCAATAGAACATTGTCTACTATGCTTAGGGCTGTTTTGAAGAATAATAAGAAAATGTGGGAAGAATGTTTGCCTCATATTGAATTTGCTTATAATCGTTCATTGCATTCTACTACTAAGATGTGCCCTTTTGAAATTGTGTATGGTTTCCTACCTCGTGCACCTATTGATTTGTTGCCTCTTCCATCTTCAGAGAAGGTTAATTTTGATGCTAAAGAACGTTCTGAATTGATTTTAAAAATGCATGAGTTAACTAAGGAAAACATTGAGTGTATGAATGCTAAATATAAACTTGCTGGAGATAAGGGTAGAAAACATGTTGTGTTTGCACCTGGAGATCTTGTTTGGTTACATTTGCGTAAAGATAGATTTCCTAATTTGCGCAAATCAAAGCTAATGCCACGTGCTGATGGTCCCTTTAAGGTGTTAGAGAAAATAAATGATAATGCATATAAACTTGAGCTGCCTGCAGATTTGGGGTTAGTCCCACTTTTAACATTGCAGATTTGAAGCCTTATTTGGGTGAGGAAAATGAGCTTCCGTCGAGGACGACTTCATTTCAAGAAGGGGAGGATGATGAGGACATCAATACCATTGTTACACCCACAGCTCCTACTGCTACATATACTGGACCAATTACTAGAGCTCGCGCACGCCAATTAAATTATCAGGTACTTTCGTTTCTTGGTAATGATTCTAATGTTCATGAGAATATGATGCTGCCTAAATTGGATACATTTGTTTTGCTTACAAATGAAGGGCCTAGCTTGGAGAAGGATGGACATTGGAGCAAGAGCAAGCATGGAGATGATGCCATGCGCAAGGGGAACCAGAACGGAGTTACAAGTGATGATTTCAGGACTTTGAAGCCACCATAAGAGTGCATGAAGCCTTGGACGAAATATACAAGATGCCACTTCATAAATTTCGTCCAGAGGCTATTATAGGTGCTGCGTCACCTTATTATTGGGCCAGGCCCATGTAATTTCGAAATACATAAGTATAGGCTATTTTTAGAGTCCGTATGTGTGGGGAAACAAGAGATAGGGTTGATTTCGGACCCCTCCACCAAGGGCCACGAAATTCCCCCCCTCTTCCTCCATATATACAGCCCTTAGGGCGTCGTTTAGACTTTGGGTTTTGTTTAGATTAAAAGTTCGCCATAGCTGCAACTTCGCGTACTTCGTTTGTGTTCAACGACCAGACAAAGGCGTCACAGAACCCCACCTTGATCAATAAAGCTTTCATCTTATATTCGCAATATCCAGATTGCAATCTCAGTTTCTTGCTTGTTCTTCGTTTGCTCGCAGGAAACAGACCCTCGTGGTCAGGTTGATCGTGCTCCGGCGTGGTCAATAACCTCTCGGAGTTGGTTTAGCGATTGCTAAGGCGCGACGTCCTCGCACGTTCGTAGTCGGATCGTCAAAGTCGACTTCCACCAAAGCGAAATCCATCATCTCATCGAAAGACGGGACACCTTTGCCTCTATCAGTAGTTTCTCTGTTTTCCCCTTTGCCCTCTTCTGAAGGCGCAACCTCCAACATCTTGACCAACACGGGATCCGGCGTGGTCTCCGGGAGGGGAGCCGGACACCGTATCAGTTTTGCTTGCGCTATCCACTCCTGTTCAAAGGACGATTGCTTAAAAGTCAAATCCAAGATATGCAAACAAACGGTATGTCCGGACACAGGGCTACTTACTTGAGTATCCGGGCGATTGCAGCTTAAGCTGGCGTCCTTGGTCAATTCCGGACACACCTCTTGTGATCCGAAGAACAATTTGTACATCTCCATGGGTGTCGTACCCATGAAGTGTTGGAGAGCTCGTGGCCCCTCCGGATTGAATTCCCACAGGTGGAGGGGGTGAAGTTTGCAGGGCAGAAGACGCCAAATCAGCATAACCTACATCACTACGACCAGATTGATCTCCCTCTCATGGAGGTCTCGAATCCGGCCCTACAATAGGGGTACGTCTTTGGACGGCCCCCGGTTAAGCCCTTTGTTGACCCATGACGTCAGCCGTTGTGGAGGGCCCGAGCGAAAGACGGGCGGCGGCCTCTGCCTGCTGTCCCTGGGAGCGGTGATATAGAACCACTCCTGTTGCCACAAACCAAGCTCCTTCCGAAAAGAGCCCTCTGGCCATGGAGCATCGGCCCTCTTACTTATAATCACCCCGCCGCACTCTGCCTGACGCCCCTCAATCATCTTCGGCTCCACGTTGAAGGTTTTGAGCCACAAACCGAAGTGAGGGATGGTGCGGAGGAAGGCTTCGCAGACTACAATGAATGATGAGATATGGAGGATGGAGTCCGGAGCCTAGTCATGGAATTCCAGCCCATAGTAAAACATGATCCCTCTCACAAAAGGATCCATCGGGAAGCCTAAACCCCGACGGAGGTGAGACACGAACACGATGCTCTCGCCTGGATCGGGAGTAGGGATAACTTGCCCTTGGGCAGGCAACCGATGCGAAATCTCGTAGGTTAAGTACCTGTCTTCTCTCAGCTTTAGCACGTCCTCCTCCGTGACAGAGGAGGGCATCCACCGGCCCTGTAGGCCAGAGCCGGACATTGTCGAAGATTCGAAGCGCCTGAATCTGGAGCCCTGAGTGCTGGAACTTGGGGCGAGGGGTAGATTCGTTCGAGGATTGAAGAAAAGAAACGAGCGTTGGTCTCATTATAAAGAGGGAGAATACCAAGAGCCGTCCCCGTGACCGTTTGGAACTCGCCTTCGATGGAGGGGGCGTGGCAACGAGCGCGCTTGGGTTACCCACGTCCGTATTGATGGGAATCCCGGAATAGGGGGAACACGACGTGCCAAGGGAACCGCTTCACTAAACGCGCTGAGGTGGTGTAACAAAAAGATTCAAGTAAAGGCTTGGTAGTGGTGTGACGTCACGCCACAAAATATGTCAGCAGATTGAACTTGTGTAAATATTATTCTCTCTACGGTGGTATGTGGAATTTATTTTGTAGAGCCGGACACTATCCTGGTGTTCACAATCTTCTATGAATTATTCGGAGGAGGAATCGGCCTTGCAATGCCGAAGACAATATGCACGCCGGACTCGTCGTCCTTGAAGCCTGGATCAAGGGCTACCGAGGGAGTCCTGGACTAGGGGGTGTCCGGATAGCCGGATTATCATCATCGGCCGGACTCCAAGACTATGAAGATACAAGATTGAAGACTTCGTCCCGTGTCTGGATGGGACTTTCCTTGGCATGGAAGGCAAGCTTGGCAATACGGATATGTAGATCTCCTACCATTGTAACCGACTCTGTGTAACCCTAGCCCTCTCCGGTGTTTATATAAACCGGAGGGTTTTACTCCGTAGGACAACAATCAAAACAACAATCATACCATAGGCTAGATTCTAGGGTTTAGCCTCCTTGATCTCGTGGTAGATCCACTCTTGTACTACCCATATCATCAATATCAATCAAGTAGGAGTAGGGTTTTACCTCCATCGAGAGGGCCTGAACCTGGGTAAAAACATCGTGTCCCTTATCTCCTGTTACCATCCGCCTAGACGCACAGTTCGGGACCCCCTACCCGAGATCCGCCGGTTTTGACACTGACACCGGGATTTGCATGGGGTTAAGACAGTGGATACGTAGTACACTGGTTTTTGAAAAGGGAATTTGTGTCCTTCTATTTCTCGTTTGACGACGAGTACCGCGCTGACAACTTGATGTGTTGCCGCGATATATAATAACATCGGTTCGCCCAGGTTAGGCGCGGCCAGGACCGGATTTGTTGCCAATATGGCCTTTATTTCTTCGAGTCCGACGGTGGCAGTATCCGTCCACTCGAAGTGTTCGGCGCGCCTGAGGAGGCGATAGAGGGGCAATGCCTTTTCTCCCAAACGGGAGATGAAGCGGCTTAAAGCCGCCACGCATCCAGTTAATTTTTGTATTTGTTTGAGGTCTTTTGGGATATCCAACTGTGACAAAGCTCGGATCTTGGCTGGGTTTGCTTCAATTCCTCTACCGGATACAATGAAGCCCAGGAGTTTTCTGTCCGGTACGCCGAAAACGCATTTTTCCGGGTTGAGCTTAATGTCATATGCTCGGAGGTTGTCGAATGTGAGCCTCAAGTAGTCTACTAGAGTTTCGACATGTTTGGTCTTGACGACCACGTCGTCTACGTATGCCTCCACCGTTTTGCCGATCTGGGTAGCCAGACATGTCTGAATCATGCGCTGATATGTTGCGCCGGTGTTTTTGAGTCCGAAGGGCATTGTGTTGAAGCAGAATGGTCCGTATGGAGTAATGAATGCCGTTGCGGCTTGGTCTGTCTCCGCCATCTTGATTTGATGGTAGCCGGAGTATGCGTCGAGGAAGCACAATGAATCGTGCCCTGCGGTAGCATCGATGATTTGATCGATGCGGGGAAGGGGGGAAGGATCCTTTGGACAAGCCTTGTTAAGGTCTTTAAAATCGACACACAGGCGCCAGGATTTGTTCTTTTTTGGTACCATTACCAGGTTTGCTAGCCAGTCCGGATGTTTGATGTCTCTCATGAATCCGGCTTCTAATAGTTTGGCTAGCTCCTCTCCCATTGCCTGTCTTTTGGGTTCAGAAAATCGCCGAAGAGCCTGTTTGACTGGCTTGAATCCTTTTAGGATGTTTAGTCTGTGTTCTGCTAATCTGCATGGGATTCCTGGCATATCTGAAGGGGGCCAGGCAAAGATGTCCCAATTTTCCTGAAGGAATTCTCGTAGTGCGGCGTCTACATCAGGGTTTAATTGTGCCCCAATGGAGGCCGTCTTTGAGGGGTCCGTTGGATGGACCTGGAATTTGACTATTTCGTCCGCTGGTTTAAAAGAGGTGGACTTGGATCTCTTATCGAGTATCACATCGTCCCTCTTCACCGTGGAGCGCAGCACAGTGAGTTCCTCTGCCGCTAGGGCTTCGGATAGTGCCTCTAGGGCTAGTGCGGCTGTCCTGTTTTCGGCGCGGAGTGCTATGTCCGGATCACTCATAAGAGTGATGGTTCCATTGGGCCCGGGCATTTTAAGCTTCATGTACCCGTAATGGGGTATGGCTTGGAAAATTGCGAATGCCTCTCGTCCTAATAAAGCGTGATATCCGCTGATGAACGGGGCCACTTGGAACGTGACCTCCTCGGACCTGTAATTGTCCGGCGAGACGAACACCACATCAAGTGTAATTTTTCCTGTGCAGCGTGCTTCCCTGCTAGGGATTATTCCTCTAAAGGTTGTGCTGCTTTGCTCAATGCGGCTCCAGTCTATTTCCATTTTTCGAAGGGTTTCCTCATAGATGAGGTTTAATCCGTTGCCGCCATCCATGAGTACCTTGGTAAGACGAAAGTCATCCACTATTGGGCTGAGGACCAATGCGGCTGGTGCTCGGGCTGTTCGGAATTTAGGTTCGTCGCTGGCGTTGAAGGTGATAGCCGTGTCGCTCCATGAATTTGTTGTTGCTACTTGGTAGACTTCGGCGAGGCTGCGGATTGTTCGTTTCCGCATATTATTTGATGCGAAAGTCTCGAAGACTGTTAATACCGTACTGGTACTGTTGGGGTGGTTCTCCGGGGTTAGAAGCTCTTCGCCACTTTTGGCCACCTGCCGCAGTATCTAACATGCTCGAAGGCTATGTGTTGGAGTGGCGCCCTCTGTACTATGAATTTTACAGGGTCCGCTGAGCCATCCCTCCAGTACGGTTCCGTGCCCTTTATGGGGTTTTGCTTTTTGGTTTTTGTCCCGGGTGCCTGAGCATGATGCACCCTTTTGTTTCGGACTAGTGTTGTGTTCGGAGCCGGATTGTCCCAAAACTTAGTTTCGGTTTTCCGGACACTCTCCATCGCACAGTACTTTCGTACTATGGACGCCAGGTCGGTGAAGCGTGTAATTTCGCGACGACTTACGGCGTTCAAGATTCCCTTGTCCGTGCAATTGTTGCAGAAAATTGAAACTGTGTTTTCCTCACGGCAGTCCTTTATTCTGTCCATAACCAGGAGGAATCTGGCCCAGTAATGATGTACTGTTTCAGCGGGCTCTTGCCGGATTTGAGATAGATCGCTTATGTTTGTGTGGGCAGGTGGAATTATGTCCGGAACCCTGCCTAACTTGAGGCTCAAGGGCCGAAAAGTTTCCGAATTTGGAAGCTTGGATTGCTGGATGTCGTCCAACGAATCTGGTCTGCTGCCTGACTTTAGGTTCAGTACTTGGTCGACGACCGTCCCTCCGCGGGAATCCGGCATGGAGGGATCAGGAGTCCGGACATAACTGGTCTTTAATACAGAAGAAGAGTCGCCGCGTTGTTCCTCTACCACCGCGACGTGGTGGGTAACCTGGGGAGAGTTAATCTCTCTCAGATCGGTTTTAAGCCCAATCTGATCGTAGTCTGTAGAGACCCCCAGGGCGGTGATGCGATCCAAGAGCTCATTTACAGAAGAGAGCTCAATCGGATCCAGCTGCTCGGTGAATTCCGAGCTGACGCGAAGATCGCTTTTGATGACCCGAGAGGTCATCGTCGAAGCGGCGGCCGAACAAGCGGTCATAAGAAAACCACCTAGCTGGGTAGTCTGGCCGGCGGCCAAAGCTCCTTTGGCAACGGTATCGTCTTTAAAGACGGGAAGAGGCATCCTTCCTGATCGTGACGGCACAGAGGAACTCTCAATGAAAGCACCAATGTCGGTGTCAAAACCAGCGGATCTCGGGTAGGGGGTCCCGAACTGTGCGTCTAGGCGGATGGTAACAGGAGACAAGGGACACGATGTTTTTACCCAGGTTCGGGCCCTCTCGATGGAGGTAAAACCCTACTCCTGCTTGATTGATATTGATGATATGGGTAGTACAAGAGTGGATCTACCACGAGATCAAGGAGGCTAAACCCTAGAAGCTAGCCTATGGTATGATTGTTGTTCGTCCTATGGACCAAAACCCTCCGGTTTATATAGACACCATAGAGGGCTAGGGTTACACCAAGTCGGTTACAATGGTAGGAGATCTACATATCCGTATCGCCAAGCTTGCCTTCCACGCCAAGGAAAGTCCCATCCGGACACGGGACGAAGTCTTCAATCTTTTATCTTCATAGTCTTGGAGTCCAGCTGATGATAATAGTCCGGCTATCCGGACACCCCCTAGTCCAGGACTCCCTCAGAGCCATCGAGGCTTCTGGTAACAACACAGTGGAACTCTCAGTGAAAGCACCAATGTCGGTGTCCAAACCGGCAGATCTCGAGGTAGATCAACTCTTGTAACCCCTATATTCATCATAGTCAATCAAGCAGGAAGTAGGGTATTACCTCTATTAAGACGGCCCGAACCTGGGTAAACATCGTGTACCCTGCCTCCTTGTTACCTTCGATCCTTAGATGCACAGTTCAGGACCCCCTACCCAAGGTCTGCCTGTTTTGACACCGACAGAGACCTTCTCGTCGTGCTGGAAGTAGAGTTGCTCGGCATAGTAGATCTTGTCTTGGGTAGGCGAGATGAGCACGACTCCATCCCCCGCGCCCTGGCGCGCAAACACGTTGTCGAAGTACATTACCCAGCTGTCAGGTGCCTCGTCTCCTGGGGCGAGAGAGCGGTCCTCACCTAATTCTTGGCTGGGTGCGTCACTCCACTCAGGCACAAAGTCAGCAAGGTCCGCGCCCTTGATGACTCTGGTGGTGCTAAATTCCAGCTGGAACGCCTGCAACTCAATATTCCATTCGGCGATCCTTCCAGTGACATTGGGGCTCTGGAGCACCCTCTCCAGGGGTAGGCTGAGACGACCTTGATGGGGTGGCCTTGGAAATAGTGACACAGCTTCCTGGAGGTGACGATGAGTGCAAGGAGGAGCTTCTGTGGCATGGGGTAATGCGCCCGTGCGTCGAGCAGCACAGTGCTGATGAAGTAGACGGGATGCTTAACGAGGGAGGAAGCGTCCGCTGAGTCTTGCTCCTCCTGAGGCGGAGGAGCCTCAGGAGCCTTGTCCTCCGAGAGGGCCATAGTTGCCTCAGGGGCCCCAACTTCAGGAGCCCCATCTCCTGATGGTATGGCTGAGGCCTCAGGCGCGCCGTCCTGGGTTGCAATGCCTTGGACAGGTACGTGGCACCGCACTGCACACCCTTGGCTGCATGCTCTTCATGGACTACCACAGACGCCGCGTTGGTTGAATGAGGCGTGGCGGCCAGGTAAAGCACCAGGGGTTCAAGAGGGCAAGGCGCTACCATCACCGGCGGGCTGGTGAGGTACTTCTTGAGGTCTTGGAAAGCCGCATCGGCGTCTGGAGTCCGTTCAAACGGGCCCTTCCTCTTCATTAGCTTGAAGAATAGGAGGGTGCGCTCGCCTAGCTTGGAGATGAAGCGCCCAAGCGAGGTCACGCGGCCCGCTAGCTTCTACATTTCCCTTAGGGTTTGTGGCGGGCTCATCCTTTCTATCGCCTTAACCTTTTCTGGGTAGGCCTCAATCCCTCTGTGCGACACCAAGAACCCCAATAGCTTTCCAGAGGGGATGCCAAATACGCACTTCTCCAGGTTGAGCCACAACTTCACCTTGCGTAGGTTGGTGAACGTCTCCTCCAAATCTTTGTTACCTCTTGAGCACTGCGTTGGTTTTCCCTTAAAGAGGAATGGGTGATGCAGCAAAGTAGCTGATACGGGGCTAACCCGGTGTAGGCCGATCTTTCACGATTGGAGTGGGATCCCTCGAAGAACACAATGAACACGGGGAAGAACAGGGAGAAATCACAAGGGGAAACACTCAAGAACAAGTCCAAATCACATATCCACTAGACAATCAAACACACAAGATCACTAGGTACATGAACAACAAAGGGAAGGATACAAGGTAATGTTCATATCCAAGAGGCGGCCTTGATGATATCCTAGATGGATCTTCCCACAAGGGGGTCTTGATGATATCCCGCAGTATCTTCTCACATGGAGGTCTTGAACTCCATGGGAGTGGTAGTCTCTCTCTCTCAAGAGTAGAGGTAGGAGCAAATCTCACCTAAGAATGAGCTATCATATTTGCTAACCCTAGTACGGAGCTAAGGGACAAGTATATATAGTCCAAGGGGTAGGTTGGGGGATACATGGGGTGAAACCCACCCTCTCACTGCGCACGGGCAGGGCGGTTGTACCGGATATGTGAGCGGTTGTACCGCTAGGAGCTCAGGTACCGGTTTCTGGGGGTGCTCGCGAAGGTAGGGAGTGGTTGTACTGGTGGTAGGGCTGGGGGGGGGGGGAGAACCCGGGCTGTGCCAGTCTTGCACTGCTCGAATACAGAAGCTGGGCCGGTAGTTGGGCGGTAGTCGAGCGGTTGTACCGCCGGTGTGCCTTCAGCAGTAGTACCGCCTGGTGTGGGCGGTAGTACCACTCGTTCCAGACCGGGCGGGTCCTCTTCTGCCTTCTCTTCCATGCCTCACTCGCGGATGGTGTAGTTGTACACTTCTGGTCGCACTCCTCCTTGTCCATGATGTTCCGACAATACCTATGTATGCACACGAGAGGAGTGTCAAGTAGTATAGCATCCTTGAAGGGGTCAAGTGAACACGTGTAAAGGAGGAGATTCACCTTTATGTATGAGAGGTAGAGGTCGCACGTGTCACTTTCCAAACGAACTCTTGACATGGTAATGTCCGTAGGATGCTCCGCATCATCCCCTCCCCCTTGAGAAAGATCTGACCTCGGATCGAAAACCAAATCACCATGGGAAAGAGATGGCGTCGTCGTGTAGGATTGGTCAATCACCAAGTTCTCGTCATCTTGAAGCTCGAAATGGGCACTCTCCCATGTCGCACCATCTTGTGATTCCTTCAAAAGGAGAAAATAGAATAAACACTTGGAAAAACAAATGTGGTTAGCGTTAGTGCAAAACCAAGCATTCAAGAGGTGATTCACCAAACAAGTGTTGTCATCAAGCATCGCATAGGGTGTGACAAAGGATTGTGACATGGCATGTAAGCATATCAATCGAGCACAAGCAAAAATATCATGGGAACAAGCATGTAAATGTGAGGTAGAGATGCAAATATGTGTGACAAGAGCATAAGCATTCACAAATTGCTCAATGAAAGGTCTACGGTAGGCATAAGAAGGATTCACAACACCAAATAAAATGAAGTGTCTAAACACATGGGTCAAGTGCAAGACAATCCAAACATAACATGTATAGGGTGTCGTGAATATAGTGTGGCACTCAACACAATAGAAAGAGCAATTGTTCATCATGTGTGAGGCAATCAAGTGAATCATGTGACAAGCAAAGGAACATGGCATATGTGAAGAAATGATCTTGGTGCAACCAACCATATGATAGTAGCGAGTAGTCCAAGAATTGGATGCAACACACAAGGTATATATATCATGAAGCATGGAAATGTGGTTATCACGGGTGCAAGCAATATGTCGAACATGCGTGCAAATGGTGCAAGCAACACATGAAGTATGATCCACAATATCCAAGCTCAAGAATGATGTCACCTTGAAAGCGTGTCCTTGTGCATTCTTCACAATGCCGAATTGGTAGGAAATGTGGTGTAGAAGCGAGTCGTGGTAGAATGTATGAGGCTCGCTCTCAAGAGCTCGAATGGTGAACTCACGTGAAGTGGAAGTCGACACAAAGTCCAAGTATCCTACACATGCACAAAACAAAACAAAGAAAGTATGTGCATCATAGACAAACACATCATCCATCATGATGGTTCTCTTCTCTTGCACATAACCATTAGAAGCACAAGTGCATGAATAATATGATGCAACAATGGCTATATTCATGGCACTAGGTATATGGTGCAAAGAGGGAAGACAAGCATGCTTCACAAGGAATATTTCAAATTCTCCAAATATATGTGAGAATGCTATGGGGGCAATCTCATGAGCAAGATTAAGAGCATTGTTGCACTCTATACATGGCAAATCATTTATTATGGGAGAGGCAACACATGGAGATATATGACAAGAAGCAATATGAATCATCTGCAAAGCATATAGATGGTTGTCATCAACCGCATGAAATGAGCAAGTATGAATCATGGGTGATGCAACATGATCAAGCATAGAGATCAAGTCGTGCAAACTAGTGGAGCGAAGATGCAACACATTAGAGTAAATCATGGCAATCATGCCATGCGAGCAAATAATAGGCATATGCAATGCACATGACATATCACAAGCACGAACACAAAGCAAGATCATAGTATCATCATAGGCATGGGGCACAAAGCAAACATGGCAATAACAAGAGATATCTCCACCAAGCTTGCAAATACACATACAAGTACTAGAATCAATCATCATGTGTAAAGCAAAGCATGGGTCACAAATGCATGGCAAAGGCATAGTAATGAGCATATCATGCAAAGTGAACATGGCAAGACGGGCAAAGGATATGTAATGGACAACAACCCATAGCCTAGTGAGGGCCATGTAGAAGGAATGTGCGAAGTCTTTGCGCGAAGAGAGAGGTGGGAAAGACAATCCATGGGATCCCAAATCATCGTTGCTCTCTAGAGATCGTTTTGTCAACTCGTGGGATTGCGAGGTTGACAAGTATTCATGGGTACCTACACAAAAGAGACATAAACCAAAGAAATTGTTCGCGTGGTAAATGTACACATCATCCATCATGATGTGTATGTGCACGTGTGAGTTAGCACAAGATAAGCATCGCTCAAAGAAATTTGATGCATGGTATAAGAACATGTCATCCATCATGAAAGAATACTTATTATGTATGACATGATGGGGATGCAAATTGAGCATAAAATTATATGGCACATCAATAGCATTTTCATTCATGGGGAGCATAAGGTGCACACAAGTATTGGGATCATGGATGTGGAAACTATCGGGGTCTCCTCATGAACAACATTGGAAACGTCATATGGAGAAAATGGACAATATCCAAAACAATGCATATCCGAAGGTAGGTAGTCATGGCATGGCATATGAGACAAGTGATGCAAAGGGAGCATATCAATATTATCACAAGAAAAACAAATGCCAATAACCATGGGCTTGTCATCTATGCCATATGTGCAAATTGGGTTTATTTTAATGGCATATGCATAGTCACTATGAAGAGATTGCAAATAAGACATATGATGGATCTCATGCATAGCATATGACAAGTCAAGCGGATTAGCAAACATGATCTGACCTAAAGAATTGTCACAAGAAATCCTACGTAACATGGCATCACAACTAATAGACTCCACATGAGAATCATCGTACTCATCATAAATGGGCAAATCATCACATGGGGAAATCATACTAGAATGAAGCAAGGTACTAGGTGGATCAACATCATGCAAGCAATCAATGTCAAGAATGTCCACTAGTGGGACTAGAGCATCACCTTCACCTATGTTACCTTTTTCATTCCACTCAAGTGGTGTAGGTGAGGTGGGAAAGACCAAATGGTGGTCATCATCATCTTGATGGAACCATGTGGGGGGTGCATCATATTCCACCATGGCCATAATCTTGTCCAAAGGGAGGATGGAGTCATCGAGGATCGGCGTGTCATCATAAATGGGACCTAGCACCAAATGAGAAGACACAATAGAGGTTGAGGTCAAGTTGTTAGAAATGCAAATGGCCTCATGGGACCTATCAACTATCTCACTCTCTCTATGTGGTGGTTCACTCACTCCCTCAAAGTAGGTGCACTCAAAGTCACATATGGTGGAGTCACTCATCTCACTTAAGTGGTCGGGGTTGTGGCTCTCCTCACATGGGATTTGTGGCAACACATCATATATGGGGCTAGTGGTGAAGTCACTCTAACTCTCAATATGGTGGTACAAGTCACTCAAGTCATCATACGTCACCGTGGTCGAAGGGAAAATCCCATGCTCAACCATCTCGTCGTGGTCGCCGTGGATGAAGTCCGAATATGGCACATCATCACTCTCCTCCATGACCGAAGGGAAAATCCCATGCTCGATCATCTTGTCACCGTCGCCGTGGATGAAGGCCGAAGATGGCACATCATCCTTGCTCGCCACCTTGTCGCTCGCCTCCAAAGGTTGGTCCTTGAAGGTCTCCGTAGTCATACTCGTCGCTGCACCATCTTGAAAAAGAGCCAAGGTAGACTTGTCATCATCAATGCCACAAAGAGGGATGGCGGTGAAGTCCAACTTGGGAGCATCGTCTTGGAGCTCGTTGGGCTTGGACATCTTGGTGGTACTATCCTCATGCTTGTTCTCATGGAGAGCTTGGTCGCCGCGAAGTTTGCTTGGGGTGGAGAAGCCTTGGCCTTCCTGAGTTCTTGTTCCGCCTTGAGAGCACCAATGTAGTAGTCGTTAATGGACTTGTAGTTCTCGAGGAAGATGGTCTTGGAGATGTCGTTGTGCAATCCCATCATGAAGTGGAACTTCATTGACATGGGGTCGTCCACGCCGGCTCGTCGCAAGGCAATCTTCATCTCCTTGAAGTACTTGTCGATGGACTTGGATCCTTGGGTGGTGTTCTCCAATTGGCGTCGAAGTTGTTCCGTGTAGGCTGGAGGCACAAACTCTCGCCGCAAAGCTCTCTTCGTCTTGGGCCAACTCATGTCATAGTACTCCGAAGGTGTGTGAAGCCACCAAGACAAGGCGTAGTCGTGGAAGTTTCTTGTGGCGCACTTCACTTAATCTTCGGGACGAACTTGATGTAGCTTGAGGTAGTCGTCCATCAAACGCTCCCACTCGAGATACTCCTCGGGTTCTTGAGTCCCATAGAAAGGGATCGCATGGTCGATGTCGAGGTCGTAGTAGCTCGTGGAAGTCGTGGACTTGAGCTTGGGGAGCTTCTCTTGAGCGTAGCCTTGAGGTTCTTGTTGGCGAAGATGTCGTATGTCCATTGGCGAAGATGCCTTGAAGTCGCTTGCCGAAGATGCCAAGGGAGATAGTGAGGTAGTTGAGCGGTTGTTGGTGTTGAGCTCTTGACCTTCACGTTCTTGTTGGTGATGGTGTCGATGCTGATGTGATCTTGTCGGAGATGGTAGCTCGGAAGCATGTACTCTTGAGTGTCTTCTCGAAGATGAGGAAGATCGCTTGTAAGACTTGATGATGGCTTTGATCTCCTCCATTTGAGCTTGCATCTTGGTGTGAGAGTTGTTGTTCGTGGCATCGAACTCGTCGTTGTTGTTGTAGACCGAAGGTGAAATGCCTTGCCTATCCATCACAAGACGCGAGCAAAGGTGAGTAGGAAATGAGATAAACAATACCAAGTTACCTTTTCCCAAAGTTGAGGATGTATCCCATTTCACTCAATGTGAGATGAAAGAATAGTGGAATTGGTACCGAACTTGTTCACTCACACCTATCAAGTAAAGCTTATGGTAGAGCTTGGTGAGGATAGTGGCACAAAAATTTGATGCAAAATGTTAGCAAGAGTCAATAATGTCGAAAGAGATTCACAAATTCACAAGCGAAACAAGTAGACCAATAGCAATATGTGGCACACGGAAACACACACACGGATAGATAAATGGGGTCGTGCAACCAAGGAATGAGCACAAAATGTGGAATCCATGGAAAATGCTCGTGTTGCACAACTCAAGAGAGACGCTAGCATGATTGCTCAATAGGCGGATACGACACTTGTGCACAACCTATAAGATGCAAAATGGTGAACTTTCTATCCCAAGTATTCTATATATGTATGGTTCCCGGTGTTTCGCACACAATGATCCAAAATGATCAAGTATGATATATTGTGATGCTATGGCACTTGCTTACAAGCTTCTTTGCTCTTTATCTTTTGCTTAAAAGCTTATTCTCTTTCTTTTTTTTGATATGGCCACTTTTGCACAATGCACAAACCAAGATAGCAGTTGTGTATATGCGGGAACAAACTTGTGACACAAGATATGATACCAATATGATATGGTCTGTATGCAATGGATGGTGTAGATCACAAATGTGCACAAGTAACGTGGCCCGGCAATACTCAAATGGCTAGTCTGATAGGCAAGTGACGCAAAATGGGCTAGGGGTTAACAATGTAATTGCAAGGAAATATACAATGGTGTCGTCGAGGTTACCGTCCTTTGGGATGATGAGTGGCGGTGTTCTTGATGTAGATACCAAGATGATGGAGACTCGTCCCTAAGTAGCCGAAACACGTTAGGAAACGGAAAAACCGCGAACTTAAAATCTCAAATGACAAATGTCAAATGGTGGTAGCGGAAAGCGGTGGTAGTTTTGCACTAGGCAATGCGGAAGTGGTGTTGGTGGTTGATGAAGAAGCAATTGCCCTAAGTAGCCGAAACACCTTAGGAGACTCAAATCACTACTCAAGCAACCACTAATGCTAAGGGGAATAAAATGGGTTAGGTTGCGGAAGTCGGTGGTGGCTATGCGGATGATATATGGTGGAAGGCCTAGGCAAAACTGCCAAATTTTCGAATATTTGATGGAGTCAAATGGTGTTGGTCGTATTTTTGTGGGATGGGGGATGTCAATAGCATCAAAACGAGCTAAAGAACGTCAAAATCTGAGTTCAGATGAATTAGTTATGGCCGAAACGGTGAAACTCAGATCGTTGAAGCTGAGAGGGGCGGTAGTACAGCTTGGGAGGGCGGTAGTACCGCTTGTGGTACTCAGCGGTAGTACCGCTCGGAGGTGCGGTAGTACCGCTCGTGTCGGGATTTTTCGCAGATCGAATCGGGGCGCGATTTTAGGGGGGAAATGGATGATTTCGGTGGCAAAATTTGACGAATTTCGTGGATGGAAGGTGGGGAAACTTGGGGAGATGCTAGATCCACTCGAAACCAAGCAAATCCATGGATCAAAATCAACAAAACATCATCAAACCAACAAATCCCAAAAAATTTGGGGCTATTTTTGGTGGGGATTTTTGGATTTAGGACGAAATCAAGCAAAACAAGGCTAGAAAACGATCGGAGGGACTCCAGATACGTGATAAACGTGGCTCTGAACCATATGGTACGGGGCTAACCCGGTGTAGGCCGATCTTTCATGATTGGAGTGGGATCCCTCGAAGAACACGATGAACACGGGGAAGAACGAGGAGAAATCACAAGGGTAAATACTCGAGAACAAGTCCAAATCACACATCCACTAGACAATCAAACACACAAGATCACAAGGTACATGAACAACAAAGGGAAAGATACAAGGTAAGGTTCATCTCCAAGAGGAGGTCTTGATGATATCCTAGATGGATCTTCCCACAAGGGGGTCTTGATGATATCCCACGGGATCTTCTCACATGGAGGTCTTGAACTCCATGGGAGTGGTAGTCTCTCTCCCTCAAGAGTAGAGGTAGGAGCAAAGCTCACCTAAGAATGAGCTATCATATTTGCTAACCCTAGTGCGGAGCTAAGGGACAAGTATATATACCCAAGGGGTAAGTTGGGGGATACATGGGGTGAAACCCCTCTCACTGTGCACAGGCAGGGCGGTTGTACCGCTAGGAGCTCAGGTACCGGTTTCTGGGGGTGCTCGTGAAGGTAGGGAGCGGTTGTACCGGTGGTAGGGCCGGTTGTACTAGTCTAGTCGCAGCTGGGGGGGAGAACCGGGGCTGTACCGGTCTTGCACCGCTCGAATACAGAAGCTGGGCTGGTAGTTGGGCGGTAGTCGAGTGGTTGTACCGTTGGTGTGCCTTCAGCGGTAGTACCGCCTGGTGTGGGCGGTAGTACCGCTCGTTCCAGTTTGGGCGGGTCCTCTTCTTCCTTCTCTTCCATGATTCACTCGCGGATGGTGTAGTTGTACACTTGTGCTCGCACTCCTCCTCGTCCATGATGTTCCGACAATACCTATGTATGCACACGAGAGGAGTGTCAAGTAGTATACCATCCTTGAAGGGGTCAAGTGAACACGTGTAAAGGAGGAGATTCAACTTTATGTATGAGAAGTAGAGGTCGCACGTGTCACTTTCCAAACATACTCTTGACATGGTGATGTCCGTAGGATGCTCCGCATCAGTAGCGTAAGTATTTCCCTTAGTTTTTGAGAACCAAGGTATCAATCCAGTAGGAGGCTCCTCACAAGTCCCTCGTACCTACAAAAACAAACAAGAACCTCGCAACCAACACGATAAAGGGGTTGTCAATCCCTTCATGGTAACATGCAAAAGTGAGATCTGATAGAGATAATAAGATAAGATAAATATTTTTGGTATTTTTATGATATAGATTGGAAAGTAAAGATGAAAAATAAAAGTAGATCGGAAACTTATATGATAAAAGATAGACCCGAGGGCCATAGGCTTCACTAGTGGCTTCTCTCAAGATAGCATAAGTATTACGGTAGGTGAACAAATTACTGTCGAGCAATTGATAGAAAAGTGCATAGTTATGAGAATATCTAGGCATGATCATGTATATAGGCATCAGGTCCGCAACAAGTAGATCGAAACGATTCTGCATCTACTACTATTACTCCACACATCGACCGACTCCAGCCTGCATCTAGAGTATTAAGTTCATAAGAACAGACTAACGCATTAAGAAAGATGACATGATGTAGAGGGATAAACTCAAGCAATATGATATAAACCCCACCTTTTTATCCTCGATGGCAACAATCCAATACGTGCCTTGCTGCCCCTGCTGTCACTGGGAAAGGACACCGCAAGATTGAACCCAAAGCTAAGCACTTCTCCCTTTGCAAGAAAGATCAATCTAGTAGGCCAAACTAAACTGATAATTCGAAGAGACTTGCAAAGATAACCAATCATACATAAAAGAATTCAGAGGAGATTCAAATATTTCTCATAGATAAACTTGATGATAAACCCACAATTCATCGGATCTCGACAAACACACCGCAAAAAGAGTTACATCAAGTTGGTCTCCAAGAAGATCAAGGAGAACTTTGTCTTGAGATTCAAAGAGAGAGAAGAAGCCATCTATCTAATAACAATGGACCCGAAGGTCTATGGTAAACTACTCATAACTCATCAGAGAGGCTATGGTGTTGATGTAGAAGACCTCCAATGTCGATTCCCCCTTCGGCGGAGCACCGGCGAAGGCTCCAAGATGGGATCTCACGGATACAGAAGGTTGCAGCGGTGGAAATAGTTTTTTGTGGTGCTCCTGGATGTTCTCAGGGTATGGAGGTATATATAGGCGAAGGAGGTAGGTCAGGGGAGCCACGAGGGGCCCACGAGGGTGGGGGGGCGCCCACCCCCCTAGGGCGCACCCTCCTGCCTCGTGGCCGCCTGTGCTGCTTCTTGACGTCCACTCGAAGTCTCCTGGATTGTGTTTGTTCCCAAAAGATTTCTCCCGAAGGTTTCACTCCGTTTGGACTCCGTTTGATACTCCTTTTCTTCGAAACACTGAAAGAGGCAAAAAAAAAACAGCAATTCGGGCTGGGCCTCCGGTTAGTAGGTTAGTCCCAAAAATGATATAAAAGTGTAAAGTAAAGCCCATAAACATCCAAAACGGGTAATATAATAGCATGAAGCAATCAAAAATTGTAGATACGTTGGAGACGTATCAAGCATCCCCAAGCTTAATTCCTGCTCGTCCTCGAGTAGGTAAATTATAAAAACAGAATTTTTGATGTGGAATGCTACCTAGCATATTTCTCAATGTAATTTTCTTTATTGTGGCATGAATGTTCAGATCCAAATGATTCAAAATAAAACTTCATATTGACATAAGAAATAGTAATACTTCAAGCATACTAACTAAGCAATCATGTCTTCTCAAAATAACATGGCTAAAGAAAGTTCATCCCCACGAAATCATATATTTAGGCTATGTTTCATTTTCATCACACAAAATACTCCCATCATGCATAACTCCAGTTTCAGCCAAGCAATTGGTTCATACTTTTTAACGCGCTTCAGCTTTTTTCAACTCTCACGCAATACATGAGCGTGAGCCATGGATATAGCACTATGGCTGGAATAGAATATGATGATGGATGTTGTGTGGAGAAGACAAAAAAAGGAGAAAGTCTCACATTGACGAGGCTAATCAATGGGCTATGGAGATGCCCATCAATTGATGTCAACATGAGGAGTAGGGATTACCATGCAACAAATGCACTAGAGGTATAAATGTATGAAAGCTGAACAAAAGAAACTAAGTGGGTGTGCATCCAACTTGCTTGCTCACGAAGACCTAGGGAATTTTGACGAAGCGCATCTTTGGAATATACAAGCCAAGTTCTATAATGAAAAGTTCCCACTAGTATATGAAAGTGACAACAGAAGAGACTCTATATGAAGAACGTGGTGCTACTTTGAAGCACAAGTGTGGAAAGGATAGTAACATTGTCCCCCCTTTTTTTGGGCCTTTCTTTTTTTCCTTTTTTTATTTGGCCTTTTTTTCTTTTTGGCCTTTCCTTTTTTTTCCTTTTTTTATAAGGGACAATGCTCTAATAATGATGATCATCACACTTCTATTTATTTACAACTCATGAATTACAACTCGAAACTAGAACAAGATATGACTCTATATGAATGCCTCCGGCGGTGTACCGGGATGGGCAATGAATCAAGAGTGACATGTATGAAAATTATGCAAGGTGGCTTTGCCACAAATATGATTTCAACTACATGATCATGCAAGGCAATATGACAATGATGATGCGTGTCATGATAAACAGAACGGTGGAAAGTTGCATGGCAATATATCTCAGAATGGCTATGGAAATGCGATAATAGGTAGGTATGGTCGCTGTTTTGAGGAAGATATAAGGAGGTTTATGTGTGATAGATCGTATCGTATCACGGGGTTTGGATGCATCGGCGAAGTTTGCACCAACTCTCAAGGTGAGAAAGGGCAATGCACGGTACCGAAGAGGCTAGCAATTATGGAAGGGTAAGAGTGCGTATAATCCATGGACTCACATTAGTCATAAAGAACTCATATACTTATTGCAAAAGTTTTATTAGCCCTCGAAGCAAAGTACTACTATGCATGCTCCTAGGGGGGTTGTTGGTAGGAGTTAACCATAGCGCGCCCCCGACCTCCACACATAAGGAAGACAATCAAAAGAGCACCCCATGCAATAAATTTGTTACATAACTTTTACCATACGTGCATGCTACGGGACTTGCCAACTTCAACACAAGCATTCCTCAATTTCATAATTACCCAACTAGCATGACTCTAATATTACAACCTTTATATCCCAAAACAATTATCAAGCATCAAATTGATCATAGCAACGAATTCACTTCCTATGATAGTTTTTATTATACCCAACTTGGATGCCCATCATTCTAGGAACAATTTTATAACCATAGCAAATACCATGCTGTTCTAAAAGACTCTCAAAATAATATAAGTGAAGCATGAGAGATCAATAATTTCTACAAAATAAAACCACCGCCGTGCTCTAAAAAGTATAAGTGAAGCACATAGAGCGAAACTATCTAGCTCAAAAGATATAAGTGAAGCACATAGAGTATTCTAATAAATTCCAAATCGTGTGTGTCTCTCCCAAAAGGTGTGTACAGCAAGGCGGTGTTGGGCAGCGCCCAAGGCTGATCTCTCCTTCGATTCCAGGGATCACCCCAAGACTACGGCCAGCACCGGCGCACTTACCATGCTCTGCACCCCCACCATCTGCAAGGTAGCGGTCACCAGGACCCTCATCGACGGCGGCGCTGGCCTCAATGTCCTCTCCATGGAGGAGTTCGGCCTGCTCCACATGCCTCATGGCCGGCTCCTCCCCACCAAGGCTTTCTCCAGAGTGGTCGGTGGCTCCACCTGCCCTTTGGGGCAGATTCGCCTCCCTGTCACCTTCAGAATGCGCGACAACTACCGCACCGAGTTCATCGACTTTGACTTTGCGTGCATCGGGCTCCCGTACAATGCCATCCTCGGGTACCTAACCCTTGTCAAGTTCATGGTAGCAACTCATCCCGGCTACAACATCATGAACATGCAGGGAAGCAGCAGTGTCCTCACCATGGCGGGAGACGCTGGGGATGCGCTAACAGCCCTCAGGCTCACTTTTAATTCTGCGGCATTCATGCGACCAAGCGCGGGGTGCTCTCCGGAGGGCTCGGGGCTGCCCGACAAATAAGAAGCAATTGTTCTCTCACGACTGGGCCGAGACAAAGCAAGTGTCGGTCGATGAGGACGGGGGTCGGGTGCAAACAAGGATGTATTTGCCGGCCTCCCCCGAGATCAGGAGGAGGCGTTGGCCAGTTTCCTCCGTGCAAACAAGGATGTATTTGCATGGCAAGCGATAGACCTGGTAGGCGTTCCGTGAGGGGTGATCGAGCACCACCTCATGGCCGGTGGGACCCAACGTGCACCCCATGAAGCAGAAGGCGCGACGTCAAGCCCTGAACAAGTAGTCGTTCATCATCCAGGAGACCCATAAGTTGCAGGAGGCCAGCGTTATCCGGGAGGTGCGGCACCCAGAGTTGTTGGCGAACCCAGTTATCGTCCCCAAGAAGGGCGGCAAGGAGCGCATGTGTTGACTTCACAAGCCCGAACAAAGCTTTCCCTCAGGACCCTTTCCCCCTTCCACACATCGACCAGATCATCGACTCCACCGCCGAATGCGATCTGCTGTGCATCCTGGACACCTTCTAAGGCTATCATCAAATCAAGATGGCAGTGGAGGACATAGAGAAGACGACCTTCTTGACCCCTTGCAGGGTCTACTGCTAAACCTGCATGTCGTTTGGGTTGCGAAATGCAGGAGCAACTTTCCAGCGGCTGATGAACATCACCTTGGGCTAGCAGCTCGGGAGGAACACCGAGGCTTACGCCGACGATATAGTGGTCAAGTCCCACGAGGCAATAATCCTTGTTGAAGATTGATACGTCTCCAACGTATCTACAATTTTTGATTGTTGCATGCTATTATATTACCCGTTTTGGATGTTTATGGGCTTTACTTTACACTTTTATATCATTTTTGGGACTAACCTACTAACCGGAGGCCCAGCCCGATTGCTGTTTTTTTGCCTATTTCAGTGTTTTGAAGAAAAGGAGTATCGAACGGAGTCCAAACGGAATAAAACCTTTGGCATCAATCTTTTTGGAACAAACGCAATCCAGGAGACTTGGAGTGGACATCAAGAAGCAGCTGAGGCGGCCATGAGGTAGGAGGGTGCGCCCTAGGGGGGTGGGCGCGCCCCCCACCCTCGTGGGCCCCTCGTGGCTCCCCTGACCTACCTCATTCGCCTATATATACCTCCATACCCTGAAAACATCCAGGATCACCACGAAAAACTATTTCCAGCGACGCAACCTTCTGTATCCGCGAGATCCCATATTGGAGCCTTCGCCGGCGCTTCACCGGAGGGGGAATCGACCACGGAGGGCTTCTACATCAACACCATAGCCTCTCCGATGAGTTGTGAGTAGTTTACCACAGACCTTCGGGTCCATAGTTATTAGCTAGATGGCTTCTTCTCTCTTTTTGAATCTGAAGACGAAGTTCTCCCTGATCTTCTTGGAGATCTATTCGATGTAACTCTTTTTGCGGTGTGTTTGTCGAGATCTGATGAATTGTGGGTTTATGATCAAGTTTATCAATGAGAAATATTTGAATCTCCCCTGAATTCTTTTATGTATGATTGGTTATCTTTTCAAGTCTCTTCGAATTATCAGTTTGGTTTGGCCTACTAGATTGATCTTTCTTGCAATGGGAGAAGTGCTTACCTTTGGGTTCAATCTTGTGGTGTCCTTTCCTAGTGACAACAGGGGCAGTAACGCACGTATTGTATTGTTGCCATCAAGGATAAAAATATGGGGTTTATGTCATATTGCTTGTGTTTATCCCTCTACGTCATGTCATCTTTCTTAATGCGTTAATCTGTTCTTATGAACTTAATACTCTAGATGCAGGCATGAGTCGGTCGATGTGTGGAGTAATAGTAGTAGATGCAGAATCGTTTCGATCTACTTGTCGTGATGCCTATATACATGATCATGCCTAGATATTTTCTTAACTATGCACTTTTCTATCAACTGCTCGACAGTAACTTGTTCACCCACCGTAATACTTTTGCTATCTTGTGAGAAGCCACTAGTGAAACATATGGCCCCTAGGTCTATCTTTTATCATATAAGTTTCCGATCTACTTTTGTTTTGCATCTTTACTTTCCAATCTATATCATAAAAATACCAAAAGTATTTATCTTATCTTATTATCTCTATGAGATCTCACTTTCGCAAGTTACCGTGAAGGGATTAACAACCCCTTTATCGCGTTGGTTGCGAGGTTCTTGTTTGTTTGTGTAGGTACGAGGGACTTGTGAGGAGCCTCCTACTGGATTGATACCTTGGTTCTCAAAAATTGAGGGAAATACTTATTCTACTTTGCTGCATCACCCTTTCCTCTTCAAGGGAAAACCAACGCAGTGCTCAAGAGGTAGCAAGAAGGATTTCTGGCGCTGTTGCCAGGGAGGTCTTCACTCAAGTCAAGATATACCAAGCACCCATCACAAATTCTTCTCCCTCGCATTACATTATTTGCCATTTGCCTCTCGTTTTCCTCTACCCCGCTTCACCCTTGCCGTTTTCTTCGCCCCTCTTCTGTTCAATCTTTTGTTCGCTTGTGTCTCCATGTGCCTTCTATGTGCTTGCATCTTTGCTTGCTAAAAATCTATCGGTATGGATCCACTAAAAGTGTTCTACTTGGATCATCTTCGATCCATATGCGCTCGTGCTGAAACCCCAACTAGGCTAGTTGATTGGAAATCTTTAGATGAGCATGCTCATTTTGTGCGTCATCGTTTGTTTAAAAAAAGGGAGACACTTATGGGATCAAATAAACATGTTGTTGTGCAATGCTTGGAATCTTTGTGAAATTTATAATTTTACTTGTTGGTCTAAGAACCCTAAAAAACACCTTCCCTACCTATGTGAGTTTAATGATAATGAAATCTTATCTTCATATGCAAAGGGTGTTTATAATTACTATGATATCAAACAAATTGAAGAATTTGTTGCTTTTAAGGGTGCTTATGAAGTTTCTTCTTTGATTAAAAAGTATGATATTACTCTCTACGAATCTGAAAATTTTGACATACTTAAATATTGCTATGAAAGCTATGCTCATAATGTCTATGTCAAAGAATTTATTGAGAGAATGACCGTTGCTTTGGATGAAAATAATGATATGCATGAATCTATAGATAATGATGATTCTGATGATTTGATTGAAATACCCCTTGATGAACATGATGCTTGCTATTCTTGTGGCCATGATGCCAATATTTATGAAGATGAATTTCTATAATTCCTTATGTTAAACATGAGATCGTTGCTATTACACCCATACTTGATAGTTCCTTCGATGAAAAGCATGATTGCAATGATGTTATTATAAATTCTCTTGATGTCAATTGAGCTATTAATATGCAAAACCCTAAGCTTGGGGATGCTAAGATTGCTACGTCTACTACCTGTTGCAATGATCATGATTGGGGTGATAATAGTGTTTGCAATAATATTGAAAGTGGGTTTGGAAGAGTGGCAACTTTAGATCCCACATATTTGGAGTATGTTCAATCTTATGATATTTTTGATAAAAGTGGGTTTGGAGAGGTCATGACTTTAGTTAATGCTAATCCCACTATCTTGGAAGAGTGTCAACTTTGCATGCATATGGATCATGTTGAGAATATGTTATGTGATAGATATTTTGTTCAATTTGCTTATGATCCTACATGTAATTATTATGAGAGAGGAAAATATGGTTCTAGAAATTTTCATGTTTCTAAATTACCTCTCTTCATGTTGAGATTGCTATCATCTTATTCCTTGCATATGCCAGTTTTTGCTTGCCTTGATAATTTGTTTGATTATAAAAAACCTATGCATAGGAAGTATGTTAGACTTAAGTGTGTTTGTCACATGTTTTATGATGCTCTCTTTATTCTTCAATTCTTGTCTTTCATGTGAGCATCATTGAAATCTCAATGCCTAGCTAAAAAGGCTTTAAAGAAAAATGCTTGTTGAGAGACAACCCAATAGTTTTCCTTGCTTTTTGTTCATGTTTAGTAATAAATAAATCATCTAGCCTCTGTTTAGATGTGGTTTTATGTTTTAATTAGTGTTTGTGTCAGGTAGAACCTATAGGATCATCTTGGGTGAAAGTTAATTGATCTTGCTGAAAAACAGAAACTTCTGCACGCACGAGAATAATTTTAATAAATCACAGAAACGTGCTTTTGAGTTGATTCTTCTTGTAGTAGATAAATGACAAATTGCCTAGGACTTTCTATTTTGGTAGGATTTTTAGAGTTCCAGAAGTATTCGAATGTTACAGATTTCCACAAATTGTTCTGTTTTTGATAGATTCTGTTTTCACCCTGATCAAAAATCATTAACTTTTCTTAAGGGCATTTTGGGTTCATTGAAAACATTTTTAACTGAGCCTAGTTGGATTCATTTGTGCTAGGGTTTGAACATCCCCAATTCAAATTCATTTGAATTTTAACATGATGCATGGATGCTTTAATGCAACTAGTTCCAAGCAATTCTAGGCTTGTGATAGCTCACCCCCACTAAACATGAATCTCATCCCGAGATTCAAGACGTGAGGTAAGAAGAGAGAGGGGAAACAAAACTAGCAAAATCTCCTCGATCCAACTGCCCTTCTCGAAGATGTTGATTCATTGCTTCATATTGATCTTGACGTCGTTGCTTTCGAGATCTTCATCCAACACGATGACGCCAGAAAGAAATTCTATCGGAAAGGATCATTGAAACTCTTCATACCAGGCTAATGGCAATTCACAAACGATCGTTTGAAGGAATTCGAAGAAATGGCATACTCAGTTTTGGAATGGAACTATGGTTATAGAACAATCGGTAAATGGAACGCACATTCTGGCTGATACCGAAGATATAACCTAGTGTCTGAGCGTGCTCTCAAGAACTTGAGCATTTCCATATTCATCAGGGTTTTACCAACATCTATGTCAAAGATCTTGGCAACACTTCATACAACCATGATGAATAGTGAAGGACGATGCAAATATAACGGAAGACAGTACTTTCTCAGATTTCACCTTAGCAATGCGAAGGCCACAAAATCTGGATAATCGACCGAGAGACATTTAGCACTCCGCTTCTAAAGTTCTCCTTGATGTTCTACATACTATAGTCATACTTAAAGCGTTAACATGGCCATCAAGTATAGGTCGGACTTCGGAGCACAAACATCCATAAGGAGAAACTTTTAGAGTAATTCATAGAAAATCCTCCTTGGGAAGTGATCAAATTGCTTTATCAAGATACTACAATAATAGTTCTTCCGGCTAGGTGCGTCCACTTTACCGGAACCTACATCACAGTTCTTGGGAGAAGTTCCAACCATCACACCTCCCTGACATTTTGGTCTAGTTGGTAACAAGATATTTCAGACAGCATGTCTGGAAAAGAAACTTTGCAACACAAACCAATGAGATGACGTTGCAAGATTCTCATGAAATGAACTATGGTAGCAAGCTCCAAAACATGAGCTGGGTTGCAAGATACATGTGAACACACTATACAAGACAAGCGTGAGCACAAAGAAACCTTACCACAAAACATTGCTATGTTCTGGTTGGGAACCCTCATCGAGGATATCAAAGTCCTTGCATGAGGCATGCTCTTAAGAAGGAACTTCTTCTCCTAAACAAATCAATTAGTGGCTTGGTGTGCTATGGAATACATATGGTGTGGAGGTAATTAATCTACCAAACCATAGTATACTTTGCACATGCATGACTGACTTCAGACGATTCCAAAGGAGACGGCAACTTACACCAAGTGCACGTGAATTAGAGGAAGTTACCTCTTTCATCCGAACATTTACCTCATGAACGGAACATGAAGGCATTGCTTACAAAGTTTCCAACACTAGCTTTAATGTTCAACATGAATCATGGAGAAACTAAGGACGTTGTCGATGGACTCAACAACATTTATCGAGGTTCCATATAAATGGAATTCCACAATCATGGGAACAAGGTGATAGCATTGGTCAGTCCCAAAAGATATAATGGTGTATGCTCAACCAAACAACGACGAGTACGACAACACTACGAACATCGTCGGTTCTGATTTGATTTGATGATAGCCCACACTCAAATCAAAGTTTTGACAAGACAATAGATCCAACAACTGATTCACGAGGACCAATCGATGAAAATATCATTTTTCTTCAACACACACACAAACGCAAAGATATCCCTTCAGAATGAACTAAATTCGGTAAAGCTTTTATCTTCCAACTCTCCAAGTTGTTGTTTTAGCTTAACGAACTAGCTCAGGGGTAACCAACTTAGATTGCTGGAGAAAGGATGGTTTACAAGAAACCAACTCGATCATGAGCTCAACACAATGACCAGGGAACAACCTGGTGATACTTCCAAGAAGATATTCGCAATATCACGAACCCTGTTATGTTATTAAACTCGAGAACAATCTTGCTTTCCAAGGCAAGACGATATGATCGAAGGAGCAAGGGATTAACATAATACAAACTCATCGATCGAAGAGTGCACCAGGAAAATGGACTAGGTAGCACGATCAACCGTAGAATGATAATTCAATAACTAGCATGCTAAGGATGATATAATCATCCATTTACTAGCAAGCAACGAAGTTGCTAGGAGTATTGACTTCACACATCACAATTCACTTGTCGATATTCCAGTTACGATAACACGAAGACTGAAGAATGAACGATGATGGCGAGAAGTATCATTGTATCAAGAGTTCATAGGAGGTGGTGCAATTCCCATGACATTCTTGACATAAGGATGGTAATACTCCAGGGTAGAACAGACCAGAAGCTGGATTGGCATTTTGATCCGTGGAGCACAACTACTTTGACCCAATCCTAGAAATGGATAAGGTACTGGAGATTGTTTCTCCTAGTCATTCCAAAATAGAATGGCTTGATGGGCCACAAGAATAATAATCATCGATGAACACGGTTGCACACATATTTTTGACTATCAATTGATAGACGAAGGTCATAAAACAACTAAAGAGGGACAACTCAAAGGAACATATGATTCTCTGAGTTGTGGATGCCCAACCAGCATGACTCTAATATTACAACCTTTATATCTCAAAACAATTATCAAGCATCAAATTGATCATAGCAATGAATTCACTTCCTATGATAATTTTTATTATACCCAACTTGGATGCCCATCATTCTAGGAACAATTTTATAACCATAGCAAATACCATGCTGTTCTAAAAGACTCTCAAAATAATATAAGTGAATCATGAGAGATCAATAATTTCTACAAAATAAAACCACCGCCGTGCTCTAAAAAGTATAAGTGAAGCACATAGAGCGAAACTATCTAGCTCAAAAGATATAAGTGAAGCACATAGAGTATTCTAATAAATTCCAAACGGTGTGTACAGCAAGGATGATTGTGGTAAACAAAAAAGCAAAGACTCATATCATACAAGACGCTCCAAGCAAAACACATATCATGTGATGAATAAAAATATAGCTCCAAGTAAAGTTACCGATAGACGAAGACGAAAGAGAGGATGCCTTCCGGGGCATCCCCAAGCTTAGGCTTTTGATTGTCCTTGGACTATCTTGGGGTGTCATGGGCATCCTCAAGCTTAGGCTCTTGCCACTCCTTATTCCATAGTCCATCGAATATTTACCCAAAACTTGAAAACTTCACAACACAAAACTCAACAGGAAATCTCGTGAGCTCCGTTAGTGCATGTAGCGACCAGACCTCAAACAGTCTGATCTCTGTGCTCAGTGTCATCCCTGGATCAGTAATGATGACACCACACAGTACTTGGAAGATTTATAACAGAGTAGCAATCACACACTTATTACATCGAATGTCTCAAAAGAGAACTTATTGAAATAAATATGGCTTAAGGCCATCTAAAACGATAACAGCGGAAGGCTTGGAAGATAAGCGAGTCCATCAACTCCAACGGCATCACTGAGTATAGAAGCACGACCTAACATCACCTTACTCGTCGTCTGAAAAGTCTGCAACATGAAACATTGCAGCCCGAAAACGGGTCAACACATGGAATATGCTGACAATGTAACACATAGAGAATAACAATGGAGATAGGCTATACTACATGCATATTTGGCTGGTGGTAAAGCTCTATGGTTACAGTTTTTGCATAAAGCCAATTTTTCCCTACTTCAAAGGAATAAATTTTATTTGACTATCATGGTGGTTGTTAAACATTGGGAATGGTTGACAGCATTCTCAATCCCAATTAAAAAGTACTCATTAAAACCCAACAATATTAATTAAAGTAACATGATGAGATTCACATGATAATCAAGTACTAGATACTCAAGATGTCCATAACCAGGGACACGACAAACCATGATTAGTTTATACACTCTGCAGAGGTTTGCGCACTTTTCCCACAAGACTCGATCACCTCCGTTTGATTCCTCGCACTACATGATGTTTGAGAAACAGATGACCGAGACATGGTCTTTCGGAAGCACTAGCACCTTACATGTGGGTAGACCGGTACACCTACTTTCCCCTACATCTGCTAGTCTACCCGTAAGAGTTCGCACAACTTAGTCAACTATGCCAGAGCCCATAATGGCCTGTGGCTGCACACGTAAGTTTCTAGTTTGAATAATCTCATGATCCCTTTGAGCCTGGGTGGCGGTCCGAAGAAAAACAGGCAAGTCCTGCTAGAAAACAGGTGCCTCAATCCACCTAGATGTGTGTTTAAGTTGCCACCTTAAATAAACCATTAATTAACACTTTCACATCTATCATGGATATTCACTCACCCAATCCACGTCTACTGGCATAGCATGGCATAATAAGCAAACGTAGAAGTAACTCCCAAAGGTTTGATAATAAAACAGGTAATAGGTACTACCTCATCTACTTCCCATCCCACAATTTGATTAGATCCTAATCATGCAATGTTTGAGGATAGATCTAATGGATAAAAACTGGGCAGTAGAATGGTATGATCAAGTGTTACTTGCCTTGCTGATGATTCGCGAGACCTAGAGACTCGAAGTAACAGGCGGCGCACTCCGGGTATTCTATCACAGACAAACAAACAAGCATACAATAAGTACTCATCTAAATGCACAGGTAAAACTCGAATAAAAGATCCAACCAGATTGTTTAACTTAAGAACTCCAGCTTGAAAAAAGAATCAAATCAAACAAAGCAACGAAAGTGAAACGGCGAAAGAAATCAGCTTCGTTTTACTAATCTGGATCTAAGTCAAATTTTACAGGAAAAAAACTTTTTTAAGTAGATTATTCGGAAAGAGGGTTTCGAGACGAAACTCCAGGCGCTTGAATCGCCTGATTCCGATAAACGAGCAAAAAGTTAAACTAAAACGAAAATCGGATCAGAAATCGCGATCAGAAAATAACCGCGGAAAATCCGACGAAAAAGAAAAACGACGAACGAATTAACGAACGAGCGTTCGTTAACTAAACAAATCTGGCGAATACGTTCGCTAAAACGAACGAACGAGCGAACGCTCGCTAATTAAACTAAACCGAAAAAAACTGAAACTAAAAAAACCAAAAATAAACCGACGGAAAACCGATCGGTTTTCTAAAAAAACCGGCACGGAAGTCGAGGCGGCGGCGAACCTCGGCGAGCGTGCGGGCGGCGGGGTCGGCGGGGTCCAGCGAGGTCGGCGACGGCGGCGAGGTCGGGCGGCGGCTCGGCGGGCGGGGCGGCGGCGCGGGGCGGCTGCGGCTGGCGGCGGCGGCGCGGCTGGCGGCGGCGGCGCGGCTGGCGGCGGCGGATCGGGGCTGGGGCGGCTAGGGTTTGGGGCGGCTGGGCCTCGGGCTGGCCTCCCCGGCTTATAAAGCCCCCGCGGGCCGGGAGTCCTAGGCGGACACGGCTCGTAGGTCAGTTGCGTTTTTTTAAATAATTCCGCGCAGAAGAAAAATAAAAAGAAATACTAAATGGCTTCCAAAAATCCCGAAATAAATTTTCCCCGGCTTCTAAAATCAAGCCGGACTAGATGAACATTTATTTGGGGCCTAAATGCAATTTTGAAAAACGCGCATTTTTCCTAAATTCAAATAAAAAATGACGAACTCCAAAATAAAACTTATTTGATTTTTTTATTAAATCTTCATTATTTCTTTATTTTGGGAAAGTCATTTTATTCCCTCTCTGAATTTTTGGTAGTAGAAATAATTGAAGATAAAATAAATAAAATCAATGATCCTATTTTCAAAATTTGAGAAAATACTCACATAAGAAAATAACGAAATCCTCAACTCTCTCCGTGGGTCCTTGAGTTGCGTAGAATTTTCTAGGATCGAGCCCATAATGCAACAAAATATGATATGCAATGATGATCTATGTATAACATTCCAAATTGTAAATTTGGGATGTTACAAACCTACCCCCCTTAAGATGAATCTCGCCCTCGAGATTCGGGCTGGCTAGCAAATAGGTGAGGGTGGTCCTTGAGCAGATCTTCCTCTCGCTCCCAGGTGGCTTCCTCCTCAGTGTGGTGGCTCCACTGAACTTTGCAAAACTTGATAACCTTGCTGCGGGTAACTCTGCTGGCATAATCCAAAATCTTAACAGGTTTCTCTTCATAGGTCAGATCTTCTTTCAACTGAATCGTTTCCAATGGCACCGTATCTCTCAGTGGTATATCAGCCATCTCTGCGTGACACTTCCTCAACTGTGAACGCATGGAACACATCGTGAACTCCTGACAATCCATCAGGTAATTCCAACTTGTATGCTACTTCTCCCATGCGTTCCAAAACCTTGTATGGCCCCACAAAACGTGGCGCTAACTTTCCTTTAACTCCAAAACGCTTAACTCCTCGAAGTGGAGATACTCGAAGATAAACTCTGTCTCCGACTTCGTATTCTGTCTCCTTGCGTTTCGAATCTGCATAGCTCTTCTGCCTTGACTGGGCTACCTTGAGCCTGTCGCGAATCAACTTTACTTTCTGTTCAGACTCCTTAATCAAATCCGGTCCAAACAACTGGCGGTCTCCAACCTCATCCCACAACAATGGGGTTCTGCACCTCCTTCCGTACAAGGCTTCGAAAGGGGCCATCTTCAAGCTAGATTGGTAACTATTGTTGTAAGAAAACTCCGCGTATGGCAAGTTGTCATCCCAACTTGATCCATAATCCAAAACACAAGCTCTAAGCATATCCTCCAAAATCTGATTGACTCTCTCGGTCTGTCCATCCGTCTGTGGGTGGAAAGCTGGGCTAAACTCCAGTCTGGTTCCCAATGTTTTGTGCAACTACTTCCAGAACTTCGAGGTGAATTGGGTTCCTCTATCGGATACGATACTCCTGAAACTCCATGCAAACATACAATCCACGTCATGTATATCTTAGCCAATTTGGCACTGCTGTAGGTAGTCTTTACTGGGATGAAATGAGCTACCTTCGTCAAACGATTGACTACAACCCAAATTGAGTCATAGCCTGAACGAGTCCTGGGCAATCCCGTGATGAAATCCATGCCTAGTTTGTCCCACTTCCATTCGGGTATAGGCAATGGCTGCAACAATCCAGCTGGCTTCTGATGTTCTGCCTTCACCCTCTGACATACATCACAAACTGCTTCATACTCTGCGATATCCTTCTTCATTCCGGTCCACCAGAATGTTTCCTTCAAATCCAAATACATCTTTGTATTTCCGGGGTGGATCGAATATGGTGAATCATGTGCCTCTTGCAGAATCAACTTCCTGATCTCTGGGTTATTGGGCACATAAACACAGTCCTCAAATCGTAGGGTATCGTACTCATCCTCACGATATCCCTTAGCCGTCCCCTTGCTCATCTGTTCCTTAATAGTGGCAACTTCCATATCTGCCTTTTAAGCTTCTCTGATTTTATCCATTAACGTAGACTGAATCTCCAATGCTGCTACATAGCCTCTCGGAACTATTTCCAAACATAGCTCTCGAAGGTCCTCGGCTAACTCCTTGGGTATTTCTCCCGTCATTGGAGTATTGACACGGCTCTTGCGGCTCAACGCGTCTGCTACAATGTTAGCCTTCCCGGGGTGATAATGCAATCTCATATCATAATCCTTAATAAGTTCCAACCATCTCCTCTGCCTGAGATTTAACTCCTTCTGCGTGAAGATGTACTTCAAACTCTTGTGATCCGTGTACACCTCACAATGATTTCCAATGAGAAAATGTCTCCACGTTTTCAGTGCATGCACTACGGCTGCTAACTCCAAATCATGAGTAGCATAATTCAACTCATGGGGCTTAAGCTGTCGTGAAGCATATGAAACAACTCTTCCCTCCTGCATAAGCACTTCTCCAAGTCCTCGTCGTGAAGCGTCACAATACACACTACTGGAATCAACTACTTTGCCATGCCAGCTCTTTGCCGTCAGCTAGCGGACGGCAAAGAAGCTCTTTGCCATCAGCTACTAGAAAGCGGACGACAAAGAACTGGCTGATGGCAAAGAAAGCCTTTGCCATCAGCCTGTTCTTTGCCGTCCGCTAGCGGACGGCAAAGAGGGAGGGGGGCCCCACTGAGGAGCTGGTTAAAAAAACTTAACGGCCCCCCTCTTTGTCGTCCGCTAGCTGACGGCAAAGCGCACATTAGCGGACGACAAAGGTGGCAGACGGCAAAGATTGAACGTACCTAGCTAACGGCCGGCGCGCCCCACCCCCCTCTCTCTCCGTTTCCCTCCCCACACGCGCGCCGCCGCCCCCACCACTCACCGCCGCCCCGCCGCCCCACCGGCCCCCCGCCCAGTCGCCCCACCGCCCCGTCGCCCCGCCGCCCCACCGGCCCCCGCCCCGTCGCCCCACCGCCCCGGGCGCCGTCGCTCCACCGGCCGCCCGCCCCGTCGCCCCGACCCCCCGCCCCGTCTCGGCGCCACCGCGCCCAGGCCCCCTGGCGACCCAGCCCCCCCGCGCCCCACCGCCCCGGGCGCCGTCGCTCCACCGGCCGCCCGCCCCGTCGCCCCCGCGGCCCTGCCGTGTCGGCGCCGCCGCGCCCCGGCCCCCCGGTGCCCCCCCCCCCCCCCGCACCCCACCGCCCTGGGATCGGCGCCGCTGCCCCAGGCCGCCCCGCCCCCCTCCTCCACCGGCCACCTCCTCCACCGGCCCAGGTGAGCTTACCTCTCCTTTTTTTTCTGTTTTTTTAGTTTTAAGTTTATTTTAAGTTTAGATTTAGTTTTAGTTTTAGTTTTAGGTTTAGTTTTAGGTTTAGGTTTAGTTTTAGTTTAGTTTTAGGTTTAGATTTAGTTTTTTCCTTTTTTTCTGTTTTTTTAGTTTTAGGTTTATGTTTAGATTAGATTTAGGTTTAGTTTTAGGTTAAGAAGAAAAAAACAGGAGAGGAGGAGAAGAAGAAGAGGAAAAAGGAAAGGAAGAAGAAGAAGAGGAGGAGGAGAAGAAGAAAAAAGAAGAAGAGGAAGAAGAAGAAGAAGAAAACAGGAGAGGAGGAGAAGAAGAAGAGGAAAAAGGAAAGGAAGAAGAAGAGGAGGAGGAGAAGAAAAAAGAAGAAGAGGAAGAAGAAGAAGAAAAAAACAGGAGAGGAGGAGAAGAAGAAGAGGAAAAAGGAAAGAAAGAAGAAGAGGAGGAGGATGAGAAGAAAAAAGAAGAAGAAGAAGAAGAAGAAAAAAACAGGAGAGGAGGAGAAGAAGAAGAGGAAAAAGGAAAGGAAGAAGAAGAAGAGGAGGAGGAGAAGAAAAAAGAAGAAGAGGAAGAAGAAGAAGAAAAAAAGCAGGAGAGGAGGAGAAGAAGAAGAGGAAAAAGGAAAGGAAGAAGAAGAAGAGGAGGAGGAGGAGAAAAAAGAAGAAGTGGAAGAAGAAGAAGAATAAACAGGAGAGGATGAGAAGAAGAAGAGGAAAAAGGAAAGGAGGAAGAAGAAGAAGAAGAAGGAAAAAAAGGAAGAAAAGGAAGAAAAGGAAGAAGAAGAAAAGGAAAAAAGACCCCGACCCGGCACCCCGACACGACACCCCGACCCCGACACCCCGACCCCGACCCCGACACCGACACCCCGACCCCGAGCCTGACCCGACACCCCGACCCCGACACCGGCACGGCACCCCGACCCCGACCCGGCACCCCGTCCTGACACCCTGACCCCGAGACCCCGACCCCGACACCCCGACTACGACCCCGACCCCGACCCCGACCCCGACACCCCGACCCCGACCTCGACACCCCGACCCCGAGCCTGACCCGACACCCCGACCCCAACACCGACATGGCACCCCGACCCCGACCCGGCACGCTGACCCCGACACCCGACCCCGAGACCCCGACCCCGACCCCGACCCCGACACCGACACCCCTACCCCAAGCCTGACCCGACACCCCGACCCCGACATCGACACGGCACCCCGACCCGACACCCCGACCCCGAGACCCCGACCCCGACCCTGACACGGCACCCCGACACCGACACGACACGCCGACCCCCGACACCTCCCGAAAAGGTGTTCTTTGGCCTTCGAGAGGCCGACGGGGTCATATATTTGTGAATTATTAGTTAGGTCATATATTTTTCGATTTGGTTACGAAAAACATCATATATAATTGTGTTGATCGGGTAGTTTTAAATGTGCAGTTGTTTATGTTGTACTTTTTTTCATGTTGTACTAATTTCGTTTATTCTTTGTCATGGCAGGTGTTGACAGATGGTGGGCACTGGTCGGGAGCGCGCCAAGGCCCCTTCTTCGTCGGCGCGTAGTGTGAGGTCTTCCATTCCACACGCACCTCTCCGCCGAGCGTTGCTGGACAGTATGGCGACACCGCCGGGCCCTTCTTCGTCGACCGCGGTGCCCAGCAGGGGACGAGGTAAGAAGAAGGGCCGAGGTGGAGCACGTGGTCGTGGGAGAGGAGGTAGGGTGGATCTTACGGCGCCTTCCTCGCCGCCGCCCCCAGCTGTTTCACCCGAGCACGTGACTGCTAGGGTGGACTCGTGTGAGGAGGAGGCTACACGGACTCCGGTCCACGAGCCTCCGGTCCACGGGTCTTCGGCCCACGAGCCTCGGGTCGACGGGCCTTCGGCCCACGAGAGTTGGCCCCACGAGACCCCAGAGGAGCACACGTCTGGATGGGGTACTTGGTCGGGTCAGCCTGAGGAGCCGAGTGGCCATGCTGATGATGGTGGGGAGCCGAGTGGCCATGCTGATGATGGCGGGGAGCTGACTCGTCTTCAGGAGGAGGGGGAGGAGGGGGGCAACGTCTACCAGCATGGTGCTACACGTCTCCCGTCTGTGCCGGCGACCCGCGAGCAGAGGTAAGTGCATTTAATCTTTTTGTACCTTCTGCATTCACGTTTCTTCAAATAACTAATGCATTGGCCTTGTCATGCTACAGGGGTTGGGACCACCATGAAAGTGTCACGTTGCCTGGTGAGGGTCGGCTTCTAGAGGTTGGATTGAGTTGGGAGCACTACTTGGCTGCCCCAGCCCCGCCGAGTGAGATTATCGACGGTGTCTTGTGCAAGACGAGGGCAGACATGGTGATCAGAAAGTTCTGGGTAATTTCTCCTTTACACAATTAAAAATCTTCAACTAGCTAGTTATTAATTGTACTAATCAACATTGTCTCATTTGATTGCAGACATTCTACAGGTGTGAGGAGAGATACGAGGAGGCAGCGGCAGATGTTATCCAGAAGGAGTGCAAGCGCCTACTTTAGAACTTACGGCATGAGGCTCGGGTGCGGTCTGTTCGAGACTACTACGCCGACTGTGGTATCAAGAATTCCAAGCAGGATTGCCGCGATATTTTCTTGAGTAAGGAGCAGTACATGAAGGTAATTCTTAAGGCATTGTACTTAATTCCTTTATTTAGTAATTCATAGCCGTAGCGCTGAAGTTTTCTATTTGCTAACTTAGGCCCCTCAGAGATGGTGTGCGGATCAGATGGATTGTTGGGAGGTGTTGGTCAATGGGTGGTGCTCAAAAGAATGGCTGGCCACCCACAACGAGGCCAAGGACAAACATGCCCAAATGGAAGGTGTGCCACACCACCAAGGCAGCTCCAACTTATTTTAGTATGGGCGGAACTGGGTATGTGGTTTGCTTCATGATTCATGCAATTCATTCATCATGCTAGCTTTAGCCTTTTAATTACTAATTTACTTTGTTTCTCTCTTTCAGGCACGCTACAATAAGGCGGATAAGGTGCCAGAGGTGTACGACCTGTATGCCATGGCCCACACTGGCTCTTACAAGAAAGTCAAGGCATTCTCTGTGTCTGACCTCGATGATCCAAAGAACTTGACCAACATCTCCGCCCACGAAAAGCTCGTGCAATATAGAGATCAGGGGAAGGCGAGGAAAGGGGAGGACTTTAACCCGAGCCAGGGTCCCATTGATACAGAGTTGCTCATGATATCTGGTGGCGGGAGATCCCATGGCTCCATAGCCATGGGAGATGGACTTATCCGTTGTCCTAGCACTCTCCCGGAGATCAAGGCACGCCAGTCGAGCTCCGCTCCTGAGATAAGGCCTCGTGAACGGCCAGTCCAACTCGCCATCAAGGTTAGTTATACGTACTCAGCTATCTTTCTCCATTACATTGTGTGCGCTTCCATCAATGATTACAAATGGTCATGTGAGTGGTGTTGCAGGCTGCTATACAGAGTGAGAGAGATAGAACGGAGAAACTTCTGGCGGAGGCAGCGGAGAGGCAGCGGGAGTTGGAGGAGAGGACGACAAAGATGTTGGAGGAGGAGAGGGCACGGAATGACATGCAGGCAAGGGCCATGTATGAGCTCCTTGTGGTAAGTTTCTTCTGCAGATTACTTGCTAGTCTTAACATTTGAGTCTCATTACAACTAGTATGACTCTGTTGTGAAAACCAAATGTGCAGTCTATGTGCGAGAAGTCCGGTCAGACCGCTCCGCCGATGCCAGTGATTGCTCCTGGGAGCACGGTGAGTTTAATTTGAATGGACATTACTTGCTAGTCTTCACATTTGAGTGTCATAATGCTAACGAGACATTGGAAATGATCTTTGGTGCAGCTTAACTCCAGAAATGCCTCGCACGATCCTTCTCCAGCTACCGGCACGAGCCAGCCCGCTCCTACACCTCCCTGATCGCGGTAAGATTCTCTAGACTTAGACTTAGCTTTATTTCCTCCAATATGCTTACCATAATGACCTAGAGTTAGCTTCCTTTCCTTCAAAATGACTTAATAAGCTTACTTATGTCAAAAATTGCATAATTAACTTAGTTAGCTCATAAACGATCCATTTTACCTAAGTTAGCTCTAATATGACTCATTTTACCATAGTTAGCTTACAAGTGATCCAATTTATCCAAGTTAGCTCTAAAATGACCCATTTTAGTAGATTAGCTCGTAAATGATCCATTTTACCTACGTTAGCTTTAAAATGACCCATTTCACCTAGGTTAGCTCCAAAATGACCCATTTCACCAAGGTTAGCTCCAAAATTACCCATTTCACCTAAACTAGCTCTTAAATGATCCATTTCACCTAAGTTAGGTCATAAACGACCCATTTCAACTAAGTTAGCTCATAAAAGCTCATAAATGATCCATTTCACCTAAGTTAGCTCAAAAACGATCCATTTCACCTTACTTAGCTCAAAAACGATGCCCTTCACCTTAGTTAGCTCATAAATGACCCATTTCAACTAAATTACCTCATAAATGATCCATTTCACCAAATTTAGCTCATGAACAACCCATTTCAACTTAGTTAGCTCATATATGATCCATTTCACCTAAGTTAGCTCATAAATGACATATACTTCTTGTTCTAGTCTTGTTCTTGTTCTATTCACCTATTTCTAACTTTCTTATTTACCATTTTGCAGATTTCACTCACTTCATGGAAGCTAGCTTGCTATGATGGAGTGCTTGCTTTTTCTTTGCTAAAACTTTGCATTGTATCTAGCTTGCTATGATAGAACTTGCTATGTTGATGAAACCCTTGATGAAACTTTGCCATGTAATATGTATATGGAACAATGTGTATGGATGGAACAATGTGTATGGAACAATGTGTATGGATGGAACAATGTATATGGATGGAAGTTGATGAAACTTTGCTATGTTGATGAAACTTTGATATGTGATATGTTTGCTGTTAAATATATGTATATATGTCATATATATTTGCTGTGAAAATTGTTGGATTAAAAAAACAGAAAAAAAGAGACAATATGCAGGCTCTTTGCCATCTACCACCGACAGCAAAGGGCTCTTTGGCATCAGCAGCGGACGGCAAAGAGGCCACGTGGCAGGCAACTGTGCTCCCTAGAGGCTGACCAATTTGGTCAGTTTGCCTACAGTGGCTGACGGCAAAGGATTTGCCGTCCGCAACGGACGGCAAAGGCCTGCCGTTAACCACCTAACGGAGTAACAACGCATTTATTGCCGTCCATCTTCTTTGCCGTCCGCTGCTGATGGCAAAGGACCCTTTGCCGTCAGCTGCTCGAAGCAGATGGCAACGCAGCTCTTAGCCGTCCCCTACTTTGCCGTCACCTTTTGCCGTCCGCGGCTGACGGCAAAGGTCTTTGCCGTCTGCCATCCGTGCCTTTGCCGTCCGCCGTGGCAGATGGCAAAGTAGCAGATTCCTGTAGTAACACTTCATAATCCTTAGTCTGATCTGGCAGAATCAACACTGGTGAGGTAACCAAATGTTTCTTCAACTCTTGGAAACTAGCCTCACACTCCTCAGTCCAAATGAACTTAGTATCCTTCTTCGACAACTCTGTCATAGGCTTGGCGATCTTCGAGAAATTTTCAATGAATCTTCGGTAGTATCCTGCGAGTCCAAGGAAACTCCTGATCTCTCCAATTGTGGTTGGTGCTTCCCAGTTTGTCACAGTGACTACTTTAGTGGAGTCTACTGTGATACCTTCTCCGGATATAACATGTCCGAGAAATCCAACTTCCTTCAACCAAAACTCACACTTGCTGAACTTGGCGTATAGCTGATGTTCCCTGAGCTTCTCGAGTACTAATCGCAAGTGCTCCTTTTGTTCCTCTTCATTCTTCGAGTAAACCAAAATATCATCAATGAACACCATGACGAACTTATCCAAAAACTCCATAAACACCTGGTTCATCATGCTCATAAAATAGGCTGGGGCGCTAGTCAGACCAAATGACATAACGGTATACTCATACAGCCCATACCTGATGGTAAAAGCTGTCTTCGGTATATCTTGCTCCCGAATCTTCAACTGATGGTACCCTGATCGCAAATTGATCTTGGAAAACACCTTAGCTCCTTGCAACTGATCAAACAGATCATTGATCATTGGTAGTGGGTACTTGTTCTTGATTGCTACTTCATTCAATCCGCGATAATCAACAACCATTCTTAACGATCCATCCTTCTTCTCCACTAGAAGTACTGGCGATCCCCAAGGCAAAGAACTTGGGCGAATAAAACCTTTGTCCAACAACTCCTTAATCTGCTTCTTGATTTCCTCCAAATCTTGGGCTGGCATCCTATACGGTCTCTTGGATATAGGCCCAGTGCCTGGCAGTAGCTCAATTAAGAACTCAATGTCTCTATCCGATGGCATGCCTGGCAACTCTTCTAGAAATACATCGGGGAAATCCCTTACCACTGGTACTTCCTCCTGCACAACTCCTGATAAGGAATTTACATGTGCTCTCCTTGGCTCATGCCGTGATACATACTTAATCCTTATCCCTTCTGGTGTTGTAAGCAAAATTGTCTTACTGGCGCAATCAATGTTTCCTCCATACATCGACAACCAATCCATACCAAGAATTACATCCAATCCTTGGGATTCCAATATAATCAAATTCGTGGGGAAAACATGCCTTCCTATACTCAACGGCACCTGGAAGCATCCTTGACTGACCATAAACTCAGCTCCCGGTGAACTTACTAGCATGGGTGTCTTAAGAGTCTTAGTGGGCAGGCTAAATTTATTCACAAATCCCCTTGATATGTATGAATGCGATGCACCAGTATCGAAAAGAACAACTACAGTAAATGCCTTAACCAAAAACTTACCTATTACTGCATCTGGCTGAGCTTCAACCTCCTCCACGGTAACGTGGTTAACTTGCCCCCTGTTGAAAGGGTTTGGCTTCTTTCCTGAGCTTCCATTGCCATTTCCATTTTGGGCATCAGGACAATCATTTGCATAATGCCCCGTCTTGCGGCACTTATAACAAGTGATATGGCTCAGGTCTACCTTGGATGGTGTTGACGGGTTGGTGCGGCTTTGTCCATTGCTTCCTCCATTCCTGTTCCCATTCTTTGTGCCATTGTGATTGTGCGAGCTGCCTCCTCCATGAGTATGCTGAAAATGTCCTCCTGACTTTGGGGTAAAGCATGGCTTCTGTTGAGCTCCAGAATTATACTTCCACTGTGCATACTTCCTCTTACGATTATCAATCTGCTGCTGCTTCCCTTCAATCATAAGAGCACGATCTACTAACTCATGGTAATTATTGAAACTGGCTACCATCAACTGCATGCTCAGCTCATCATTCAGGCCTTCTAGAAACTTCTCCTGCTTAGCTGCATCCGTAGCAACGTCATCTGGGGCATAACGTGCTAGCTTACTAAAATCATCCACATACTGGCCAACAGTCCGTCCTCCTTGGCGTAAGTTGCGAAACTCACGCTTCTTCATGGCCATAGCTCCTGCTGAAACATGGGCAGTACGAAATGCTTGCTGAAACTGATTCCATGTGACAGTGTCTACAGGGTAAGTGGCTGTAAAATTCTCCCACCATGCTGCTGCGGGTCCGTCAAGCTGATGCGCGGCAAACTTCACGTTTTCTCCATCTGCGCATCCTGCAGTGGTCAACTCCCTCCCTATCTTACGGAACCAATCATCTGCTACTATCGGCTCGGTGCTACTAGAAAACACCGGCGGATTCAACCTTAAGAAACGTGCCAGATGGTCAACAGGTGGTGGTGGTGGTGGGTTGTTCTTGTTGTTGCCTTGGTTCTGTACCAATGGTTGAATCAAGGTATTCTGCTGTTGAATCAACTGAGTGATCTCTAGTGGAAAAACAAACTCGGGGTCGCGTCTCGGAGGCATCTGAGGGTTTAAAGGGAAGAGTTAAGAATAGAATGAGGTCTAGTGAGAATTCACTACCCATATGCACATGAGACAAACACACAATATCATTCCAATCAATTCAAACAAGGGCATACAACGGTCTAACTATCGTTACAAAAGTGCTTGGACTAAAACTAGTTAAATGGTGGAAATTCTACTACTATTATGGTGATCATCTAGAAAAACTGCTCCGATGCAGATTCCATGATATCTGCTCCAGCTTCATCAACATAGTTATCATCGCTGTCGTCGGGATCCGAGTCGGTGTCGTCGATGATGATATAATTATCAGGACATGTAGGTTCATCCTCTTCTCCTCGGGGTGCTGAACCTCCCATGAATACTCCAATCTTCTCCTTAAGGTCACCATTCTGTCGTACTAGAGCGATTGTTTCTTCCATATAGTCTTTACGTGTAGCCTTGAGTTCTGCTTCTAGCTCCTTGATCCTGGTCATAGCCTTCTATAGCTCCTCCATATCTGCGCACATCTAGTTCTCCTGGTGTCGGATGTGTTGGTTTAACTCCTGAATATAAGCTGCGATTGATCTGTCCCTCCTGGTGGCGATCATCTCCCAATGCTCATCTCGGCACCCACAAATCTGGTAGATAGTATTCTTGAGATCGTTGTAGTAAACTTCTCCAATTCGTCCCATGGCGATGTGAGCTGCCATGCTCTTTCCTAGGCTCCATGTTGGCACATCAAAGGTAAATTCTATTGGTTCCGTGACTGGTGCAAACATCCTTCCTGGAATGTAGACTTGAATCCTCCAGCGCTCCTCTTCGGGTAAAGTGGCGTTGAAAGTCCCAGTGAAGCTTGGTACTCCTATGTTCAAGTATCTTGCGGCTTCCTTCAAGTGACATCCAAAAGGTGAATTCTCATCTGGTTGTGCGAACTTGATCCTTGCATCCGCCATCCTAAAGAATAGAAAAGATGAGGAGTCAGAAATGAGAAGAAAGAGTAGTGATCTAGGGCTCAAGCTTAGTGGCCGTGTCCTACAGTCAGCGTGTGCTCTGATACCACCTTGTAGCGACCAGACCTCAAACAGTCTGATCTCTGTGCTCAGTGTTATCCCTGGATTAGTAATGCTGACACCACACAGTACTTGGAGGATTTATAACAGAGTAGCAATCACACACTTATTACATCGAATGTCTCAAAAGAGAACTTATTGAAATAAATATGGCTTAAGGCCATCTAAAACGATAATAGCGGAAGGCTTGGAAGATAAGCGAGTCCATCAACTCCAACAGCATCACTAAGTATAGAACCACGACCTAACAGCACCTTACTCATCATCTGAAAAGTCTGCAACATGAAACGTTGCAGCCCGAAAACGGGTCAGCACATGGAATATGCTGGCAATGTAACACATAGAGAATAACAATGGAGATAGGCTATACTACATGCATATTTGGCTGGTGGTAAAGCTCTATGGTTACCGTTTTTGCATAAAGCCAATTTTTCCCTATAGCAAAGGAATAAATTTTATTTGACTATCATGGTGGTTGTTAAACATTGGGAATGGTTGACAGCATTCTCAATCCCAATTAAAAAGTACTCATTAAAACCCAACAATATTAATTAAAGTAACATGATGAGATTCACATGATAATCAAGTACTAGATACTCAAGATGTCCATAACCGAGGACACGGCTAAGCATGATTAGTTTATAGACTCTGTAGAGGTTTGCGCACTTTTCCCACAAGACTCGATCGCCTCCGTTTGATTCCTCGCACTACATGATGTTTGAGAAACAGATGACCGAGACATGGTCTTTCAGAAGCACTAGCACCTTACATGTGGGTAGACCGGTACACCTACTTTCCCCTACATCTGCTAGTCTAGCCGTAAGAGTTCGCACAACTTAGTCAACTATGCCAGAGCCCATAATGGCTTGTGGCTGCACACGTAAGTTTCTAGTTTGAATAATCTCATGATCCCTTTGAGCCTGGGTGGCGGTCCGAAGAAAAACAGGCAAGTCCTGCTAGAAAACAGGTGCCTCAATCCACCCAGATGTGTGTTTAAGTTGCCACCTTAAATGAACCATTAATTAACACTCTCACATCTGTCATGGATATTCACTCACCCAATCCACGTCTACTGGCATAGCATGGCATAATAAGCAAACGTAGAAGTAACTCCCAAAGGTTTGATAATAAAACAGGTAATAGGTACTACCTCATCTACTTCCCATCCCACAATTTGATTAGATCCTAATCATGCAATGTTTGAGGATAGATCTAATGGATAAAAACTGGGCAGTAGAATGGTATGATCAAGTGTTACTTGCCTTGCTGATGATCCGCGAGACCTAGAGACTCGAAGTAACAGGCGGCGCACTCCGGGTATTCTATTGCAGACAAACAAACAAGCATACAATAAGTACTCATCTAAATGCACAGGTAAAACTCGAATAAAAGATCCAACCCGGTTTGAAAAAAGAATCAAATCAAACAAAGCAACGAAAGTCAAACGGCGAAAGAAATCAGCTTCGTTTTACTAATCTGGATCTAAGTCAAATTTTACAGAAACAAAAACTTGTTTAAGTAGATTATTCGGAAAGAGGGTTTCGAGACGAAACTCCAGGCGCTTGAATCGCCTGATTCCGATAAACGAGCAAAAAGTTAAACTAAAACGAAAATCGGATCAGAAATCGCGATCAGAAAATAACCGCGGAAAATCCGACGAAAAAGAAAAACGATGAACGAATTAACGAACTAGCGTTCGTTAACTAAACAAATCTGGCGAATACGTTCGTAAAACGAACGAACGAGCGAACGCTCGCTAATTAAACTAAACCGAAAAAACCTTAACTAAAAAAACCGAAAATAAACCGACGGAAAACCGATCGGTTTTCTAAAAAACCGGCACGGAAGTCGAGGCGGCGGCGAACCTCGGCGAGCGTGCGGGGGCAGCGGGGGCGGCGGGGTCCGGCGAGGTCGGCGACGGCGGTGGGGTCCGGCGGCGGCTCGGCGGGCGGGGCGGCGGCGCGGGGCGGCTGGCGGCGGCGGATCGGGGCTGGGGCGGCTAGGGTTTGGGGCGGCTGGGCCTCGGGCTGGCCTCCCCGGCTTATAAACCCCCCGCGGGCCGGGAGTCCTTGTCGGACACGGCCCGTAGGTCGGTTGCGTTTTTTTTTAAATAATTCCGCGCAGAAGAAAAATAAAAAGAAATACTAAACGGACTCCAAAAATCCCGAAATAAATTTTCCCCGGCTTCTAAAATCAAGCCGGACTAGATGAACATTTATTTGGGGCCTGAATGCAATTTTGAAAAACGCGCATTTTTCCTAAATTCAAATAAAAAAACGAAGAACTCCAAAATAAAACTTATTTGATTTTTTTATTAAATCTTCATTATTTCATTATTTTGGGAAAGTCATTTTATTCCCTCTCTCAATTTTTAGTAGTAGAAATAATTGAAGATAAAATAAATAAAATCAATGATCCTATTTTCAAAATTTGAGAAAATACTCACATAAGAAAATAACGAAATCCCCAACTCTCTCCGTGGGTCCTTGAGTTGCGTAGAATTTTCTAGGATCGAGCCAATAATGCAACAAAGTATGATATGCAATGATGATCTATGTATAACATTCCAAATTGAAAATTTGGGATGTTACAGTGCAAGAAAGAAAAAACCACCACATAAGGTATTGTAATGAACTCATTATTTATTTATATTGGTGTTAAACCTACTGTATTACAACTTCTCTATGGTTCATACCCCCCGATACTAGCCATAGATTCATCAAAATACGCAAACAACACACGAAAAACAGAATCTATCAAAAACAGAACATTCTGTGGAAATCTGTAACTTTCGAATACTTCTGGAACTCTAAAAATCCTACCAAAATTGAAAGTCCTAGGCAATTTGTCATTTATCTACTGAAAAAGGAATCAACTCAAAAGCATGTTTCTATAATTTATTAAAATTATTCTCATGTGTGCAGAAGTTTCTGTTTTTCAGCAAGATCAAATTAACTTTCACCCAAGATGATCCTATAGGTTCTACTTGGCACAAACACTAACTAAACATAAAGCCACATCTAAACAGAGGCTAGATGATTTATTTATTACTAAACGGGAACAAAAAGCAAGGAAAACTATTGGGTTGTCCCTCAACAAGTGTTTTTCTTTAAAGCCTTTTTAGCTAGGCATTGAGATTTCAATGATGCTCACATGAAAGACAAGAATTGAAGCATAAAAAGAGCATCATAAAACATGTGAAAAACACACTTAAGTCTAACATACTTCCTATGCATAGGTTTTTTATAAGCAAACAAATTATCAAGGCAAGCAAAAACTAGCATATGCAAGGAAGAAGACAATAGCAATCTCAACATGAAGAGAGGTAATTTAGTAACATGAAAATTTCTAGAACCATATTTTCCTCTCTCATAATAATTACATGTAGGATCATAAGCAAATTGAACAAAATATCTATCACATAACATATTCTCAACATGATCCATATGCATGCAAAGTTGACACTCTTCCAAGATAGTGGGATTAACATTAACTAAAGTCATGACCTCTCGAAACCCACTTTTATCAAAAATATCATAAGATTGAACATACTCCAAATATATGGGATCTAAAGTTGCCACTCTTCCAAACCCACTTTCAATATTATGGAAAACACTATTATCTATCTCATACTCATCATGGGGCTTAAATAAATTTTCAAGATCATAAAAAGAATCACCCCAGTCATGATCATTGCAACAAGTAGTAGACATAGCAATCTTAGCATCCCCAAGCTTAGGGTTTTGCATATTATTAGCTCAATTGACATCAAGAGAATTTATAATAACATCATTGCAATCATGCTTTTCATCGAAAGAACTATCAAGTATGGGTGCAATAGCAATGATCTCATGTTTAACATAAGGAATTATAGCAAATTCATCTTCATAAATATTGGCATCATGGCCACAAGAATAGCAAGCATCATGTTCATCAAGGGGTATTTCAATCAAATCATCAGAATCATCATTATCTATAGATTCATGCATATCATTATTTTCATCCAAAGCAACAGTCATTCTCTCAATAAATTCTTTGACATAGACATTATGAGCATAGCTTTCATAGCAATATTTAAGTATGTCAAAATTTTCAGATTCGTAGAGAGTAATATCATATTTTTCAATAAAAGAAGCAACTTCATAAGCACCCTTAAAAGAAACAAATTCTTCAATTTGTTTGATATCATAGTAATTATAAACATCCCTTGCATACGAAGATAAGATTTCATTATCATTAAACTCACATAGGTAGGGAAGGTGTTTTTTAGGGTTCTTAGACCAACAAGTAAAATTATAAATTTCACAAAGATTCAAAGCATAGCACAACAACATGTTTATTTGATCCCATAAGAGTCTCCCTTTTTTAGACAAACGATGACGCACAAAATGAGCATGCTCATCTAAAGATTTCCAATCAACTAGCCTAGTTGGGGTTTCAGCACGAGCTCATATGGATCGAAGATGATCTAAGTAGAACACTTTTAGTGGATCCATACCGATAGATTTTTAGCAAGCAAAGATGCAAGCACATAGAAGGCACATGGAGACACAAGCAAACAAAAGATCGAACGGAAGAGGGCCGAAGAAAACGGCAAGGGTGAAGCGGGGTAGAGGAAAACGAGAGGCAAATGGCAAATAATGTAATGCGAGGGAGAAGAATTTGTGATGGGTGCTTGGTATATCTTGACTTGAGCGAAGACCTACCCAGCAACGGCGCCAGAAATCCTTCTTGCTACCTCTTGAGCACTGCGTTGGTTTTCCCTTGAAGAGGAAAGGGTGATGCAGCAAACTAGCATAAGTATTTCCCTCAGTTTTTGAGAACAAAGGTATCAATCCAGTAGGAGGCTCCTCACAAGTCCCTCGTACCTACACAAACAAACAAGAACCTCGCAACCAACGCAATAAAGGGGTTGTCAATCCCTTCACGGTAACTTGCGAAAGTGAGATCTCATAGAGATAATAAGATAAGATAAATACTTTTGGTATTTTTATGATATAGATTGGAAAGTAAAGATGCAAAATAAAAGTAGATCGGAAACTTATATGATAAAAGATAGACCCGGGGGCCATAGGTTTCACTAGTGGCTTCTCACAAGATAGCATAAGTATTACGGTGGGTGAACAAGTTACTGTCGAGCAGTTGATAGAAAAGTGCATAGTTAAGAGAATATCTAGGCATGATCATGTATATAGGCATCACGTCCGCAACAAGTAGATCAAAACAATTCTGCATCTACTACTATTACTCCACACATCGACCGACTCTTGCCTGCATCTAGAGTATTAAGTTCATAAGAACAGAGTAACGCATTAAGAAAGATGACACGATGTAGAGGGATAAACTCAAGCAATATGACATAAACCCCATATTTTTATCCTCGATGGAACCAATACAATACGTGCCTTGCTGCCCCTGCTGTCACTGGGAAAGGACACAGCAAGATTGAACCCAAAGGTAAGCACTTCTCCCATTGCAAGAAAGATCAATCTAGTAGGCCAAACCAAATTGATAATTCGAAGAAACTTGCAAAGATAACCAATCATACATAAAAGAATTCAGGGGAGATTCAAATATTTCTCATTGATAAACTTGATCATAAACCCACAATTCATCGGATCTCGACAAACACACCGCAAAAAGAGTTACATCGAATAGATCTCCAAAAAGATCAAGGAGAACTTTGTATTGAGATTCAAAGAGAGAGAAGAAACCATCTAGCTAATAACTATGGACCCGAAGGTCTGTGATAAACTACTCACAACTCATCGGAGAGGCTATGGTGTTGATGTAGAAGCCCTCCGTGGTCGATTCCCCCTCCGGCGAAGCGCTGGCGAAGGCTCCAATATGGGATCTCGTAGATACAGAAGGTTGCGGCGGTGGAAATAGTTTTTCGTGGTGCTCCTGGATGTTTTCACTGTATGGAGGTATATATAGGCGAAGGAGGTAGGTCAGGAGAGCCACGAGGGGCCCACGAGGGTGGGGGACGCGCCCACCCCCCTAGGGCGCACCCTCCTGCCTCGTGGCCGCCTTAGCTTCTTCTTGATGTCCACTCTAAGTCTCCTGGATTGCGTTTGTTCCAAAAAGATCGCTCCCAAAGGTTTTATTCCGTTTGGACTCCGTTCGATACTCCTTTTCTTCGAAACACTGAAATAGGCAAAAAAACAGCAATCGGGCTGGGCCTCCGGTTAGTAGGTTAGTCCCAAAATGATATAAAAGTGTAAAGTAAAGCCCATAAACATCCAAAACGGGTAATATAATAGCATGCAACAATGAAAAATTGTAGATACGTTGGAGACGTATCAATCTTCAACAAGGATTCTTGCCTCCTGGGACTTGACCACTATATCGTCGGTGTATGTCTCGGTGTTCCTCCCGAGCTGCTAGCCCAAGGTGATGTTCATCAGCCGCTGGAAAGTTGCTCCTGCATTTCGCAACCCAAACGACATGCAGGAGTAGCAGTAGACCCCGCACGTGGTCAAGAAGGCCGTCTTCTCTACGTCCTCCACTGCCATCTTGATTTGATGATAGCCTGAGAAGGTGTCCAGGATGCACAGCAGATCGCATTCGGCGGTGGAGTCGATGATCTGGTCGATGTGTGGAAGGGGGAAAGGGTCCTGAGGGCAAGCTTTGTTCAGGCTTGTGAAGTCAACACATACGCTCCTTGCTGCCCTTCTAGGGGACGACAACTGGGTTCGCCAACAACTCTGGGTGCCGCACCTCCCAGATAACGCTGGCCTCCTGCGGCTTATGGGTCTCCTGGATGATGAATGACTACTTGTTCAGGGCTTGACGCCGCACCTTCTGCTTCATGGGGCGCGCGTTGGGTCACATCGGCCATGAGGTCGTTGAGGGAGTCCTGGACTAGGGGGTGTCCGGATAGCCGAACTATCATCATCGGCCGGACTCCAAGACTATGAAGATACAAGATTGAAGACTTCGTCCCGTGTCCGGATGGGACTTTCCTTGGCGTGGAAGGCAAGCTTGGCGATACGGATATGTAGATCTCCTACCATTGTAACCGACTCTGTGTAACCCCAGCCCCTCTTCGGTGTCTATATAAACCAGAGGGTTTTAGTCCGTAGGACACAACAACAAGAACAACAACAATCATACCATAGGCTAGCTTCTAGGGTTTAGCCTCCCTGATCTCGTGGTAGATCCACTCTTGTACTACCCATATCATCAATATCAATCAAGCAGGAGTAGGGTTTTACCTCCATCGAGAGGGCCCGAACCTGGGTAAAAACATCGTGTCCCTTGTCTCCTGTTACCATCCGCCTAGACGCACAGTTCGGGACCCCCTACCCAAGATCCGCCGGTTTTGACACCGACATTGGTGCTTTCATTGAGGGTTCCTTTGTGTCGTCACCGATAGGCTCGATGGTCCCTTCGATCATCAACAATGATGCAGTCCAGGGTGAGACTTTTCTCCCCGGACAGATCTTCGTATTCGGCGGCTTTGCACTGCGGGCCAATTCGCTTGGCCATCTGGAGCAGATCAAAAGCTACGCCCCTGGCCGTCAGGTCAGATTTGGAAGTCTGAATTTCACGGCTGACATCCGCGGAGACTTGATCTTCAATGGATTCGAGCCACAGCCGTGCGCGCCGCACTGTCACGATGGGCATGATTTAGCTCTGCTGCCGGACAGTGTCCTAGAGGCCGCACACGAGTCCGCTCTGACCCTTAATTTGGAGCCGGCTGCGCAGATCGAGGACTGGTGGCTAGACACCGCCTCGGGGGCTGCAACCTCTACGGCGATGGAGCCGAATACTGGCCTTGTCCCTTGTGAAGCTCGTGTCTCCTAGGTGCCGGACTCCTCACCGGACTCCGAACCTCCCACGCCCCCTCCAATCGAATCCGATTAGGCGCCGATCATGGAGTTAACCGCCGCGGACATCTTTCAACACTCACCTTTCGGCGACATCCTGAATTCGCTAAAGTATCTCCCGTTATCAGGAGAGCCCTAGCCGGACAGCGGTCAGGACGGTTGGGATGCGGACGACGAAGAAATTCAAAGCCCACCCACCACCCACACAGTAGCCACCGTCGACGATCTAAACGACATGCTAGACTTCGACTCCGAAGATATCGACGGTATGGACGACGATGCCGGAGACGACCAAGAACCAGCGCCTACTGGGCACTGGAAGACCACCTCGTCATACGACATATACATGCTGGACATCCCAAAGGATGGGAATGGCGATGGAACAGCGGAGGAAGACCCCTCCAAGAAACAGCCTAAGCGCCGGCGTCAGTGGCGCCGCTCTAAATCCCGCCACAGCAAGAATGGAGATTCCGGCACCGGAGATAATAACACCCCAGAGAGTGCCGAAGACAACCCCCTCCAGCAAGATTCAGCACAGGAGGACGGAGAAGCCAGCCCTCATGAGAGAGCGGCAGACGAAGAGGTAGAGGACGATAATTACATGCCTCCCTCCAGAGATGAGGCAAGCCTCGACGACGACGAATTCGCCGTGCCTGAGGATCCCGTCGAACAAGAGCGTTTTAAATGCAGGCTTATGGCCATGGCAAACAGCCTCAAGAAAAAGCAGCAACAACTTAGAGCTGATCAAGATCTGCTAGCCGACAGATGGACTGAAGTCCTTGCGGCCGAAGAGTATGAACTCGAACGCCCCTCCAAAAGCTACCCCAAACGCAAGCTGCTCCCCCGATTAGAGAAGGAGGCATATAAACCTGCATCACCAGTGCACAATACGGCTGGCTGACCACCTCGTGGCCGCGACAGTGAGGCCTCTAGGCCCCCCACTAGAACCGTACCCCGTCACCGATCGAAAAGCACAAAGCCACAGGGGAACGCTCCGAACTTGCGAGATATATTGGAGGATAAGGCAAGACAATCAAGATCGATCTACGGATCGCATGGGCGCCCCATGATACGCAACGACATCCGTCGCGCCGGACACAGCAAGTCCGGCGGGGCCGAACACAGTAGACAAAGCTCGTTTGAGCTACGTCGTGATATAGCCCAATACAGAGGAGCTGCACACCCACTATGCTTCACAGATGAAGTAATGGATCATCAAATCCCCGAAGGGTTTAAACCCGTGAACATTGAATCCTATGATGGCACAATAGACCCCGCGGTTTGGATCAAAGACTATCTCCTTCATATCCACATGGCCCGCGGTGATGATCTTCACGCCATCAAATACCTCCCACTCAAGCTTAAAGGACCAGCTCGGCATTGGCTTAACAGCTTGCCAGCAGAATCAATTGGGTGTTGGGAGGACCTGGAAGCCGCATTCCTTGACAACTTCTAGGGCACGTATGTGCGACCACCAGACGCTGACGACCTAAGCCATATAATTCAGCAGCTAGACGAATCGGCTAGACAATTCTGGACACGGTTCTTAACTAAGAAAAATCAAATCGTCGACTGTCCGAATGCGGAGGCCCTCGTGGCCTTCAAACATAACATCTGCGACGAGTGGCTTGCCCGGCACCTGGGACAGGAAAAGCCGAAATCCATGGCAGCCCTCACATCTCTCATGACCCACTTCTGCGCGGGAGAGGACGGCTAGCTAGCTCGCAGCAACAACCTCAGCAAAAATTCTGGCAGTCCAAATACCAAGGACCGCAATGGCAGGTCACGTCGCAACAAGCAAAAACGCCGCATTAACAGCGACAATACTGAGGATACGGCAGTCAATGCCAGATTCAGAGGCTCCAAACCCGGTCAGCGGAAAAAGCCATTCAAAAGAACTACTCCGGGCCCGTCCAATTTGGACCAAATACTCGACCGCTCGTGCCAGATACACGGCACCCCCGAAAAGCCAGCTAATCACACCAACAGGGACTGTTGGGTATTCAAGCAGGCAGGCAAGTTATTTGCCAAAAACAATGACAAGGGGCTGCATAGCGATGACGAGGAAGAGACCCGACCGCCGAACAATAGAGGACAGAAGGGTTTCCCCCCACAAGTGCGGACGGTGAACATGATATACGCAACCCACATACCCAAGAGGGAGCGGAAGCGTGCACTCAGGGATGTATACGCGATGGAGCCAGTCGCCCCGAAGTTCAACCCATGGTCCTCCTGCCCGATCACTTTTGATCGAAGGGACCACCCCACCAGCATCCGCCACGGTGGATTCGCCGCATTGGTTTTAGACCCAATCTTTGATGGATTTCACCTCACCAGAGTCCTGATGGACGGCGGCAGCAGCCTAAACCTGCTTTATCAGGATACAGTGTGCAAGATGGGCATAGACCCCTCAAGGATTAAACCTACAAAGACGACTTTCAAAGGCGTCATACCAGGTGTAGAGGCCAATTGTACAGGCTCACTCACACTTGAAGTGGTCTTCGGATACCCGGATAACTTCCGAAGCGAGGAGTTAATCTTCGACATAGTTCCGTTCCGCAGCGGCTATCATGCTCTGCTCGGATGGACCGCGTTTGCAAAGTTCAACGCAGTGCCACACTACGCATACCTCAAGCTCAAGATGCCAGGCCCTCGAGGAGTCATCACGGTCAACAGAAACACTGAACGCTCTCTCCAAACGGAGGAACATACAGCGGCTCTCGCGGCAGAAGTACAGTGCAGCCTCTTAAGGCAATTCTCGAGTCCGGCTGTTAAGCGACCGGACACGGCTAAACGCGCCCGGAGTAACCTACAACAAGACCACCTGGCATGTTCCGAGCACGCGTAGCAGTGCGGCCCCAACCCCAGCCCTTGCAGAATTGCAAGACTAATCACTCGCGTACATCATTACGCTCTGGAGATACCATGGGCATAGGGGGAGGGGCACGACCACGACAGGCCCAGAATGCAGCTTAACCACACCAGGGGCTCCCAAGTGTGTCATTTCTTTTTCCTTTTTCTTTTTTTTTTCTTACCCATAGGACTCCGTTCACCAGAGGCCCTGTCCGGTAGTAGACCTGCCGAACTCACGATGCAACAGCCAGGGAAGGAGAAAGGCTACGACGAGTATCCAGGAGGTCTCCATTAAAAGCATTAAATCTGTTTTATACACCATTTCGCAGCCTACCCCTGGAGGGGGACATGTTTAATAGTCCCATCCCTTGCTTACTGCACTACTTGTATCGTTCTGCATTCATGGCAGTATTTCTTGAATAAACAATGCATCGCTTTTTGCTTATAATTGCATCCCTTTCTTACACATATGTTCATTTATGACATGTTGCATCCGTACACTTTGGTACGGCTAAATACACCAGGGGCTTAAGTTCCCCACATTACGGTGTGATAAGTCCGAACACTTTCACAAGTGCGGCACCCCGAACTTATAGCATTATATGCATCGGCTCCGAATCATGTCTTTGGTCAATAGTTGGGTTTGCCCAGCTCCCATGTTTTGGTACCATACGTTCCGTTATATCGGCTAAGGTAGCGCTGGGAGAACCACTGCGATTGCGCCCCAGTTGAGCTAGGCGAGCGCCTCAGTGGAGAAAGCTAAAACTGACCGTCATGATGAGGCGAGAGCCGGTCGCTGTTCGAGAGGTTTTTTCGAGTCCCTAAAGACTTATGCCGCTTAGAGCGAGGAACCGGCCTTGTCCGGTCCAGGCGTGGATAGCGCCCCGAATTCGGCCTTCCGAACACTAGGGGCTTCGCCGAAATTTAAAATTACAGAATTCTATGGCTAAGTGAGAGTGTTCCAGCACTATAAGTCCGGTTGCCTTGTTCGTTGTGTTGAACGCCTCCCTAGATGGACCCAAAAATGGGAACAAGAGCACTCAAGTTTATCCCAAACACCCCAGCACTCGTGGCATGGGGGCTGAAGCCGACGACTTGCCATCTCCCAGATTTGATAAACGGCCGCACAGAAGGTAATATTTTAAATTAACAAGCGTTGCTTAGAGCATACGAACAAAGTTTTCGGCGCACAGGATAACAAAATACGAGTCTACTCAAATATTACATCTTTGGAGCACTCACCCACAATAATGCGGGCACCCTTCAGGACACCCTTATTATACATCTCGGGTGTGTGATACTCCTTGCCCGGTGGTGGCGCGTCCGTCACAAGCTTCTCAGCGTCCATCTTGCCTCAGTGCACCTTAGCACGGGCAAGGGCCCGACGGGCACCTTCAATGCAGGCGGAGTGCTTGATGACTTCAACCCATGGACAAGCATCCCCCAGCTGCCGCACCAGGCCGAAGTAGCTCCCAGGCATGGCCTCCTTGGGCCACAGCCGAACTACAAGGCCTTTCATGGCCTGTTCGGCCACCTTGTGGAGCTCGACCAGCTGCTTCAGCTGGTCGCTAAGGGGCACCGGATGTCCGGCCTCAGGATATTGAGACCAGAATACCTTCTCCGTCGAGCTCCCCTCCTCGGCTCTATAGAGAGCGGCAGCATCGGACACGTTGCGGGGCAGATCTGCGAACGTTCCTAGAGAGCTCCGAATTCGGGTAAGTAACAGGTAATTCACTTTAACATGCTTGCTTTGCATGAAGAATGCCTTACCCGCCGCTATTTTCTTCAAATCCTCGATTTCCTGGAGGGCCTTGTGGGCATCGGCCTTAGCGGCTTTGGCACTCTCAAGAGCCGACGCAAGCTCGGACTCTCGAGTCTTCGAGTCACGCTCCAAACTCTCCTGCTTTTCCACGAGAGCCTGGAGCTCTTGTTGTACCTCCGCCACCCGCGCCTCCTGCTTCTCTCGCTTGGTTCATTCTGCGACCGCATTGCGTTCGGCCGCGGACACCGCCTCCTTCAGGGTTGCCACCTCATTCGTAGCCCCCGGAGTACCCTCGTTATCCTTGTTATTTCTCTTGCAACCAAACCCTTTTCTGTAAGGTACTACTTTAATACGGTGTTACTCACCTTCCTTGTCCTCGAGCTGCTTCTTGGCACGGCCGAGCTTGCTCTCAGACCGCTCGAGGCTCTGCTTCAAGGTATTGACCTCCGCAGTCAGTGCGGCAGAGGTCAGCAGCGCAGCCTGCATTCCCATATGGACATATTTTTTTAAGACTCATGCGTATATCTTTTTAGATCCTCAGTCCGGCTTTTGTTTCCGAACACCGAACCGAGCATCAGGGGCTACTGTCTATGCGGTATTATGTTGCATATCTTAAAATTCTTACCTCAAAGCCTGTTAGAAGGCTGCTGCAGGCCTTGGTCAGCCCGCTCTTGGCGAGCTGAACCTTCTGAATCACCGCAGTCATGATAGTGCGGTGTTCTTCTTCGATGGAAGCGCCGTTGAGCGCCTCTAGCAAGTTATCCGGCGCCTCCGATTGGACGGAGGCCGCCGGTGTCACAGTCTTGCCCTTCTCACGAAGGGGCCGCTCACCGGACTCCGGAACCACTTCAGGTTTCGGTGCGGAGTCCGGTGCAAAGTCCGGGAGGTTGCCTTGCGGCACCTCCGGGGCCTCCTCCTCCTCCTAGTGGGTCCCTTCCTGGGATCCCACCTTGGCGTCGTCAGCGTCACGGGGGGTGGAGGCGGTCGGAAGAGAATCCATATCCGACGTGCCCAAGGACCCGCTCGATGAAGCGGGAAGATCATCCTTGGGCGGACTACAGGGTTGTATGCGGCATCAGAAAGACACCATGTGACAAAAAGAAAAATTATAAATCATCTAGGAGTCCGGATACTTACGATCTCGCCAGGGGCTTGGCCCTTGAGGGCCACTCCTCGTCGCGGTCGCCGACATTGGCGGAACAGTCCGGGGGAAGGGTCCTTCCCTTCTTGGACCCTTCGGCATCCCTCGTTGTGGAGGCCTTCCTCTTCCTCTCTCCCCCCGCTGGGGGAGAGGCCTCTTTCTTCTCCTCCTCGTCCTCGTGGGAGGAGTCCGCCTTGGAGTCATCGGACGATGAGTCCGATACCACCTAACGCCGGGAACTCCTTCGGGTTCCCTTGGCCTTCTTCTCCGGCACTACGTAAAGTGTCGGGACCAACAGCCCTGTCAAACGGGCATCCGCTGGGTCCTCTGGAAGGGGAGCCGGACAGTTAGCCTGTCCGGATGTCGCCTGCCAGGCCTGTTAAAGGTATTGGGAGTTTAGATCCCGCATAAAGTCAAAACATGAAAAAGCAAGTGTCCCATAAAGGATAACATGGCTTACCTCGCCAGCCAGACGCTGCGAGCTGAATCCGCAATCTTCGGTAGCGGATGAGGGAGCTTCGGTGCCCTTGAACAGCACCCTCCAGGCATCTTTGTACATAGTGTCGAAGAGCTCGCTCAAGGACCGGTGCTGTGCCGGATCAAACTCCCACAAATTGAAGTCCCGTTGCTGGCAGGGGAGAATCCGGCGGACGAGCATGACCTGGATCACGTTGACAAGCTTGAGCTTCTTGTTCACCAGGGTTTGGAGACAGGACTGGAGTCCGGTCAGCTCTTCCGAACGACCCCATAGCAGGCCCTTCTCTTTCCAGGAGGTGAGCTGCAGGGGGATGCCAGATCTGAATTCGGGGGCCGCTGCCCATTTAGGGTCACGCGGCTCGGTGATGTAGAACCACCCCGATTGTCACGCGGATTCCACGAAGGCACCCTCGAGCCAAGTGACGTTGGGCATTTTGCCCACCATGGCGCCTCTGCACTCCGCTTGGCTGCCCTTCACAACCTTCGGCTTGACATTGAAGGTCTTTAGCCACAAGCCGAAGTGGGGCTGGATGCAGAGGAAGGCCTCGCACACGACGATAAATGCCGAGATATTGAGGATGAAATTTGGGGCCAGATCATGGAAATCCAGGCCATAGTAGAACATGAGCCCCCGGACAAAGGGGTGGAGTGGGAAGCCCAGTCCGCGGAGGAAATGGGGAAGGAATATCACCCTCTCATGGGGCCCGGGGGTGGGGACAAGCTGCCCCTCGTCGGGGAGCCGGTGCGCGATGTCGCTGGACAGATATCCAGTGTTGCGCAGCTTCTTGATGTGCCCCTCCGTAACGGAGGAGGCCATCCACTTGCCTCCCGCTCTGAACATGGCTGGAGAAGGTCGAGGTGGGATGTGCGGACTTGGGCGCTGGAGCTCGAGTGCGCGGAGATGGATAAGCAAAGGAGGAAGAAGGCGTAGGTAAAGAAAGGTGGATCCTTATCTCCTTACATATGGGCGGATGAAACTATGCGTCCCCACTGGCCTGGTAAAACTTGCTTATCTCCCAAGCGCCGCAATCAATGGCATGGTTGGGTTACCCACGTCCGTATTGATGGGAATCCCGCAATAAGGGGAACACGATCTCTGCTTCGACAAGACGTGCCAAGGAAACCGCTTCGCTAAATGCGCTGAGGTGGTATAATCAACACGATTCGAGTAAAAGCTTGGTTGTGGTGTGACGTTACGCCACAAAATACGTCAGCAGATTGAACTTGTGTAAATATTATTCTCTCTACGGTGGTATGTGGAATTTATTTTGCAGAGCCGGACACTATCCTGGTGTCCACAATCTTCTACGAATTATTCGGAGGAGGAACCCGCCTTGCAATGCCGAAGAAAATATGCGCGCCGGACTCGTCATCATTGAAGCCTGTTTCAGGGGCTACTGAGGGAGTCCTGGACTAGGGGGTGTCCGGATAGCCGAACTATCATCATCGGCCGGACTCCAAGACTATGAAGATACAAGATTGAAGACTTCGTCCCGTGTCCAGATGGGACTTTTCCTTGGCGTGGAAGGCAAGCTTGGCGATATGGATATGTAGATCTCCTACCATTGTAACCGACTCTGTGTAACCCCAGCCCCTCTCCGGCGTCTATATAAACCGGAGGGTTTTAGTCCGTAGGACACAACAACAAGAACAACAACAATCATACCATAGGCTAGCTTCAAGGGTTTAGCCTCCCTGATCTCGTGGTAGATCCACTCTTGTACTACCCATATCATCAATATCAATCAAGCAGGAGTAGGGTTTTACCTCCATCGAGAGGGCCTGAACCTGGTTAAAAACATCGTGTCCCTTGTCTCCTGTTACCATCCGCCTAGACGCACAGTTCGGGACCCCCTACCCGAGATCCGCCGGTTTTGACACCGACAGTGGTGCTCGATCACCCCTCACGGAACGCCTACCAGGTCCGACGCTTGCCATGCAAATACATCCTTGTTTGCACGGAGGAAACTGACCAACGCCTCCTCCTGATCTCGGGGGAGGCTGGCGCCTATGGTGAAGGTGGCACCCGACCCCCGTCCTCATCGATCGACACTTGCTTTGTCTCGGCCTGATCTTGAGAGAACAATTGCTTCTTATTTGCCGGGCAGCCCCCAATCCCTCCAGAGAGCTCCTCGCGCTTGGTCGCACGAACGTCGTGGAATTAAAAGTGAGCCTGAGGGCTGTTAGCGCATACCCAGCGTCTCCCGCCATGGTGAGGACACCGCTGCTTCCCTGCATGTTCATGATGTTGTAGCCGGGATGAGTTGCCACAATGAACTTGACGAGGGCCGGGTACCCGAGGATGGCATTGTACGGGAGCCAGATGCATGCAAAGTCGAAGTCGATGAACTCGGTGCGGTAGTTGTCGCGCATTCTGAAGGTGACAGGGAGTCGAATCTGCCCCAAAGGGCAGGTGGAGCCACCGACCACTCTCGAGAAAGGCTTGGTGGGGAGGAGCCAGCCATGAGGCACGTGGAGCAGGCCGAACTCCTCCACGGAGAGGACATTGAGGCCAGCGCCGCCGTCGATGAGGGTCCTGGTGACCGCTACCTTGCAGATGGTGGGGGTGCAGAGCATGGTAAGCGCATCGGTGCTGGCCGTAGTCTTGGGGTGATCCCAAGAGTCGAAGGAGAGATCAGCCTTGGGCGCTGCCCAACCCGGAGGAGCCCCTCGGGGAGATTGGGAGGCCCCCATCTGGCGGAAGAACTGCTTGACTTGGTGGTCCGAGGCCGGCGCTTGCGACCCACCGAGGATGGCCGTGACGGCATGAGGTGTTGGCGCCGCGAAGCGCTCGATGAACAGGCCACACAGCTCTTCCCAGGAAGCCACCGACCACTCCGGCAGACCGAGGAACCAAGCGCGTGGCATACCTGCAAGAGCCATAGGGAACCAATTTTCCATGGCCTTGTCATCACCGGCAACCTCCCTGATGACCTCCGTGTATATCCGGATGAACTCCACCGGGTCCGTTGCGACATCGTATCGCGGCGGTAATGTTAGGACCCTGATCCTAAGTCACACCGATCTGTCATGTAACACATCATATCACTTTGCGGCCTCACACATGATATTCCCATGGGTGCCACCTTACCTGGCCCAAGACCATTTGCACCTTTTGGCTCACGTATATGATAGAGTCGCTAGCATCCATATGACAGAGAACCCAGGCCAACATGACTAGTCGTAAACCCAAGGTAGCGCTAACTTACAGGGACATGCATACATGACCCAACAATGAACGTGTCGATTAGCAACGTATGAACCCAAGTCGTAGCAAGCTACAAGAACTTAAAGGAAGAACGCGTGACATTTCCCCTAAGGGACAAACACAAGAACGAAGAAGGACACGTGCCAGCCAGCCTAAGTGTTCCGGAGCAGTAGCAAGCTACCATGGCTCAGTGGAAGCACTAGGAGACATTTCCCATAAGAGAGGCTACCAAGAATAAACAACTATGTTGTCAGATCCCACACATACCAATCATTTAAAATCATACACACAATATGCTCGATATGTGCAAATACAACATCGAATCACAACAAAACTCTATGACACAAACTTTATTCAATAGGCTCCGAGGAGCCAGATATTACGAACTTGGGTCACATGAACCAACATACAAAGCATACAGGCAACGGAAGCATAACATGTCTGAGTACAGACAACTACAGATGAAAAAGGCTATGAAGCCTGACTATCTACAAGACCCTCCCAAGGGTACATGATTGTAGCTGAGGTGACAAGCTAAACGTCGAAGTCCATGCGAAACTACTAGTGAGACTGGAGTCTCTCTCCAAAAACATAAATTAAGAAAACGTGAGTACAGATGTACCCAGCAAGACTTACATTAGAACTAGCTACATATGCATCAGTACCAACAAAGGAGTGGTGGAGTTTAACTACAGCAAGCCAACTTTGACTCAGTGGCTATCCTGAACTACGATTGCAAGTAACTCTTTTCAGATGGCGCACACGAGTCCACATATTCACCATATCAATACACCACTATGGATCCGCTCATGTCTCCCTACGAGAAAGCCATTGATAACCCACAAGTATAGGAGATCGCAAGAGTTTTTGAGGGTAGAGTATTCAACCCAAATTTATTGATTCGACACAAGGGGAGCCAAACAATATTCTCAAGTATTAGCAGCTGAGTTGTCAATTTAACCACACCTGAAAGACTTAATGTCTACAACAAAGTATTTAGTAGCAAAGTAGTATGGAAGTAATGGTAGCGGTTGCAAAAGCAACAGTAGCAGTTTTGTAGTAATCGTAACAGTGGCAACGAAGAAGTAACTAAGCAAAGATCAATACCTGAAAAGCTCGTAGGCAAAGGATCAGTGATGGATAATTATGTCGGATGCGATCCCTCATGCAACGGTTATAACATAGGGTGACATAAAACTAGCTCCGGTTCATCAATGTAATGTAGGCATGTATTCCGAATATAGTCATGCGTGCTTATGGAAAAGAACTTGCATGACATCTTTTGTCCTACCCTCCCGTGGCAGTGGGGTCCTATTGGAAACTAAGGGATATTAAGGCCTCCTTTTAATAGAGTACCAGACCAAAGCATTAACTCTTAGTGAATACATGAACTCCTCAAACTACGATCATCACCGGGAGTGGTCCCGATTATTGTCACTTCTGGGTTGCCGGATCATGACACATAGCAGGTGACTATTGGCTTGCAAGATAGGATCAAGAACTCACATATATTCATGAAAACATAATAGGTTCAGATCTAAAATCATGGCACTCGGGCCCTAGTGAGAAGCATTAAGCATAGCAAAGTCATAGCAACGTCAAACTTAGAACATAATGGATACTAGGGATCAAACCCTAAAAAAACTAACTCAATTACATGGTAAATCTCGTCCAACCCATCACCGTCCAGCAAGCCTACGACGGGATTACTCACGCACGGCGGTGAGCATCATGAAATTGGTGATGGAGGATGGTTGATGATGATGATGGTGATGGATTCCCCTCTCTCGAGCCCCGAACGGACTCCAGATCAGCCCTCCTAAGGAAGAACAGGGCTTGGCAGCGGCTCCATATTGTAAAATGCGATGAATCCTTCTCCTTGATTCTTTTCTCCCCGAAAGTGAATATATGGAGTTGGAGTTGAGGTCGGTGGAGTCCCAGGGAGCCGACGAGGCAGGGGGCGCACCCTGCACCCTCGTGGACAGGGTGTGGGCCCGCTGATGCTGATTCTTTCGCCAATTTTTTTATTCATTCAAAAAAGTTGCTCCATGGATTTTCAGGTCATTCCGAGAACTTTTATTTCTGCAAAAAAATAACACCATGGCAGTTTTGCTGAAAATAGCGTCAGTCCGGGTTAGCTCTATTCAAATCATGCAAGTTAGAGTCCAAAATAAGGGCAAAAGTGTTTGGAAAAGTAGATACATTGGAGAAGTATCAGCCATCCATAGCACTCATGCTTATCTTGCACATTTTAGAGTATCCACTTTCACTTGTCTATGAATTGCACAAGCAACCCAGTAGTCCTTTACCGCGAACGCGGCTATTCAAATAGATCATCTTAACCCTGCAGGGGTGTACTTCTTCACACACGCTCTTGTCACTTACCGCCATGTACACGTCATGTATCTCGGCAACCTTCAAGCGGAAGCCTTGCGAGGGTGTCGACCATGACCTGACTAACCATGCAAGTCTCTAGTCCAGGTTTATCGCCTATTCGGGTTCCATCCGCAAAGAGATCTGGCCGGGGTGTCATTCCAATTCATCCCCGATGAATCAGACCTGACACAACTCTAAGCAATAGCAGGCATGACAAACAAGAATGAATGAGTAGGCAGATCATGGATCAAGCAACTCCTACTCATGCTAGTGGGTTTCAACTATTTACTGTGGCAAAGACAAGTCATGCAGAAGAAAGGGGTTCAACTACCGCATCATGTAACAGTAGAATCGTTGTTGTCGTAATGCAATAAAAGAGAGCAGGAGCGAGAGAGTGGGATTGTATCATTATGAACAAGGGGTTTTGCTTGCCTTGCACTTCTGAAGATAGTAATAGCTCTTCATCAGTGAAAACGATCACAACCTCAGAAACAACGTCCACTGAGATGGAACAACACCAACAAACAAAGAAAGAACACAATCAATCCAATGCAACTCTCAAAATAATTATGGGCACTAAATGAATTATTTCAGAGGCCCTCAACTAATCTCGGAATTGTTGGAGCATTTAAAAGTATTTATAGTATTTAAATGCCCCAATTCAAATACAATATGAGTTAATTCAAAAATCCAGAATGGCCTAGAAATATGTGCATCACTTTTGGCAGAGGTTTTCACCCTGATAAAAAATCATTAACTTTTCTTAAGGGCATTTTGGGTTCATTGAAAACATTTTTAATTGAGCCTAGTTGGATTCATTTGTGCTAGGGTTTGAACATCCCCAATTCAAATTCATTTGAATTTTAACATGATGCATGGATGCTTTAATGCAACTAGTTCCAAGCAATTCTAGGCTTGTGACAGCTCACCCCCACTAAACATGAATCTCATCCCGATATTCAAGACATGAGGTAAGAAGAGAGGGGAAACAAAACTAGCAAAATCTTCTCGATCCAACGACAGAAAGAAATTCTATTGGAAAGGATCATTGAAACTCTTCATACCAGGCTAATGGCAATTCACAAATGATCGTTTGAAGGAATTCGAAGAAATGGCATACTCAGTTTTGGAATGGAGATATGGTTATAGAACAATTGGGAAATGGAATGCACATTCTGGCTGATACCAAAGATATAACCTAGTGTCTGAGCGTGCTCTCAAGAACTTGAGCATTTCCATATTCATCAGGGTTTTACCAACATCTATGTCAAAGATCTTGGCAACACTTCATACAACCATGATGAATAGTGAAGGACGATGCAAATACAACGGAAGACAATACTTTCTCAGCTTTCAACTTAGCAATGTGAAGGCCACAAAATCTGGATAATCGACCGAGAGACATTTAGCACTCCGCTTCTAAAGTTCTCCTTGATGTTCTACATACTACAGTCATACTTAAAGCGTTAACATGGCCATCAAGTATAGGTCGGACTTCGGGAGCACAAACATCCATAAGGAGAAACTTTTAGAGTAATTCATAGAAAAATCCTCCTTGGGTAGTGATCAAATTGCTTTTTCAAGATACTACAATAATAGTTCTTCCGTCTAGGTGCGTCCACTTTACCGGAACCTACATCACAGTTCTTGGGAGAAGTTCCAACCATCACACCTCCCTGAGATTCAGGTCTAGTTGGTGACAGGATATTTCAGACAGCATGTCTGGAAAAGAAAGTTTGCAACACAAACCAATGAGATGACGTTGCAAGATTCTCAGGAAATGAACTATGGTAGCAAGGTCCAAAACATGAGCTGGGTTGCAAGATACATGTGAACACACTATACAAGACAAGCGTGAGCACAAAGAATCCTTACGACAAAACATTGCGAAGTTCTGGTTGGGAACCATCATCGAGGATATCAAAGTCCTTGCATGAGGCATGCTCTTAAGAAGGAACTTCTTCTCCTAAACAAATCAATCAGTGGCTTGGTGTGCTATGGAATACATATGATGTGGAGGTAATTAATCTACCAAACCATAGTATACTTTGCACATGCATGACTGACTTCAGACGATTCCAAAGGAGACAGCAACTTAAACCAAGTGCACGTGAATTAGAGGAAGTTACCTCTTTCATCCGAACATTTACCTCATGAACGGAACACGAAGGCATTGCTTACAAAGTTTCCAACACTAGCTTTAATGTTCAACATGAATCATGGAGAAACTAAGGACGTTGTCGATGGACTCAACAACATTTATCGAGGTTCCATATAAATGGAATTCGACAATCATGGGAACAAGGTGATAGCATTGGTCAGTCCCAAAAGATATAATGGTGTATGCTCAACGAAACAACGACGAGTACGACAACACTACAAACATCGTCGGTTCTGATTTGATTTGATGATAGCCCACACTCAAATCAAAGTTTTGACAAGACAATAGATCCAACAACTGATTCACGAGGACCAATCGATGAAAATATCATTTTTCTTCAACACACATACAAACGCAAAGATATCCCTTCAGAATGAACTAAATTCGGCAAAGCTTTTATCTTCCAACTCTCCAAGTTGTTGTTTTAGCTTAACGAACTAGCTCAGGGGTAACCAACTTAGATTGTTGGAGAAAGGATGGTTTACAAGAAACCAACTCGATCACGAGCTCAACACAACGACCAGGGAACAACCTGGTGATACTTCCAAGAAAATATTCCAAATATCACGAACCCTGTTATGTTATTAAACTCGAGAACAATCTTGCTTTCCAGGGAAAGACGATATGATCCAAGGAGCAAGGGATTAACATAATACAAACTTATTGATCGAAGAGTGCACCAGGAAAATGGACTAGGTAGCACGATCAACCGTAGAATGATAATTCAATAACCAGCATGCTAAGGATGATATAATCGTCCATTTACTACCAAGCAACGAAGTTGCTAGGAGTATTGACTTCACACATCACAATTCACTTGTTGGTATTCCGGTTACAATAACACGAAGACTGAAGAATGAACGATGATGGCGAGAAGTATCACTGTATCAAGAGTTCATAGGAGATGGTGCAATTCCCATGACATTCTTGACATAAGGATGGTAATACTCCAGGGTAGAATAGACTAGAAGCTGGATTGGCATTTTGATCCGTGCAGCACAACTACTTTGACCGAATCCGAGAAATGGATAAGGTACTGGAGTTTGTTTCTCCTAGTCATTCCAAAATAGAATGGCTTTACGGACCACAAGAATAATAATCATCGATGAACACGGTTGCACACATAGTCTTGACTATCAATTGATAGAAGAAGGTCATAAAACAACTAAAGAGGGACAACTCAAAGGAACATATGATTCTCTAAGTTGTGGATGCATAGATTAGTATGTCGAACAAATTTTACATATTTCTTCCAAATAACCCATGCAGAAAGGTAGAACTGACAGAGTCACAACATGGAATTGAGAAGTCCCCAAAAGCACTCTTGTTGTGATCTTTTGGTTCAAGAACTTCTGCCATAAGCAGGCATGGTATTTGGAAGAAGGAAATACCACGGACCTCGAGGACTATCGCAAAGATTAGTAATATCCTAAAGGAATTAGCAAACACTATCAACATCAATGAGTAGAGTGAATCTCGGGTTCAAAAACCCAAGCATAGAGTACCTACTAACTAAATGGCATCATGGGATGCTTTAGAGAATGATGACCAGAATCATCACACTGGGAACACAAAACATGGCTAGATTACTAGGTGGTTCTCTAAGATACCCTAGTGCCTTAATCATAGCTTCAACACGTATGTCGAGGCAATGGAGTACCTCAACTCAGCAATTAGTGTGGTTAATCTCGCCTAATAGGACACCAGGACAAGGAGGAAGAATTGCAAATACATCAGACCATCTCTTTTAATACATCAGACCATCTCTTTCTTCTTCCTTGAGCTCCGGACCCGATTCCTTATGATTGAAACGGTCTTTAACATCTGATTGTTCAAATGTTGTTTTTCTCAGAGCTGCATAATATTGGTGAGATGGTCTAAAATAAGATGGAGAATGTGCCCTTGTATCATACCTGTCCCATGATGGATATGGATCTACATGAGCAAAGGGAGGCATCCACGGCATTGGCATTGGTGGCCCAAAATAAGGATATGAATATGTTGCATAAAGTTTCTCACTTTGCCAAAACCGATCATCATGTTTGCGCCTTGGGGTGATCTTGGTTTCTTTGCATGATTCGGCCGATAAGTATTCTTCTCTTCACTCTTCTTTTTCTATTTATCCAATAGTTCAACGAAGGTGATTTTTGATCTGTTACACTTGCGCATATTTCGGCCTTTGTTCTCTTTCGGTTCGCTTTCATCGAACATTGGATTTTCTTGCTGCCCACTAGTCCTTGGCGTGTTCATGTAGTTTTGACAGAATTCTCGGCCTCAAGATGGCGTTCATTATGCTCTTCAACAACTTCTCTTCTTAAAAGCTTGATCCCGTCACCTGCAGTTTTTACCTTCTATTTAAATGGATCGGCTTGAAGTAGCTGATGCAAAAAGCTTTTGCCATCAGGACCAATCGGAATAGACTGGTCATCTCTTGGTGATTCAACAGATTTCAATCGTCCTTTTCCAATGGCCTATTTAACTATTTGACGAAACATATTGCAATCCTCAAAATTATGTTTGAATGAATGATGCAACCTACAATACATTTGTCCTTGGTTTGACTTGATGAAGTGATCAAGAATTCTAATGTAATTATTTTTCAACAACAAATCAAAGATTTGATCACACATGTTTGAATCGAAGGTATACTTTTTGTTTTCTAGCCGATCTTATTGTGCGAACGACTTTGGAGGTAAGCAAACGAATGGTTCAGATTTGGAATCTCCCCATTCGGCTATGCAATGTGTTTTGCACTCTATATCCGATGTCTTTCAATAAGATACCATAATAGCATTGGTTTTCTCAAAAGAACTTAACCTTGGCTTTAAATTTCTAAAACAATAATAGTTAGAGCATACATGTCTCAATTGAGACCAAATGAAAGCCAAGTAATAAATAAGAAAAGCCACCCAATTAGATATGAACTCTAGATAAAGCAATGGGGAAAGCCCTGGCTGCAGCAACAAGTCATTATCGGTCTATATAAATGGCGTAACGGGTTGACCGATATGCTCAATAACAATTTTATTGCTAACAAGTAAATTACCCTTCTTCGTTGGTCTTTCAAAATTACTTGTGAGGATTTGTCTAATAGATGCATCAACAATAAAGTTGTGACCAAATCTGAAAACAGGTAAATTACTTGACAGCCATATCACTTCAAATATGTTGGGAGAGCATGATGGTAGTGCGACTTGAAGAACATCTTGCTCCGTCTTTGGATGGCTCCCAAACACCTTGTCATGATCTTTTTCTTCATTCCGTGCATCATTGCTTTGAAGATCCATGACAGCCGAACTTTGTTCGGCTACTTGTTCTTGTCCTTGAGGCTTGTCAATTTCTATGGCACGGAACACATAGGGCAGGAAGTAGGTTCCATTGACTTCAGAAAAATCAAGCATGGTTTGCTATGCTTGCCATGCCCTTTCTCAATAATGCTTGCCTATTTGGATTTAATGGACTCCGAATACTTGATTCGGCCTTTTCAACTGAAGCACTTTCATGTTCCTAATTATCCTTCTTTTAATTGATACTACCAATTGGCAATGTTTCTTTTATCTGAGCCAATACTTTTTCTATTTGTTTCTAACGGTGAGCGGCAAAATTGGCTTTAAGATTTTTCTCAATTGCAGCCCACTCCGGATATGATTCCCCCCCCCCCCCCAATCCTTTTAGACTCTTTCGGCAATGACACATGGGTGTTGCCAAAACTTTGGAATTTTGTAGGGGGTGTATAATATGATGTAGTACTAGGAGAAGCCATATGCATTGTTATGAAACCATATTTTTGCTCGCCAGTTTTACCAATTGGCAAAGATTCATCTTCTTGCAAAACTCTAGCTTTTATTGCATTATAATCAGGAACTAACCCCTTATCATGCTCTTCAAGGCAAAGAGCACTAATCTTGTTATTTCGGGCTATATCCCTTTTTAATGTAGTCACTTCCTATTCTGTAAGGGATTGCTCCACAATACTTTTAGATTCTTTCGGCAATGAGGTGTTGTTGATGTGTAGAGGATGCATTATATGCTACACTATTAGATGATGGCATGTGCACTCCTGGAAAATTTTCACTTATTCGGCTATGATCATGAAGGTGCGGAGCCAAATTATGAGCATCTACAGTTGTATATGGTGCCGAAGAATAACTAACGTGAGGTGTAGCATCTGACGGCCGAGAGTAACTAGCCGAATAGCCAGTAGTAGCATGGCCAATTCTCTCATTCATCGACATGGCTGGATTAGTGTATTGCACATTAGTTGTTGATCAATAAAAGGGTGAAACACTTCTTTGCATGGAACTGGAAATTCTAACATGAGGTGTTTCAAATTTATTAACCAAACTCACCATGTTGTTCATTGGCAGAGCGATCAGTGGGGTTGCCGATGCATGAGAGTTAGGATACATATGTTGTATGTTGCTAAAATCATAATAATTTGAGGCATGAAGATTATTTTGCATCGGCCCTTGCACGTAGACGCATGATTGATGAATTTAGGGCTAGCCGATACATTATGCTCATTAAGTGATCTAGCAACAACATATGAATTATTTGCATCTACAAGGAGAATTGGGTATTCGTATTACCTTTGTAGATCACAACTTCTTGATGACGATCTCTTCGTAGCAAGAACGGGCCGGAGACCGTTCGAAGCCTCGTCTCCAGCGGAGTTGCCAAAAAGTGTGTTCGCACACGAACACGTCACCGTGTACCTCCAACGCCGAGGGTGATGCACCACAACTCATGTTTAAGGAGACCCGTCCGGAAGCGCGGTATGCAAGCAATCCGACGGGCGCTTTTGTAGACCCGAAACCCCACACGCACGGGAGAGACCCCGTCAGGGCACGCGGCGGCTATGGGCTGCCCTAGGTCGACCTGATCGCCCCTAGAGCCTCGAGGTTCACCACCCTGCAATGAAGAAGAACAAATGAAGAACGAGAAGAAGATGAACTAGGGTAAGGAGAAAAGATAAAAGATAAGAAGTGGTAGATGATTTGTTTGATTGTGTGTTGTTTTTCAATTGGCCATCACCTCTTATCTATATAAGAGGCGGATGGACTTCCTGTACAAGAAAAGCACTTGCCTTGCCATCCAAATCATCAAAATCTAACCAAACTCGGACTTCTCATGACCTCCGGCCCGGATGTCTGGCTCTAGGCCCGGATGATCCGGCCTAGCCCAGTTTTCTGACAATAGCTCACTGTTTTGGCTCTAGAATCCACACATGATCTTGGATTTGGATGCTTGTTATATCGCAATCAACTGCCTCGACGAGACACACAACTTTCATGTTGAACTATTTTCGATCTGAGGCCCTCTTGTTGTTGTTTCAGGCTCTTTTCTAAAGTATGCAGCAGAAAAAACTGCCCGGACATCCGGACTTGTACCCAGACTGTCCGGCCTCATTCTGTAAGGGATTGCTCCCCAGCGGAGTCACCAAAAAGTGTGTTCGGATACGAACACATCGCCACTTACCTCAAATGCCGACGGTGATGCACCGCAACTCACGTTGAAGGAGACCCGTCCGGAAGTGCGGTACGCAAGCAATCCGGCGGGCGCTTTTGTAGACCCGAAACCCCACACGCCCGGAAAGGACCCGTCAGGGCGCGTGGTGGCTATGGGCTGCCCTAGGTCGACCTAATCACCACCAAGGCCTCGAGGTTCACCGCCCTACAATGAAGAATAACAAACGAAGAACGAGAAGAAGAAGAACTAGGGTTAAGGAGAAAAGATAAAAGATAAAAAGTGGTAGATGATTTGTTCGATTGTGTGTTGTTTTTCAATCGGCCGTCACCTCTTATCTATATAAGAGGCGGATGGACTTCCCGTAAAATAAAAGGACTTTCCTTGCGGTCCAAATAATCAAAATCTAACCAAACTCGGACTTCTCACGACCTCCGGCCCGGATGTCCGGCTCTAGGCCCGGATGATCCGGTCTAGCCCAGTTTTCTGACAGCAGCTCACTGTTTTGGCTCTAGAATCCACATACGACCTGGTATTTGGGTGTTTATTATATAATAGTCCATCTTCTCGACGAGTCGCACAATTTTCATGTTGAACACTTTTCGATATGAAGCCATATTGAGGGTGTTTCTAGCCCTTTTCTTCAGTGTGCAGCAGAAAAAACTGTCCGGACGTCAGGACTTCTACCCGGACTGTCCGGTCTCCATCCGGATCATCCGGGACTGGACCCAAATCATCCGGATTCATCACAAGCCTTCTGTTGTCTTGGTGCTTCAATTTCCCAGATGATCCGGACCCCGGCCCGGATGATCCGACCAAACATTGCTGCAGCACGTGGTTTTGCCTGTAACTTTTGCATACGACCTCAGATGGGGACAACTTTTATATCAAAATCGTCCGTTTCGATGAGACGAAGAATCTTCAGTGATAACTTTTTCCATCAGAGGTCATCTTAATTAGGTTTCATGCCATTCTTTAGTCTAATGTTAATACAGGCATCTCTAAGATTGTCATAAGTTTTTCATCCAAGCTCCGTTTTGGATCATCTCTATATCTATTTCGATCGGGTTGAAGAGAGCCATCCAATGGTGACATGAAATCATATATTTAACCTCATCTTGCTAGAACTGCAAGTTACTCTTTGCGATCATGCCATTTTTGAGCATCAACAACTCGGACAACATAATGGCTATAAATGCTCAAAAAGATTTGAGATATCCTGCAAAAATGGTGGCATAACCAGTCAACAACATCATATCAAGGTTCCGGGTCCAACTAACAACATACTAAGGTAGTAGAAACTGAACTGAGGCTTGAAACCAAGAATCCTACGAGTCTATAGATTAGTAACATGTGAACCTGATAGAAAGAAGAGAAGCCAAGTTCTTAATCCCCATAGAAGAGAACAGGATGACTCAGATCGGAAGGGCATAAGGTAAAGGAGTAAAAACAACCTTACATTCCCTTCCACAATCAATTCCATTATATAACTAAAGCATTTCTAGACATGACATCGACCAGTTTGGCTTGGTAATCCTACAAGCACTCAGGCTCTGATACCAATGCAGTCAGGACCCCAATCCTAAGTCACACCGACCTAGCATGTAACACATGAATATCACTTTGCGGCCTCACGCACAGTATTCCCATGGGTGCCACCTTACCTGGCCCAGGACCGTTTGCGCCTTTTGGCTCACGTATATGATAGAGTCGCTAGCGTCCATATGATAGAGAACCCGAGCCGACATGACTAGTCGTAAGCCAAAGGTGGCGCTAACTTACAGGGACATGCATACATGACCCAGCAACGAATGTGTCAATCAACAACGTATGAACCCAAGTCTTAGAAAGCTAAAAGGACTTAAAGGAACAACGCGTGACATTTCCCTGAAGGGACAGATGCAGGAACGAAGAAGGACACATGCCGGCCAGCCTAAGTGTTCCAGAGCAGTAGCAAGCTACCATGGCCCAGTGGAAGTACTAGGACACATTTCCCCATAAGAGAGGCTACCAGGAATAAACGACTAGGTTGTCGGATCCCACACATACCAAGCATTTCTAATCATACACACAATATGCTTGATATGTGCAAATACAACATGCCATCACAACAAAACTCTATGACTCAAAGTATTTATTCAATAGGCTCTGAGGAGCCAGATATTACAAACATGGGTCACATGACCCAACATACAAAGCATACAGGCAACGGAAGCATAACATGTCTCAGTTTAGACAACTACAAATGAAAAAGGCTGTGAAGCCTGACTATCTACAAAACCCTCCTAAGGGTACAAGATCGTAGATGAGGTAACAAGGTAAACATTGAAGTCCACGCGGAACTACTAGTGAGACTGGAGTCTCTCTGCAAAAACATAAATTAAGCAAAGGTGAGTACAAATGTACCCAGCAAGACTTACATAAGAACTAGCTACATATGCATCCATACCAACAAAGGAGTGGTGGAGTTTAACTGCAACAAGCCAGCTTTGACTCAGTGGTTATCGTGAACTACAATTGCAAGTAACTCTTTTGAGGTAGCGCACACGAGTTGATAGAGGCAAAGGTGTCCCGTCTTTCGATGAGATGATGGAAATCGCTTTGGTGGAAGTCGACTTTGACGATCCGACTACGAATGTGCGAGGACGTCGCGCCTTAGCAATCGCTAAACCAACTCCGAGAGGTTATTGACCACGCCGGAGCACGATCAACCTGACCACGAGGGCCTGTTTCCTGCGAGCAAACGAAGAACAAGCAAGAAACTAAGATTGCAATCTGGATATTGCGAATATAAGATGAAAGCTTTATTGATCAAGGTGGGGTTCTGTGACGCCTTTGTCTGGTCGTTGAACACAAACGAAGTACGCGAAGTTGCAGCTATGGCGAACTTTTAATCTAAACAAAACCCAAGGAAAAGCTACTAGATGGATCTACTTATATAGGAGCAAGGGGTGGCGGCCAAGGAGGTGGGAGGACGTCCCAAGGCAGCCTAAAACTAAATCTAGGTCGTACAAGGCCAATGGGCCCAAGTGGAGGTGATGTAACACCTTTGGACTTGTAGTTTGACTCGGATTCTGCTGCAGCATCAGATTGTTTCGTCCACAACTCAACGCTCCGGACGAATTTGAAGGTGATTCCAATTGGGTTGGAAAGTGCACGGAATCTAGTTTCCAACAAAAAAAGAATCACCCAATTCGGAGTCCGTATGAAAAACTTGTGTGCGTTTTGAGTCAGGTATGTCTGTGCAGTCCGAATCTAAATCCAGAACGTGAGAGACTTGGACTCTATCTTCTCTTGGGCCAAAAGTGACGTGAGAGAACTTTTTGGACAGCAAATAAACATCTCTTTCTTCCTTATCTTCATATGTGGATTGTACAAATGTCCCATACACCTGCAATTAGACAAAACACAAAAGTGTGTGAAGTATTTTTGTTCTGGATAACATAAATAGATTATTGAATAGTTTGCACTAGAAATCACCTGACAAATATGCATATATGCAATATTTTTGGTCATATCCAAGGTAGTCATGTCCTCATCATCCTCCCCTTCTTGAAAATAAAGCCGTCCTCGGCGTTGCTTAATCTGAAATGTGGCTAACAAAAGAGACAAGGTGTACATGTTGTATATGTATATGTCATCCATTTTTACTTCCCTTGATTTTTGCATATATGACACATGAATAGATGAGTAACTTGCATAGTTCATAAAATCTAAAGCCAAAAAATTAGCACAAGAAGTAGAAGGCATGAAAATATTGCAACTCAGTTTGCACATATAAGTGAAGCTCTTATTCATTTCAAAAGATTAACATTGTTCATCATTAAACCATCCCAACATTGGTGAATAAACCTTACTTGCATCAAATTTACATGCTACAACATGCTTAAATAAGCAAACATGAAATAAGTCATTCAACACAGAATCATCACCAAGATTAGAGGTCATATCAAAATGATTAAACATTGGTTCTTTTGCATCAATAGTTAATTCAATGGGTGCACTCAAAATTGTTGGTATTTCAGTTGTTTGATCACATGGCAAAGTCAAATTATCAACGTAGTCCTCTAAAATAGGTGGTGTGATCAAAGTAGTGGGTAGCTCATCAGATGGTGCATTCAAATTTACAAGGCATTCATCATTCTCATGTAGAGATGGAAGATCAATACCTTTGTCATTACCTCTTATGATCAACTCAGATGATGTAGCCACTCTCGGGGGCGATGTGTCACATTGTGGAGGTGATGTAGTCCTGACAACAACGGATGTGGTTGTCATAGTATGCCTAGTAGTTGAAGGAACAATCATATCAACTCTTGGAATGTGCACCGTGCGCTTGTTCTCCTCGTGGCCAACACGTCGTTTTATTTCCTGTTCAGCTTTGCAAGCAAGATGAAACAAATGGTCCATAGGATAACACTCTTCATGAATTAGTATCTCTTGAATATCACGGTTTAATCCTCGCCAAAATCTATCCATAAAATCATCTTCACTTTCTTCTAAAGAGGAATGCAACAAGGTAGTTTGTAAATCATCATAATATTTTGTTACAGTTTCACTACCTTGTTTTAAGTGTTGCAACTTCTTAATCATGTCACGAGTATAATAAGCAGGGATGAAAGTATGTCGCATGGCAAGTTTCAAATCATCCCAAGTAGTAGGTATATAATCAGGGTGTAACCGACAATATTCACTCCACCAAACCAAAGCATAACCAGTGAAAGAACCAACCGCAACCTTAACCTTTTTATGTTCATCGAAATTATGGGAAGCAAATATATTTTTTATGTCGAACTCCCATTCAATATATAAAGCAGGTTTAAAACGGCCATTAAATGGTGGTATAGATACATTAACCTGATCATGTGCATTTGGATGTTTGTGCACCTCTCGTGACGGTTGTGGTATTTGCAAAGGTGGTGGCACGTCTCCCGCGATCGACAAAGCCCATGAATTGACTCTGGATCCTGTCATGATTAGTAGAACAAGAAACAAAACCCAAAAATAATGTTCCTATAACTACTAGGATGTGGTGGTAAAACGCTCACAGTAAAGCAAATATCAATGTCTTACAAGTTCTTACCATACAGCAGGCGGTGATCGGCAACCAGCGGTGTCAAGTAACTCCGAATATTGAGTAAAGCGATTGCCAGGGGAGCGTACGTATACACGGTGTAGAAATATGTGGAGCTGGGTTGGCTATATATGGTAGCAAAAGATTAGCAATAATCAATTCAAAGATGCAATGTTGAATAAACGCTCAACGACGGTACTGTGCTGGTCCTAGGCTAGACCGGACTAGAGACGCGAGCCTAGAACACTAATGAGGTCACGGCGTAGCACAACTAGCAGCAATGAAGGATACTAAGTAGCTCTTGACAGCAAGATATAAGTGAAGATCACAACGGCAGTGAAGATAATGATGAAAAACAACTGCCAAGCAGGATATACAACAACTTTGTCTCCAACTTTCCTCTGAAAAAGTTTGTGCCGATTTTTTTGATTTTTTTTTCCTTTTTTTTCTCTGACTTTTTTTTTCTCTTTTTTTTCTCTCGTTTTTTTTCTCTTGTTTTTTTTCTCTCTTTTTTTCCAAAACAAACTAGATAAGACGCAGATTGGATCAAGCGAAGATGTGAACGATCTCAACTATTATTATGACAATGAATGGTGGGTAGCACGTGGTGGAAATTGATGGATGGGTGGTGGACAGCGGAAGAGATAATGATGCAGTGGCGGCGTGACTAATGTGAACAGAACTCGAAACTCTAAAGGAACTAGACACTAAAACCAGCAACTGACACGGCGATGCAACCGATAATTCAACTATGCAAGCAATGAATAGAAAATTGCAAAGGCTCAGACTGGCTTGGATAAAGCGATTACCAGGGAGAGTCAAACGCACGACGCTCAATGTTTTCCTTAGTTAACTCATGCATTTTTAAAATCAATTCAGAACATGAGAGACTTGGACTCTATCTTCTCTTGGGCCAAAAGTGACGTGAGAGAACTTTTTGGACAGCAAATAAACATCTCTTTCTTCCTTATCTTCATATGTGGATTGTACAAATGTCCCATACACCTGCAATTAGACAAAACACAAAAGTGTGTGAAGTATTTTTGTTCTGGATAACATAAATAGATTATTGAATAGTTTGCACTAGAAATCACCTGACAAATATGCATATATGCAATATTTTTGGTCATATCCAAGGTAGTCATGTCCTCATCACGAGTCCACATATTCACCATATCAATACACCACTATGGATCCGCTCCCATCTCCCTACGAGAAGGCCATCCATAGCACTGACGCTTATCTTGAATATTTTAGAGTATCCATTTTCACTTGTCTATGAACTGCACAAGCAACCCAGTAGTCCTTTACCGTAGACGCGGATATTCAAATAGACCATGTTAACCATACAGAAGTGTACTTCTTCACACACGCTCTCTCCACTTACCGCCATGTACACGTCATGTATCTCCACAATTTTCAAGCGGAAGCCTGGCGAGCATGTCGGCCACGACCTGACTAACCACGCAAGTCTCTAGTCCACGTTTATCGCCTATTCGGTTTCCATCCGCAAGGAGATCTGGCCGGGGTGTCACTCACGACCGCAAACGATGTGAGCAGGGCTCCCAAGCCCACCAAATGGCGACACTTGGTACACCGTGCCACTGCACCTAGTCTGTCCCAAGCTCACCTGTACCGGGTGCCACTTGGTAGACTACTAGCACTTCCTACAAACACCAGAAACTAGTTGCAACTCCTGGACAAAGATCGAGTTGATTAATAAGCCGAGGGTTGAGTTACCGGAACCCATTGTGTGGTAGCAACTGACTTGGATCACAGACATAGAACTCATTTACTGAGGACGGATTCAATGAGACAACTCATTTACTGAGGACGGTTTCAATGAGACAACCCATCATGTAATCATTAAATCATTTTCACACACACTTAGCTCTCAAAAGTAAGACATGTTCACAACATTCCAATTCATCCCCAATGAATCAGACCTGATACAACTCTAAGCAATAGCAGACATGACAAATAAGAATGAATGAGTAGGCACATCACGGCTCAAGCAAACTCCTACTCATGCCAGTGGGTTTCAACTATTTACTGTGGCAAAGGCAGGTCATGCAGAGGAAAGGGGTTCAACTACCGCATCATGTAACAGTTGAGTCATTGTTGTCCTGATGCACTAAAAGAGAGCAGGAGCGAGATAGTGGGATTGTATCGGAATGAACAAGGGGGTTTCTCTTGCCTGGCACATCTGAAGATAGTAATAGCTCTTCATTAGTGACAACAATCACAACGTCGGAAACAATGTCCACTTAGAGGGAACAACACCGATAGACAAAGAAAGAACACAATCAATGCAATGCAACAATATGACGCATCATCATGACATGGCAACATGCTGTGATTTGAGCTAGTGTAGATAGCAACAAATTAAATGAAGTTGGTTTGAACTCAAGGTTCAAATTCAAACTCCATAGGTTATTATTCACATGCCATATATTTGATTTGACCAGATCAGCAAGTTTAACTTGCTTTAACAATCATGAAAACAATACCAATGGATAGATTGGATTTTTCTAATAATTTTTCATATATAAATTATTTCATTTCGGAGTTACGGTTGAACTTCTATGAATTTTTTAAGTTTATACTATTTTATGGATTTTCCTGGATTATTTTTAATCCAGAAAATGGTTACTACATCAGCACTGCATTGCTGTGATGTCATCAGGTCAACATACCAATCCAGGTCAAACCTGACCAGTGGGCCCACTGGTCAGTGACCCATTAGTTAACTGCAGTCAAATCCCGTGCTGACTGGGTTTGACCCAGCGGTAGGGCCCAGTGCCAGTGGCAGTGATGTGGTTAATTAGGTGGGGGTTAGTCCTAACGTCGGCCACGTCGACAGTCACTGGAGTTCGGCCGGTGGCGAAAAAAACACGGCGGATGTTCACCGGGGTTGCGCTACAGACAGAGGTTGGACGTGCGAAGGCAACCAGAAGGTAGCCCACGCTCGACCGCGTCTAGCAGAGAGATTAGGAGGCATCGGGGTCGCCGGAAACAACAACGGCGAGCACAGAGGTGGCGGTCGGAGTTCGGGCCACGATGAACACAGGGATGTGGTGCACGGTAGGAGCAGTGGGTGGGGGTCTTGGGCTTATGGCATTGCGCTGAGCGCGATGGTGTGCTCGGTCTCTGCTCTAGGCGACAGTGGCCACGACGACGACATTGCCGGCGAAGCCAAGCTCTCGACTGCGAGGGGAAACTGCGTAAGAGGAAGCAATCGAGCAAGGGGAGAGAGGGGTTCGATCTAGCAGCTCACAGCGGATCGAACGGAGGGGTCGGCGAGCTCAGGGGAGGATTTAACGGCGTCGGAGCCACGGCGGCAATCGCTGGCATCCGAGGATGAAGATGATGTTGATGGCGATGACACGGGGCGCCCGGCATCTCGTGGCTTGACAGAGAGGACGAGGGAGGCTCAGCGAAGATCTTGAACTCATCGGGGAGGCGAGGCGGTGGTTGTGGCTACGACAACGACAGGCGGCGGCGACGACGGCGCTCGGTTGGTGAGAGACAGAGGGCCAGGGGAAAGCATGAGCTCGAGGAGGAGGCCCAGGGGGTTCCAGGTGTGTCATGGCAGCCTTGGACGAGTCGAGGTGGAGGCATGCAGGGTAGAGCTGGCCAGGCGCGTGTGTGCATGCGGTGACCACACGCTGCATCCTTCTAGCAGGAGGAGGAAGAAGACCTCCTTGCCCCTAGTGAGCTAGGCTAGGAGAGGGGTTGGGCCAGATGCTACAGTAACATGCCATAGAGGTAAGCTTTCTTCCTTTTGTTTCTGTTTGTCTAATTCTGCAATTGTTTTAATTTGGTTTCACAAACCAAATCACTTTTAAAAACTCTGAAATAATTATGGGCACTAAATGAATTATTTCAGATGCCCTGAACTAATCTCAGAATTGTTGGAGCATTTGAAAGTATTTATAGTATTTAAATGCCCCAATTCAAATACAATATGAGTTAATTCAAAAATCCAGAATGGCCTAGAAATATGTGCACCATTTTTGGCAGAGGTTTTCACCCTGATCAAAAATCGTGAACTTTTTTGAAGGGTATCTTTGGTTCATTGAAAACATTTTTAATTGAACCTAGTTGGATTCATTTGTGCTTACGTTTTAACATCCCCAATTCAAATTCATTTGAATCTTAACATGATGCATGGATGCTTTAATGCAACTAGTTACAAGCAACTCTAGGGCTGTGACAGGTAACCCTGGCCTGAATTTTGGTGGCCATCGCACACACCACGAGGCGGGGGAGAATGCCCGGTGACCCGTGGCACCCTTGAACGCGCCCGACTGCCCTCCCAGTGGGACATTGTCCTCCATGGAAGCAAGATAGCGAGGGAGGTGGGAGGCGCAGGGGGTGAGGAAGAAATCTTTCGACACACCCCCTACCTGGCGTGCCAAATGTCGAATTCCGGGGTCCACAGACCCAAGAAAGGTTCGAACTCTGGGCCATGTGCGATGAACAGAAAAGGAAATAGGCACAACAGTTTACCCAGGTTCAGGCCACCTTGCGGTGTAAAACCCTACTCCTACTTTGTGGTGGATTAGCCTTGCAGGGGCTGAGGATGAACTAGTACATGGACGAACAACCTCGTGAGGTCTGCTCTGTGGGTGGAATGAGCTCAATGGGTTCGACCTCCGGGGGTCTGTTCCCTCCTATGGTAGTGGCGAGGCTATACTTATAGTGGCCTCGATCCTCTTCCTCCAAAACTTAGGCAAGGAGGGATCCCACAGTGGCCAATTTTGAAGGGGGACAAGTAGTACATCTTATCCTAACGAAAGGTGGTCTTCACCTGCAAAGCTTCTAGTCGTGAGGTAATGTTGGGCTCAACGATGTCCATCCTGCCGTTCTAGCGGTCGTGGTCTTGTTGCACGCAAACGGTAACCTTTGATTGATTCCTGGGACTCTACGCCTGCGCTTGCCTCCTTAGCACCAAAGAGGAAACCTGTCACTCTACGTCCGCTGGTGCGCACCTGGCCTTGGTCGTCATGGCTGGCATCACCTCAGCCTCATGAGGTGAGTGCTTGCACAGAAATATCCGCTCCTCAGGAGGCCGCCTGGGGAAGCCGCTCCTTCATAAGGTCTTGGTGTCGTCCGCCTCGCGAGGCTTGGCCCCTTGTGAGGGTCTTTACTTGTCGTTGCTGAAGATGGGCCGTACCAAGCCGCCGAGGGAGCCATGCCGTGGGCCGCAGGTAGGCAAGTCTGGGTACCCTGGTTCCCCGAATACCGACTGGGGTACTGTCTGGAGCATGCGCTCAACCACCTCGTGAGCTGTGAGGATGACATGCTCGCCGCCGTGCTGCCGGAGCATGCGCTCGTCCACGTCGAGAGTGGCGACGATGAGATGTTCGTGGGCAGCGTTAATGCGATGCTCGCGAGCATGCTGCTGGAGAATGCTCTTGTCCACATTGTGAGCAGTGAGGATGCGATGTTCATGGGCGTGCTACCGGAGCACACGCTCGTCCACATCGAGAGCGGCGATAATATGATGTTCGCGGGTGGCATTGATGCAATGCTCATAGGCATGCCGCTGGAGAACGCCTCGTCCACATTGTGAGCAGGGAGGATGCGATGTTTGGGGCATGCTGTCGAAGCACGCGCTCGTCCACGTCAAGAGTGGCGATGATGTGACGTTCACGGGCATGCTCTCGATGATGCGATGCTAGTGGGCATGCTGCCGGAGAACCCGCTCGTCCACATTGTGGGCGGCAAGGACGGGATGCACCCCCTCGTGACCAATCAAGGCGTGGTGCTGGAGCACAGCTACCCCTCGTGGCCGAGAAGGGCGAGCCGCTAGATCACACTATCCTCTATGTGTCAGTCAGTGCATGCTACTCGTGGTTGTAGAGGGCGTGCTCCACCTCGGCGATGTCGGAGAATACGTCCTCTTCCTAGGCCGCGACACCGTCCACTTCGGCAATGGTTGCTTGCCCCGATGGGTGTTGTGTCCGTATGGGAGCTTCGAGCTACAGTAGCAGACGGGGCGGAGCTACAGTCTGAGGAGAAAAATAGAATCAAAAGTAGCACAATATGTTGGAATGTGTCGGAGGAAGGCTGGAAGGAGCAGTACAACAAACATCACAGGTGCACCATATTTTGAGAAGGGTTTAATTTAATTTGTGTGAAATGGGTCTGTGTGATGTACGAGTAGTACATCCATATCATTGACATTCATGCATGCAACAAACATTTGTGTGCACGATTTCACCCTATTTTCGTATTCTGTTTGGGAGTGGATTTGATTTTCGTAATCGGAGCTCATTTTTGTAGTTGGTTTCTATTTAGACTTTGCATGTATTATTGCGAGAGAGAGATATCGAGAGAATATTTGTGTGACAAAGAGGGGCGGGGGCAGCGACACCTAACGAGAGAGGGGCATATGCATATTTGAAAGACTTTGTGTGTCGTAGAGAGCGGAGTGTCCGAAAGGAAGAGAGAGGGTGCACGCGTGTGCGTGTGTGTTAGAGAGAGAGAGAGAGAGAGAGAGAGAGAGAGAGAGAGGTGCATATAACATCGGGATTGATGGCGTCTGTGCGATGAAGGGACACAAAGACATCGTCTGTTTCCATGTGAGGGATCTGGATAGACCTCGACAGCACGGCTGGCTAGGGGTGGCAGGTTATGTGTGGTATAAAGAGATAGTAGAGAGACAGATGAATGCTTGTTTGTTGCAAGAAGACCTAACTATAGAGATGGGTGTAGCAAGAAGATGAGAATGGCGGTGTGCCTTTTTGTCATGGGATGGAAGAGAGACCAAGAGACATGCATCGTGTTGAGAGGTGTGTGTGTTTCAAGAGATAGAGAGATAGGGAGGCATGGACCTGAATAATGAGATGGGTGCTCATAAACTGTTGATTGATGATGATCCAGTGGTCCAGGTGGCTGCAATTCAGATCTACTATAAGTACCCATACTCGTCCTTCTCAAACGAGCAACACGACTGTGTGATCGATCCACACAAGAAGCTCCAAATAAGACCTCCAGATGTGCCACATGGCTTCATGGGTGCGCCCCACATCATATTATTCATACTATGTTACCTGAAAAAAAAGATAAATCACCCAAAACAAGATCTTCCCTTTTTTGTTCCTACGATGTTGTGTCGTGCACGTACCTAGTTGTATAGTGGTAGTAGTAGAAGTACAAACTTTGTAGTAGTAGTAGTAGTAGGAGGAGGAGGAGGAGGAGGAGTGCTCCTATCCTTTCAACGAGTCCAATCTGACACCAAATTGCTTGGCATCCGTGCGGCGGGCGGGGTGCGGTTTGCCGATAGTCGGTTTGCTCAACCACGGTCCCACGTGAAAGTGAAAATTTTAGGTAATGTTGGGGAATGTAGTAATAATTCAAAAAAATGCCTACGTGTCAGCAAGATCAATCTAGGAGATGCTAGCAACGAGAGAGAGGGAGTGCCTCTTCATACCCTTGAAGATTGCTAGGCGGAAGCGTTACAAGAACGCGGTTGATGGAGTCGTACTCGCAGCGATTCAAATCGCGGAAGATCCGATCCAAGCGCCGAACGGACGGCGCCTCTGTGTTCAACACACGTACAGCCCGGGGACGTCTCCTCCTTCTTGATCCAACAAGGGGAGAGGAGAAGTTGAGGAAGAACTCCGGCATCACCACGGCGTCGTGGTGGAGCTCGTGGTTCTCCCGCAGAGCTTCGCTACGCTCAACTGAGGAGGAGGAGGAGTTGGAGTGGAGGGCTGCACCAGGGGCAAGTGGGTGAAGCTCCCATGCACCTCCCCACTATATATAGGGGTGGAGGGGTTGGTTTCTTGCCATCCAAGTCCATTGGGGCGTTGGCAAAGGTGGGAGAAAAGAAATCCCATCATTTCCCTTCCCCACCGATTGTTATCCCCCCTTTTAGGGATCTTGATCTTACCCCTTCGGGATATGATCTTATTCCTTCTAAGGTGGGATCTTGGTGCGCCTTGACCAGGGGTGTGGGGACTATCCCCCACTACCCATGTTCAAGTGGGCCTCCCATGCAGGTGGGCCCCACTCCGGAACCTTCTAGAAACTTCCCGGTACAATACCAAAAAATCCCGAACATTTTCCGGTGGCCAAACACTACTAGGAAAAGGCCTACTAATGGCACACCAGTTTTGCCTACTAATGGCGCACTACTGGTGCGCCATTAGTCTCACGCCACTAGTATTTTATACTAATGGCGCACCACCACTGGTGCGCCATTAGTATCTGGTATACTAATGGCGCACCGCTGGTGCGCCATTAGAATAGCCCACGGTGCGTCATTAGTATCTGGTATACTAATGGCCGCACCACATAGAAGTGCGTCATTAGTAACAATTTTTTTCAAAAAAAAATTCAGAATTTTTTTTTATTTTTTTTTTCAAATTTTTTTTTTCGTTTTTTTCTTAATCTCAGGTCACTATGGCTTAATCTCGGGTCAATATGCTTAATCTCAGGTCAAATCGCACTCCGTGGTCAAACTTCCCAAAAGGTCACCCATCCTCACACTACTCCAGTCCAAGCACGCTTAACTTCAGAGTTCTATCCAAACCCAGCAACAGCTCACTTCACGATCACTTGTTGATATATCTAGCATATCAATCCTATTATACCTTGTTGATGTCTAAGACTTTGTTCATGTTCATGACTATTATGAAATTTTGAAAAATATTTCAAACTTCCCGGTAATATTACGTACCATTTTTTGAAAAAAAATTCAAATTTTTTTTTCAAAACCAATTTTTTTTCTGTTACTAGTGGCGCACCACATCCACGGTGCGCCACTAGTAATTTTGAATTTTTTTGAATTTTTTTGTCTCTCGATCTTGAAAGCCCCTAACTTTTTTTCTGTTAGGTTTTTGGGGATTTTGAAAATGTTTAACGGGGTTCCCCCGATTAAATTTGGATGTAATTTTGGAGTAGATGAATTTTCATATAAAAAAGTTTTTAATCCGAGTTCGTATGCAAAAGTTATGTCCATTTTACAAATTTCTGGAGAGATTTTGCAAATAAAGTCGAAATTCATATTTGTAAATTTTCCCAACAACTATACCACATATCACATGGGAAACTTATTTTCTTTTATTTTTTTGACATTTCCATCATTTTCTTTTAGTTTTTTCAAAACTGAAAAGGCGGTCCACCGGGGGGGGGGGGGGGGGGTGCATTCGGTGTTGGGCCAAGTTAGTAATGGCACACCGTGGGGTGGTGGGCCATTACTGGTTAAACTAGTAATGGTGCACCACCCCACGGTGCGCCATTAGTAGTTTTGAAAAAAAATAAAATTGAAAGTTTTTTTGAATTTTTTGTTGAAAAAAGCTTAGTAATGGCGCACCTATGGACAGTGCGCCATTACTAGTTTTAATTAGTAATGGCGCACTGTCCATAGGTGCGCCATTACTAACAATTTTTTTTACATTTTTTTCAAAACTAATAATGGCGCACGGTGGGTGTGGTGCGCCATTACTATGTCAACTAGTAATGGCGCACTGTCCCACGGTGCGCCATTAGTAACAATTTTTTTTTAATTTTTTTCAAAACTTCTAATGGCGCACCACACACCAGGTGCGCCATTAGTAATATATTACTAATGGCGCACCTGTATGTGGTGCGCAATTGCTATATACTAATGGCGCACCACACATGTGGTGCCCCATTAGTGTCCATTTCATCTATTGCCGTTTTCCTAGTAGTGAAAATAGGACTTCCCATATATAAATCTTTACCTCCGGACCATTCTGGAACTCCTCGTGACATCCGGGATCTCATCCGAGACTCCTAACAACTTTCGGTAACCACTACAATTCCCATTATAACTCTAGCGTCATCGAACCTTAAGTGTGTAGACCCTACAGGTTCGGGAACCATGCAGACATGACCGAGATGCCTCTCCGGCTAATAACCTAGAGGGATCTGGATACCCATATTTTCTCTCACATGTTCCCGATGATCACATCGGATGAACCATGATGGCAAGGATTCAATCAATCCCGTATACAATTCTCTTTATCCATCAGTATGTTACTTGCCCGAGATTCGATCGTCGGTATCCACATACCTTGTTCAATCTCGTTACCGGCAAGTCTCTTTACTCGTTCTGTAATGCATGATCCCGTGACTAACTCCTTAGTCACATTGAGCTCATTATGATGATGCATTACCAAGTGGGCCCAGAGATACCTCTCCGTCATACGGAGTGACAAATCCCAGTCTCGATTCGTGCCAACCCACACTACAAAAAAAAGACACATCCGTGACATTTTGGGCCGAACGAAATTTTTTTCTGTCATACTTATGACACTTCTATGACTACAATTGTGACAAAACCCGGTATCATCATAGATGTGATGGGCTCCTACTTTTATGACAAAAAAATCAGGACGGAAAATGGGCATTTCGTCCTGGGCGGGCCGGAGACGCAGCTGCATGACATTCTTTGGGTCGTCCATGACGGAAAAAACCATGGTAGAAGGGAGGGCGAGGAAAATTTCAGCGAGTTCCCGGTTACGGTGGGAGGTCGGGGGCCGAGCGATGCGCGTTTCTCTCGTACACGTACGCGCGTGTGTGCGAGGCGTTGGTTCTAACTGAACCCGAGCGAGGCGTTGGGCTCTAACTGAACACGAGCGATTGCACTGCCGGCTATGCGTTACTGAACCCGAGCGATCGATTGATGGCTGTTAACTGAACCCGATCGACCGATTCCTTCGCTACTACTGCTAACTGAAGCCGATCGAAGTTGCCTCTGGGATGAACAGTGAGTGTTGCGGGTGGGGGGGGGGGTTGGATGAACAGTGAGCGGTGGGGGTGGATGCAGGATCCCGTGGCGTTGCCTCTGGATGAACAGGACGACCCTGTGGAGGGCTGGATGAACAGTAGACGGTGAAGTGGTGCCCGTGGAGGGGTGGTTCAAAAGTAGCCGGTGGAGTAGCGCGCGGTGGAGGCTGGATGAACAGGAACCTGTGGAGGCTGGAGGAGGTCCATGGTAGCCCGTGGAGGCTGGAGGAGGTCGATGGTGGGGATGAACAGTATCCCGTGGAGTTCCGTTTTGCGGTATGCCACACCCCTCCCGATGAACATGACCCCCGTTTCGACCGTAGCACTCCAACACAAGTCTGTTTCATCCATTTTGCGGTACGCCACACCCCTCCCGATCAACAGGACCCCCGTTTCGACCGTAGGAGGTCCGTTTCCTCCGTTTTGCGGTACGCCAGACCCCTCCCGATCAACAGGATCCCGTTTCGAACATGGCCGGTCAAACACAAGGCAGTTTCCTCCATTCTACGGTACGCCAGGCCTCGTTTCCATCGCCTGTTCCGTCCAAGCCCTCCCGATGAACACGACAACGCATTCCATTCCGACCCAACCGGTTGGCTCCCACATGTTCTGTTGCCTCTCGATGAACACGACGCATTCTGTTGCTTCCCCGTGAACATAACGCATTCCATCGCCTCCCCATGAACACGATGACGACGCTATTTCTCCGTTCCCTCCCAGCCATGTACACGAGCCCGGGCCGGACGTATGCGCAAGTAGGCGTTCGAGACCCCGCCCGTATGTACACATACGTGGCCATATTTTATTTCTTGCACACTGGCCGCTGTATGTACGTGTACATGCTAAGTGCACGCCTCTACTACGACACGTACGTGCTTCTACTACGACACGTGCGCGCCTCTACTATGACATGTGCGTGCCTCTACATCCATCAGTATGTACGTACACGTTCGCGACCAGAATGACAACGCTATGTACACTTTGACCAGATGGGTCCGGATTGTCTGGCACTTCCTTGCGTGCGAAGATGCAGATGATCGGTCCCAGCAGTCGGGCGGGCGAATCGATTTTTTATTTTTTGCGCGGATGCACTTCCTTGCGTGCGAAGATGTAGCTGGTGGGTCCCAGCAGTTTGGGGGGCGAATCGTTTTTTTTGCCCGGACGCACTTCCTTGCGTGCGAAGATGTAGCTGGTGGGTTCCAGCAGTCAGGGGGGCGAATCATTTTTTTTTGCCCGAACGCACTTCCTTGCGTGCGAAGGTGTAGCTGGTGGGTCCCAACAGTCAGGGGGAAATGTTTTTTTCGCGAAATACGGTGGCCCGTCCGGTGGGTCCCTGCTGTCAGGTGGAGGAATAATTATTTTGCGCGTAATAAGGAGGCACTTCCTTGCGGCCGCCGTGGACCTAGCTGTCAGCCTCTCCACGTATAGCACTCTTCCGATGGAAGTCGTTCCTTGACCACATTGACCACGCCGCACGGAGAGCACCACGGCGGTGGACGACGGCGAGGCCTAGGAAGGGTACGACGTGGAGCCGAGGAAGACGCGGCAGTGGAAGCCCGTGCGGAGAGGAGTACGAGGGTTCACTGGTTCGGCTGTGGTGTGAGGCTGCTGTCGCCACAGGGCCTGGCCAGCGGTGGGAATAGTAGGGGTGGTGAGGCCTCCACGGCAGCACAGCCGGCCACGGGAGGCAGGAGCATGCGGCACGACCGGCGCTGCTTTGGGCGGCTGTGATGAGGACATCAATACCATTGTTACACCCACAGCCCCTACTGCTACATATACTGGACCAATTACTAGAGCTCGCGCACGCCAATTAAATTATCAGGTACTTTCGTTTCTTGGTAATGATTCTAATGTTCATGAGAATATGATGCTGCCTAAATTGGATACATTTGTTTTGCTTACAAATGAAGGGCCTAGCTTGGAGAAGGATGGACATTGGAGCAAGAGCAAGCATGGAGATGATGCCATGCGCAAGGGGAACCAGAACGGAGTTACAAGTGATGATTTCAGGACTTTGAAGCCACCATAAGAGTGCATGAAGCCTTGGACGAAATATACAAGATGCCACTTCATAAATTTCGTCCAGAGGCTATTATAGGTGTTGCGTCACCTTTTTATTGGGCCAGGCCCATGTAATTTCGAAATACATAAGTATAGGCTATTTTTAGAGTCCGTATGTGTGGGGAAACAAGAGATAGGGTTGATTTCGGACCCCTCCACCAAGGGCCACGAAATTCCCCCCTCTCTTCCTCCATATATACAGCCCTTAGGGCACCGTTTAGACTTTGGGTTTTGTTTAGATTAAAAGTTCGCCATAGCTGCAACTTCGCGTACTTCGTTTGTGTTCAACGACCAGACAAAGGCGTCACAGAACCCCACCTTGATCAATAAAGCTTTCATCTTATATTCGCAATATCCAGATTGCAATCTTAGTTTCTTGCTGATAGAGGCTAAGGTGTCCCGTCTTTCGATGAGATGGTGGATTTCGCTTTGGTGGAAGTCGACTTTGACGATCCGACTACGAACGTGCGAGGACGTCGCGCCTTAGCAATCGCTAAACCAACTCCGAGAGGTTATTGACCACGCCGGAGCACGATCAACCTGACCACGAGGGTCTGTTTCCTGCGAGCAAACGAAGAACAAGCAAGAAACTAAGATTGCAATCTGGATATTGCGAATATAAGATGAAAGCTTTATTGATCAAGGTGGGGTTCTGTGACGCCTTTGTCTGGTCGTTGAACACAAACGAAGTACGCGAAGTTGCAGCTATGGCGAACTTTTAATCTAAACAAAACCCAAAGTCTAAACGGCGCCCTAAGGGCTGTATATATGGAGGAAGAGGGGGGGAATTTCGTGGCCCTTGGTGGAGGGGTCCGAAATCAACCCTATCTCTTGTTTCCCCACACATACGGACTCTAAAAATAGCCTATACTTATGTATTTCGAAATTACATGGGCCTGGCCCAATAAAAAGGTGACGCAGCACCTATAATAGCCTCTGGACGAAATTTATGAAGTGGCATCTTGTATATTTCGTCCAAGGTTTCATGCACTCTTATGGTGGCTTCAAAGTCCTGAAATCATCACTTGTAACTCCGTTCTGGTTCCCCTTGCGCATGGCATCATCTCCATGCTTGCTCTTGCTCCAATGGCCATCCTTCTCCAAGCTAGGCCCTTCATTTGTAAGTAAAACAAATGTATCCAATTTAGGCAGCATCATATTCTCATGAACATTAGAATCATTACCAAGAAACGAAAGTACCTGATAATTTAATTGGCGTGCGCGAGCTCTAGTAATTGGTCCAGTATATGTAGCAGTAGGGGCTGTGGGTGTAACAATGGTATTGATGTCCTCATCATCCTCCCCTTCTTGAAATGAAGTCGTCCTCGACGAAAGCTCATCTTCCTCACCCAAATAAGGCTTCAAATCTGCAATGTTAAAAGTGGGACTAACCCCAAAATCTGCAGGCAGCTCAAGTTTATATGCATTATCATTTACTTTCTCCAACACCTTAAAGGGACCAGCAGCACGTGGCATTAGCTTTGATTTGCGCAAATCAGGAAATCTATCCTTACGCAAATGTAACCAAACAAGATCTCCAGGTGCAAACACAACATGTTTTCTACCCTTATCTCCAGCAAGTTTATATTTAGCATTCATACGCTCAATGTTTTCCTTAGTTAACTCATGCATTTTTAAAATCAATTCAGCACGTTCTTTAGCATCAAAATTAACCTTCTCCGAAGATGGAAGAGGCAACAAATCAATAGGTGCACGAGGTAGGAAACCATACACAACTTCAAAAGGGCACATCTTAGTAGTAGAATGCAATGAACGATTATAAGCAAATTCAATATGAGGCAAGCATTCCTCCCACATTTTCTTATTATTCTTCAAAACAGCCCTAAGCATAGTAGACAATGTTCTATTGACTACTTCAGTTTGTCCATCAGTTTGGGGGTGACAAGTAGTACTAAAAAGCAGTTTAGTCCCCAACTTAGCCCATAAACATCTCCAAAAGTGGCTAAGAAATTTAGTATCACGATCTGAAACAATAGTATTTGGCACACCATGCAAGCGAATAATTTCACGAAAGAACAAATCAGCAACATTAACAGCATCATCGCTTTTATGACATGGTATAAAGTGTGCCATTTTCGAGAATCTATCCACGACAACAAATATGCTATCCCTCCCCTTCTTTGTTCGAGGTAAACCTAAAACAAAGTCCATAGATATATCTTCCCAAGGAACACTAGGTACAGGCAAAGGCATATATAAACCATGAGGATTGAGTCGTGACTTAGCTTTTTGACATGTAGTGCAGCGAGCAACAAAACGCTCAACATCCCGTCTCATCTTTGGCCAAAAGAAATGTGTAGCAAGTACGTCCTCCGTCTTCTTCACGCCAAAGTGTCCCATTAATCCTCCCCCATGCGCCTCCTGCAACAGCAAAAGACGAACGGAGCTAGCTGGAATGCATAGCTTGTTAGCACGAAACACAAATCCATCGTTAACGACAAACTTGTTCCACATTCTTCCTTCTTTACAATTCTGCATTACATCTTTAAAATCAGCATCATGCACATATTGATCTTTGATGGTCTCCAAACCAAATATTTTGAAGTCAAGTTGTGAAAGCATAGTATAGCGACGAGACAATGCATCAGCAATAACATTTTCTTTTCCCTTCTTGTGTTTAATGACATAAGGGAAAGTCTCAATAAATTCAACCCATTTAGCATGTCTACGATTCAGTTTAGCTTGACTTTTAATATGTTTCAAAGATTCATGATCAGAATGTATAACAAATTCTTTGGGCCATAAATAATGTTGCCATGTTTCTAAAGTCCGAACAAGAGCATATAATTCTTTATCATAAGTAGAATAATTCAGACTAGGCCCACTCAATTTTTCAGAAAAGTATGCAACAGGTTTGCCATCTTGTAATAACACACCTCCTAATCCAATTCCACTAGCATCACATTCAAGCTCAAAAGTCTTATTAAAATCAGGAAGTTGGAGTAAAGGAGCATGTGTCAACTTATCTTTCAATACCGAGAAGGCTTCTTCCTGTGCGGTACCCCACAGAAAAGGCACATCTTTCTTTGTAAGCTCATTGAGAGGTGCAGCAATGGTGCTGAAATCTCTCACAAAACGCCTATAGAATCCAGCGAGGCCAAGGAAACTCCTCACTTGTGTGACCGTTTTGGGCTGCGGCCAACTCTCAATAGCTTCAATTTTGGCTTTATCAACTTCAATTCCCTGTGGAGTAACAACATAGCCAAGAAAAGATACTCGGTCGGTGCAAAAGGTGCACTTTCCAAGGTTACCAAACAAACGTGCATCACGTAGAGCAATAAAAACAGCACGTAAATGTTCCAAATGTTCCTCCAAAGATTTGCTATAAATCAATATGTCATCAAAGTAAACTACCACAAATCGTCCAATGAAAGCACGTAAAACTTCGTTCATTAACCTCATGAAAGTACTAGGTGCATTAGTTAACCCAAAAGGCATGACTAACCACTCATATAATCCAAACTTAGTTTTAAATGCTGTTTTCCATTCATCTCCCAATTTCATACGAATTTGATGGTATCCACTACGCAAATCAACTTTGGAGAATATTGTAGAGCCACTCAATTCATCAAGCATATCATCTAGCCTAGGAATAGGATGACGATAACGAATAGTAATATTATTAATGCCTCTACAATCAACGCACATACGCGACGTACCATCCTTTTTCGGCACTAAAATGATAGGAACAGCACAAGGACTAAGGGATTCGCGTATATAACCTTTGTCGAGCAGTTCTTGTACTTGACGCATAATCTCCTTCGTCTCCTCTGGATTGGTACGGTATGGTGCACGGTTGGGTAATGATGCACCGGGAATTAAGTCAATTTGATGCTCAATCCCGCGAATAGGTGGTAATCCCGGTGGCACGTCTTGTGGAAAGACGTCAGCGAACTCCTGCAAAATGTTAGTGACAGCAGGATGCAAAGAGGAAGGCACGTCCTCGAATGAAAATAATGCCTCTTTGCACACAAAAGCATAGCAAACAGATTTGCTAAAATCTAGATCATCAATATCAGATTTGGTGGCAAGTAAACATGCACTTTTCAATTTAATTTCAGAAGCAACACTAGATTGTTTATTATTATTAGGCTGCATTTGTTGCTCAAATTCTTTTGCCACAATCTGATTTTCACTCTTAGTTTTCTCCTGTTTTGCTTTATTAGCTCTATTAAGATCATCTTTCAAAATGGAATCAGGAGTCATAGGAAGCAAAGTAATATTTTTATCCTTATGAACAAGAGTATACTGATTGTTTCTACCATGGTGAATAGAATTTTTATCAAATTGCCATGGTCTACCAAGTAATAAGGAACATGCTTGCATAGGTACCACATCACAATCAACATAATCAGCATATGTAGAGATACTAAAATGCACACGAACAGTACGTGTTACCTTAACCTTGCCGCTGTTGTTGAACCATTGGATGTAGTAAGGATGTGGATGTGGTCTTGTGGTGAGAGATAGCTTCTCCACCATCTCCATGCTAGCCAAGTTGTTGCAACTCCCTCCATCTATGATCACGCGAACAGAACGTTCCTTCACAACTCCCTTTGTATGGAACAAATTATGCCTCTGATTTTGCTCAGCTTGTGTAACCTGCACACTCAAAACACGTTGAGCAACTAAACATTCATACCTGTCAGCATCTTCAGGAGCCATGTATTGCGTCTCATGATCAGAATCTTCTCCACCGTGTTCGTCACGTGTAATAAGAGCCAAAGTCTCCTCATCATAGTCACTAGCGGACTCATACCCACCATCCTCAGTAACAATCATCACACGCTTAGAGGGGCATTCTCTCGCATAATGACCTCCACCCTTGCAACGTCGACAAATAATATCATGTGTTTGCCCTGTGGATGCCATGGATGAAGAAGAGCTCTTTGCAGGCCCAGAAGATGTGCTCTTGGCAGATAGTGGTGATTGTGCCTGCTTTATTGTATCACGGTTGGAGGTGGCAGCCGACGGAGGCGCCGGTGTAGCAGAACGTGTGGAAGTAGATGATGCACGTGGTGTCCATGATGAAGGTCGACCTGCAGAAAAGTTAGTCCGCGCCAATGCCTGTCGATCCTGCACTTCACGTTCAGCTTTACAAGCAAGATGGAATAAACGAGTGATATTAGTATACTCCTTATAATCTAGAATGGTCTGAATCTCTCTATTTAATCCACCCAGAAAACGTGCAAGCATAGCTTCATTCTCCTCAACAATACCACATCTAATCATGCCAGTTTGTAATTCCTGATAATATTCTTCTACAGAATTTTTTCCTTGTCTTAAGCGCTGTAATTTTTGAAGCAATTCACGTTGATAATATGGGGGAACCCAACGAGTACGCATAGCAGTTTTCAAAGCAGCCCAAGTAGCGGGAATAGGATATAAGCTACAATGTTCAGACCACCATACACATGCAAAACTAGTGAAAGCACAAACAGCAGCAGCAACCCGTCTCTCCTCGGGATATTGTAAACATGTAAAACGTTGTTCAGTTTCCAACTCCCAAGTAAGATATATATCAGGAACATATCTACCCTCAAATGGTGGAATATTCAATTTCAGTTTAGGAATATGGACATCATCTCGTACCTGAGGTGGTGGTGCAGGCCTACCATTACGAATATATACCTGAGGTCGACCTGGTGGTGGTGGTGCTGGTGGCTGCACGTAGTGCTGATTTTGATCAACCTCATCCTCATAATCGCCCGCATACTCAACATCCTCCTGGGTACCACCAGCAGCAGTAGCAGGGGCGAAAGAAGCATCAACAACATGAACAGCAGCACCAGAAGTTTGGCCATCCTCAATAGGAACACGCCTCGCTCGTCCATACTGATTCGAAAGGATGCGTTGTTGTTGTTGTTGTTGTTGTTGGAGAGGTGCGTTAGGTGCAGCGGGTGGTGGTGGTGGAAGACGCGCGAGCAATTCATTAAATTTGCTATCGAGCTTTGTTTCGAACGTCTTCTCCATGCCATCTATCTTCTCCATGGCCTCTTCAAATCTGTTTAGCACATCTTGCACCTGTCCACTCATCATTTGCTGAAACTTATCATGAAGCTCCTTGTTCGATAAATTCTCCCAGTCAGTCACGTCGGCTTGTGATCCTGGCATGGTTAGCAGCAATAGAAACACACAAGAATATGATCCTACAGACTACGAACAAGTGGTGGTGGTGGGTGTCACAAATCCGTCAAGCAAAACTCAAATTCTTACCAGTTCTTACCCAGCAGCAGGCGGTAATCGGCAACCGTTGTAGTCAAAAACTCTCAAAGCTTGGATAGAGCGAGTACCAGGGAGAGTCAAACGCACGACGTAGATGTATGTGGAGCTGGGAAGGCTTATAATATGGTAGCAAAAAGGATCAGCAATAATCAATTCAGAGATGCAAAGTTGAATAAACGCTCAACGACGGTACTGTGCTGGTCCTAGGCTAGACCGTGCTAGAGACGCGAGCCTAGAACACTAACAAAATCACGGCGCTGCACGTAAACAAGGGAAAAGCACACTCTGGATTTTTTTTTTTCGCTCTTTTTTTTTTTTTTGCGCTCTTTTTTTTTTTTTTTTTTTTTGCGCTCTTTTTTTTTTTGCGCTGCTCTTTTTTTTTTTTTGCGAAAAATCACTATAATGGCGAGTGTCTCAAAACTCTTCCTAGGTCAAACTGACAGGATGGGCACGAAATTTTTTCGACCAAATTTTTTTTTTCGTTTTTCGACTGCCCGGACCCAAAAACTGGAAACGGGTCAAAAAAAACTTCCTATAATGGCACCTGTCTCAAAACACTCAGAAACACCTAAAAATAGGATAGCCAGAAAATTTTTCGAAAAATGCGTTTTCGAAAAATTTTGGGCCTAAACGGAGCGTGGTTTCCAGACTCTTTTTTTTTTTTTTTTTTTTTTTCCGAAACCTACTCCGGCAAGGAAACACGAATCGGAAACTAGATGGATCCCGAAAACAAACCTAATAAACAAGGAACTCGGATTGGTGGTGGTTATATGGTGGTGGTATATGGCAGCGGTGGTGGTAGCGGTGGTAGTATATGGATATGGATCGGTGGTGGTATATGGACACGGATTGGTGGTGGTATATGGATACGGATTCGGAGTGGTGGTGGTAGATGGCAGGGGCGATGATGATGGTGCAGCGGCGGCGTGACAACTTATGACCAGAACTCGAAACTCTAAAAGACTAGACTCTAAGACCAGCAACTAGACCGACGATGCAACCGCAAATTCAACAAAGCAAAACCCTAAAAAGATTATGCAAAGGCTCAGATTGGTTCGGATATGATGAACTAACCCTAAATTTTTTTTTGTGGCTTTTTCGTGGACTATAGGTATGAAGAACAGACTCGATCTAAACTACGAAAAACTGGAAAATCTCACCGAGCAACCTGGAAATCTGATACCACTTGATAGAGGCTAAGGTGTCCCGTCTTTCGATGAGATGGTGGATTTCGCTTTGGTGGAAGTCGACTTTGACGATCCGACTACGAACGTGCGAGGACGTCGCGCCTTAGCAATCGCTAAACCAACTCCGAGAGGTTATTGACCACGCCGGAGCACGATCAACCTGACCACGAGGGTCTGTTTCCTGCGAGCAAACGAAGAACAAGCAAGAAACTAAGATTGCAATCTGGATATTGCGAATATAAGATGAAAGCTTTATTGATCAAGGTGGGGTTCTGTGACGCCTTTGTCTGGTCGTTGAACACAAACGAAGTACGCGAAGTTGCAGCTATGGCGAACTTTTAATCTAAACAAAACCCAAAGTCTAAACGGCGCCCTAAGGGCTGTATATATGGAGGAAGAGGGGGGGAATTTCGTGGCCCTTGGTGGAGGGGTCCGAAATCAACCCTATCTCTTGTTTCCCCACACATACGGACTCTAAAAATAGCCTATACTTATGTATTTCGAAATTACATGGGCCTGGCCCAATAAAAAGGTGACGCAGCACCTATAATAGCCTCTGGACGAAATTTATGAAGTGGCATCTTGTATATTTCGTCCAAGGTTTCATGCACTCTTATGGTGGCTTCAAAGTCCTGAAATCATCACTTGTAACTCCGTTCTGGTTCCCCTTGCGCATGGCATCATCTCCATGCTTGCTCTTGCTCCAATGGCCATCCTTCTCCAAGCTAGGCCCTTCATTTGTAAGTAAAACAAATGTATCCAATTTAGGCAGCATCATATTCTCATGAACATTAGAATCATTACCAAGAAACGAAAGTACCTGATAATTTAATTGGCGTGCGCGAGCTCTAGTAATTGGTCCAGTATATGTAGCAGTAGGGGCTGTGGGTGTAACAATGGTATTGATGTCCTCATCACTTGCTTGTTCTTCGTTTGCTCGCAGGAAACAGACCCTCGTGGTCAGGTTGATCGTGCTCCGGCGTGGTCAATAACCTCTCGGAGTTGGTTTAGCGATTGCTAAGGCGCGACGTCCTCGCACGTTCGTAGTCGGATCGTCAAAGTCGACTTCCACCAAAGCGATTTCCATCATCTCATCGAAAGACGGGACACCTTTGCCTCTATCAGAGTGTGCTTTTCCCTTGTTTACGTGCAGCGCCGTGATTTTGTTAGTGTTCTAGGCTCGCGTCTCTAGCACAGTCTAGCCTAGGACCAGCACAGTACCGTCGTTGAGCGTTTATTCAACTTTGCATCTCTGAATTGATTATTGCTGACCCTTTTTGCTACCATATTATAAGCCTTCCCAGCTCCACATACATCTACGTCGTGCGTTTGACTCTCCCTGGTAATCGCTCTATCCAAGCTTTGAGAGTTTTTGACTACAACGGTTGCCGATCACCGCCTGCTGCTGGGTAAGAACTGGTAAGAATTTGAGATTTGCTTGACGGATTTGTGACACCCACCACCACCTCTTGTTAGTAGTCTGTAGGATCATATTCTTGTGTGTTTCTATTGCTGCTAACCATGCCAGGATCACAAGCCGACGAGACTGACTGGGAGAACATGACGAATAAGGATTTGCATGATAAATTTCAGCAAATGATGAGTGGACAGGTGCAAGATGTGCTAAACAGATTTGAAGAGGCCATGGAGAAGATAGATGGCATGGAGAAGACGTTCGAAACAAAGCTCGATAACAAGTTTAATGAATTGCTCGCGCGTCTTCCACCACCACCACCCGCTGCACCTAACGCACCTCTCCAACGACAACAACAACAACAACGCATCCTTTTGAATCAGTATGGACGAGCGAAGCGTGTTCCTATTGAGGATGGCCAAACTTCTGGTGCTGCTGTTCATGTTGTTGATGCTTCTTTGGCCCCTGCTACTGCTGCTGCTGGTACCCAGGAGGATGATGAGTATGTGGGCGATTATGAGGATGAGGTTGATCAAAATCAGCACTACGTGCAGCCACCAGCACCACCACCACCAGGTCGACCTCAGGTATATATTCGTAATGGTAGGCCTGCACCACCACCTCAGGTACGAGATGATGTCCATATTCCTAAACTGAAATTGAATATTCCACCATTTGAGGGTAGATATGTTCCTGATATATATCTTACTAGGGAGTTAGAAACTGAACAACGTTTTACATGTTTACAATATCCCGAGGAGAGACGGGTTGCTGCTGCTGTTTGTGCTTTCACTAGTTTTGCATGTGTATGGTGGTCTGAACATTGTAGATTATATCCTATTCCCGCTACTTGGGCTGCTTTGAAAACTGCTATGCGTACTCGTTGGGTTCCACCATATTATCAACGTGAATTGCTTCAAAAATTACAGCGCTTAAGACAAGGAAAAAATTCTGTAGAAGAATATTATCCGGAATTACAAACTGGCATGATTAGATGTGGTATTGTTGAGGAGAATGAAGCTATGCTTGCACGTTTTCTGGGTGGATTAAATAGAGAGATTCAGACCATTCTAGATTATAAGGAGTATACTAATATCACTCGTTTATTCCATCTTGCTTGTAAAGCTGAACGTGAAGTGCAGGATCGACAGGCATTGGCGCGGACTAACTTTTCTGCAGGTCGACCTTCATCATGGACACCACGTGCATCATCTACTTCCACACGTTCTGCTACACCGGCGCCTCCGTCGGCTGCCACCTCCAACCGTGATACAATAAAGCAGGCACAATCACCACTATCTGCCAAGAGCACATCTTCTGGGCCTGCAAAGAGCTCTTCTTCATCCATGGCATCAACAGGGCAAACACATGATATTATTTGTCGACGTTGCAAGGGTGGAGGTCATTATGCGAGAGAATGCCCCTCTAAGCGTGTGATGATTGTTACTGAGGATGGTGGGTATGAGTCCGCTAGTGACTATGATGAGGAGACTTTGGCTCTTATTACACGTGACGAACACGGTGGAGAAGATTCTGATCATGAGACGCAATACATGGCTCCTGAAGATGCTGACAGGTATGAATGTTTAGTTGCTCAACGTGTTTTGAGTGTGCAGGTTACACAAGCTGAGCAAAATCAGAGGCATAATTTGTTCCATACAAAGGGAGTTGTGAAGGAACGTTCTGTTCGCGTAATCATAGATGGAGGGAGTTGCAACAACTTGGCTAGCATGGAGATGGTGGAGAAGCTATCTCTCACCACAAGACCACATCCACATCCTTACTACATCCAATGGTTCAACAACAGCGGCAAGGTTAAGGTAACACGTACTGTTCGTGTGCATTTTAGTATCTCTACATATGCTGATTATGTTGATTGTGATGTGGTACCTATGCAAGCATGTTCCTTATTACTTGGTAGACCATGGCAATTTGATAAAAAATCTATTCACCATGGTAGAAACAATCAGTATACTCTTGTTCATAAGGATAAAAATATTACTTTGCTTCCTATGACTCCTGATTCCATTTTGAAAGATGATCTTAATAGAGCTAATAAAGCAAAACAGGAGAAAACTAAGAGTGAAAATCAGATTGTGGCAAAAGAATTTGAGCAACAAATGTAGCCTAATAATAATAAACAATCTAGTGTTGCTTCTGAAATTAAATTGAAAAGTGCATGTTTACTTGCCACCAAATCTGATATTGATGATCTAGATTTTAGCAAATCTGTTTGCTATGCTTTTGTGTGCAAAGAGGCATTATTTTCATTCGAGGACGTGCCTTCCTCTTTGCCTCCTGCTGTCACTAACATTTTGCAGGAGTTCGCTGACGTCTTTCCACAAGACGTGCCACCGGGATTACCACCTATTCGCGGGATTGAGCATCAAATTGACTTAATTCCCGGTGCATCATTACCCAACCGTGCACCATACCGTACCAATCCAGAGGAGACGAAGGAGATTATGCGTCAAGTACAAGAACTGCTCGACAAAGGTTATATACGTGAATCCCTTAGTCCTTGTGCTGTTCCTATCATTTTAGTGCCGAAAAAGGATGGTACGTCGCGTATGTGCGTTGATTGTAGAGGCATTAATAATATTACTATTCGTTATCGTCATCCTATTCCTAGGCTAGATGATATGCTTGATGAATTGAGTGGCTCTACAATATTCTCCAAAGTTGATTTGCGTAGTGGATACCATCAAATTCGTATGAAATTGGGAGATGAATGGAAAACAGCATTTAAAACTAAGTTTGGATTATATGAGTGGTTAGTCATGCCTTTTGGGTTAACTAATGCACCTAGTACTTTCATGAGGTTAATGAACGAAGTTTTACGTGCTTTCATTGGACGATTTGTGGTAGTTTACTTTGATGACATATTGATTTATAGCAAATCTTTGGAGGAACATTTGGAACATTTACGTGCTGTTTTTATTGCTCTACGTGATGCACGTTTGTTTGGTAACCTTGGAAAGTGCACCTTTTGCACCGACCGAGTATCTTTTCTTGGCTATGTTGTTACTCCACAGGGAATTGAAGTTGATAAAGCCAAAATTGAAGCTATTGAGAGTTGGCCACAGCCCAAAACGGTCACACAAGTGAGGAGTTTCCTTGGCCTCGCTGGATTCTATAGGCGTTTTGTGAGAGATTTCAGCACCATTGCTGCACCTCTCAATGAGCTTACAAAGAAAGATGTGCCTTTTCTGTGGGGTACCGCACAGGAAAAAGCCTTCTCGGTATTGAAAGATAAGTTGACACATGCTCCTTTACTCCAACTTCCTGATTTTAATAAGACTTTTGAGCTTGAATGTGATGCTAGTGGAATTGGATTAGGAGGTGTGTTATTACAAGATGGCAAACCTGTTGCATACTTTTCTGAAAAATTGTGTGGGCCTAGTCTGAATTATTCTACTTATGATAAAGAATTATATGCTCTTGTTCGGACTTTAGAAACATGGCAACATTATTTATGGCCCAAAGAATTTGTTATACATTCTGATCATGAATCTTTGAAACATATTAAAAGTCAAGCTAAACTGAATCGTAGACATGCTAAATGGGTTGAATTCATTGAGACGTTCCCTTATGTCATTAAACACAAAAAGGGAAAAGAAAATGTTATTGCTGATGCATTGTCTCGTCGCTATACTATGCTTTCACAACTTGACTTCAAAATATTTGGTTTGGAGACCATCAAAGATCAATATGTGCATGATGCTGATTTTAAAGATGTCATGCAGAATTGTAAAGAAGGAAGAATGTGGAACAAGTTTGTCGTTAATGATGGATTTGTGTTTCGTGCTAACAAGCTATGCATTCCAGCTAGCTCCGTTCGTCTTTTGCTGTTGCAGGAGGCGCATGGGGGAGGATTAATGGGACACTTTGGCGTGAAGAAGACGGAGGACGTACTTGCTACACATTTCTTTTGGCCAAAGATGAGACGGGATGTTGAGCGTTTTGTTGCTCGCTGCACTACATGTCAAAAAGCTAAGTCACGACTCAATCCTCATGGTTTATATATGCCTTTGCCTGTACCTAGTGGTCCTTGGGAGGATATATCTATGGACTTTGTTTTAGGTTTACCTCGAACAAAGAAGGGGAGGGATAGCATATTTGTTGTCGTGGATAGATTCTCGAAAATGGCACACTTTATACCATGTCATAAAAGCGATGATGCTGTTAATGTTGCTGATTTGTTCTTTCGTGAAATTATTCGCTTGCATGGTGTGCCAAATACTATTGTTTCAGATCGTGATACTAAATTTCTTAGCCACTTTTGGAGATGTTTATGGGCTAAGTTGGGGACTAAACTGTTATTTAGTACTACTTGTCACCCCCAAACTGATGGACAAACTGAAGTAGTCAATAGAACATTGTCTACTATGCTTAGGGCTGTTTTGAAGAATAATAAGAAAATGTGGGAAGAATGCTTGCCTCATATTGAATTTGCTTATAATCGTTCATTGCATTCTACTACTAAGATGTGCCCTTTTGAAATTGTGTATGGTTTCCTACCTCGTGCACCTATTGATTTGTTGCCTCTTCCATCTTCGGAGAAGGTTAATTTTGATGCTAAAGAACGTTCTGAATTGATTTTAAAAATGCATGAGTTAACTAAGGAAAACATTGAGCGTATGAATGCTAAATATAAACTTGCTGGAGATAAGGGTAGAAAACATGTTGTGTTTGCACCTGGAGATCTTGTTTGGTTACATTTGCGTAAAGATAGATTTCCTAATTTGCGCAAATCAAAGCTAATGCCACGTGCTGATGGTCCCTTTAAGGTGTTAGAGAAAATAAATGATAATGCATATAAACTTGAGCTGCCTGCAGATTTTGGGGTTAGTCCCACTTTTAACATTGCAGATTTGAAGCCTTATTTGGGTGAGGAAAATGAGCTTCCGTCGAGGACGACTTCATTTCAAGAAGGGGAGGATGATGAGGACATCAATACCATTGTTACACCCACAGCCCCTACTGCTACATATACTGGACCAATTACTAGAGCTCGCACACGCCAATTAAATTATCAGGTACTTTCGTTTCTTGGTAATGATTCTAATGTTCATGAGAATATGATGCTGCCTAAATTGGATACATTTGTTTTGCTTACAAATGAAGGGCCTAGCTTGGAGAAGGATGGACATTGGAGCAAGAGCAAGCATGGAGATGATGCCATGCGCAAGGGGAACCAGAACGGAGTTACAAGTGATGATTTCAGGACTTTGAAGCCACCATAAGAGTGCATGAAGCCTTGGACGAAATATACAAGATGCCACTTCATAAATTTCGTCCAGAGGCTATTATAGGTGTTGCGTCACCTTTTTATTGGGCCAGGCCCATGTAATTTCGAAATACATAAGTATAGGCTATTTTTAGAGTCCGTATGTGTGGGGAAACAAGAGATAGGGTTGATTTCGGACCCCTCCACCAAGGGCCACGAAATTCCCCCCTCTCTTCCTCCATATATACAGCCCTTAGGGCACCGTTTAGACTTTGGGTTTTGTTTAGATTAAAAGTTCGCCATAGCTGCAACTTCGCGTACTTCGTTTGTGTTCAACGACCAGACAAAGGCGTCACAGAACCCCACCTTGATCAATAAAGCTTTCATCTTATATTCGCAATATCCAGATTGCAATCTTAGTTTCTTGCTTGTTCTTCGTTTGCTCGCAGGAAACAGACCCTCGTGGTCAGGTTGATCGTGCTCCGGCGTGGTCAATAACCTCTCGGAGTTGGTTTAGCGATTGCTAAGGCGCGACGTCCTCGCACGTTCGTAGTCGGATCGTCAAAGTCGACTTCCACCAAAGCGATTTCCATCATCTCATCGAAAGACGGGACACCTTTGCCTCTATCAGGCTGGAGCAAGAAGACCAGAGGTTGAAGAAGCACTACGGCCGTTGGATGGACATTGTACGGTCACTGGAGCTAGAATCGTTCATATTGACTAAGTTGACAAAGCCCTCCGTCCCCGTCAACTTAGTAGGCCCACAAGTCAGCCTCCCACCAAGATGGATCCCAGCTAGCCGGGGTAGTATTCATTTTTTTGTGCGTAATAAGGAGGCACTTTCGGTGGGTCTGAGCTGACAGCGGGGGAAATTTTTTTTTTTTGCGAAATACGGTGGCCCATTCGGTGGTCCCAGCAGTCAGGGGGAAATGTTTTTTTGCAAAATAGTGGTGGCTCGTACGGTGGGTCCCTGCTGTCAGGTGGAGGAATAACTATTTTCCGCGTAATAAGGAGGCACTTCCTTGCGGCTGCCGTGGACCCAGCTATCAGCCTCTCCACGTACAGTACTCTTCCGATGGAAGTCGGTCATTGACCATATTGACCACGCCGCGCCGAGAGCACCACGGCGGTGGACGACAGTGAGGCCTAGGAAGGGGACAACGCGGAGCCGGGGAAGACGCGACAGTGGACGCCCACGCGGAGAGGAGTACGAGCGTTCACTCATTCGGCTGCGGTGTGAGGCTGTCGTCGCCGCAAAATAACAAGGGGTGTGGGTGAGTGGAGGGATGGCCTGGCCAGTGGTGTGAGTAGTATGGGGGCAGTGAGGTCTCTGCGGTAGCACAGCCGGCCACGGGAGGTAGGAGCAGGCGGCACGACCGGCGCTGCTTTGGGCGGCTGGAGCAAGAAGACCAGAGGTTGAAGAAGCACTATGGCCGTTGGATGGACATCATACGTGCACTGGAGTATTGACTAAGTTGACAAAGCTCTCCGTCCCCGTCAACTTAGTAGGCCTAGAAGTCAGCCCAACAATATGGTGGGTCCCAGCTAGCAGGGGTATTCATTTTTTGGGAGTAATAAGGAGGCACTTCCTTGCGTGCGAAGATATAGCTGGTGGGCCCGACCTATCAGTGGCGGAACGTTTTTTTCGCGAAATACGGAGGCCCTTCCTGTGGGTCCTAGCTGTCAGGTGGAGGAATCATTATTTTGTGCGTAATAAGGAGGCATTTCCTTGCGTGCGGCCGTGGACCCAGCTGTCAGCCTCTCCACGTACAGTCCACTTCCGATGGATGTCGTTCATTGACCACGTTGACCAGGCCACGCCGAGAGCACCAGGGCGGTGGACGACGGCGAAGCCTAGGAAGGGAACGAGCCAAGGAATACTCGGCAGTTGTTTCCCACGCCGAGGAGTACGAGGGTTTACTGGTTCGTCTGCCGTCCCCGGAGAATAACAACATGTGTGGGTGAGTAGAGGGATGGCTAGGCCAGCGATGGGAGTATGGTGGGGCCGTGAAGCCAGCACGGCAGCACAGCCAGCCACGGGAAGAGGGAGCAGGCAGTCCCACCGGCGCTTGTTTGAGCGGCTGGAGCATGAAGAGCAGAGATTGAAGAAGCACGACAACCGTTGGATGGACATCCAACAGTCACTGCTTTCCTGTGTTGAATAAGTTGACAGGGCGTTGCGTGTGCGTCAACCTTTTTTTTATGAAAGCATACGCGTCAACCAGTAGTAGGCGCACAAGTCCGCCTCAAATCTGTGGAAAACAGCATACAACCCATCTGCCATTATTTCTAATAATGTACAGCCATTTGCTAATTCTTAAGAATTTTTTTGGAGCCCATCTTCTTTTTGTTAGCATTACACCCCATATTGTGGCCACGGTTAAAAAGTATACGAAATTTTGCATATTTCGGTGCGGTCAACTGTTTTTAATCCAGAAATATCGATTCACATTCAAACTATTTTGAAAAATAATTTATATAAATATAAAATCCAAATAATTGTCCAAGCATAAAAATCAATGGAATTTAAAATCTTGTAATAAAAAAATTGAAACTAATTCCCGGTTTGATGTGTTTTAAAAATGTACAGACCATTTCTGGGCAAACCGAATGAAACACTCCTCGTCTTGAAAGATTTGCAGCCCAGCAGGGCCGAAAGCAAGTAGGCCTTGTTTGGGTATTTCTTAAAAAAATAGAACTGGGCTAGCCATTTTCAGCAAGAAAAAAACACAACTGGGCTCATGATGTGGTAAACATAAATAAAACCATGGCTAGACGGGCCACAGCCCCCGCACAGGCCCGTTGTTACCCTGATCCGTCCCTAAAACTAGTATAAATAACAACTGCTTGTTCCTCAAAAAAAAAACTGCGCGACCTACTGGGTCCCTGGTGTCAACCGCTCGTAGTGTAATTCTTTCGTTTATTGACTACGTTGACAATGGCGTGAGCCCCAGATGTCCAACCATTAGGAGGAACCATATTTTTGGGCTTGTAATATAGAGGCACTTGCTTGCGTACTGCCATGATGCTGGTGGGTCCCTACTATCATCCTCTCCATGTACAGTCATCTCCTTGTTCCTCTCGGTTGTTGACGACGTTGAGAACACAAGAGGGCGGCGCATCGTGCACGACGAGCGAACCAAGGCCGCAAGGCGGAGGACGACGGCGAGGCCTCGGACGGAACGAACAGGAGCCGTGGAATATGCGCCGGTCCAGTCGCAGGCGGAGGGGAGTACGAGGGTTGACTGGTTCAGGCGCGGGTGCGTGTTGGGGCTGACGTCGCCGGAGAATAACAGGACATGTGGGGGAATAGAGGGAGGGACTGGCCGACGTTGGAGGGTACGTACGGTAGGGCGGCAGAGGCGCAGCCAGCCATGGGAGGCGGGAGCAGGCGGAGCCGAGGGGTGGTTTGGTTTGGGCGGCTGGAGGAAGAAGAAGACAAGAGATAGAAGATACACGACAGATGTTGGATGTCAATCCAACGGCTGGTAGGCAGAATCGTTTGTTGACTGGCTAGTAAGTCGACACCACCTTGGATAGGCTATTTCCTCGCGGGTCCCAAATGTCATAATCCAAATTGGTCATGGTCATGCAGCCTTTCCTATGAAAATTTAAAGCCCATTTGATGTGCTAGTGCGAAATAAGTTTGTGGGTGCTGGTGGGGGCTAATCACTTGGCTTCTGTAATGCACAGTGAGCTCAAGCAGCCGGCGAGAGTGATGTTATTTCCCTTGGTTTGGATTTGTTACAGTATTTCACTCTAAATTAAACGAATGGCAAGCCATTTGCCTTGTTTCAAAGAAAATATGACAGTCACAGCCCAGTTGAAAAGGGCAGGAACAAGTAACTCTGCTTACAAACTATACAAAAGCACGAGGGTTAATTGTTTATCAGGTTTACAAAAAAAACCAGGTTGAAAAGGGCAACGGCATCTAACTCCAGCACTATTTTCGGCAGTCACAGTCAAATGGATCGGTCAGGTCCATACAATGAACATCCTGGGTCATAAAATTTACTGGATTATGACCACAATATGTTGTAAATAGAAGCCCGGCACGTTCAGAAGCTCTTTTGCCCACCTGAAACTCATTTTTTGCTCTTCGACATACCCATCCGTCAAAACCATGCTGCTGATAAACTTAAGCCTGATGGACAATAGTAACCTTGCATTCAGCAGGAAGAATGTGATAAATCTAGTGTTTGCACGGTTGGCTACATATCGTTCTAGCGTTATTGTCTTCAATCGAATCTCATGATAAGTGAGAAAATCCCGATGCTTACGAATCCACCAATTGATTATAACATTCTTACCCCGTCCTGTTGCCTAAATAGACATGGAGATTGAAAACTTCTAAGTTCTAAAAGAAGAGTGTCGAAAGAGCAATAGCTGAATGGTTAATTCTAGTACACTATATGTGGGCTTCCAATGTGCGTGAAATTATCACCTTTATATACAACTTCTCCACACATGGAAAGCATTGTAGCAAGCCAATAATCTTGTTCAGATCAAAACTATTCATTTGGATATATAAGATCTTGACAGAATCCAGCACCATTGATAGGCCATCCATGGAGAAACCCTTCATTGAGCATAGAACATAATATTACTACAAAATGTGTACTCCAAGATGATATATAACTTATGCTCAAAAAATTAAAATATAGCTTATGGTTACAAGTGTAGATGATAATATAAAGTACCTGAACAACTGTGGAGCCAAACACCATATTGAAATGAGCACAGAGATCATGTATTACACCCAAGGTCTTCGGTTTAGGCGCAGAGAGGACGGTTATTTGCAACGGTGAATAACTAGAATCAAGGAGTGAGGAAGAAGGGGAGCTAGGGTTTTCTGTAGGAGTGAGGTGAGGAATTTGGGGGTACGAATGGAGCGAGCTGACGTGAGGTGGGTGGGAGCAAGGAGGAAGAAGAGCACCCAGGTTTTTTTGGGAGGGGGCGGTGTGCTGGGTGTGGGTAGCGCCTCTCATTCAGTAAATATATGGGCTTCTGAATTGATTTTACTATTTACTAGTGTGGATGGGATGTTTTGTGTTGGGCCTAGAGAAACAATTACTACTAGTACAGTGGAGACACTCTACAGCTACCCAGAAAAACAATTACTACTAGTACAGTGGAGACACTCTACCACTTCTGGCTCCTCCTAGGTCATTGAAACGTCTCCCTCTACTGAATGCCGTTATACTTTTCTTCACCGACATGCAGGCCATGCAGCACGTGGGCCCAAATGCCATCCACCAAATTAGAAGGCGGTATGCAGGCGGAGAGTCACCTCAGTCGTAGCACGGCAGTAACGAGCCGTCATGTCACAAAAGCCCACCTCCCTGCAGTCTAAGTTTGACAGACGAAGCAACCATCATTTCACTCTTCGCTCAATCCCCTTCTCCCTCACCGTCTTCAAGAAAGGCAACACTCGCATCTGCCACTTTTCTTCTCTCCCAACGAAGGGAAGGTAAGAGGATCCGTGATGTTGGTATATTTTCGTTAAGAGAAAATGATAGGGGCAATGGTGTCCCGTCTTTCGATGAGATGATGGATTTCGCTTTGGTGGAAGTCGACTTTGACGGTCCGACTACGAACGTGCGAGGACGTCGCGCCTTAGCAATCGCTAAACCAACTCCGAGAGGTTATTGACCACGCCGGAGCACGATCAACCTGACCACGAGGGTCTGTTTCCTGCGAGCAAACGAAGAACAAGCAAGAAACTGAGATTGCAATCTGGATATTGCGAATATAAGATGAAAGCTTTATTGATCAAGGTGGGGTTCTGTGACGCCTTTGTCTGGTCGTTGAACACAACTGAAGTACGCGAAGTTGCAGCTATGGCGAACTTTTAATCTAAACAAAACCCAAAGTCTAAACGGCGCCCTAAGGGCTGTATATATGGAGGAAGAGGGGGGGAATTTCGTGGCCCTTGGTGGAGGGGTCCGAAATCAACCCTATCTCTTGTTTCCCCACACATACGGACTCTAAAAATAGCCTATACTTATGTATTTCGAAATTACATGGGACTGGCCCAAAAATAAGGTGACGCAGCACCTATAATAGCCTCTGGACGAAATTTATGAAGTGGCATCTTGTATATTTCGTCCAAGGCTTCATGCACTCTTATGGTGGCTTCAAAGTCCTGAAATCATCACTTGTAACTCCGTTCTGGTTCCCCTTGCGCATGGCATCATCTCCATGCTTGCTCTTTCTCCAATGTCCATCCTTCTCCAAGCTAGGCCCTTCATTTGTAAGCAAAACAAATGTATCCAATTTAGGCAGCATCATATTCTCATGAACATTAGAATCATTACCAAGAAACGAAAGTACCTGATAATTTAATTGGCGTGCGCGAGCTCTAGTAATTGGTCCAGTATATGTAGCAGTAGGGGCTGTGGGTGTAACAATGGTATTGATGTCCTCATCATCCTCCCCTTCTTGAAATGAAGTCGTCCTCGACAAAAGCTCATCTTCCTCACCCAAATAAGGCTTCAAATCTGCAATGTTAAAAGTGGGACTAACCCCAAAATCTGCAGGCAGCTCAAGTTTATATGCATTATCATTTACTTTCTCCAACACCTTAAAGGGACCAGCAGCACGTGGCATTAGCTTTGATTTGCGCAAATCAGGAAATCTATCCTTACGCAAATGTAACCAAACAAGATCTCCAGGTGCAAACACAACATGTTTTCTACCCTTATCTCCAGCAAGTTTATATTTAGCATTCATACGCTCAATGTTTTCCTTAGTTAACTCATGCATTTTTAAAATCAATTCAGCACGTTCTTTAGCATCAAAATTAACCTTCTCCGAAGATGGAAGAGGCAACAAATCAATAGGTGCACGAGGTAGGAAACCATACACAACTTCAAAAGGGCACATCTTAGTAGTAGAATGCAATGAACGATTATAAGCAAATTCAATATGAGGCAAGCATTCCTCCCACATTTTCTTATTAGTCTTCAAAACAGCCCTAAGCATAGTAGACAATGTTCTATTGACTACTTCAGTTTGTCCATCAGTTTGGGGGTGACAAGTAGTACTAAAAAGCAGTTTAGTCCCCAACTTAGCCCATAAACATCTCCAAAAGTGGCTAAGAAATTTAGTATCACGATCTGAAACAATAGTATTTGGCACACCATGCAAGTGAATAATTTCACGAAAGAACAAATCAGCAACATTAACAGCATCATCGCTTTTATGACATGGTATAAAGTGTGCCATTTTCGAGAATCTATCCACCACAACAAATATGCTATCCCTCCCCTTCTTTGTTCGAGGTAAACCTAAAACAAAGTCCATAGATATATCCTCCCAAGGACCACTAGGTACAGGCAAAGGCATATATAAACCATGAGGATTGAGTCGTGACTTAGCTTTTTGACATGTAGTGCAGCGAGCAATAAAACGCTCAACATCCCGTCTCATCTTTGGCCAAAAGAAATGCGTAGCAAGTACGTCCTCCGTCTTCTTCACGCCAAAGTGTCCCATTAATCCTCCTCCATGCGCCTCCTGCAACAACAAAAGACGAACGGAGCTAGCTGGAATGCATAGCTTGTTAGCACGAAACACAAATCCATCGTTAACGACAAACTTGTTCCACATTCTTCCTTCTTTACAATTCTGCATTACATCTTTAAAATCAGCATCATGCACATATTGATCTTTGATGGTCTCCAAACCAAATATTTTGAAGTCAAGTTGTGAAAGCATAGTATAGCGACGAGACAATGCATCAGCAATAACATTTTCTTTTCCCTTGTGTTTAATGACATAAGGGAAAGTCTCAATAAATTCAACCCATTTAGCATGTCTACGATTCAGTTTAGCTTGACTTTTAATATGTTTCAAAGATTCATGATCAGAATGTATAACAAATTCTTTGGGCCATAAATAATGTTGCCATGTTTCTAAAGTCCGAACAAGAGCATATAATTCTTTATCATAAGTAGAATAATTCAGACTAGGCCCACTCAATTTTTCAGAAAAGTATGCAACAGGTTTGCCATCTTGTAATAACACACCTCCTAATCCAATTCCACTAGCATCACATTCAAGCTCAAAAGTCTTATTAAAATCAGGAAGTTGGAGTAAAGGAGCATGTGTCAACTTATCTTTCAATACCGTGAAGGCTTCTTCCTGTGCGGTACCCCAAATAAAAGGCACATCTTTCTTTGTAAGCTCATTGAGAGGTGCAGCAATGGTGCTGAAATCTCTCACAAAACGCCTATAGAATCCAGCGAGGCCAAGAAAACTCCTCACTTGTGTGACCGTTTTGGGCTGCGGCCAACTCTCAATAGCTTCAATCTTGTCTTTATCAACTTCAATTCCCTGTGGAGTAACAACATAGCCAAGAAAAGATACTCGGTCGGTGCAAAAGGTGCACTTCCCAAGGTTACCAAACAAACGTGCATCACGTAGAGCAATAAAAACAGCACGTAAATGTTCCAAATGTTCTTCCAAAGATTTGCTATAAATCAGAATATCATCAAAATAGACTACCACAAATCGTCCAATGAAAGCACGTAAAACTTCGTTCATTAATCTCATGAAAGTACTAGGTGCATTAGTTAACCCAAACGGCATGACTAACCACTCATATAAACCAAACTTAGTTTTAAATGCTGTTTTCCATTCATCACCCAATTTCATACGAATTTGATGGTATCCACTACGCAAATCAACTTTGGAGAATATTGTAGAGCCACTCAATTCATCAAGCATATCATCTAGCCTAGGAATAGGATGACGATAACGAATAGTAATATTATTAATGCCTCTACAATCAACACACATACGTGACATACCATCCTTTTTAGGCACTAGTATAATAGGAACAGCACAAGGACTAAGAGATTCGCGTATATAACCTTTGTCGAGTAGCTCCTGTACTTGACGCATAATCTCCTTCGTCTCCTCCGGATTGGTACGGTATGGTGCACGGTTGGGTAGCGATGCACCGGGAATTAAGTCAATTTGATGCTCAATCCCTCGAATGGGTGGTAATCCCGGTGGCACGTCTTGTGGAAAGACGTCAGCGAACTCCTGCATAATGTTAGTGACAGCAGGGGGCAAAGAGAAGGAACATCCTCGAATGAAAATAATGCCTCTTTGCACACAAAAGCATAGCAAACAGATTTGCTGAAATCTAGCTCATCAATATCAGATTTGGTGGCAAATAAACATGCACTTTTCAATTTAATTTCAGAAACAACACTAGATGGTTTATTGTTAGGCTTCATTTGTTGCTCAAATTCTTTTGCCACAATCTGATTTTCACTCTTATTCTTCTCCTGTTTTGCTTTATTAGCTCTATTAATATCATCTTTCAAAATAGAATCAGGAGTCATAGGAAGCAAAGTAATATTTTTATCCTTATGAACAAGAGTATAATGATTGTTTCTACCATGGTGTACAGCATTTTTATCAAATTGCCATGGTCTACCAAGTAATAAGGAACATGCTTGCATAGGTACCACATCACAATCAACATAATCAGCATATGTAGAGATACTAAAATGCACACGAACAGTACGTGTTACCTTAACCTTGCCGCTGTTGTTGAACCATTGGATGTAGTAAGGATGTGGATGTGGTCTTGTGGTGAGAGAAAGCTTCTCCACCATCTCCATGCTAGCCAAGTTGTTGCAGCTCCCTCCGTCTATGATGACGCGAACAGAACGTTCCTTCACTACACCCTTTGTATGGAACAAATTATGCCTCTGATTTTGCTCAGCTTGTGTAACCTGCACACTCAAAACACGTTGAGCAACTAAACATTCATACCTGTCAGCATCTTCAGGAGCCATGTATTGCGTCTCATGATCAGAATCGTCTCCACCGTGTTCGTCACGTGTAATAAGAGCCAAAGTCTCCTCATCATAGTCACTAGCGGACTCATACCCACCATCCTCAGTAACAATCATCACACGCTTAGATGGGCATTCTCTCGCATAATGACCTCCACCCTTGCAACGTCGACAAATAATATCATGTGTTTGCCCTGTTGATGCCATGGATGAAGAAGAGCTCTTTGCAGGCCCAGAAGGTGTGCTCTTGGCAGATAGTGGTGATTGTGCCTGCTTTATTGTATCACGGTTGGAGGTGGCAGCCGATGGAGGCACCGGTGTAGCAGAACGTGTGGAAGTAGATGATGCACGTGGTGTCCATGATGAAGGTCGACCTGCAGAAAAGTTAGTCCGCGCCAATGCCTGTCGATCCTGCACTTCACGTTCAGCTTTACAAGCAAGATGGAATAAACGAGTGATATTAGTATACTCCTTATAGTCTAGAATGGTCTGAATATCTCTATTTAATCCACCCAGAAAACGTGCAAGCATAGCTTCATTCTCCTCAACAATACCACATCTAATCATGCCCGTTTGTAATTCCTGATAATATTCTTCTACAGAATTTTTTCCTTGTCTTAAGCGCTGTAATTTTTGAAGCAATTCACGTTGATAATATGGTGGAACCCAACGAGTACGCATAGCAGTTTTCAAAGCAGCCCAAGTAGCGGGAATAGGATATAATCTACAATGTTCAGACCACCATACACATGCAAAACTAGTGAAAGCACAAACAGCAGCAGCAACCCGTCTCTCCTCGGGATATTGTAAACATGTAAAACGTTGTTCAGTTTCTAACTCCCAAGTAAGATATATATCAGGAACATATCTACCCTCAAAAGGTGGAATATTCAATTTCAGTTTAGGAATATGGACATCATCTCGTACCTGAGGTGGTGGTGCAGGCCTACCATTACGAATATATACCTGAGGTCGACCTGGTGGTGGTGGTGCTGGTGGCTGCACGTAGTGCTGATTTTGATCAACCTCATCCTCATAATCGCCCGCATACTCATCATCCTCCTGGGTACTAGCAGCAGCAGTAGCAGGGGCCAAAGAAGCATCAACAACATGAACAGCAGCACCAGAAGTTTGGCCATCCTCAATAGGAACACGCTTCGCTCGTCCATACTGATTCGAAAGGATGCGTTGTTGTTGTTGTTGTTGTTGGAGAGGTGCGTGAGGTGCAGCGGGTCGTGGTGGTGGAAGACGCGCGAGCAATTCATTAAACTTGTTATCGAGCTTTGTTTCGAACGTCTTCTCCATGCCATCTATCTTCTCCATGGCCTCTTCAAATCTGTTTAGCACATCTTGCACCTGTCCACTCATCATTTGCTGAAACTTATCATGAAGCTCCTTGTTCGATAAATTCTCCCAGTCAGTCTCGTCGGCTTGTGATCCTGGCATGGTTAGCAGCAATAGAAACACACAAGAATATGATCCTACAGACTACTAACAAGAGGTGGTGGTGGGTGTCACAAATCCGTCAAGCAAATCTCAAATTCTTACCAGTTCTTACCCAGCAGCAGGCGGTGATCGGCAACCGTTGTAGTCAAAAACTCTCAAAGCTTGGATAGAGCGATTACCAGGGAGAGTCAAACGCACAACGTAGATGTATGTGGAGCTGGGAAGGCTTATAATATAGTAGCAAAAAGGGTCAGCAATAATCAATTCAGAGATGCAAAGTTGAATAAACGCTCAACGACGGTACTGTGCTGGTCCTAGGCTAGACCGTGCTAGAGACGCGAGCCTAGAACACTAACAAAATCACAGCGCTGCACGTAAACAAGGGAAAAGCACACTCTGGATTTTTTTTTCGCTCTTTTTTTTTGCGCTCTTTTTTTTTGCGCTGCTCTTTTTTTTTTGCGAAAAATCACTATAATGGCGAGTGTCTCAAAACTCTTCCTAGGTCAAACTGACAGGATGGGCACGAAATTTTTTCGACCAATTTTTTTTTTTCGTTTTTTCGACTGCCCGGACCCAAAAACTGGAAACGGGTCAAAAAAAACTTGCTATAATGGCACCTGTCTCAAAACACTCAGAAACACCTAAAAATAGGATAGCCAGAAATTTTTTCGAAAAATGCGTTTTCGAAAAATTTTGGGCCTAAACGGAGCGTGGTTTCCGGACTCCGGCTAGGAAACACGAATAGAATTTTTTTTTTCCGAAACCTACTCCGGCAAGGAAACACGAATCGGAAACTAGATGGATCCCGAAAACAAACCTAATAAGCAAGGAACTCGGATTGGTGGTGGATATATGGTGGTGGTATATGGCAGCGGTGGTGGTAGCGGTGGTAGTATATGGATATGGATCGGTGGTGGTATATGGACACAGATTGGTGGTGGTATATGGATACGGATTCGGAGCGGTGGTGGTAGATGGCAGGGGCGATGATGATGGTGCGGCGGCGGCGTGACAACTTATGACCAGAACTCGAAACTCTAAAAGACTAGACTCTAAGACCAGCAACTAGACCGACGATGCAACCGCAAATTCAACAAAGCAAAACCCTAAAAAGATTATGCAAAGGCTCAGATTGGTTCGGATATGATGAACTAACCCTAATTTTTTTTGTGGCTTTTTCGTGGACTATAGGTATGAAGAACAGACTCGATCTAAACTACGAAAAACCGGAAAATCTCACCGAGCAACCTGGAAATCTGATACCACTTGATAGGGGCAATGGTGTCCCGTCTTTCGATGAGATGATGGATTTCGCTTTGGTGGAAGTCGACTTTGACGATCCGACTACGAACGTGCGAGGACGTCGCGCCTTAGCAATCGCTAAACCAACTCCGAGAGGTTATTGACCACGCCGGAGCACGATCAACCTGACCACGAGGGTCTGTTTCCTGCGAGCAAACGAAGAACAAGCAAGAAACTGAGATTGCAATCTGGATATTGCGAATATAAGATGAAAGCTTTATTGATCAAGGTGGGGTTCTGTGACGCCTTTGTCTGGTCGTTGAACACAAACGAAGTACGCGAAGTTGCAGCTATGGCGAACTTTTAATCTAAACAAAACCCAAAGTCTAAACGGCGCCCTAAGGGCTGTATATATGGAGGAAGAGGGGGGGGGGATTTCGTGGCCCTTGGTGGAGGGGTCCGAAATCAACCCTATCTCTTGTTTCCCCACACATACGGACTCTAAAAATAGCCTATACTTATGTATTTCGAAATTACATGGGCCTGGCCCAATAATAAGGTGACGCAGCACCTATAATAGCCTCTGGACGAAATTTATGAAGTGGCATCTTGTATATTTCGTCCAAGGCTTCATGCACTCTTATGGTGGCTTCAAAGTCCTGAAATCATCACTTGTAACTCCGTTCTGGTTCCCCTTGCGCATGGCATCATCTCCATGCTTGCTCTTGCTCCAATGTCCATCCTTCTCCAAGCTAGGCCCTTCATTTGTAAGCAAAACAAATGTATCCAATTTAGGCAGCATCATATTCTCATGAACATTAGAATCATTACCAAGAAACGAAAGTACCTGATAATTTAATTGGCGTGCGCGAGCTCTAGTAATTGGTCCAGTATATGTAGCAGTAGGGACTGTGGGTGTAACAATGGTATTGATGTCCTCATCAGAAAAAAAAGAAATTTTGCAAAGCAGTAACTGATCCTCACTCTCTTTTTTGTTTCATTGTCATTGCGATTTGTGTTTTCCTTTCAGTGGTCTCCTAGTATTCGTCTGTTTCATGATGGACCAAGGAGAACGAGGCAAAGATCTGCCGATGTTGGAGTAGACGCGAGAGGCTGATCCCCACGAGACAGAGAGCTCCAAGAAGATGGAGGCAGCCACCGAGCCGACCCCAGATACGCTCACGGCCACTACTGAGATGGTCAACGCCCCGTTTGAGATTACCGCCCCCGTGGCACTGCAGGAGCAGTTTTCCCCCTTCGAGGATGTGTCCCCCCCCCCCCCCCCCCCGCTGAGCTGCCCAAGGTGATTTTCTTCTTTGTCGATCTCGATTGTGGTTTTTCATCTAAGTATGTGGTGATTAATAATGCAAAATTTTATTAGCTTTGATGCCATGCTATACATAGTGGTTTAAATAACTTGTGTTTCTTATACTGAAAAGTAATTCAGAATTTGTTTCTGTTTCAATTAGATCCCTGGTGCAGACAAGGATTGTGTGGTTGTACATGTCACTGGGAAAACAGAGTTCTTAGGCTGTTGGATCCTGGAAGCCATTTGCGATTATACCAATGAAGAGTTGTATTCCAGCCTCACTGTTTTCAGCCGTGTTGTCCAGGGTGTACTGAAGCACAAGAAGTTCAAAGCTACTCCTTCGTTTGTGAGGCATATTGTTCTTGTCAAGCTTACGCAGGAAGATGAAGTGGCATGCCTCCACAAACAAGTTTATCAGTGGCAAGGCCACAAGGTTGTCTTCATGAAGGTTCACAGGATTGAGCTGCTGCGGGACGTCCTCGATGATGTTCATGGCAAGGTCCGTCTTATGTCTAGCCCAAATTATATCGAGGCATGAAATAGTTGCCCCAGCTAGTGTTTAATAGTAGTTTGGATTGTGTCTAATTATCCGAACCTTGCATGCTATCGACCCCTCTGGGGATAGTACTCTGTTTGAATCCGTCTATGGAACTGGTGCTACTTTTGTGTGCCCGTGAATCATGTGAGAACCATCGTAATTGTTGCCGAAACAGATGCATCCTCACTAGCTTTTTCATGAATATGGCATGGTTATCATACGAGCAGTGTGTGTTTTGATGACATAGAGCACTCGTACAAGAACTGTGCACCGACATATACATAAGTACTTGTAAACACTGTTGGTGCTACCCCACTTGTAAGCAGTTGTGCAAAACATGGCACATTGGCTCAGCTCGCTTCAACACTAGGCTATCGACCAGCTAACAATCAACAATTTGCTGTCTGACATATAAGCAACTATGTATCTTGTTACAGTGGTTCATGCAGTTAACTGAGGCCACAATGTAATAAATTCCAAACGATCACACGCTAGTCCAGCGCTCATGTGGAACACTACATTAAACTTGTCTTCATAAAAAACTTGAAAAGCATAAGTTAAGCAATTTTATACATCTCAATGATTCATAGAACATAACAAACATATACTAAATCACAGCAAAAGATAAAGTTGTGAGAAGGTTTACAAATCAGGAAAAAAAAGCAAGGCTTCTCTGAGCAAAGGGCCTCCCGGCAGGCTTAAATTTCCTGGTGTTCACTCTGGTTTTTTCTTGTTGCCACCATCTAGGGTTAGGTTCTCTCATTCCAGAATAACCAATTATAATTGTGGTCTCAGCTAGAATGCTGAACTGAACCATGCAGTGTACTAACCAGGTGAAATTCTTGTGCATTCCACTAAATTTAAGCACCACTATTTGCAGAAATAAGCAGACCACAATGCCTCTTGTCCGCGCACCTGTCCAAAAAACCGCCGTGCAGCCATGCCAGCTAGTCCCCGGTCCATGGATGAACTGGTAGAAAGTGCATTCCGGACTAGGATGTAGTTGTTTTCTCTCATCCCTGCACTGCAATGAGGAAGTAAAACGTACGAATCAACTTCTTTCAGATTGCGTTGGTCATTCTGCCTTAGTTACTACCAATGTAGGGATACCATGAAGACGGGAGGTTTGACGACGACAACGAGGGATAGCCATCTCATTTTGCGCAGTTGTACTAAAACTGAGGTGTGTTGTTGTAGGGTCAAACTCTAGGAAGTATCTTTTCACTCTTGGAGGGGGGAAAAGGAGGAAAAACTCAAGAACACCAAGAACAAAATCTCTCAAACAAACCAAGTATCACATCCACTAGAGTGGCACACATAAGATCCACATGATTACAAGATCAATACAAGGAGAGTAGCACTTGGTAAATTCTTCCCACTATGTGAGGTCTTGATGATCTTCTCCAAGAGGAGGCCTTGATAATCCTATGGACTCTTCCCAAGGTGGGGGCTTGAGCTCCTAAGAGGACGCGATACAAGGAGCAAAGGCTCACAATGTTTAGTCTAATATTTTCTAACCCACAAATGACCTAGGAGTTCCACTTATATAGTCTAGGGACGAAATATTAGGGAGAGGGGATACAAAGGACTAAAAAGTCCCTAAAAACGCGTAGCCACGGGAAAGGGTCCGGGCACCCGGGGTTGAACCGGCCGGGCACCCGGACCGGTCAGGGGCTGCGCCCAGGCGGGGCCGGGCACCCGGACCGGTCAGGGGCTGCGCCCAGGCGGGGCCGGGCACCCGGAGGGGAAGGGGCCGGGCACCCGGCCAGTACAGGAGCATGCGGGCGAGGGGCCGGGCACCCGGGGCGCCAAGCCCGGGCATCCGGGGTGGCTCCCAGCGGGCGGTTGGGCGAGGGCCGGGCACCCGGGGCCGGTTGGCCGGGCACCCGGGGCTGGCTGGGCTGAGCCCAGGCGAGGGTCCGGGCACCCGAGGCCTTGGGGCCGGGAACCCGGGGGCGGCTGGGGCATGGCCCAGGTAGAGGCCGGGCACCCGGGGCTGTCGTGGCCGGGCACCCGGGATGTCCAGGGGGTTTTGCCCCTTCTTCTCCTCTTCCTTCTTCTCGTTCTCTCCTTCCTTCTCTTCTTTCCCTTGCTTTGTTGTCACTTGTGTCTCCGTCTTCTCCTTCTCATTATCTTCTTCTTGGTACCTAAGCATGCACGATATTTCCGATGACGGTAGAATCCAACTCTCTTGTGAAACCGAGCGAAACTCGAAGAGGAGAGAATCAACCTCGTTCTCAATGGCGCGTGCATGTGCTCGTGTCATTGGTCCACTTGGAGCTTGCGTTGGTGATGGAGTGTCGGTGCGAGTAGTCGAGGGATGCTCCGCATCATCTTCTCCCCCCCCCCTTGGGAGAGATCCGTCCACGGATCGTGCTCTTCATCACCATGGTACTTGGCCAAGTCTTTGACGTTGAAGATGTCGCTAACGTTGTACTTGTCGCGTGGGATGTCGACCTTGTAGGCGTTGTCGTTGTAGCGTGCGATCACCTTGAATGGGCCGTCGGCTCATGGTAATAGCTTGGACTTGCGTTCGTTGGGGAAGCGGTCTTTGCGGAGATTTATCCATACTTGATCACCCGGTTGGAACACCATCGGAGATTTGTTGAGGTTGAGCTTGGCGGAGAGGCGTTGCACTTGGCGCTCGATCGTGGAACGTGTTTCTTCATGCATCTTCTTGAGGTAGGCGGCTCTTGTACTTGCGTCCATGTTGGCTCGTTCTTGAAGCAGTAGAGGAAGGATGTCCAATGGAGACAAAGGGTTGAAACCGTAGACGACCTGGAAGGGGGACTTGCCGGTTGTAGAGTGTCTTCCACGATTGTAGGCGTACTTGGCGATTGGTAGGCACTCCTCCCACTCCTTGATGTTCTTCTTGATCAACACACGTAGGAGAGTCGCAAGCGTCCGGTTGGTGACTTCCGTTTGGCCATCGGTTTGAGGATGGTATGCCGTGGATAATAGTAGCTTGATCCCAAGCTTGGCGCATAGTGTCTTCCAAAAGTAGCTTAAGAACTTGATGTCTCGATCCGACACAATTGTCTTTGGCATGCCATGCAACCTCAAGATTTCCCTACAAAAGAGATTGGCAACATGTGAAGCATCGTCTATCTTATTGCATGGGATAAAATGAGCCATTTTAGAGAAACGGTCCACAACAACAAAAACCGAATCCTTGCCATTTTGAGTTCTAGGTAATCCAAGCACAAAATCCATGCTAATGTCTTCCCAAGGGTGATGTGGGATAGGTAAAGGCATATGTAAACCATGGGATTGAGAGTGTGACTTAGCTTTGCAACATGTAGAGCACCGATTGGTGAAGCGGGCAACATCGCGAAACATCTTGGGCCAATAATATTTCTTGGAGAGCGTGGCGAAAGTCTTGTCGCGTCCAAAGTGTCCCATGAGTCCACCTCCATGAGCACCTTGCAAAAGGAGCAAACGAAAAGAGGACTTGGGAATGCATAGTTTGTTAGCTCTCATAAGATAACCATCTTTGATATAATATCGTTCCCAAAAAGTATGCGTCACACAGTTAGCGTAAGGAGTAGCAAAAGTCGCATCACCCTCATACAAATCTTTGATATGATCAAATCCTATAACATTCAATTCAAGTTGAGTAAGTAACATGCATTTGCGCGAAAGGGCATCCGCCACCATGTTTTCTTTGCCCTTAATGAACTTTATCACATAGGGAAAAGATTCAATGAATTCACTCCATTTAGCATGCCATTTATTCAAGTTGGTTTGACCTTTGAGGTATTTAAGTGTTTCATGATCGGTATGTATTAAAAACTCATGCGGTTTAAGGTAATGCTCCCACACATGTAACACATGCACTAATGCAAACAATTCTTTGTCATATATGGGATAATTAAGTTGAGCACCGGAAAGTTTTTCACTAAAATAAGCAATAGCTCGTTTTTCTTGCATCAAAACTGCACCAATTCCGGTACCGCTTGCATCGCAATGAACCTCAAAAGTTTTGTCAAAGTTGGGTAAAGCAAGAATCGGAGCATGTGTAAGCAAAGATTTGAGCTCATCAAAAGCGGTTGATTGCAAAGGTCCCCAAACAAAAGGAGCATTCTTCTTGCTCAAAGCGTGCAAAGGAGCGGCGATAGTGCTAAAATCTTTCACAAAGCGCCAATAAAAACCCGCAAGACCAAGAAAACTTCGCACTTGTTGCAAATTGGTGGGTTGGGGCCAATTTTTAATTGCTTCAATTTTAGTTTCATCAACATGGACACCCTTGGAAGATACAACAAAACCCAAGAAAACCACTTTGTCAACACCAAATGTGCACTTTTTCATGTTGGTATGAAGACTTTCCTTGCGAAATGTTTGCAAAACAGCCCTAACATGATTAAGATGCTCTTTCATGGTTTTGCTAAACACAAGAATATCATCGAAGTAAACCACAACCAAGACTCCAATATAAGGGCGAAGTACATGATGCATGAGACGCACGAAAGTACCAGGAGCTTCCGATAAACCCATTGGCATGACTAACCATTCATATAAGCCAAATTTGGTTTTGAAAGCGGTTTTCCATTCATCACCCTCTTGTATGCAGATTTGATAATAGCCACTTTTAAGATCAATTTTTGAGAAAAAGTTGGCTCCAGTAAGTTCATCAAGCATATCATCTAAGTGAGGAATGGGATGCCTATAGAGAACGGTGATAGCATTTATGGGTCTACAATCGGAACACAAGCGAAAGCTACCATCTTGCTTGGGCACAAGTATAACGGGAACGGCACAAGGGCTTAAGCTTTCACATACATGACCGTTGTCGATGAGTTGTTGTACTTGCCGTTGAATCTCCTTTGTCTCCTCAGGGTTGACGCGGTAGGGAGCCTTGTTTGGAAGAGGAGCTCCGGGGATCAGGTCGATTCGATGTTCAATGCCTCGAAGAGGAGGGAGACCCGGAGGTAGCTCATTGGGGAAAACATCTTGAAATTCCGGCAAAAGAGATTGAAACATTGGGACCACATCACACTCAAAAGTGTCCTCATATGCACCATTTTTGAAGGAGACTTGGACCGTATGCTCAACTCGGATAGTGCCGGAGTTACTTAGCCATTGAACCTTGTAAGGGTGCGGTTGCTTCCTCTTGACCAATTGAAGCTTGTAGCATAGTTCTTAACTCGCCAAATTATGGCAACTACCTCCATCGATGATGACCTTGACGGACCTTTCGTTGATGCCGGCCTTGGTGTGGAAGATGTGGCACCGTTGGTCTTCTTCTTGGTGGTGTTGGAGCGTCAAGACCTTGGAGACCATGAGAGAGGGACCTGAATCATTGTCACAAAAGACTTGGTCATCTTCATCTTCATTCACGCGCCGGTACATGGCCACATGCTCAATGGCTTCCATTTCTTCTTCACTCATTGAGTCATATGTGCCGTCATCGTTGAAGATCATCGTTCGCTTGTTGGTGCATTGGAAGGACCTGTGGCCTCGGCCGCCACATGTGAAGCACTTGATTGAACTTGTCTTGACGGGATCATCGGGAGGCACCGAAGATGAAGGAGTCTTGTGTTTGTAGGTGCTTGCCGGAGGACGAGTCGAGGAAGGTGCCACTTGCTTGGAACTTGACTTGTCGTCGGTACTTGGTGATGCTCGAGTTGATGTAGGAGGTGCCGAAGTCGCGGGAGCTTGAGAGTAGGAGCCCTAGGTCTTGGACGAGTACTTGGCGTATTTGAAGTCCTCTTGCACTTGTCGCTCGGCCTTGGTCGCTTGGTGAACTAGCTCAAGAAGGTTGGAGTATGGTTGGAAGTCGGTGATCCGCCTGATTGGGTGGTTGAGGCCGTTCAAGAAGCGTGCCATTGTTTGCTCGTCATCTTCCTTGACATTGGCTCGTATCATGTCAATCTCCATTTCTTGGTAGTATTCCTCCACCGTCTTGGTGCCTTGCTTGAGGAGTTGCAACTTCTTGAAAAGATCTCGAGTGTAGTGAGTAGGCACAAAGCGGGCTCTCATGACTTCCTTCATAGCTTCCCAAGTTGCGATTGGTGGTTCGCCTCTTGTATGTCGTTGCTCGATCACTTGTTCCCACCAAATGAGGACGTAGTCTTGGAACTCGAGGGAGGCCATTGCTATCTTCTTTTCTTCATCGTAGTTGTGGAGGCAAAAAATCTTATCCACCTTCAATGCCCAAGAGAGGTATTCTTCGGGATCATTGCTTCCGGAGAACTTTGGCATGGTGAACTTGAGCTTGTTGTAACGGAGTTCTTCATCTTGATAGCGGTTGTGATATCGCTCTTGCCTTGGAAAGTCCTCAAATGCTCGTTCCTCCTGATGTCGCTCTTTGCGTGGAGGAGGGTCTTGAAGAACTTGTTCCACTTGGTGTCGCTCTTGTCTTGGAGGAGGTCGAGGAATGTGCGCTTGGTTGCGCCTTTCTTGTTATTCTTCGCGTCGGGCGGCTTCTTCTTGTATCTCGCGTCGAAGAGCTTCCTCTTGTCCTCGCACTTGGCGGTTGCGGACTTCAATGGCTCTAGTGGCCTCATGTAGAGCTTGTTGTGCTTCAAGTGCTTGAGCTTCATGGTCGAGGGCTTGTGCTTCATGTTGCTCTTGTGCTTGTCGAAGTGCATCACCGTCTTGAGGGGCTTGAAGTGGTACTTGTGTGGGTATTTGCTCTTGCTCCATTGCTCCATGAGGGACTTGGTGTCGCATCCGTTCGCGTGCTCGAACTCAGTCTTGTAATCCATTGCCATGGAATGGATTTTCTTGAGCTTGGTGAGCTTGACGATGATCACGTCGAGGAGGGCGAGCTCATGGTGGACTTGCATCATAAGAGGAGTAGTCCGAATATTGCCGACTTGTACGGTGACTTGAGTGGCGCCGTCTTGAAGAAGCCGATGAGGAAGACGGGCGTCGAACGATCATGTTGTGGATCTCTTCCATTTGTGTGTTGAATTTGTCGTCGATGTTTTGACGAAGGTCGGAGGCGAGTTGTTCGAAGCGTTGACCCAATGCGACGTTCTCTTGATGAAGCGCTCGTTGCGTGATGAAGAAGTGGTTCTTGGAGACATATCCGGAATCATCACCTTGCTCCTCGAAAAGTGGGTTCGACGACGCGCTTGGCCTATCCATCATAACCAAGTGGAGTGAGTAGGAAAGTGAGAGAACAATACCAAAGTTACCTTCTCCGAGGATTGAAGATGTAACAAGTGTCACTCAATGTAATGCCACAATAGGAGAATTGGAACCGGGTTTGTTTCTCACACCTACAAGTAAGAGGCTTATGGAGGAGCTCGGTTAGGATGGTGGCAAAAATTTCAAGCAAATGTTAGTCAAGATATCGATAAGGTTGAGAAGGCTCACAAAATTGCAAGCAAATAGATCAAACCCAACGGTATCACTAGGTACACACGCACGGAATATAGATGGGATCCGCACAACCAAGGGGTGAGCTCAAAATGTGCAACCACGAAAAATGCTCTTGTTGTGCGAATGCTCGAGAGACACTAGCTTGATTGCTCAAATGGGAATGATAAGCTTGTGCACCTACCTATGAGAGAACCGTGCCGTCTTCAATCCCAATTATGGTATGTATGCGATGACCAAGATGATATAGGTATGAAAAAGGCTCACTCTATTGCTTACAAGGTCTTTGTTGCTCCTCTTTTGCTTAAAAGCTTGTCTTCTCTTTTTTTCTATGCTTGATGCTCGAGCCGAGTAAGATATGAGACAAGTATGTATGATATGCACGGGAGAGACTTATGGCACTAAGATGATACGATCACGACGGTGCACAATAGCGTGGCCTGGAAATTCTCAACTTGCTAGTCTCAATGGGTAAGCGATGCAAAGTGGCTCGGGCTATCAATGCAAAAGCAAGGTAAGGAGTAAGTGTCGTTGAGGTTACCGTCCTTTCTTACGGTTAGCGATGAAGATGACTCCGAGTCGATGATGGTGCGGAAGATGTCACACGCTCCTAAGTAGCCGAAATACCTTAGGAAACGCAAATGGCAACACAAAACCGGTCAAATGCGGAAGGTGGGTGTATTTCTGATGATTTTTGGATGGGGTTAATGGTGGTGGTAGTGGGATGAGTGGATGGGGGATGTCAAGGGCTTCTAAACGAGCTAAAGAACACGAAAAACGGGCTTGGGAGGTGGAAGTTATGGCCAAAATGGTGTTGGTAGTGGGCTGATTTCGGGGGGTGCGGGCACCCGGTGGTGTGAGGTGCGGGTGCCCGGGGGTAGCTGGGCGCGGTGCGGGTGCCCAGTTGTTCGAGGTGCGGGCACCCGATGGTGGCCGATTTGGGTGGAAATTTTGGGGGAAAGGCCAAATCCGGTGGATTTCATGGTGGGAAGGGTGGGGATTGTTGGGGAGGGGCTAGATCCACTTGCCAAACATCAAATCCATGGACCAAAACAACCAAATCTCACAAGATCCAACAAATTGCAAGAAAAATTTTTGGGGCTATTTTTGTGGGGATTTTCGGATTTGGACGAAAAACAACAAAATCAAGCTAGCAAATGGGGGATGGGACTCCAAGATGTGAATAAACCTTGCTCATGATACCAAGATGTTGTAGGGTCAAACCCTAGGAAGGATCTTTTCACTCTTGGAGGGGGGAAAAGGAGGAAAAACTCAAGAACACCAAGAACAAAATCTCTCAAACAAACCAAGTATCACATCTACTAGAGTGGCACACATAAGATCCACATGATTACAAGATCAATACAAGGAGAGTAGCACTTGGTAAATTCTTCCCACTATGTGAGGTCTTGATGATCTTCTCCGAGAGGACGCCTTGATAATCCTATGGATTCTTCCCAAGGTGGGGGCTTGAGCTCCTAAGAGGAAGGGATACAAGGAGCAAAGGCTCACAATGTTTAGTCTAATCTTTTCTATCCGACAAATGACCTAGGAGTTCCACTTATGTAGTCTAGGGACGAAATATTAGGGAGAGGGGATACAAAGGACTAAAAAGTCCCTAAAAACGCGTAGCCACGGGAAAGGGTCCGGGCACCTGGGGTGGAACTGGCCGGGCACCCGGACCGGTCAGGGGTTGCGCCCAGGCGGGGCCGGGCACTCGGAGGGGAAGGGGCCGGGCACCCGGCCAGTACAGGAGCATGCGGGCGAGGGGCCGGGCACCCGGGGCGCCAAGCCCGGGCACCCGGGGTGGCTCCCAGCGGGCGGCTGGGCATGGGCCGGGCACCAGGGGCCGGTTGGCTGGGCCCCCGGGGCCGGCTGGGCTGAGCGCAGGCGAGGGGTCGAGCACCCGGGGCCGGGGCCGGCTGGGGCATGGCCCAGGTAGAGGCCGGGCACCCGGGCCTGCCGTGGCCAGGCACCCGGGATGTCCAGGGGGTTTTGCCCCTTCTCCTCCTTCTTCCTTCTTCTCGTTCTCTCCTTCCTTCTCTTCTTTCCCTTGCTTCGTGGTCACTTGACTCTCCGTCTTCTCCTTCTCATTATCATCTTCTTGGTACCTAAGCATGCACAATGTTTCCGATGACGGTAGAATCCAACTCTCTTGTGAAACTGAGCGAAACTCGAAGAGGAGAGAATCAACCTCGTTCTCGATGGCGCGTGCACGTGCTCGTGTCATTGGTTCACTTGGAGCTTGCGTTGGTAATGGAGTGTTGGTGCGAGTAGTCGAGGGATGATCCACATCATGTGTGCTTTTGATTGCGCGGATAGAAACGATATGGAGACAGACATCCCGAAACGATATGGAGACAGACATCCCTGTTTGCGCAAATACGAAATACGGTTATTTAAACAGTGACAGATATTTGCAGTGGCGTATGATTAACATCAGCATCTATTGTGTTATAATTGTCACTAGATTGACAGTATGAAGAGTCATGAAGTAAGTAGCATCACCTCACATCAACAATGCCACTAGATTAACATGCAGAACAATAGCATTCGTATTACTGTCATGAGAGTAGCACATGGTCAGTAAATGTGCAATCAAATTTGTGCAGTTCCACTGGGATGAAGCAATGTTAGCGGTGTGAGATTTAAGTGTAGCTGCAAAAACACAATTCATGGAAATGAAGCAAGACGGAAGCACTTCATAAAATGGTGGTGGCATTGCTTCAATTTATCGACGGCACTAGACCATTACTTATAGTGACATTAGATGGCATTGCTTAATGCTTCATGTGATTTTACATTAACGGTAGCGATATGGGCGTAGGGACAGCAGGTATCTACTACTTTCTCCCGTTTCCTCTTAGAACCAAGTCCTAGATTCATGCTACAACTTTCCCACTTTCTTCCCTATTTGCACCAACGCTTAGAGTCGACTGTATGAACTAGCTTTACCTGTAATAATAGTAAAAGTCTAGGTGGCTTTGGAACAATAGACGGAAGTAGAAAAGGATCCGAAGGGAGCTGGGGCAGTAGAGCAAGGCAGGTTTCGAAGGAATATATACCTGAGGGTCGTCGACATGTGGCAAAGACGGCGTCGGGAGGCTGCATCTTGGCCACAATACCGCAGGGAGGAAGAAGGGGTCGGAGGCCCTCCCGAGCCGGCGCTCTCTCGGGGAGAACGGCACGACCGCCGATCAGGACGCGCGGGCAGCCGTTGGTCTCCTCCCTCGCCGCCGACGACAACGTGAACGATGCTCCTACACCCCTACCCCGGTCGAGGTTGTCCGGCCGGATTTGTGACCCGCCATGATCAGAGAGAGAGTGTGGCCACCTATGTCTTGCTTAGATCTGGATAGCATGAGAGAGTGAACGAGAGGAACCCTAGTAAAGCAAGCGCTAAGGCTCCTACTTATATATATAGTGGAGTGATTTTTTTGTACCAGCTTCGAAAAAATGCGCTCCTACGTGTACCCGCGAGTGGGTGTGAGAGAACTAGTGCGTGCGTGCACCGCTTCTCTTCGTTAGAGTACAATATACTATGCCCAAAGAACGTTCGCTGCAAGAGTAATAGAATAAGTGTGTGATGTGTGAGCTAAAATAAAATGTGCTCGACGTCTTTTGTTTTTTAGAAGTTCTGAGGGTAGGGTGTGAAGAGCACATATGTGTGTGACGTCTACCTGCAGATAGACGGTGGGTGCGACGTGCGAGTCTGCGAGAGGACTCGGGAGAGTCGTGACTCGTGAGGGTGCATGTGCGTGAGAGAGAGGGGGGCACGTATCAATGCAATGCATGTGTCCGTAAATCATTATCCGATAAACGTTCGCCATCAGCCTTTTCCTGACGAACGCCATAAGAACCGTTAGATCGACATCCGACAGTGTCAGTTTTGCCATGTCATTTAACAGAATAGCCACTCCTCCTACACACAAATCTTCCACGTGATTGTTAGCAACTGCCGTATGCTCCCTCCGTTCCGAAATGCAGTGCATACAGCTTTATTGAAAATTCGAACCTCACAAACTTTTACCGAGTTTTCGTGTACCAAATTGCACATGTAGAATACCCTGTATATATCATTTCATTCATCTTTGAGAGGTAACTATAAAGATGGTGTAGGAGTCTAGAAAGAAAGACCATCGTATCACCCGCCGCAATTTCAAGCATCCTTTGGTGTCGAGGAATATCATAGGAACTCTATATGATATGATTCTATAGGATTTTTTCCTTTAGAGCAATTGGTTCATAGGAATAGATTCATATACTCCACATTTCAAAGGAAATAAACATGATATCATTTCTATAGCTTTAGGGCCACTTGGTTCATATGAATGGATTCCTATACTCCCTTAATTTCAAAGGAAAATAAACATTAGCATATATTCAATAGAAAAGTTCCTATGATATGAACCAAATTACATCTCTTTTCTAATCCCTCCTCATAGGAATTGAGATACATGTCATCTCTAGATTCAATAGAAAAGTTCCTATGATGTGAACCAAATGACATCTCTTTTCCAATCCCTACTCATAGGAATTGAGATGCTCCATGTCATCTCTTTCCCTACAACTTCCATGTATACATCTTCTATTCCTAAATAGATAGTACAACCCACTAGTAGCTTTTCTCCAAAATATGCAACTATGGCACAAGAACGATATAGTGTGCCAACAACTTTGAAAGATGGTCGCTGGATGAAGCTAATCCGACAATGCAGAGATAGGCAAATCCCAGCACTACTGGTCGTTGGATATCATCAACATTCCACCAGATCTGCCACATGTACAATTTAGGAGACTCCATGGTTGAACTTAAGCATAATGCACAAACCTCAAAACACAAGCACTTCTCCTTTGTTCTAGAATCTTCTGTATCATAATTGATTATTTTTCTCTAAATGAATTGCCATTATTTGTTTTTTACTTTATGCTTTACAATGCACAACCCCATGAATCTTAAAATTTTTCTAAAACTAATTGATTTTGAATGAGATGAACTATAAGAACTAAACAAACATCTACATCATGCATATATGACTCAAAGCTTTACATGCTATAGTTTGTATTTATTCATAATTTGGTTTCAAAATCTCATGCGTTCAATACATGTGTACCTTACTAGTTTTGAGTAGAGTAGCAAATTTCACGCGGCCCCGGGTATATCAAAATGCAGGGCCCATGCATCATTGCCTTTCGGTCGAACCTACGTCCACAATTTTTTGTACGTACTATATCTCCACTGGTCCCCGAACCCAAAATGTTGCCTCGTTCCCGTAAAACCAAGCGGCCCACACATATTTAAGGCGTCGACTCGAACCCATTTACTACGACGTGGCCCCGCACGCTGTAGTATTCCTACAAACCCTATAGCCGCACTCATCATCGGTTTTCTTCAAGAGGACGAGGGAGAAGCCGATTTGTAGTGGAGGCGCTTTCAAAAAAAGGATCTATAGTGGAGACCCCTACCCTAGGGTGCCCTAGGTAGCTGTCGCACACATCATTGTTTTCTCTTTTCTTTATGCTCTTGGGCCCTAGAGTGAAATGATGGTTGCTTCGTCCGTCCAGCTTAATGCAGGAAAGGTGGGGCTTTGTGATTTGACCCCTCATCGCTCATTTTCTACTACTGCGGCGCTACGACCAGGGTGCCTCCAATTCCAACCGCTGCTCCGAACTGTAATTTGGTGCATCGCACGTGGAACAAGATGGTCGAAGAGCCACATGTCGGCCAAAGGGGTCCTATTAAATGTGTCGCCATTTCGTGTGCGGACTGACCCTGCTTGAGTTGCTACGCCAACACGACATGAGCAGCCTACCACTTGGTTTTGCTCCGTGGTGAATCCCGACTATATTGATCTAAAAAGATACGTGCTGAACTACCCTCTCTGTCTCGATTTTTTATTTTTAGGCGTCTCGGTTTATAGGGCCTACACGTACTTCTAGGTCATCCATTTGACTAACTAAATATGAGTTACTATGTCACAAAAAGTCTATCATTGGATTGTTAAGCGGATGTAGTTGTATTTAAAAGTCGAGGGCGGGGCATTTCCTGCGCGGTAGGCGGGGCAGTTCCGCCTTGTTGGTTCGACAGAGACGCGAGAAGACGAGGGAGTAGGCTGCTGCAAATGTAGGGTTGTGTGATTTGACCGCGAGTTACTGCTGGACAGGTGGGGCCCCGTGATTTGACTTGCCATTATCATTTTAACTACGGCGCTACGACCGGCGTGAGTCTCCCGATTCCTGACCACCTCCATACAGGTGCCTCTCCCAATGATCCACCATGTAGTAGAGGCTGGCTCTTGCATGAGAGCCCACTTCTCCAATTTTTCCTTGCCTCTCTTACCTCCACATATGCAAAAATGCCATGTAAAGCGCACTATTGTACTTACTTGCTCCTACAGGTGCTAAGCTCACCACATAGGCATAAAGTCTGATGTGGCAAGTTAATCAAGAAGAGAAAGACTAGTTTGGTGACCCAAGGAAGAAACGGTGCTAAGCGCGTGTACCTAGGTGAAAAGACAATTTTGAGTCTATAGCTAATTAAATGAAGCAAACTTAGAAACAAAAAACTAATAAGCACACCATTTCATTGGAAGAGGTCACTCCTTGGCAAATGCAATAAATACTAGTACTCCCTATGTCCCATAATATAAGAACGTTTTTGGCGCTACACTAGTGTCAAAAACGTTCTTATATTATGGGACGGAGGGAGTACGAAGCAAGAGATAGAGAGAAGTAAAAAAATAAATACACTTATAGCCAACCTTATAGCCAACCTTGTTGTAGTATGAGTGACTACGTGATGACTATGTATGACATGCCAACATCAGATAGCCTAACGCACCGTGTTACATCTCCAAGGGCGCGACCGCGCGAGCGAGCGACGGTCATGGTAGGCGCGACCATGATACGGGCTGCTGGCAGCCCTTGGATCTCAGATCAAACGGTCGCATGCTAAGTTGCTGAAAATTTGCAGAATAACCCTCCAGGATAGAATATTCACCCATAGGTCTAGAATCACGCCATGCAACCGTTCGATCTCAGATCCAAGGGCTCTCGGAAGCCCGTATCATGGGAGAATGGAAAGCCACTACCCTGCTGTTCGCACGCTGGTTGTTCGCTCCTACTCCTCCCTGCACGTCCTTTAATACTACGGCGGTTCACTCCTAGTCATGTCGTCCTTTCACATTATGGTAGTTCCACTAATCTTAAACCTCCTCCCACATCCATGGTGTCCCAAATCTCCATGATCGGCGGTGAGTACAAGGTTAGAACCATCACCGACGATGAGTTCGACGTCATCTACACCCGTTCTTCCGCGACGGTGAAAGGATGCCTTTCTCGCTTCAGACGCATGTTCGAAAACTCAGATGATGAGTGGGTCACTGGGATAGATGTTGAGTACACCACAGTCCTGGGATGAGAGAAGGATCTAAAGGACGAAGAGAGGAAGAAGCCGGCCGTGATCCAGGTTTGCGTGCATGACTTATACCTGATCTACCACATATGCCATGCCGACGTTGAATGCCTGGATTTTAAGAACTTCCTCGAGAGCAACCTAGTCAAATTCGTTACTGTAGACTTTACAAACGACAAAGAAGTCCTGGGTCGGATAGGCCTCGTTGTAGGTAACCCCTTTGAACTCCAGAAGAATCGGCTGCTGCCCTCTCGTCAGCCTTCAATGCTGACCCTGGCAGGAGCCATGGTTCATCCTTCATACCGTAAACTAGAGAAACCTCCTTTTTTATAAGTATACAATTTTTAAAAGGCTAGAGTATTGTTCATCACATATATAGCCAGTTAAATTCTCAACCTAGAACGACGTGCATGCCATGTAGTAAACCGATACAGAGGAAGTATAGTAAAAATGAGGTGATTTTACCGAGCGATCGGCGGGGGAGCATGGCCTGTCATGCGGTCCCACGTGTCATGATGTACCAAGGCGATGCGCGTGTCCCTCTTGAGGCAGAAGCAATACTACGTGGTTTGAGATGATGGCGAACCAAAGTGTGAAATAATGGTTGCTTCATCCATCTGGGAAGGTGCGACATTGTGATTTGACGTCTCATTGCTCATTACTACTACTAGGCCGGTACAAGTGGGGTGCGTCCCCCCTGCTGTTCTGCACTATTATTTGGTTTTTGACACGTCGACCCGGTTGCTATATGTCCCACATGTCGGCGACAAGAAGTACAGAATTCATGAAAGGGAGCATCAACGGAGGAGTATACTACAGAAGTCATGAAAGGGAGTGAGTTAGTTTTGGAAAAATCTGTTTTTACGGTGTACATACCCACTAGGGTTCATAGGGATCATCTAAAAAACATTCGCTTTTCTGTTTGATAAGTCTCAATTCTACTACTAGTAGTAGTACCATTACATGTTGGATTTCGAGGTGCGTTATATCACCCAACGCAAGTAGTGTCAAGAGGAAACTAACCAATGCATGTAGAAGTTCATGGAAATTTAGTGGTCATTCAAGCATTCGTTCTAATTAATGCCTCGGTAAACATAACTTGTTGAGAAAAACGAGCATACTGATCACTTGTGCAAACTACGAAATTAATTCAACCACTCACTGTCTAACTTGGTTGGAGAGATTTTGAAATTGAGCCATAAACTGGAAAGGAGGGAGTAGTAACTTTTGTCTCGATTACTATTTGTGGCCTTGTATAGATGCAAAATGTATTTTTTTTATAGTGGCCTTGTATAAGTAAATGGAGGGAGTACTAACCAAGGTACATAGTAGGGACGAGGAGTAAACGGAGGGAGTAGTAAAATTTTCTCCTCGTGCTGCGAGCCACCGCGTGAGTGGGCGAGGGAGCGGTCGTAAGGCGTACAGTAGTAGGAGTACTACTACTACTACTCGTAAGCAAGCTTCACCTCATCTTATGAGCCACCGCGCCCGTGGGCGGGGGAGACGGCGTACTAAGCAAGCTTCTCCTTGTTCTGCGAGTTGAGGGGACACATCAAAAGTACTCCCTGTATAGAGCCTTGCCTCTAAGGTAGGCCCCACATGGTTTGCCTCTTTTTTAACATAACACGTCAAGTTGCAATTTGTTTGTTCACCAAGTGGACAACCAGTACATGTGTCAAATTACCATGTGGATGCCTTTTCGTACAGAAATGAGCTCCACCGTGTACCCACGCGGGTGTGGTTGGGAAAGAGATGGGAGTACGTGCGCCGTGCATGCACCTCTTCTCTTCATGCACGTCCCCCACCTACGTGGGTGTGTGTGAGAGAGATACAAACCTAGACATAATGCGCCGTCCATTCCCATGCCTCCGCCCAGTCTGACCACCAGTCACCACCACGCCCCACTCCTCCTCACCTTATCTCTCATCTTTCTCCCTCCATTTTTATATACAAGGGGCCACTATCAAAATTACAATTTGCAGATATACAAGGCCACTAACACTAATCGATGCAATATTTAATTGTGTTTGCCTCATGGTACTAGCAAAGGAGGACATTAATTATCCCTTGCATGCATGCGGGAGTTTGTAAAAAATGCATCTTGATGTTCCGTGCAATGCACGGGCATCTTGCTAGTCCATGAAAACAACACATGGCAAAATTCCATGGCGAATGAGGGGTTTGAATCTGTTGGGAGGGGTTGTTTGGATCTTGCCCGGGGTAGCCAAAATATTGGCGACACTTTTGTCCACCGGTGCCTTTGCCACCGATGAACGAGGAATGGCTCGGGTGCTCATGCTGTCATGCATCCTCCAGCGCGCACGTTGGAGACGAGCTGGCACGAGCTGTGTTTTTTTGTCCCACAACGCCACTCGAGCCGCCCGCAGACCGACCAGTGACCCGCAAATTACGCCATCCAACCGTAGCCGCACACATTATGACAGCAACTCAACCAACCGGACGAAATTCACGCAAACACGTAGACAAACTAATATTTCATATAAACAACGATGGTAATCATATAAAATACCGGATTTTCATACAAACATGACGGATTTCATTACATACAAATGAACTACGTGGTGCTAGTTCTAGACAGCACAGGTATATAATACCTGGCCTAAATGGTCGCCCGCCGATCGATTTGTGTTCCTCATGTCCGGCAGCACGATCACCGGACTGCCGGGAGCCCTGGAGGTATATGCTTCAGTGCAAAGGATGGCTCACTTCCCCATTGCCCAACTGATATCATTGGCTGGTGCCGAAGATGATGGTGGCCGGCACTGGTTCGAGTTCATCACCGACCACTACTTCGCCATGGCCAGCACCGGCTCGAGTTCATCCTGACATTCCCCTCTTCCGTGGAGCCCATGCAGGGTCGACGAAGGTCCTCGCAACAAAAGGATCCGGCAAGACACCTGTTGTGTACACCGGCGTCGCCGCTGCGGTGGCCTTCATGGGACCCAAGCGACAGCGGCCTCCCGTGTTCTACTTCTCCTCGATGATGGCGGCAGATGCGGAGGCGCTGGCCATTGACTCTGTCACTGCTTGCATGGCACGGTCGCCGGCATGGGAGTCTCGGCCACAGAAACGGGAGACGCGGTACGAGGCGGCGGCATGGACGGCAGCAACGATGCCCGTGCGCCGCTCCTCATCGAGCTGGCCTGGAGCGGCGAGTTGCTGAACCGCGCGCCGGCTTGGGGTGGCAACTGGCTCTGTCGGGTGAGGGGAGGGAGGTGGATCAGCGAGCTGCATAGCTCGTATCCGGCGGGCTACCCAGCCGGCTTGGATGCGGAATAACTACTCTTCGTAAGCCATTGTAAGAGTGGACAAAATGGTGGAGGAGATAGGGGAGTGGCGGAGGTGTGCGATTCTTGGCCGGCGTTTGGCCTCGTTTAAATAGGAGATTAAATAGATGGTGGACGGGAGGAGCTCGGCCGGCGTTGCATTTAATGCCGGCCCGGTCATGAACGGACGTGTTTCTAGAGTGGGTTTCTCGGTTTCCACACGGGCGGGTTTCATGGAGGCGTTTGAATGCGGCAAGGAGGCGTGTTCAGCCGGGCGTGCAGCGAGTGGCGCCCTCGACTCTGACCTAGGACACCACACCATTCTTCCACTGATGTGTGGGCTCTTTCGGTACATGGCCTGCATGTCAGTGACCCAACGCAGGCAGCGCACAGCAGAGGAACCTTTGGTGGGCCAGGGTGGTCAGAAGTGGGCATTTCATAAACCGATGATTGTTCATTGAGTGTGACGTCATCTTTTTCATGTAGATAAGCCTACTATGTTGATAGCCCGTTCGATACATTGTGATTCATAAAGACCGCTGCAAACATCAATGTTCTGCATATCACGGATAAGATTGATTAATACCCGTAACAATCCATGTCCTTAACAAAGGGTGCATGCACGTATAGGTTGAGCGTGTGTCTTGCGTCGTGTGATGTATGCATGCAGGCATGCGAGTGTTGCGTGCGTGCAAGGGTACGTTTCAGTGTTGCATGCATGGGTGCGTATGTGTGTGTGTTCGTGAGTGCATGTGTACGTGTCAGTGTTGCATGCCAGCATGCGTGCGTGTGTACGTTATGTGTACGTGTCAGTATTGCACGCCTGCATGCGTGCGTGTCTTGCGTGCGTGCATGTGTACGTGCGGGGTGATGCTACACGTCAGTCGACTAACTTTTTCATCTCTGGTCATTAGATTTTACAGCCATTGGATACAAAATTAAGGGCCTCCAGTTTATCATCAAACTCCACCCCGATTGAGCCGCCAGCCACCACCGGCCGAACCGCCAGCCCCCGTCGCCCACGGCCGGCCCGCGCTGCTACGCCGCCCGCCCTCCCCGAAACCACTCCCCACCGTCGGTCCGCCGCCGCACTGGCCATCCTCTAGCCCCCCCCCCCTCTCCTGCGCCGAGCTTTTTCTCCGGCGATCCCCACCCCACCGCCCAATCAACGCCCCCCCAACCGCCGGCGACTGCCAACCAGAGGTCTCATGACTTCGAATACCCACCGACCACTAATTTATTACCATTTATGTCCTTCATATACGCGCTGACGGGTGGGCCCTATGGTAATGTGCGCTACTGAATGTGCACGGTTTGACTGGTCAATTGATCGTGTTATCTACAAATTACAGAGTTGTATGGTGAGCCAGTGACCGTATGATCACCCTAAAATGTACTCGTATTTTATTAACACAGTCCAGACTCAAACTACCATTTCTTTTTTTCATATACGGGCTAACAGGTGGGCCCCACGGCTATGCGCCCCGATGGTGCAACACTAGTTGCGCCGCGTGGAACGTTTGACTGGTCAATTGATTGTGTCATCAACAAAATACGGAGTTGTACGGGTAAGCCAGTGACCGTATAATCATGACATGTATTTGTTTACCATGGTACAGACGCAAGGGCTCATATATATGTGCAAGCACTCACCGCTATAAGCGCACACACGCGAACCCTACCCCTATGAGCACCTTCGAGAGAGTGGGCCAGCATATATGATCTTGATATTTTACGAAGTCACCATAGGTGCCTCATAGTCGAGTGGAACATCTCCTCCCACTGAACGTACATCGCCGGAAAATACTGAATTAACACAAGATAAATGCGAGCACCGGGACTTTAACCTTGGTGGGCTCGAGAAACCACTATTCTCCTAACCATCCAACCACATATTGGTTAGCACAACAAAATGTATGTGGTGACCGTGATGAGCTTATTCTGAAGTCCAGTGACCATATCGTGCTTTCTCTTCAAATACAATGACCGTAAGTGTCGTCAACAAAATACGGAGCACACATCAAATGCAAAGTCCGTCAGTGTCATCAACAAAATATGGAGATGTATCGTGAGCTAGATACCGTTGTACTATTGTATATGCTTATTTTCTTAGTGGTCGATTGCGTGTGTGGTGTGGTGGGCACATCATTTCTAGTTGTGGTGGGTCAACACGAAGACTCATGGGTCGGTTCTATATGATTTGTAACCCTAGGCGCCCAGTATGTTATACAAGCTTGGTATTCACGTGTACTTTGTACACACCCCTATCACTAATATACAGTACCAGGAGTAGGCTCTTTCTTCAACTGCAAGGGTCCGATCCGAACTAGGGTAAAACTTTGCCTCATATTACCATCCAGCCTAACAGCCAGGGATATCCTACCGAATGATATGATGAAATCATATCTGCCAACTACTAAGAGAGAGGTGTGTCTCAGGGGGGGGGGGGGCAATGTGTGCGAGAGAGGCCTAAAGATAATGTGCGTGCGGGAGACACGTAGGCACATATATGTGCGTATAGAGGGCTAGTAGAGACCGTGCGTGTGTATATATGCATGTGAGAGAAATAGTGTGTTCCAACTGAGATTAGTGAAAAGAGTGGTACATAGTAGTCAGAAAGAGAGAGAGAGAGAAACAGAGAGAGCATGTGCGTGAGACACCGCGACACCCTAAGAGAGATTGTGAGCATGTGTGAAAGAGAAATGTCGATGCATATAAAGTGTGTGCACTTATGCGTTAGATAGAGAGATATATAACGCGTTTGTGAGAACGGGCTGAGGCATAGTGCACCTACGTGTAAAAGGCGGTTCTATTCATTAAATTAAAATATAAATGGCATTATTATTTTTGGATGAGAAAATGAATTTTGCAAATTGCTTATGGACGAAAATCGGTCTATCAAACACCCATACTCTATTGAATTCTAGCATGTGCATGTGTTTATTTCATATTAACGATCCATAGAGTGAGAGCGGTTTGAAATACAGGCAATGGATGCTTTTGCAATTCATATATAAACATTAATTAGTGCAAACATTAATTAGTGCACTCCATGTTGTTAGTGTGAAGCACTTTGATGTAGGGCGGAACCCTAGGGGCCGATCTTTCACGTTTGGAGTGGATCCTACGGGGAATCACGAAGAACACGCGGAAGCACAAAGGGGAAACACGGGGAAAACAAGAGAGAATCACTAAACCGACAAGGAATCAATCACACAAGTGCTAGATCACTGAAAACAAAGAGTAACTCATGATCCACAATCAACAAAGGTAAGGATACAAAGGAACCGTTCTTCTCCGTGAGGAGGTCTTGATGGTCTTCCCTAGAAGGGGTCTTGAATCCGCTTGGGGGATCTTCTCCGAAGAGGTTGTGAGCTCCGAGGAGAAGTAACCAAGTGAATGAGCAAGGCTCTCACACAAAATATGAGATAAACCAATGCTAACCCTAACTAGGAGGAGGTGGGGGAGTATATATAGTGTAGCCAACGAAGGGGTAAGTGAGAGGGGGATACATGGGCTCTCGGCCCGTTTTGTGCGCACAGGCAGGTGCCGGATGTCCGGGCTGGGGCCGGATGTCCGGGGTTTCGCGACAGGCCGGATGTCCGGGCTGGGAGGCCGGATGTTCGGGCTGGCCTAGGTGCCCTGCGCTTGCTCTCTGGACAGGCGGGGTCCGGATGTTCGGGCTAGGGGCCGGATGTCCGGCGGCTCGGGGAGAGCCGGATGTCCGGGCCTCTAGCCGGATGTCCGGGCTGACGGGGTTCAGCTTCTGGACGCGTTCTGTGATGGGAGCTAGATGTCTGGGCTGTGGCCGGATGTCCGGGCTTGTGGGAAGGGCCGGATGTCCGGGCTGGGGCCGGATGTCCGGGGCCTATAGCAGCTGGCTCTTCTTCCTTCCTCTCTTCCATGCTTGGCCTTTGTCCTTTGATTCTCCATGGTCATCTCGGTTGTACCTGAGTATAGTCAAGGTCCATGCATGAAGTAGTAGCCATGTCTCACACGTGGAAAGTGACAGTTCAAAGAGGAGTGAATTCACCTTGTGTCCAATGGCGCATAGTAGAGGTCTCATCTTATGTATCCTTGGGGCTTGGAGAGTAGTCGGAGTGTACATGGGGATGAACGTGGGATGCTCCGCATCATCTCCCCCCCTGGGAAAGATCCGACCTCGGATCGTGATCCTCATCACCATGGAAACGGTTGTCGTGGACGAACTTGTAGTTGGACGGAGTTGAAGGCATGACGCAATCGAAGTACTCCAATGTGTCTCCAGTATGTGGTACATGCAAAATGAGCAAACACAAGAGACACTCGGAAATACAATGGTTAGCGCACACAAAATGTCCATCATATAAGAATGAGTCCGTGCGGCAAGGTAGTGCGTGGCAAGGCACAAGATGCTTATCCAAAAGATGTAGAATGAGATATAAAGCATTCATGTGAGCAATTCATTCTAGGCATGCACAAAGGTGTTGTGGATATGATGAATGTGACCATTGTGCAAAATGATGTCATAATGGGATGGTGCATCAAAAGCATGAACATGGCAATGGATGCTCAATATGTATATGTTATCATGCAATTGATGGTCGACAATATGATCATTATGTATGAATATGCCATCAAGGAAGATCACAACAAATTTTCTAAGGAAATGAACAAGCTCATATATCATGGATGACATGGGAATACAATATGCAACAAGGCAATCATAATGTCAGTCAATCCATGCATAGGTTGCAAACTTGTGGTGAGTATGATATGTCCATCGAGCATGACATGTATGAGCACAATCAACAAATATGGAGGTGTTGGTGTACCTATGCTCGATGTTGTGGCAAGAGTGGAGGTTCGAAGGTGCATCCCATAAGTCCGAGCGCTTCTTTATGTGAAGGTCCATAGAGCCAATCTCCAATGTCACTCCTCCGTTCGCGAGATGTATCATGTAGACAACAAGAAGGAAACAACAATGAAAGAGTGACCCATCCAATATGAAAACTTGAGAATGGCTCAAAGGGAAGGAGTTCACCTTACGAATGCTCCGGAAGATGTTGGAGTTGCACATCATGTATGCCTTCACATAACAAATATGTCTCATGACGGTAATTCCTTGTGAATCCTTCAAAATGAAAGAACATGGCAAACACTCGGAAAAACAAATGAGGTTAGCGGAAGTGCAAAACCTATCATTCGTGTGGTAAGATACCCAACAAGTGTATGCATCATGCTCATCATAAGAAGGTACAAGGGAGCATTTCATAGTATGGAGGCATATGATGCAAGAACAACCAAATACAAGAGGCTCAATCAAATAAGCATGCATCACAAGTAAAGTGTCCAAGTCTCCAAGATCAATAAGCATAACAAGTTAGCACTCCATACAAGGTGATATGAGAGATGCAACTAATGGAGACAAGAGGCAATGATCATGACAAATCAAGTGAGAGGCATCAACATATATGTCATCAACCCAAGAAAGCAAGTAATAGTGGAACATGGGTGATGCAACATAGCAAGCAATCATAGCGATCAAGTCAAGCAAGCTAGTAGTGCGAAGATGCAACATACTAGGAGGAATCATGGCAAGCATGTCATTGGTGCAAATAGTGTGCAAGAATAATTCACATGACATATCACAAGCATGAAAGCAAGATAAGAGGAAAATAGCATGAATGTATTGGTGAGAAGCCATATGTAAATAGCAATGGGTCATCATGACTCTCCAAACACAACAAGTATCAATAACATGGGGCACAAAGAAATCATGGCAATAGCTACAAGTATCTCCACCAAGCATGCAAATACACATAGAACTATCATAATGGTGAATCATATGTAAGTGCAAGCAAGGGTCACAATTGCATGGAAAAGGCATAGCAAGAGGCATAACATGCAAAGTGAACACAATAGTATGGGAATAAGGTGACAAGTGGTAAATAGCCCATAGCCGTGTGAGAGCCAAGTAGAAGAGATGCGCGTAGTCCTTGCGCGAAGGGAATGGTGGTAAGGATAGTCCATGGGATCCCAAAGCATCGTTTCTCTCAAGAGCTCGTTTCGTCAACTCTTGGGATTGAGAGGTTGACGAGTATATATGAGTACCTACACAAAACAAAGACAAAGAGAAAATTGTGTGTTCATGGTATATGTACACATCATCCATCATGATGCGCACGGGCATGTGTCGGTTAGCACAAAATATCCAATGCTCAAATAAATGAGATACGTGATATAGAAACATGTCATCCATCATGAGAGGTTTGTTATTATGTATGTCATAATGGAGACTCAAAGGATGTAATGCATCATGAGAAATATCTAGAGCATTGTTATTCATGGAATGCATATGGTGTACACTATCATGGGAATCATACAAAGTATGGAATGCAACAAAACCTCCTAATATGTATGAGGAAACTATGGGGGTCTCCTCATGAGCATGAGTAGCAACATCACATGGAGAATATTGACAACATCCAAAACAATGCGTATTTGGAACAATGTGATCATGGCATGGCATAGTAGATGAATTGCGCAAATCATGTAAAGGAAGCATGGCAATATCATCTCATGAAAAACAAAAGCCAATGACCATCATCTCGTCATCTATGCCATAAGTGCAAACGGGATTGATTTTAATGGGGCATGCATAGTTACTATGTTGAGATTATAAAGATGCAATATGGGAGATCTCACTCATAGCATATGACAAGTTCAATGGGTTGTCAAACATGATGTGACCAAAAGAATTTTCACAAGATATCCTATGAAGCATAGCATCACAACTAGGCAACTCAACATGCTCATCATCATATTCATCATAAATAGGTAAGTCAAGGCATGAAGAAGTTTCACTAGCATGAAGCATGGGAATAGGTGGGTCAACATCATGGGAGCAATCGATGTCAAAAGAGTCCACTAGTGGGACAAGAGAAGCACCATCACCTATGTTACCTTTGGAGCGTCGCTCATGTGTTGTAGGTGAGGTGTTGAAGATCGTCTCGTTGTCATATTCATCTTGATGGAACCATGTGGGGGTGCATCATCGTCCACCATGGCCATCGGTTTTCCCATTGGAGGGATGGACTCGTCGAGGGTAGGCATGTCGTCATGTAGGAGACCTAGCACCAAAGAAGAAAACACGCTAGGAGTAGAGGTTAAGTCATTAGAAATCATAGTGGCCTCACATGCCGTGTCAACTACCTCACTCACTAAGTGTTGTGGCTCACTCACTCCCTCAAGGATGCACTCACTCATATGGTTGGTGGAGTCACTCAAATGGCTCTCAACCTCACATAGGATGTGTGGCATGCTCTCATGTGTGGGGCTAGTGGTGGTCACACTCATCCTCTCATAGGAAATGCTCTCAATTCACGTATGGTGGAGTCACTCATGTCACTCATGGGGTGGTGGCTCTCCTCACATGGCATTTGGGGCATCTCAACATATTTGGGTGTCAGAGAGATGTAGGTGCAAATGTCTCCATGCTCAACTCCTATCGCCGTGGTCGAAGGGGATGGCCCTTGCTCGACCTTCTTGTCACCGTCTTGGTGTGGGAGGCCCATATGATGTGGCACCTCGTAGCTCGTCTCCATGACCAAAGAGAGTTTCCCATGCTCGGCCATCTTCCTTGAGGGGCTTCCGAAGATGGAAGTGTCGCCCTCGCTCGTAGGTCGTCGCCTTGGACTTGATGAAGTCGATGTAGGCGTACTCATGGGAAGTAGGCGAAGATGCCGTACGTCCAAAGGCGAAGATTCCTTGATAGACTTGGCGAAGATGCTGAAGTGGTTGTTGTAGTCATAGCACCGTCTTGGTGTTGGTCGTCTTGCGGTCTTCTTTTGTGCTCATGAAGCTTGGACTTGGCGTGAAGTAGGGCTTGTTGGGACTTGTGCACTTGTGCTTGTGGAGCATCTTCATGATGATGATGTCGTTGTCCTGCTTGAGCTCGTAGTAGACGTCGTTCATCATCGTCGTGCACATGTTCCTTGGAGGTGACTTGCCCTTCATGACGATGTGGATCACGAACGTGATGGTGGTCGCCATGTAGATGTGGACGAGGACAATTTGCACTTGCATCGTTTTGGCGCTCCGAAGACTTGTGGCTTGAATGTCGCCGCCTTGAAGATGACGAAGGGGAAGAAGACTTGATCAAGGCTCTAATCTCCTCCATCCTTGCATCTTGCTCCTCTTTATGTGCGGAAAGCTTTGTGTCGATGTAGTCTCTTTTCCTTGCTTCAGAGTGACGAATATCGATGGAGATATTCTCGATGCGCTCTCGCAATCTTGATTGTGCGCCTTGCATTTGTCGTTGTAGATCGAAGATAGATGCTTTGGAGATATAGTTGTTCACACCGTCGTTGTTGTCGTAGACCGGAGAGGAAATGCCTTGTCTATCCATCACAAGACTTGAGCAAATATGAGTGGGAGAAAGAGAAGAACTTATACCAATGTACCTTGACCGATATTGACAATGAATCAAGTTCACTCAAATGCGGACAATGAAATAGCACTATTGGTACCAATCCTTGTCGGTTCTCACACCTACACAAGTAAAGCTTATGGAGGAGCTCGGTGAGGATAGTGGCACAAAAATTTAATGCAAAATGTTAGCAAGTGTTAATAATGTTGAAAGAGATTCACAAATTTGCAAGCGAAACAAGTAGACCAATAACAATGAAAGGTACACGGAAACGCACACACGGATAGATAAATGGGGTCATGCAACCAAGGAATGAGCACAAAATGTGGAATCCACGGAAAACGCTCGTGTTGCACAATTCAAGAGAGACGCTAGCACGATTGCTCAATAGGCGGATACGACACTTGTGCACAACCTATAAGATGCAAAATGGATAAACTTTCTATCCCAAGTATGCTATGTATGTATGGTTCCTGGTGTTTCTCTCAAGATGATCCAAGATGATCGGATATGACAATCTTCTATGCAATGTGGTATGATGCTATGGCACTTGCTTACAAGCTTGTTTGCTCTCTCTTTTTCTTTGCTTAAAAGCTTCATTCTCTTTTTTTGTATGGCCACTTTTGCACAATGCACAAACCAAGATAGCAATTGCGTATATGCGGGAACAAACTTGTGACACAAGATATGATACCAAGATATGCACCACGATGATATGGTATGTATGCTATGGGAAGTATGATCACTAATGTGCACAAGTAACGTTGCCGGCAATACTCAAATGGCTAGTCTCGATAGGCAAGTAACGCAAAATAGGCTAGGGGTTAACAATGCAATGGTAAGGGTAATATACAATGGAGGGATACCACGATACCAAGATGATATGGAGGTTACCGTCCGACGATGATGAGTAGTGGTGTTCTTGATGTAGAAACCAAGATGATGCAGACTCGTCCCTAAGTAGCCGAAACACCTTAGGAAACGAAAAAAACCGCGAACTCAAAATCTCACACGTCAAATGTCAACATGGTGGTAGCGGAGATCGGTGGTGGTTTGCACTTGGCAATGCGAAAGTGAAATGATGGGCTATACACGTGTCGGAGTTGAAGTTGCCGTCCCTAAGTAGCCGAAACACCTTAGGAGACACAAGCCACAACTCGAAAAAGCTTAAACAACAATTGGGTTAAGGTGGGTTGTCGAAATGTATGGTGGGCAAGGTTATGCGAAAGTGGTGGTGGTGGTTGATGAAGAAGCAACTGTCCCTAAGTAGCCGAAACACCTTAGGAGATTCTAATCACTACTCAAGCAACCACAAAAGCTATGGGGATCAAAATGGGTTAGGTTGCGGAAGTCGGTGGTGGTTATGCGGATGTTGTGGTGGAAGCCCTAGGCAAACTTGCCAAATTTTCAAAACTTTGATGGAGTCAAGTGATGTTGGTGGTATTTATTTGGGAAGGGGGATGTCAAGAGCTTCAAAACGAGCTAAAGAACGTCAAAATCGGACTCCGGATGAATTAGTTATGGCCGAAACGGTGAAACGGGAAAAAGCTGAAATCCCGGGGGCCGGACATCCGGGGCTCGGGCCGGATTTCCGGGACCTGATGTCCAGAACCGCGCGCGAAAATGTGCTCCAGGAGCCGGATGTCCGGGCTAATGGGCGGATGTCCAGGCTGGCCGGATGTCCGGGCTAATGGGCGGATGTCCAGGCTGGCCGGATGTCCGGTGGTCGGGCCGAATGTCCGGGCACCAAATCCGAGGATGAACTCGAGGAACTCGATTTTGGGGCGGAAATTGATGATTTCGGGGGCAAAATTAGAGAGATTTCGCGGATGGAAAGTGGGGAAACTTGGGGGAAAGCTAGATCCACTTGAAACCAAGCAAATCCATCAATCAGAATCAACAAAACATCATCAAACCAAAAAATCACAAAAAAAATTGGGGGTTATTTTTGGTGGGGATTTTTGGTTTCAGGACGAAATCAACAAAATCAAGCTAGAAAAAGAGGGGTAGGGGCTCCAAAAACGTGATCAACGTGGCTCATGATACCAAGATGATGTAGGGCGGAACCCTAGGGGCTGATCTTTCACGTTTGGAGTAGATCCTACGGGGAATCACGAAGAACACGCGGAAGCACAAAGGGGAAACACGGGGAAAACGAGAGAGAATCACTAAACCGACAAGGAATCAATCACACAAGTGCTTGATCACTGAAAACAAAGAGTAACTCATGATCCACAATCAACAAAGGTAAGGATACAAAGGAACCGTTCTTCTCCGTGAGGAGGTCTTGATGGTCTTCCCTAGAAGGGGTCTTGAATCCGCTTGGGGGATCTTCTCCGAAGAGGTCGTGAGCTCCGAGGAGAAGTAACCAAGTGGATGAGCAAGGCTCTCACACAAAATATGAGCTAAACCAATGCTAATCCTAACTAGGACGAGGTGGGGGAGTATATATAGTGCTAGCCCACTAAGGGGTAAGTGAAAGGGGGATACATGGGCTCTTGGCCCGTTCTCTGCGCACAGGCAGGTGCCGGATGTCCGGGCTGGGGCCGGATGTCTGGGGCTTCGCAACAGGCCGGATGTCTGGGCTGGGAGGCCGGATATCCGGGCTGGCCTGGGTGCCCTGCGGTTGCTCTCTGGACAGGCGGGGTCCGGATGTCCGAGCTGGGGGCCGGATGTCCGGCGGCTCGGGGAGAGCCGGATGTCCGGGCCTCTGGCCGGATGTCCGGGCTTACGGGGTTCAGCTTCTGGACGCGTTCTGTGATGGGCGCCGGATGTCCGGGCTGTGGCCGGATGTCCGGGCTTGCGGGAGGGGCCGGATGTCCGGGGCCTGTAGCAGCTGGCTCTTCTTCCTTCTGCTCTTCCATGCTTGGCCTTTGTCCTTTGATTCTCCATGGTCTTCTTGGTTGTACCTGAGTATAGGCAAGGTCCTTGCATGAGGTAGTAGCCATGTCTCACACGTGGAAAGTGACGGTTCGAAGAGGAGTGAATTCACCTTGTGTCCAATGGCGCATAGTAGAGGTCTCATCTTATGTATCCTTGGGGCTTGGAGAGTAGTCGGAGTGTACATGGGGATGAACGTGGGATGCTCCGCATCACACTTTATACATTTGTCACTTGCATGGAGACATTCCAAATTGCTAGCTACGAAATAGAATACATGTCGAATTCAACATAAAGGGGGTTTCGAAGATTCGAATTCATAGGAAGTGCATTCATCTATTCAAACCCGAGATAATGGCATTTGTAAATCAGATGTAAAAGGGGGCATCAATCTTTGTTGTGAGTTTGAACATGCTATATATATTCATACGCATATCTAACTTTTTTTTGCAACCAAGGAGATTATATCCGGAACCATGCATGAACTGAGGTAAGTTGCATATTTTTTAATATATACTCGTGTACAATGTATATTCAAATGTACCCCCTCCATTCCAAAATAATCATAGCTTTAGTATTTCAAGAGTAAAGATTTGTGAAGTTTGACAAATCCTGAAAGTTCAATTCAAGAGAACTGAAAATGTTAATGCTTCTGCTCCCAAATATTGAACGAAGCGCCAAATAGGTCTCTGGTCACCCGAAACCGCGCGGGACTAATGTTTGGTGGTAGGATATTACTGTCCTGACTCTGGCCCGTGTAGCCTATCGGCCGGATGTCCACAGGTCTAAACCGGGGTAGGTTTGTAACTTCACCAAGACGCCAGTCTCAACCACCTCCGAGAAGCATTCATATGCCGTGGGCGCCTAAACACCCATGCGCTCAGCTGAAATCCATCCCACCCACATTTGGGACACCTGACATGACTGTCCTACCCCCAACCCGCAATATGTCCGAAATTTTAGATGGGGGCAAAGTTCGTAACTTTCCCCAAATTTCAAACAAGCGCGTCTCAAACCGAAACATTGTTCCCCCTTAGTTCCCCGCCTCCCTCTATTTCCCCGTTCATACTCCGTGGGCGCGAAAACGCCCTCTCCACTAGGCACAAAACCCCAGCCTCCTCCGTCCTCCACCCCATAGCGGCCAATCCACTGCCGCACTCCTCCATTGTGACGCCCGGATATTTAAGCTACAGTAAACCTCTGCTAATGATGCCACGTCACCTCGATTACTGTTGCTAATCTCGCGTTAGTTCGCAACCGGTTCGAATTCAAATTCAAAATCAAGCAAACAATAAAAGTTTTCAAATATTAAAACTAAAATGTTTGGAGTGAGCCAAATAATGCATAGTTAATTATGGTGGTGAAACCACACTTTTATAAAATGTTTAAATACTCTAAAATGAATAAAACAGTAGCAAATACAATTATTTAAATGCTTTAAAAATAATAAACATTTTCAAAACTAATTTGTTATAAGTATTAAACTATTGTGGCAATGGCATAATTTGTAAAATCTATTTAGGTGCCACTTTGGTAATTTACTAAAACTAAAATAAAAGAGAAACTATAAGTAAAACGGTAAAAGAAAAATTAAGAAAAACAAAATACAAAGAAAAGAGAACACCCCCCCCCCCCCCTCGCTGGGCCACGGCCCAGATGGCCTCGTGGCCAATCGGGCCAGCCCAGCCCCACCTCTCCTGGCCTATATGACCCACTCCCTCCTACTAACCCCCCCCCCACCTGGGGCAAACCCTAGCCCACTACCCACTACCCCGATTCCCCTTCCCACACCCCGTCGCCACTCTCTCTCCCCCCGATCCCCTCCTGGATCGGGATCGAACACTGACCCCCGCCGCCTGGATTGACCGCGCCTGCTACCGCCGAGGACCTCGCCGGAGGCCACCACCCCGGAGCTCCCTCGCCGGCCTGCTTCCTCCTCCCCACCGGTCTGCCTCCTCTTCGCTCGCGTCGTCCCCGTCGTCCTCCCCGAGCCCCGCTGCCATGTCCCTACATCGTACAGTGAGGCCCTCAGCCTCCCCTCTTCCTCATGCACCGCGGTTGACCACCCCCGGTTTCCTCTCCTTCCCCGTCCCCATGTGCACACCACGCCCTCGCGCGCCGTTAGCCACGACCACGTGCCGCGGCCACCCCGTACCCACCGTGCGCAGCCACCGCGCCCGTCCGCGCTCACCACGGCCGCGTCGACCACGCGCTGCATCACCCCGGCCATGCTCACCGCGGCTCCGCCTCCACCGGGCCCGCTCGTCGCCGTCCTTGCCCGGCCCCGCGGGCGCACGACCCCTGACTTCCCCGCCACGAGCCTGCCTCCTCCCACGCCTCCTAGGCTGCTCGCGCACCCGCGCCCGACTCCTCCTGACCTCGCTGGCGGCGACCCGCATCCTCCCCACGGCCACCCCTGCCGGCCACCGCGCCACCGCCCTGGCCGGCGCCCCACTACAGCCCCGGTTGGCCTCGCCGCGCCTATGGTCGGCCCCTCTGTCGATCTGGGCGAGCGCCATATCGGGCTGGCGCCCAGCGCCAGTCGCCCGCACCCGTTTGGCCCCTATGGCCCTATGACATGTGGGGCCCGCCCCAGAACATAATTAAGGATAAAAATAAAATTAATTAAATAATTAACTTAATTGATTTTGATTAATTAAATTAAATAACTAATTAAACTCATTACACATTAGTTACCTAATTAACCTGATCTGTTAATTAGTTAATTAAGTAGTCAATGACAGTGGGGCCCATCCCTAATTAATACTAGTTAGGTTAATTAAAATGTTTAATTAAAATGTGTCACTGACCAGTGGGACCCAATGGTCAGGTTGACCAGTCAACCCCTGTTGACTGCTGACGTCAGCATGACATCATGCTGATGTCATAAATCCAATTTCGAATTAAATTAAATGATTAATTAAATTCCAGAAATTAATAAAATCTTTATAAAATCATATCTTTTAATCTGTCACTCGGATTAAATTATTTTCAACATGTAAGTTGCTCAGGACGACGAGACGAATCCGGATACGCAGCCCGTTCGTCCGCCACACATCCCTAGCATAGCAAACACGCAACTTTCCCCCTCCGGTTCATCTGTCCGAAAACGCGAAACACCGGGGATACTTTCCCGGATGTTTCCCCCTTTCGCCGGTATCACCTACTACCGCGTTAGGGCACACCGAACACCGCGTATTATCTTGTTACGCTTTGTGATGCTTTGATTGCTCCGTTATTTATTGTGTTCCCCCTCCGTTACTTCTTTCCGGTAGACCCCGAGACTGCTGGCGACCCCAGTTCGACTACGGAGTTGACGACCCCTCCTTCTTGCCAGAGCAACCAGGCAAGGCCCCCCCCCCCTTGATCACCAGATATCGCCTATTCTCCTCTATACTGCTTGCATTAGAGTAGTGTAGCATGTTACTGCTTTTCGTTGATCCTATTCTGATGCATAGCCTGACATTGTTGCTACATCTGTTGTTACCTTACCTGCAATCCTAAATGCTTAGTATAGGATGCTAGTTTATCATCATTGGCCCTACATTCTTGTCAGTCTGCCTTGCTATACTATTGGGCCGTGATCACTCGGGAGGTGATCACGGGTATATACTATACATACATACATATTATACAGATGGTGACTAAAGTCGGGTCAGCCCATTGAGTACCCACAAGTGATCCCGATGTGGGGGCTGAAAGGACAGGTGGCTCCATCCCGGTAGAGGTGGGCCTGGGTTCCCGACGGCCCCGACTGTTACTTTGTGGCGGAGCAACAGGGCAGGTTGAGACCACCTAGGAGACAGGTGGGCCTGGCCCTGGTCGGCGTCCGCGGTTGCTTCATAATAACACGCTTAACGAGATCTTGGTATTTGATCTGAGTCTGGCCATTTGGTCTATACGCACTAACCATCTACGCGGGAGTAGTTATGGGTATCCCGACGTCGTGGTATCAGCCGGAGCCTTCTTGACGTCAGCGACGGAGCGGCGCGCGCCGGGTTGGACTGCGTTAACGCAACTTCCTTTGTAATGGAGGTTGCTAGGTCTGCTCACCGGCCGCGTACGCAACATGCAGGTGTGCAATGGGCGATGGGCCCAGACCCCTGCGCACATAGGATTTAGACCGGCGGGCTGACCTCTCTGTTGTGCCTAGGTGGGGCTGCGACGTGTTGATCTTCCGAGGCCGGGCATGACCCAGGAAAGTGTGTCCGGCCAAATGGGATCGAGCGTGTTGGGTTATGTGGTGCACCCCTACAGGGAAGTTAATCTATTCGAATAGCCGTGTCCCTCGGTAAAAGGACGACTCGGAGTTGTACCTTGACCTTATGACAACTAGAACCGGATACTTAATAAAACACACCCTTCCAAGTGCAAGATACAACCCGGTGATCGCTCTCTAACAAGGCGACGAGGAGAGGATCGCCGGGTAGGATTATGCTATGCGATGCTACTGGAGATGCTACTTGGAGAAGCTACTTGGAGGACTTCAATCTACTCTCTTCTACATGCTGCAAGACGGAGGCTGCCAGAAGCGTAGTCTTCGATAGGACTAGCTATCCCCCTCTTATTCTGGCATTCTGCAGTTCAGTCCACTGATATGACCTCCTTACACATATACCCATGCATATGTAGTGTAGTTCCTTGCTTGCGAGTACTTTGGATGAGTACTCACGGTTGCTTTCTCCCTCCTTTTCCCCCTTTCCTTTCTTTCTGGTTGTCGCAACCAGATGCTGGAGCCCAGGAGCCAGATGCCACCGTCGACGACGACTCCTACTACACCGGAGGCGCCTACTACTACGTGCAGGCCGCTGACGACAACCAGGAGTAGTTTAGGAGGATCCCAGGTAGGAGGCCTGCGCCTCTTTCAATCTGTATCCCAGTTTGTGCTAGCCTTCTTAAGGCAAACTTGTTTAACTTATGTCTGTACTCAGATATTGTTGCTTCCGCTGACTCGTCTATGATCGAGCACTTGTATTCGAGCCCTCGAGGCCCCTGGCTTGTATTATGATGCTCGTATGACTTATTTATGTTTTAGAGTTGTGTTGTGATATCTTCCCGTGAGTCCCTGATCTTGATCGTACACATTTGCGTGCATGATTAGTGTACGATTGAATCGGGGGCGTCACATCCATCACGCCGGAGCCGGTACCCCGACATCGTCGTCCAACGCAACCGCAACCGCAATGCCCTCAAGGACTTAGCAGCTGAAGCCGAGGCAGAGCTGCCTCCATGACGCCGACACATACGTGTGCCATACCAGAACCACTCCGACCACGCCGTCCTGCCCCTCACTGTTGCGACTCCACTATCGCAATCGTCCACCGCTACGCCGTCATTTGCCGCCTCGGATCTGCTTTCCCGCCGCCGACAGACGGCCACCGCACCACACTCAACAACTTGGCCATGGGTTCGTCCAAGGCTGCACTGTCCTCGACAACTTCTGGTTTCCGGCGAACCACATGAAGATTGTTGGAAAAACAGAAGGAGGACACAGCATTGCCAGCAGAAAGAGTTACTCCTCTTCCCTTATTCGTGCAAATCTTACGTCTCCGCTCACACCGTATTCATCCCACGAAAGAAACTAGTTGAGCGCTTCTTACTTCATCTTCTTCGTGATACTAAATGCACAAGGTTTCCTCCCTTTTACTATTTCACCTTTGCTAGAGGTGAGTAGCCCGCCTGGATTTCAATTCAAGGTCAGTCAAACCACAATTAAAAGAAGCAGCACCCGCTTAGGCGCGCTGAGCACCTAGTCCGCCTGTTCCCCCGGGAAGCGGCGCATTGGTGTCTATCATAGGGGTGTGGGGTGTAGGAGCTGCTTGCGCCCGATCTGGAGGTCGGCGGAGCTTGAATGGATGGTCGGGGGGCGGTGCCAAGCACGGCGGTGCGGTGAGGTCGAGGGGAGGGCGCAGGCATGGGAGGAATACTGGGCCGGTGGTCGCTGGCGTTTCGAGGAAGATCGTCAACAATGACTGGCTGCAGGTAGATGAAGGCGATCTGCCCGTTCTTTGTACATCGGACGGTGCAGAAAAAATGGACTGACCTATTTGCTTTCAATCGACTGTTATTTTCATAGAATCCTGTAGTAATTTAGTGTGCCATGCATGTTGTAGAGCTATCATATGTCTCCCGTCATTTATTTCTCACCGACTTGCTATCTGCTACCTTTACACTGTACTAATTGTGCACACACTTCACCCATACTCACACTATTTTTTTATGCATGGGTATTTCAGACTCTAACGCAGTGTTGATGAATGCAGAAAAGAAAAGACAGAAGTCGCTCCAGTGTAATTCGAAGATAAGCACTAAGCGTTTCTGCGCTCTAATGGGTGCAGTGTCAAGAGTTGGAGACAGTAAATGTAGCTCTGCAGTTGATGATCTCAATTGCCACACACAACCATCCCAGGTGCTTGCTTTAACATATTGCTGTCAAATGTGGTTGCATGTTGCATATGGTGTCTAACTTGTATTGCTTCCAATTTGGTTAAATTGCATCTGCTTACTTTACACATTATACCTTTGATAATGACATGCCTTCCTGTTTTTGATACATACTACATATGTCTATTAACCATGTTCGTACATCAAACTAATGCTCTTTTGTATCCCTCGTCAATCACTTATGATGAGATAGTGATAGAGGGAAAGGTGTCCTATCTTTCGATGAGATGGTGGCTATCATTTTGGAGGAAGTCGACTTTGACGATCTGACTACGAACGTGCGAGGACGTCGCGCCTTAGCAATCGCTCAACCAACTCCGAGAGGTTATTGACCATGCCGGAGTACGATCAACCTGACCACGAAGGTCTGTTTCCTGCAGGCAAACGAAGAACAAGCAAGAAACTAAGATTGCAATCTGGATATTGCAAATATAAGAGGAAAGCTTTATTGATCAAGGTGGGGTTCTGTGACGCCTGTGTCTGGTCGTTGAACACAAACGAAGTACGTGAAGTTGCAGCTATGGCGAACTTTAATCTAAACAAAACCCCAAAGTCTAAACGGTGCCCTAAGGGCTGTATATATGGAGGAAGAGGGGGGGAATTTCATGGCCCTTGGTGGAGGGGTCCGAAATCAACCCTATCTCTTGTTTCCCCACACATACGGACTCTAAAAATAGCCTATACTTATGTATTTCGAAATTACATGGGCCTGACCCAATAATAAGGTGACGCAACACCAAGAATAGCCTCGGGACGAAATTTATGAAGTGGCATCTTGTATATTTCGTCCAAGGCTTCATGCACCCATTATGGTGGCTTCAAAGTCCTGAAATCATCACTTGCAACTCCATTCTTGTTCCCCTTGCGCATGCCATCATCTCCATGCTTGTTCTTGCTCCAATGTTCATCCTTCTCCAAGCTAGGCCCTTCATTTGTAAGCAAAACAAATATATCCAATTTAGGCAACATCATATTCTCATGAACATTAGAATAATTACCAAGAAACGAAAGTACCTGATAATTTAATTGGCGTGCGCGAGCTCTAGTAATTGGTCCAGTATGTATAGCATCAGGGGCTGTGGGTGTAATAATGGTATTGATGTCCTCATCATCCTCCCCTTCTTGAAATGAAGTCGTCCTCGACGGAAGCTCATCTTCCTCACCCAAATAAGGCTTCAAATCTGCAATGTTAAAAGTGGGACTAACCCCAAAATCTGTAGGCAGCTCAAGTTTATTTGCATTATAATTTATTTTCTCCAACACCTTAAAATGACCATCAGCACGAGGCATTAGCTTTGATTTGTGCAAATCAGGAAATCTATCCTTACGCAAATGTAACCAAACAAGATCTCCAGGTGCAAACACAACATGTTTTCTACCCTTATCACCAGCAAGTTTATATTTAGCATTCATACGCTCAATGTTTTCCTTAGTTAACTCATGCATTTTTAAAATCAATTCAGCACGTTGTTTAGCATCAAAATTAACCTTCTCCGAAGATGGAAGAGGCAACAAATCAATAGGTGCACGAGGTAGGAAACCATACACAACTTCAAAAGGGCACATCTTAGTAGTAGAATGCAATGAACGATTAGAAGCAAATTCAATATGAGGCAAGCATTCCTCCAACATTTTCTTATTATTCTTCAAAACAGCCCTAAGCATAGTAGACAATGTTCTATTGACTACTTCAGTTTGTCCATCAGTTTGGGGGTGACAAGTAGTACTAAAAAGCAGTTTAGTCCCCAACTTAGCTCATAAACATCTCCAAAAGTTGCTAAGAAATTTAGTATCACGATCTGAAACAATAGTATTTGGCATACCATGCAAGCGAATAATTTCATGAAAGAACAAATCAGCAACATTAACAGCATTATCGCTTTTATGACATGGTATAAAGTGTGCCATTTTCGAGAATCTATCCACGACAACAAATATGCTATCCCTCCTCTTCTTTGTTTGAGGTAAACCTAAAACAAAGTCCATTTATATATCCTCCCAAGGAACACTAGGTACAGGCAAATGCATATATAAACCATGAGGATTGAGTTGTGACTTAGCTTTTTGACATGTAGTACGGCGAGCAATAAAACGCTCAACATCACGTCTCATCTTTGGCCAAAAGAAATGTGTAGCAAGTACGTCCTCCGTCTTCTTCATGCCAAAGTGTCACATTAATCCTCCTACATGCGCCTCCTGCACGAACAAAAGATGAACGCAGCTAGCTGGAATGCATAACTTGTTAGCACGGAACACAAATCCATCATTAACGACGAACTTGTTCCATATTCTTCCTTCTTTACAATTATGCATTACATCTTTAAAATCAGCATCATGCACATATTGATGTTTGATGGTCTCCAAACCAAATATTTTGAACTCAAGTTGTGAAAGCATAGTATAGCGACGAGACAATGCATCAGCAGTAACATTTTATTTTCCCTTCTTGTGTTTAATGTCATAAGGGAAAGCCTCAATGAATTCAACCCATTTAGCATGTCTAGGATTCAGTTTAGCATGACTTTTAATATGTTTCAAATATTCATGATCAGAGTGTATAACAAATTCTTTGGGCCATAAATAATGTTGCCATGTTTCTAAAGTCCGAAAAAGAGCATATAATTCTTTATCATAAGTAGAATAATTCAGACTAGGCCCACTCAATTTTTTAGAAAAGTATGCAACAGGTTTGCCTTCTTGTAATAACACACCTCCTAATCCTATTCCACTAGCATCACATTCAAGCTAAAAAGTCTTATTAAAATCAGGTAGTTGGAGTAAAGGAGCATGTGTCAACTTATCTTTCAATACCGTGAAGGCTTCTTCCTGTGCGGTACCCCAAACAAAACGCACATCTTTCTTTGTAAGCTCATTCAGAGGTGCAGCAATGGTGCTGAAATCTCTCACAAAACACCTATAGAATCTAGCAAGGCCAAGAAAACTCCTCACTTGTGTGACTGTTTTGGGCTGCGGCCAACTCTCAATAGCTTCAATCTTGGCTTTGTCAACTTCAATTCCCTGTGGAGTAACAACATAGCCAAGAAAAGATACTCGGTCGGTGCAAAAGGTGCACTTCCCAAGGTTACCAAACAAATGTGCATCACGTAGAGCAATAAAAACTGCACGTAAATGTTCCAAATGTTCTTCCAAAGATCTACTATAAATCAATATGTCATCAAAGTAAACTACCACAAATTGTTAAATGAAAGCACGTAAAACTTCGTTCATTAATCTCATGAAAGTACTAGGTGCATTAGTTAACCCAAAAGGCATGACTAACCACTCATATAATCCAAACTTAGTTTTAAATGTTGTTTTCCATTCATCTCCCAATTTCATACGAATTTGATGGTATCCACTATGCAAATCAACTTTGGAGAATATTGTAGGGCCACTCAATTCATCAAGCATGTCATCTAGCCTAGGAATAGGATGACGATCGAATAGTAATATTATTAATGCCTCTACAATCAACAGACATACATGATGTACCATCCTTTTTTGGCACTAGAATAATAGGAACAACACAAGGACTAAGGGATTCGTGTATATAACATTTGTCGAGCAGCTCCTGTATTTGACGCATAATCTCCTTCATCTCCTCTGGATTGGTACGGTATGGTGCACGGTTGGGTAATGATGCACTGGGAATTAAGTCAATCTGATGCTCAATCCCTCGAATGGGAGGTAATCCCGGTGGCACGTCTTGTGGAAAGATGATGATGACATCACTACCATTGTTACACCCACAGCCCTACTGTTACATATATTGGACCAATTACTAGAGCTCGCACACGCCAATTAAATTATCGGGTACTTCCGTTTCTTGGTAATGATTCTAATGTTCATGAGAATATGATGCTGCCTAAACTAGATACATTTGTTTTGCTTACAAATGAAGGGGCTAGCTTGGAGAAGGATGAACATTGGAGCAAGAACAAGCATGGAGATGATGACATGCGCAAGGGGAACAAGAACGGAGTTACAAGTGATGATTTCAGGACTTTGAAGCCACCAAAATGAGTGCATGAAGCCTTGGACGAAATATACAAGATGCCACTTCATAAATTTCGTCCAGAGGCTATTCTAGGTGCTGCGTCACCTTATTATTGGACCAGGCCCATGTAATTTCGAAATACATAAGTATATGCTATTTTTAGAGTCCGTATGTGTGGGGAAACAAGAGATAGGGTTAGTTTTGGACCCCGCCACCAAGGGCCACAAAATTCACCCCTCTTCCTCCATATATACAGCCCTTAGGGCGCCGTTTAGACTTTGGGTTTTGTTTAGATTAAAGTTCGCCATAGCTGCAACTTCGCGTACTTCGTTTATGTTCAACGACCAGACAAAGACGTCTCAGAACCCCACCTTGATCAATAAAGCTTTCATCTAATATTCGCAATATCCAGATTGCAATCTCAGTTTCTTTCTTGTTCTTCGTTTGGTCGCAGGAAACAGACCCTCGTGGTCAGGTTGATTGTGCTCCGGTGTGGTCAATAACCTCTCGAAATTGGTTTTGCGATTGCTAAGGTGTGAAGTCCTCGCACGTTCGTAGTGGATCGTCAAAGTCGATTTCCACCAAAGCGATATCCATCATCTCATCGAAAGACGGGACACCTTTGCCTCTATCAAAAGACGTCAGTGAACTCCTGCAAAATGTGTGTGACAGCAGGAGGCAAAGAGGAAGGCACGTCCTCGAATGAAAATAATGCCTCTTTGCACACAAAAGCATAGCAAACAGATTTGCTAAAATCTAGCTCATCAATATCAGATTTAGTGGCAAGTAAACATGCACTTTTCAATTTAATTTCAGAAGCAACACTAGATGGTTTACTATTAGGCTTCATTTGTTGCTCAAATTGTTTTGCCACAATCTGATTTTCACTCTTATTTTTCTCCTATTTTGCTTTATTAGCTCTATTAATATCATCTTTCAAAATGGACTCAGGAGTCATAGGAAGCAAAGTAATATTTTTATCCTTATGAACAAGAGTATACTGATTGTTTCTACCATGGTGTACATAATTTTTATCAAATTGCCATGGTCGACCAAGTAATAAGGAACATGCTTGCATAGGTACCACATCACAATCAACATAATCAGCATATGTAGAGATACTAAAATGCACACGAACAGTATGTGTTACCTTAACCTTGCCGCTGTTGTTGAACCATTGGATGTAGTAAGGATGTGGATGTGGTCTTGTGGTCAGAGATAGCTTCTCCACCATCTCCATGCTAGCCAAGTTGTTGCAGCTCCCTCCGTCTATGATGACGCGCACAGAACGTTCCTTCACAACGCCCTTTGTATGGAACAAATTGTGCCTCCGATTTTGCTCAGCTTGTGTGACCTGCACACTCAAAACACGTTGAGCAAATAAACATTCATACCTGTCAGCGTCTTCAGGAGCCATGTATTGCGTCTCATGATCAGAATCATCTCCACCATGTTCTTCACGTGTAATAAGAGCCAAAGTCTCCTCATCATAGTCACTAGCTGACTCATACCCAACATCCTCAGTAGCAATCATCACACGTTGAGATTTGCATTCTCTCGCATAATGACCTCTTCCCTTACAATGACGACAAATAATATCACTTGTGTGCCCTATGGATGCCATGGAAGAAGAAGAACTCTATGCAGGCTCGGCAGGTGCGCTCTTGGCAGATAATGGTGGTTGTGCCTGCTTTCTTGTAGCACGGCTGGAGGTGGCACCTGATGGAGTTGCTGGTGCAGTGGAAGTAGAAGATGCACACGGTGTCCATGATAAGGTCGACCTGCAGAAAAGTTAGTGCGCGCCATTGCTTGTCGATCCTGCACTTCACGTTCAGCTTTACAAGCAAGATGGAATAAACGAGTGAAATTAGTATACTCCTTATACTCTAGATTGGTCTGAATCTCTCTATTTAATCTACCCATAAAACGTGCAAGCATAGCTTCATTCTCCTTAACAATACCACATCTAATCATGCCAGTTTGTAATTCCTGATAATATTCTTCTACATAATTTTTTCCTTGTCTTAAACGCTGCAATTTTTGAAGCAATTCACGTTGATAATATGGTGGAACCCAACGAGTACGCATAGCAGTTTTCAAAGCAGCCCAAGTAGCTGGAATAGGATATAATCTACAATGTTCAGACCACCATACACATGCAAAACTAGTGAAAGCACAAACAGCAGCAGCAACCCGCCTCTCCTCGGGATATTGTAAACATGTAAAATGTTGTTCAGTTTCTAACTCCCAAGTAAGATATATATCAGGAACATATCTACCCACAAATGGTGGAATATTCAATTTCAGTTTAGGAACATGGTCATGATCTCGTACCTGAGGTGGTGGTGTAGGCCTACCATTGCGATTATATACCTGAGGTCGACCTGCTGGTGGTGGTGCTGGTGGCTGCACGTAGTTCTAATTTTGATCAACCTCATCCTCATAATCACCCGCATACTCATCATCCTCCTGGGTACCAGCAGCAGTAGTAGCAGGAGCCAAAGAAGCATCAACAACAGGTACAACAGCACCAGAAGTTTGGCCTGGCTCAATAGGAACACGCTGTGCTCGCCCTACTGTATCGCAGCGTAGAACTGGTTGTGGGAGACATTTGAGTAATTCATCGAACTTGGCATCCAACTTGGTGTCAATTGTCTTCTCAATGTCATCCATCCTCTCCAATGCCTTTCCAAAGCTGGCCATCACGTCTTCCACCTGTTGACCCAACATTTGATGAAACTTATCATGAAGCTCCTTGTTTGACATGTTCTCCCAGTCAAATCGCGTGGGCTTGTGATCCTGCCATGGTTAGTAGCAACAGAAACACAAAAGAATATGATCCTACATACTACTAGGAAGTGGTGGTGATGGTGTTGTGTCACAAATCCTTCAAGCGATTCTCAAATTCTTACCAGTTCTTACCCAGCAGCAGGTGGTGATCGGCAACCGTTGTAGTCAAAACTCTCAAAGCTTGGATAGAGCGATTACCAGGGAAAGTCAAACGCACGACGTAGATGTATGTGGAGCTGGGAAGGCTTATAATATGGTAGCAAAAGGGTCAGCAATAATCAGTTCAGAGATGCAAAGTTGAATAAAGGCTCAACGACGGTACTATGTTGGTCCTAGGCTAGACAGTGCTAGAGACGCGAGCCTAGAACACTAACAAAATCATGGCGCTGCAGATAAACAAGGGAGGAGCACACTCTGATTTTTTTTCTCTTTTTTTTCACTTTTTTTCCTCTCTTTTTTTTGCTCCGCAACAATTTTTTTTCGAAAAAGTCTACAAATGGTCTAGAAACTACCTTGCCAGAATTTTCTAGACTTAGTTTTTTTTTGAAACTGGAGCTATTTTTCTACTGCGGGTAACACGAAAGTTCGGGAGTCCTTCTCTGTCACGACTCAGAGTATGGCATGATCTGGAAGTCAAAAACAAAGCAACAAACACTGGACTCAGACTATAACTGATGGCGGATATGAATCTGGTGGAAACTCGGACTGGTCGTGGAGATATGTAGGACCGTGGAACACGGACCGGTGGCGAATCTGTGATGGAGGTGGACTCGGATTATCGTGATGGCAGTGGATATGTGGTATATGGCTGCGGTGATGACGATGGTGGTAGATGGCAGCGGTGATGATGATGGTGGTATATGGCAGCGGTGATGATGATGATGCGGCGGCGGCGTGAGAACTGGTGAACAGAACTCGAAACTCTAAAGGACTAGACACTAAGACCAGCAACTAGACACGATGATGCAACTGCAAATTCAACAACGCAAATACAGAAAGGATTATGAAATGGCTCAGAATGGTTCGGATATGATGAACTAACACTAATTTTTTTGTTGCGTTTTCGTGGACTATAGGTATGAAAAACAGACTCAATCTAAACTACGAAAAACTGTAAAATCTCACCGAGCAACCTGGTACCACTTGATAGAGGCAAAGGTGTCCCGTCTTTCGATGAGATGGTGGCTATCGTTTTGGAGGAAGTCGACTTTGACAATCCGATTACGAACGTGCGAGGACGTCGCGCCTTAGCAATCGCTATACCAACTCCGAGAGGTTATTGACCACGCCGGAGCACGATCAACCTGACCACGAAGGTTGTTTCCTGCAGGCAAACGAAGAACAAGCAAGAAACTAGGATTGCAATCTGGATATTGCGAATATAAGAGGAAAGCTTTATTGATCAAGGTGGGGTTCTGTGACGCCTTTGTCTGGTCATTGAACACAAACGAAGTACGCGAAGTTGCAGCTAGGGCGAACTTTAATCTAAACCAAACCCCAAAGTCTAAACAGTGCCCTAAGGGCTGTATATATGGAGGAAGGGGGGGGGGGATTTCGTGGCCCTTGGTGGAGGGGTCCGAAATCAACCCTATCTCTTGTTTCCCCACACATACGGACTCTAAAAAGAGCCTATACTTATGTATTTCGAAATTACATGGGCCTGGCCCAATAATAAGGTGACGCAGCACCTAGAATATCCTCGGGATGAAATTTATGAAGTGGCATCTTGTATATTTCGTCCAAGGCTTCATGCACCCATTATGGTGGCTTCAAAGTCCTGAAATCATCACTTGTAACTCTGTTCTTGTTCCCCTTGCGCATGCCATCATCTCCATGCTTGTTCTTGCTCCAATGTTCATCCTTCTGCAAGCTAGGCCCTTCATTTGTAAGCAAAACAAATGTATCCAATTTAGGCAGCATCATATTCTCATGAACATTGGAATCATTACCAAGAAACGAAAGTACCTGATAATTTAATTGGCGTGCGCGAGCTCTAGTTATTGGTCCAGTATACGTAGCAGTAGGGGCTGTGGGTGTAACAATGGTATTGATGTCGTCATCAGATAGTCACCCGAGTGGGTTACTGTGAGACGCCCTACTCGTTTAAAGAGTGCAGTGTCATCCTCCCCAGATGATTCTCAAGAAACAGCAAGGCTAAATGAAGATAGTCAAGTAGCTCTCTAGTTGATCACCGCAATGCCCCCACACCACCATCACAAGTGCTTGCTCTTACTTGGCAGTGTGATATGTGGTTGCATGTTGCATATGGTGTCTACCTTGTAATGCTTCTAATTAGGGTAAATTGCATCTGCTTAGTTAACACATTATACCTGTGAATATGACATGCTTTTCTGTTTTTGGTACATACTACGTCTTTCTATTAATCATGTTCTTACATCAAACTACTTTTCTTGTGTATCCCTCATCAATGCTCCTAATTTGTTAAATTGCATCTCCTTAGCTTACACATTATACATATGAATATGACACGCCTTCCTATTTTTGGTACATACTACATCTGCCTATCACACCATGTTCTTAGATCAAACTACTGTTCTTGTGTATCCTACATCTATCGCTTATGATGAGACAGTCACGCGCGTGGGTTAATATGAGACGCAGTACTCTTATAAAGAATGCAATTTCATCCTCCACATGATTCTCAAGAAACAGCAAGCCTAAATGAAGATATTGAATGTAGCTCTGTACTTGAAGACCACACTTCCCCTGCACTACCATCATAGGTGCTTGCTCTAACTTCGCAGTGTGATATGTGGTTGCATGTTGCATACCGTGTCTATCTTGTAATGCTTCTAATTTGGGTAAATTGCATCTGCTTAGTTTACACACTATACCTGTGAATATGACATGCCATACTATTTTTGGTACACACTACATCTATGTGTTAACCTTGTTCTTACATGAAACTACTTCTCTTCTGTATCCTGCATCAATCACTTATGATGAGTCACCTTTATTCGTTGCATATTGCATATTATTTCTAGCCTATTTCCATGTATTGCTTCTAATTTGGTCAAATACATTTGTTTGGGCACACTTTTAATTTGGCAGAGTGATATTGGTTTCATTTTTCATATGCTTTCTAGCTTGGATTGTTTCTAACAAGTTCAAGCACCTTGTGCTTAGTTTACACTTTATACATCATACATGTCAATATATCACGCCGTCCTATTTTTCATAGATATTCCATCCTCCTATCATGTGGCTACCTTACATGAAAGTAGTGTTCGTCAGTATCATGCATCAATGAGTTCTGAATAGCAAATTTTATTCCTTTTTCTTGTGGGTTTGACTTGACAAGGCAAAATCAAGAAATAGGAAGGAAAAGAGTAAGGAAGGCGATGATGGTGGTCCTCTGCAGCAACATAAAAGGAGCATCTGTACCAATTCTCCTTGTACTAATAGTGCATTACAAGGTCCAAGTCTCCGCTCCCCTACTCCACCATCCAAGGTGCTTGCTCTAACTTGGCAGTGTGATATCTGGTTGCATGTTGCATATGGTGTCTAGCTCGTATTGCTCCTAATTAGTGTAAACTGCATCTCTTTAGCTTACACATGATACATTTGAAGATGACACGCTTTCCTGTTTTTGGTACATACTATATCTGTCTATCACACCATGTTCTTACATGAAACTACTCTTCTTGTGTATCCTACATCAGTCACTTATAAAGGGACACCTTTAAGTTGGCAGTGTGATATTGGTTTGCGTCTTGAATATGATTTCTAGCATGTATTGCTTCTAGTTTGATGAACGTCACCTTTGATGAGACAGTTTTAACTTGGCAGAGTGATATTGATTGCACCTTCCATATGGTGTCTTGCGGTGTTTTTAATTTGTTGAAGTGCCTTCTGCTTAGTTACCACATCATAGGTGTGAATATGTCAAGCCGTCCATTTTTTCGTACATTTTCCATCCTCGTATCATGACTTTGCCTTTCATTAGAGTAGTGTTCGTCAGTATCATGCATGAATGAGTTCTGAAGAGCGAATTATATTCCTTTTTCTTGTCGGTATGACCTCACAATACAAAATCAATAAAGTTGAAGGAAATTGGAAAGGCATTGTATGATGGTGGTCCTTCCGAGCAACTGAAACGGAGGTTATCTACAGATTCTAATCCGCCATCCTCCCAACAAGATTCGCAAGACAACGCAAGGCTAGACAGTCAACGTAGCTGTGTAGATGATGAGCACATCTCCCCTACTCCACCATCATAGGTGCTTGCTCTAACTTGGCACTATTATATGTGGTTGCATGTTGCGTATGATGTCTAGCTTGTATTGCTTCTAACTTTGTTGAATTGCATATGCGTACTTTACACATAATGCCTGTGAATATGACATGTGTTCCTATTTCTACATCAGACTACTATTCTTGCATATCCCGCATCAGTCACTTATGATAAGGCACCTTTAAGTCGCCACTATGATATTGGTTGTGTCTTGCATATGATTTCTAGCTTGTACTGCTTCTAATTTGTTGAAATGCCATAGAGTTTGAACTTGGCAGAGTGATATTGGTTGCATCTTCCATATGGTGTCTAGCTTGTAGTGCTTCTAATTTGTTGAAATGCCTTCTGCTTAGTTACCACATCATAGGTGTGAATATGTCACACCATCCTGTTTTTCAATCATATTCCATCCTCGCATCATGTGTTTGCCTTTCATCCGAGTAGTGTTCGTCAGTATCATGCATGAATGAGTTCTGAAGAGCGAATTATATTCCTGTTTCTTATCGGTTTGACTTCACAATGCAAAATCATTACAGCTGAAGGAAATTAGTCCGGCAGTGGAAGATGGTGGTCCTTCGGAGCAACTCAAACAGGGGGTCTCTACAAATTCTACTCCACCATCCTCCCAAGAAGATTCACAAGACAACACGAGGCTGGACAGTCAACGTAGCTATGTAGATGATGAGCACATCTCCCCTACTCCACCATCACAGGTGCTTGCTCTAACTTGGCACTATTATATGTGGTTGCATGTTGCGTATGATGTCTAGCTTGTATTGCTTCTAACTTGAATTGCATCTGCTTACTTTACACATAATGCCTGTGAATATGACACTGTTCCTGTTTCTAGAACATACGTGTACATGATGAGCACATCTCCCCTACTCCACCATCACAGGTGCTTGCTCTTATGATGAGGACATCAATACCATTGTTACACCCACAGCCCCTACTGCTACATATACTGGACCAATTACTAGAGCTCGCGCACGCCAATTAAATTATCAGGTACTTTCGTTTCTTGGTAATGATTCTAATGTTCATGAGAATATGATGCTGCCTAAATTGGATACATTTGTTTTGCTTACAAATGAAGGGCCTAGTTTGGAGAAGGATGGACATTGGAGCAAGAGCAAGCATGGAGATGATGCCATGCGCAAGGGGAACCAGAACGGAGTTACAAGTGATGATTTCAGGACTTTGAAGCCACCATAAGAGTGCATGAAGCCTTGGACGAAATATACAAGATGCCACTTCATAAATTTCGTCCAGAGGCTATTATAGGTGCTGCGTCACCTTATTATTGGGCCAGGCCCATGTAATTTCGAAATACATAAGTATAGGCTATTTTTAGAGTTCGTATGTGTGGGGAAACAAGAGATAGGGTTGGTTTCGGACCCCTCCACCAAGGGCCACGAAATTCCCCCCCTCTTCCTCCATATATACAGCCCTTAGGGCGTCGTTTAGACTTTGGGTTTTGTTTAGATTAAAAGTTCGCCATAGCTGCAACTTCGCGTACTTCGTTTGTGTTCAACGACCAGACAAAGGCGTCACAGAACCCCACCTTGATCAAAAAAGCTTTCATCTTATATTCGCAATATCCAGATTGCAATCTCAGTTTCTTGCTTGTTCTTCGTTTGCTCGCAGGAAACAGACCCTCGTGGTCAGGTTGATCATGCTCCGGCGTGGTCAATAACCTCTCGGAGTTGGTTTAGCGATTGCTAAGGCGCGACGTCCTCGCACGTTCGTAGTCGGATCGTCAAAGTCGACTTCCACCAAAGCGAAATCCATCATCTCATCGAAAGACGGGACACCTTTGCCTCTATCAAGTGGTATCAGATTTCCAGGTTGCTCGGTGAGATTTTCCAGTTTTTTTCGTAGCTTAGATCGAGTCTTTTCTTCATACCTATAGTCCACGAAAAAGCCACAAAAAAAATTAGGGTTAGTTCATCATATCCGAACCAATCTGAGCCTTTGCATAATCTTTTTAGGGTTTTGCTTTGTTGAATTTGCGGTTGCATCGTCGGTCTAGTTGCTGGTCTTAGAGTCTAGTCTTTTAGAGTTTCGAGTTCTGGTCATAAGTTGTCACGCCGCCGCCGCACCATCATCATCGCCCCTGCCATCTACCACCACCACTCCGAATCCGTATCCATATACCACCACCAATCCGTGTCCATATACCACCACCGATCCATATCCATATACTACCACCGCTACCACCACCGCTGCCATATACCACAACCATATATCCACCACCAATCCGAGTTCCTTGCTTATTAGGTTTGTTTTCGGGATCCATCTAGTTTCCGATTCGTGTTTCCTTGCCGGAGTAGGTTTCGGAAAAAAAAAAGAGTCTGGAAACCACGCTCCGTTTAGGCCCAAAATTTTTCGAAAACGCATTTTTCGAAAAATTTTCTGGCTATCTTATTTTTAGGTGTTTCTGAGTGTTTTGAGACAGGTGCCATTATAGGAAGTTTTTTTTGACCCGTTTCCAGTTTTTGGGTCCGCGCAGTCGAAAAAACGAAAAAAAAAATTAGTCGAAAAAATTTCGTGCCCATCATGTCAGTTTGACCTAGGAAGCGTTTTGAGACACTCGCCATTATAGTGATTTTTCTTAAAAAAAAAAAGAGCAGTGCAAAAAAAAAAATAGAGCGAAAAACAAAAAAAAACCAGAGTGTGCTTTTCCCTTGTTTACGTGCAGCGCCGTGATTTTGTTAGTGTTCTAGGCTCGCGTCTCTAGCACAGTCTAGCCTAGGACCAGCACAGTACCGTCGTTGAGCGTTTATTCAACTTTGCATCTCTGAATTGATTATTGCTGACCCTTTTTGCTACCATATTATAAGCCTTCCCAGCTCCACATACATCTACGTCGTGCGTTTAACTCTAAAAGGTAATCGCTCTATCCAAGCTTTGAGAGTTTTTAACCCTTTCTGATCATGAATCTTTGAAACATATTAAAAGTCAAGCTAAACTGAATCGTAGACATGCTAAATGGGTTGAATTTATTGAGACTTTCCCTTATGTCATTAAACACAAGAAGGGAAAAGAAAATGTTATTGCTGATGCATTGTCTCGTCGCTATACTATGCTTTCACAACTTGACTTCAAAATATTTGGTTTGGAGACCATCAAAGATCAATATGTGCATGATGCTGATTTTAAAGATGTAATGCAGAATTGTAAAGAAGGAAGAATGTGGAACAAGTTTGTCGTTAACGATGGATTTGTGTTTCGTGCTAACAAGCTATGCATTCCAGCTAGCTCCGTTCGTCTTTTGTTGTTGCAGGAGGCGCATGGAGGAGGATTAATGGGACACTTTGGCGTGAAGAAGACGGAGGACGTACTTGCTACACATTTCTTTTGGCCAAAGATGAGACGGGATGTTGAGTGTTTTATTGCTCGCTACACTACATGTCAAAAAGCTAAGTCACGACTCAATCCTCATGGTTTATATATGCCTTTGCCTGTACCTAGTGTTCCTTGGGAGGATATATCTATGGACTTTGTTTTAGGTTTACCTCGAACAAAGAAGGGGAGGGATAGCATATTTGTTGTCGTGGATAGATTCTCGAAAATGGCACACTTTATACCATGTCATAAAAGCGATGATGCTGTTAATGTTGCTGATTTGTTCTTTCGTGAAATTATTCGCTTGCATGGTGTGCCAAATACTATTGTTTCAGATCGTGATACTAAATTTCTTAGCCACTTTTGGAGATGTTTATGGGCTAAGTTGGGGACTAAACTGCTTTTTAGTACTACTTGTCACCCCCAAACTGATGGACAAACTGAAGTAGTCAATAGAACATTGTCTACTATGCTTAGGGCTGTTTTGAAGAATAATAAGAAAATGTGGGAGGAATGCTTGCCTCATATTGAATTTGCTTATAATCGTTCATTGCATTCTACTACTAAGATGTGCCCTTTTGAAGTTGTGTATGGTTTCCTACCTCGTGCACCTATTGATTTGTTGCCTCTTCCATCTTCGGAGAAGGTTAATTTTGATGCTAAAGAACGTGCTGAATTGATTTTAAAAATGAATGAGTTAACTAAGGAAAACATTGAGCGTATGAATGCTAAATATAAACTTGCTGGAGATAAGGGTAGAAAACATGTTGTGTTTGCACCTGGAGATCTTGTTTGGTTACATTTGCGTAAGGATAGATTTCCTGATTTGCGCAAATCAAAGCTAATGCCACGTGCTGCTGGTCCCTTTAAGGTGTTGGAGAAAGTAAATGATAATGCATATAAACTTGAGCTGCCTGCAGATTTTGGGGTTAGTCCCACTTTTAACATTGCAGATTTGAAGCCGTATTTGGGCGAGGAAGATGAGCTTCCGTCGAGGATGACTTCATTTCAAGAAGGGGAGGATGATGAGGACATCAATACCATTGTTACACCCACAGCCCCTACTGCTACATATACTGGACCAATTACTAGAGCTCGCGCACGCCAATTAAATTATCAGGTACTTTCGTTTCTTGGTAATGATTCTAATGTTCATGAGAATATGATGCTGCCTAAATTGGATACATTTGTTTTGCTTACAAATGTAGGGCCTAGTTTGGAGAAGGATGGACATTGGAGCAAGAGCAAGCATGGAGATGATGCCATGCGCAAGGGGAACCAGAACGGAGTTACAAGTGATGATTTCAGGACTTTGAAGCCACCATAAGAGTGCATGAAGCCTTGGACGAAATATACAAGATGCCACTTCATAAATTTCGTCCAGAGGCTATTATAGGTGCTGCGTCACCTTATTATTGGGCCAGGCCCATGTAATTTCGAAATACATAAGTATAGGCTATTTTTAGAGTCCGTATGTGTGGGGAAACAAGAGATAGGGTTGATTTCGGACCCCTCCACCAAGGGCCACGAAATTCCCCCCCTCTTCCTCCATATATACAGCCCTTAGGGCGTCGTTTAGACTTTGGGTTTTGTTTAGATTAAAAGTTCGCCATAGCTGCAACTTCGCGTACTTCGTTTGTGTTCAACGACCAGACAAAGGCGTCACAGAACCCCACCTTGATCAAAAAAGCTTTCATCTTATATTCGCAATATCCAGATTGCAATCTCAGTTTCTTGCTTGTTCTTCGTTTGCTCGCAGGAAACAGACCCTCGTGGTCAGGTTGATCGTGCTCCGGCGTGGTCAATAACCTCTCGGAGTTGGTTTAGCGATTGCTAAGGCGCGACGTCCTCGCACGTTCGTAGTCGGATCGTCAAAGTCGACTTCCACCAAAGCGAAATCCATCATCTCATCGAAAGACGGGACACCTTTGCCTCTATCATCTTACTTGGAACTGTTATATGTGGCTGCGTTTTCCATATGATGTCTAGTTTGTATTGCTTCTGATTATGTTGAATTGCATCTGCGTAGCTTACAACTTATACCTGCAACGATCACTTACCCATAAGACACATTTAACTTGGGACTATGATGTAGGTTGCATCTTGCATTGTCTTCTAGCTTGTACTGCTTCTAATTTCTTGAAATGGCACTTATGACGAGACACTTTTTACCTGGTAGAGTGATATTGGTTGCATGTTCATATGGTGCCTAGCTTTCATTTCTTCTAATTTTGTTGAAATGCCTTCCGCTTACTGTTTTTCATACATATTCCATCCTCCTATCGTACGTGTGAATATGAAACACTGTCTTTTTTGTATATATTCCATTCTCCTATCATGCGCTTGCCTTACATCAAAGTAGTGTTCGTCTGTATCATGCATCAACCAGTTATGCAGAGCTAATTTTATTCATCTTCTTGTGGTTTTGACTTCATAAGGCAATATCAGAAAATGGAAGGAAACGAGTAAGTTAGGGGATGTTGGTGGTCCTCTGCACCGACGCAAACAGAGACTCTCTAGATTTGCCACTGCTACTGCTAATGAAGTTGAAGTCCCAAGTCTACATGATGAGTTCATCTCCCGTACTCCACCATCACAGGTGCTTGCTCTAAGTTGACAGTGTGATAATTGGTTTCATTTTCCATATGTTGTCTAGCATGTATTTCTTCTATTTTGATTAAATTGCACCTGCTGAGTTTATACGTTATACATGTGCATATGACATAGCTTTCTGTGTCTAGAATACACTGCATCTATCTATCATACCATGTTCTTACATCAAAGTACTGTTGTTGTGTATCCCGCTCAGTCACTCATGATTGGACGCTTTTAACATGGCAGTTTGATAGTGGTTGCATCTTGCATTGATTTCTATGTTGTACTGCTTCTAATTTTTCGAATTGCCACTTATGACAAGACACTTTTAACTTGGCAGAATAATATTGGTTGCACCTTTCATATGGTATCTAGCTTGCATTACTTATATTTTCTTGAAAATCCTTCTGCTTAGTTTGCACATCGTAGCTGTGAATATGTCATGCCGTCCTATTTTTCCTACATATTCCATCCTCATACGGTTGTCTTACATCAAAGTATTGCTTGTCTGTATCATGCATCAATGAATTCTAAACAGTGATTTTATTCTTTTGTGTTGTGAGTACCGGTTGACCTGGCAAAGTCAAAAAAGAGCAAGGGAAATAATATAGTAGGGAGTGTTGTTACTCGTCGGGTGAAACGGAAAAGGATCTGTCATAGAGATTCTTCTGGTACTTATAGTGCAGTAGAAGGTCCAAGTCCACCGGCTAAATCTACAAACACAGTATCACCTGCTCCACCAGCTGCAGCATCTGCTTCAACTGTACCAGCATCTCAACCAGTTACTCGTTTGTTTGCTCTGGAACTAGCCAGTTCCCAAGCTGCCTTCACACCTAACACTACTTCCGAAGCACTGCTGACACAACAGGACTTGGCAAGATCAAATGAACCTCAGGAGCATCAACACCAAGATGGTACCTGACCGAGTCAAGTTGCAGTTGCATGCTCCTTTATATGTACTCTCACAGTTTGATGTACACTAACACTTTCCATATTCGTTGTTGAACTAGCACCACGGCGCAAGCAGAAACAAACATCAGGGATAATGCTTGACAGATTAACAAAATCTAAAGGAGGAAGAATGGAGATCCATTTTGAGGCAGGTTTAAAAAGGCCACGTGATGCTACAGAGTCAGCCAAGTTAGTATTAGAGGCAGTCATTGCCGTTAGGTGTCATGCACGTATCCTCCCAACGTGGATCTAGTACAGGAATGAGAAAGACAATACCCAGTTTAACACCTTCCTTGACCATTTATCCTTAAGTAATGTTATTCATCGCAATTAGTAATATTGTCTTGCTCTGTCCCATACTTTATAGCTTCCTCCCAATAAGACTCACATTCTTTTTTCAGCAGATGAGGTTCAAGTTGGATCCGAAAGATGATGCAACTAAACAAGCATGCACTCATGTTTTTCAGTCTGCTCTGCGACAGTATCGGTACCACCTTAGAAAATCGCACATTGAAGGCAAGGCTAACAATGAAATCGCCCAAACATCTCCAGTGGAAAATATTATAGATGAAGACTGGACAGCCCTCGTTAAACACTGGTCTAATCCAAAGTATCAGGTAGGCTATATGTATTTGATCAGACCACATATTGAACTTGTATTTATGTATGTGCTTTACAAGTGTATCTTCTTCTAGGCTAACTGTTTGAAGAACAAAACCAACCGTTCTAAAGTGAAATTCCAACAGACACCAGGATCTCTTAGCTATATTGCACACTGCGAGGCTCTTGTAAATAGCTGCTACTTCCTTCTTTTTTTGTGCCATATTATCATATCTATATTGACTTGTTCCAAATACAGAGGGAAGCCCGTGCGGACCAAAAAGAAGCTGAACCAAATGTAGTGCAAATCTTCAAGGATTGCCACACCAGCAAGATGAAGGGTATGAGCACACCAGTTCAAGCCGCTCTTGTAAGTCCTTACTCCTCCTTCCTTGAACTGATTGGTACTGTGATGTGTTCATTAGGGTCTAGAAGAAGATACACTTGTAAAGCACAAACATAAGTTACTAAACTTTCAGGAAGCTATGTGTTCATTAGGGTCTAGAAGAAGATACACTTGTGAAGCTGAACCGAATACAAATAAGTTTGTAGATTAGTCCTTACTCCTCCTACCTTGAATGTTTGAACTTGTAGATTAGTGTACCAGATAAGTTGCTAAACGTTTAACCTACTTTGTTTGTTTTTGTCTCATTAGTAACTTATTTGGTACACTAATCTACAAGTTCAAACTTTCAGGAAGCTATGGAACAAATGATTGAAGCCACAACCACCTGAAGGTGACGAGGCTACCACAGGCACAATGTCACCTCTTGCTGTAGTGCGTTAGTATCTCTCCACTAACAGTGCAAAAAGCACCTTCCTGCGTAATTCTGGGTTGGTTGTCAAGGTAACCTCGTCCAAATCGCCTACTGAACAAAATCTTCCTGCTAGACAGAGTGATATATCTGTGCTCCAGACACAAGTCCAATCCCTAATGGACGTTGTTTCGGAAACAAGAATAGTGGTTGAGAAATGTCGTCAAGATATGAATGGTTTTGAAACCAGACTATCAGACATTCGTTCGTTGTTCAAGAGCAATGGCGGCAAAAAGGTGGAGATCATGCTGCTCCATCAGATTCTATAGCCTGAAACATTAGCACTCAGGTCAAATGATCTGTGCTTCTATACATCTGATGGTGCTTTTATCTGGAAGGACTATAAACTTTATGACAACAGGCCATTTGTTGTATGGTTGGAATTTATTTTGTTGTGATACAACATTTATGATGCTGCCACAGGCTGTAGTAATTAGGATGCTATTTTTTTATTGTGTAGGTTTTTCTTAGTAATGTATTCGGCCGAAAGCTTCGTAGGAGCCCAACATGCCAACATTCGTCGAGCCCATTCCAATTGGGCTAAAAACGATTACGGGCCGAAATTGGCATGTAGCCCACTAAAAATATCTGGGCCTAAATCAACATAAGCTTTCATATTTTTCTGGTAGGCCTGTGCCCATAGTGGGCCTTTAGCAGGCCTAAACATAATTTGGGCCCTCAGTAAAAATAGGCCGTTTACAGGTGTAAATATCTTGAGCCCATAAAAAACATGGGCCTTTAATAGACCGAAAGTGATATTGGGCCCTGATTGTGCCAAATAACCCACTGGTCTTAGCAGGCCGAAATGGTGGCCCATTTACGATGCGGATCTTTGACAGGCCAAAATTCAGACGGGCCGTAAATGCGCCGACCTAATACACGGGCCTTTAACAGGCCGGAACTTCGGTCGAGCTAGATTATCGTCATTTTTATATGGGCCGTTAATGGGCCCGATATGATGTTGGGCCACATATGGCCCATGGTTTTCGTCCGACGTTAACAGGCCGAAAATGACAATAGGCTGAAAGTGGCCCAAATCTATAGTGGGCCCCTAACAGGACGAATGTCAGACATGGCCGAATATGACCCAAATCGTTCACGGTCGTTTATGGGACGAAAGTTTTGATGGCCTGTAAATGGGCCCAAATGAAGCAGGACCTTTAACAGGCCGGAAATACACCGGGCCGTAATTCGGCCCAATTACTTAGCAGACTATTAACGGGCCAGAAGTGACCATGGGCCGCATTGATGACAAGTTTAGGACAGGCCGTTGACGGGCCGATTTGACAGAGAATGTTGGGCCTTTAGCTGGACCGTCCCATTATGGTCTGCAAAATCTTGTGGGCCTTTAGCTTGGCCGGCCCATTATGGTCCGCTACATCTTATGGGCCTTCGGTTGGGCCGACCCATTTAAACTTTGTGGGCCACTTTTGGGCCATTCCACGTGTCAACATATCATAGGCCCATCTCGATCGTTGGATGAGTGACACCTGTGCCAACGCGGAGCTGACGCGTGGATCCGTCAGCCAATGAGAATTTTACACGTGGAAAATTGGCATTGGTCATGGCTGTTAGCGGGTTATAGGATCCAAAAAACGGACCCGATAGGTTAACGCTGTCCCGTTACGGTGGATGCCACGTGTCGGTCACCCTTGACGAAAGCACTTCTATGACGCACGATTTATCGTCATGGAAGTGGACACTTCCGTGATGACAATTTTGGTAATGTCATGGAACACTTCTACGACAGCACAGGTATGACTATCTTGATTCTGTCATAAAATCGTCATGGATGTACATGCATGACAGAAAACGCGACCTACTATGACAAACACGTATCATCACGGAAGTGTATTTTTTTGTAGTGCCAACAGACACTTTCGGAGATACCTGTAGTGCACCATTATAATCACCCAGTTACGTTGTGACGTTTGATACACCCAAAGCATTGCTACGGTATCCAGGAGTTGCACAATCTCATGATCTAAGGAAATGATACTTGACATTAGAAAAGCTCTAGCAAACGAACTACACAATCTTGTGCTATGCTTAGGACTGGGTCTTGTCGATCACATCATTCTCCAAATGATGTGATCCCATTATCAATGACATCCAATGTCCATGGTCAGGAAACCACAACCATCTATTGATCAACGAGCTAGTCAACTAGAGGCTCACTAGGGACATATTGTGGTCTATGTATTCACACATGTATTACGGTTTCCGGTTAATACAATTATAGCATGAACAATCGACAATTATCATGAACTAGGAAATATAATAATAAACATTTTATTATTTCCTCTAGGCCATATTTCCAACAGTCTCCCACTTGCACTAGAGTCAATAATCTAGTTACATTTTGATGAGTCAAATACCCATAGTGTTCTGGTGCTGATCATGTTTTGCTCATGGAAGAGGTTTAGTCAATGGGTCTGCAATATTCAGATCCGTATGTACTTCACAAATCTCTAGGTCATATTGTAGATGCTGCTTCCACGCTCCACTTGGAGCTGTCCCAAATGGTTGCTCCACTATATGTATCCTGTTTGCTACTCATAGTCATACAGATAGGTGTTAAAGCTTGCATCGACGTAACCCTTTACGCCGAACTCTTTATCACCTCCATAACCAAGAAACATTTCCTTATTCCTCTAAGGACAATTTTGAATGTCATCCAATGATCCACTCCTGGATTACGCTTGTACCCCCTTTCCAGACACGTGGCAAGTGATGAGGACATGACTACCTTGGATATGACCAAAAATATTGCATATATGCATATTTGTGAGGTGATTTCTAGTGCAAACTATTCAATAATCTATTTATGTTATCCAGAACAAAAATACTTCACACACTTTTGTGTTTTGTCTAATTGCAGGTGTATGGGACATTTGTACAATCCACATATGAAGATAAGGAAGAAAGAGATGTTTATTTGCTGTCCAAAAAGTTCTCTCACGTCACTTTTGGCCCAAGAGAAGATAGAGTCCAAGTCTCTCACGTTCTGGATTCAGATTCGGACTGCACAGACGTATCTGACTCAAAACGCACACAAGTTTTTCATACAGACTCCGAATTGGGTGATTCTTTTTTTGTTGGAAACTAGATTTCGTGCACTTTCCAACCCAATTGGAATCACCTTCAAATTCGTCCGGAGCGTTGAGTTGTGGACGAAACAATCTGATGCTGCAGCAGAATCCGAGTCAAACTACAAGTCCAAAGGTGTTACATCACCTCCACTTGGGCCCATTGGCCTTGTACGACCTAGATTTAGTTTTAGGCTGGCTTGGGACGTCCTCCCACCTCCTTGGCCGCCACCCCTTGCTCCTATATAAGTAGATCCATCTAGTAGCTTTTCCTTGGGATTTGTTTAGTTAAAAGTTAGCCATTGCAACTTCGTGTACTTCGTTTGTGTCCAACGACCAGACCAAGACCGCTTACGGATCCCCACCTTTATCAATACTTCATATATACTCACAATATTCAGATTGCTTTTATCATATTCTTGCTTGTTCTTCGATTGCTTGCAGGAATAGACCTTCGTGGTCAGGTTGATCGTGCTCCGGCGTGGTCAATAACCTCTCGGAGTTGGTTTAGCGATTGCTAAGGCACAACGTCGTTGCACGTTTGTAGTCGGATCGTCAAAGTCGTCTCCACCAAATCGATAGTTATCATCTCATCGAAAGATCGGGACACCCCCGCCTCTATCAAGTGGTATCAGTTTTCAGGTTGCTCGGTGAGAATTTCCAGTTTTCCTAGATTAGATTTATTTTCTTACCTATTGTCCAAGAAAAAGCCACAAAAAAGAGTTAGATCTATTCATCCTTGGTCCAAGCCAGTCTGAGCCTTTGCAATTTTCTTTTCATTGCTTGCATAGTTGAATTATCGGTTGCATCGTCGTGTCGAGTTGCTGGTCTTAGTGTCTAGTTCGTTTAGAGTTTCGAGTTCTGTTCACATTAGTCACGCCACCGCTGCATCATTATCTCTTCCGCTGTCCACCACCCATCCATCAATTTCCACCACGTGCTACCCACCATTCATTGTCATAATAATAGTTGAGATCATTCACATCTTCACTTGATCCAATCTGCATCTTATCTAGTTTGTTTTGGAAAGAGGGAGAAAAAAAAGAGAGAAAAAAAAACGAGAGAAAAAAAAGAGAAAAAAAAGTCAGAGAAAAAAAAGGAGAAAAAACAATCAAAAAAATCGGCACAAACTTTTTCAGAGGAAAGTTGGAGACAAAGTTGTTGTATATCCTGCTTGGCAGTTGTTTTTCATCATTATCTTCACTGCCGTTGTGATCTTCACTTATATCTTGCTGTCAAGAGCTACTTAGTATCCTTCATTGATGCTAGTTGTGCTACGCCGTGACCTCATTAGTGTTCTAGGCTCGCGTCTCTAGTCCGGTCTAGCCTAGGACCAGCACAGTACCGTCGTTGAGCGTTTATTCAACATTGCATCTTTGAATTGATTATTGCTAATCTTTTGCTACCATATATAGCCAACCCAGCTCCACATATTTCTACACCGTGTATACGTACGCTCCCCTGGCAATCGCTTTACTCAATATTCGGAGTTACTTGACACCGCTGGTTGCCGATCACCGCCTGCTGCATGGTAAGAACTTGTAAGACATTGATATTTGCTTTACTGTGAGCGTTTTACCACCACATCCTAGTAGTTATAGGAACATTATTTTTGGGTTTTGTTTCTTGTTCTACTAATCATGACAGGATCCAGAGTCAATTCATGGGCTTTGTCGATCGCGGGAGACGTGCCACCACCTTTGCAAATACCACAACCGTCACGAGAGGTGCACAAACATCCAAATGCACATGATCAGGTTAATGTATCTATACCACCATTTAATGGCCGTTTTAAACCTGCTTTATATATTGAATGGGAGTTCGACATAAAAAATATATTTGCTTCCCATAATTTCGATGAACATAAAAAGGTTAAGGTTGCGGTTGGTTCTTTCACTGGTTATGCTTTGGTTTGGTGGAGTGAATATTGTCGGTTACACCCTGATTATATACCTACTACTTGGGATGATTTGAAACTTGCCATGCGACATACTTTCGTCCCTGCTTATTATACTCGTGACATGATTAAGAAGTTGCAACACTTAAAACAAGGTAGTGAAACTGTACCAAAATATTATGATGATTTACAAACTACCTTGTTGCATTCCTCTTTAGAAGAAAGTGAAGATGATTTTATGGATAGATTTTGGGGAGGATTAAACCGTGATATTCAAGAGATACTAATTCATGAAGAGTGTTATCCTATGGACCATTTGTTTCATCTTGCTTGCAAAGCTGAACAGGAAATAAAACAACGTGTTGGCCACGAGGAGAACAAGCGCACGGTGCACATTCCAAGAGTTGATATGATTGTTCCTTCAACTACTAGGCATACTATGACAACCACATCCGTTGTTGTCAGGACTACATCACCTCCACCATGTGACACATCGCCCCCGAGAGTGGCTACATCATCTGAGTTGATCATAAGAGGTAATGACAAAGGTACTGATCTTCCATCTCTACATGAGAATGATGAATGCCTTGTCAATTTGAATGCACCATCTGATGAGCTACCCACTACTTTGATCACACCACCTATTTTAGAGGACTACGTTGATAATTTGACTTTGCCATGTGATCAAACAACTGAAATACCAACAATTTTGAGTGCACCCATTGAATTAACTATTGATGCAAAAGAACCAATGTTTAATCATTTTGGTATGACCTCTAATCTTGGTGATGATTCTGTGTTGAATGACTTGTTGCATGTTTGCTTATTTAAGCATGTTGTAGCATGTAAATTTGATGCAAATAAGGTTTATTCACCAATGTTGGGATGGTTTAATGATGAACATTGTCAATCTTTTGAAATGAATAAGAGCTTCACTTATATGTGCAAACTGAGTTGCAATATTTTCATGCCTTCTACTTCTTGTGCTAATTTTTTTGGCTTTAGATTTTATGAACTATGCAAGTTACTCATCTATTCATGTGTCATATATGCAAAAATCAAGGGAAGTAAAAATGGATGACATATACATATACAACATGTACACCTTGTCTCTTTTGTTAGCCACATTTCAGATTAAGCAACGCCGAGGACGGCTTTATTTTCAAGAAGGGGAGGATGATGAGGACATGACTACCTTGGATATGACCAAAAATATTGCATATATGCATATTTGTGAGGTGATTTCTAGTGCAAACTATTCAATAATCTATTTATGTTATCCAGAACAAAAATACTTCACACACTTTTGTGTTTTGTCTAATTGCAGGTGTATGGGACATTTGTACAATCCACATATGAAGATAAGGAAGAAAGAGATGTTTATTTGCTGTCCAAAAAGTTCTCTCACGTCACTTTTGGCCCAAGAGAAGATAGAGTCCAAGTCTCTCACGTTCTGGATTCAGATTCGGACTGCACAGACGTATCTGACTCAAAACGCACACAAGTTTTTCATACAGACTCCGAATTGGGTGATTCTTTTTTTGTTGGAAACTAGATTTCGTGCACTTTCCAACCCAATTGGAATCACCTTCAAATTCGTCCGGAGCGTTGAGTTGTGGACGAAACAATCTGATGCTGCAGCAGAATCCGAGTCAAACTACAAGTCCAAAGGTGTTACATCACCTCCACTTGGGCCCATTGGCCTTGTACGACCTAGATTTAGTTTTAGGCTGGCTTGGGACGTCCTCCCACCTCCTTGGCCGCCACCCCTTGCTCCTATATAAGTAGATCCATCTAGTAGCTTTTCCTTGGGATTTGTTTAGTTAAAAGTTAGCCATTGCAACTTCGTGTACTTCGTTTGTGTCCAACGACCAGACCAAGACCGCTTACGGATCCCCACCTTTATCAATACTTCATATATACTCACAATATTCAGATTGCTTTTATCATATTCTTGCTTGTTCTTCGATTGCTTGCAGGAATAGACCTTCGTGGTCAGGTTGATCGTGCTCCGGCGTGGTCAATAACCTCTCGGAGTTGGTTTAGCGATTGCTAAGGCACAACGTCGTTGCACGTTTGTAGTCGGATCGTCAAAGTCGTCTCCACCAAATCGATAGTTATCATCTCATCGAAAGATTGGGACACCCCCGCCTCTATCAGCAAGGCACATATCAGGTACGGTACACAACATGGCATATCGTATAGAGCCTATGGCTAAGGCATAGGGGACGTCCTTCGTCATTTCTCTTTCTTCTGTCATGGTCGAGCTTTAAGTCTTAACTTCACAGCTTACAACTCAAGGAAGAACTCGTTCTTTGACTGATCCATTTTGAACTCCTTCTTTGTCTTATTAGGCGTCCGGATCTATCTCTATAGATCTTGATACCAAATATCTAAGCAGTTTTACCCAGTTCTTCCTTTGAAAAACCCCATTCAAACAACCGTTTATGCTTTCCAGAAATTCTACATCATTTCCGATCAATAATATGTCATCCACATATACTTATCAAAAATGTTGTAGTGCTCCCACTCACTTTATTGTAAATATAAGTTTCTTGCAAACTTTGAATAAACCGAAAAGCTTTGATCACCTCATCAAAGCGTATGTTTCAACTCCGAGATGCTTGCTCAAGTCCATAGAAGGATCGATGGAGCTTGCATACCTTTTAGCATCCTTAGGATCGACAAAACCTTCTGGTTGTATCACATACATCCTTTCCTCACGGAAACCGTCAAAGAAACTTTGTTTTGACATCCATCTACCAGATTTTGTAAATGAAAATGCAGCAACTGCTAACATAATTCTAACAGACTTACGCTTCGCTATGATTGAGAGAATCTCATCACAGTCAACTCCTTGAACTTGTCGGAAACTTCTTTGAGACAAGTCGAGCATCATAAATGGTGACATTACCATCAGTGTATGTCTTCTTAAAGATCCATTTATTCTAAATTGCTTGCCGATCATCAGGCAAGTCCACCAAAGTCCATACTTTGTTCTCACACATGGATCCTATCTCGTATTTCATGACTCTTAGCCATTTGTTGGAATCCGGGCCCACCATCGCTTCTCCATAGCTCGTAGGTTCACCGTTGTCCAACAACATGACTTTTAAGACAGGTTTACCACTCGGCCCCTTGTCGACCTACGAGGTTTGATAGTAACTTGATCTGAAGCTTCATGATCATCATCATTAGCTTTCTCTTCAAGTAACGTAGGTGCCACAGAAACATCTTTCTGTACTGCGCTACTCTCTGGTTTAAGTAAGGGTTCAACAACCTCATCAAGTTCTATCTTCCTCCCACTCAATTCTTTCGAGAGAAACTCTTTCTCGAGAAAGGACCTATTCTTAGCGACAAACACTTTGCCCTCAGATCTGAGATAGATGGTATACCTAATCGTTTTCTTTGGGTATTCTATGAAGACACAATTGTTCGTTTTGGATTCGAGCTTTTCTGGCTGAAGCCAATCGACATAAGCATCGCAGCCCCAAACCTTAAGAAACGACAACCATAGTTCATACGGTGTCATCTCCACGGACTTAGATGGTGCCCTATTTAAAGTGAATGTAGTTGTCTCTAATGCATAACCCCAAAACAATAGCGGTAAATCGGTAAGAAACATCATAGGTCACACCATATCCAATAGAGTGCGATAACGACGTTTGGACACACCATTACGCTAAGGTTTTCCAGGTGGCGTCAACTGTGAAATGATTCCACCTTGTCTTAAGTGATTGCCAAACTCATAACTCAGATACTCTCCCCTTGATCATATCATAGGAACTTGATCTTCTTGTTATAATGATTCTCAACTTCACTCTTAAATTACTTGAACTTTTCAAATGTTGCAGACTTATGCTTCATTAAGTAAACATGACCATATCTACTCAATTCATCGGTGAAGGTGAGAAAGTAACGATATCCACCGCACGCGTCAACACTCATCGCACCACATACATCAGCATGTATGATTTCCAACAAGTCACTTGCCCGTTCTATTGTTCCAAAAAAACGGGGTTTTAGTCATCTTGCCAACGAGGCATGGTTCGCATGTGTCAAGTGATTCAAAATCAAGTGACTTCAAAAGTCCATCTACATGGAGGTTCTTCATGCGTTTTACACCAATGACCTAAGCGGCAGTGCCACAAGAAAGTGGTACTATCATTACCAACTCTACATCTTTTGGCATCAGTGTTGTAAACACGTGTATCACTACGACCAAGATTCGATAAACCATTCACATTGGGTGCGTGACCATATAAGGTGTTATTCATGTAAACAGAATAACCATTATTCTTTGACTTTAATGGATAACCGTATTGAAATAAACATGATCTAATCATGTCATGCTCAACGCAGACACCAATGCAGACAACATTTATCTAGGTAGCAGACTAAGGCATAGCCTAGTGGTAGGAAGGGGCTGATGCCTTCCCACCCACCCAGGTTCAAGGCATGGTACTTGCAATTTGGGTTTGTTGCACCAATTATACTGTAGGGGGTTCCCTTACAGTCTTTCTATCAAAAAAATTTTATCTAGGTTCAACACTAATCCCGAAGGTAGAGGGAGCGTGCGATATGGTGATCACATCAACCTTGGAAACACTTCAAACACACATCGTTGCCTCGCCCTTAGCTAGTCACTGTTTATTTTGTAGCTATTGTTTTGAGTTACCAATATTAGCAACTGAACCGGTATCTAATACCCAGGTGCTACTAGTAGTACTAGTAAGGTACACATCAATAACACATATATCAAATGTACTTTTGTTGAAGTTGCCAGCCTTCTTATCTACCAAGTATTTGACGCAGTTCCGCTACCAGTGATCGTTCCCCTAATAGAAGCACTTTGCCTCGGGTTGGGGTTCTTGGGTTTCCTCTCTAGAGCCGCAACTGGTTTGCCATTCATGAAGTTTCCCTTCTTGCCCTTGCCCTTCTTGAAACTAGTGGTCTTGTTAACCGTCAACACTTGATGCTCCTTCTTGATTTCTACCTTCACGGCCTTAAGCATGACGAACAGCTCCGGGATCATCTTCCCTTGCATGTTATAGTTCATCACGAAGCTCTAGTAGCTTGGTGATAGTGACTGGAGTACTTTATCAATCACTCTCTTATCAGGAAGATTAACTCCCACTTGATTCAAGCAATTGAAGTACCCCACAGATTCTGAGCACATGCTCACTGGCTGAGCTATGATTTCAAAGGAGCCATCATTTTCCTTGATTTGTTGATCATCCCATCTGTTCCCAGACACCCTTCTACCTTTCTAAACCTTGGATATGCAAAAATATTGCTAAGTCTTATGCAATATTTTTCAGTTTTGATTTATTCCTTTTCTTGTCTTTCTTAGGAAAAAAATCTGATGGCATAGCTAGTCATCTCCTAAATTCATGAGAAATGGGTGGAGTTGATATTTATGCCTAATCCAAGCTCTGGCAAAAATATTAGCCCTAACTAAATATGGAAATTTGCCTTTTCCTACTTAATGCCAATATTTCAATTCTGCCATTTTCTAAAGGAACTATCATTTTTATAGCAGAGAAAATTCCCACATAAATTGTGGAGCTTGTCCTTGCTATATACTCACTAGTTCCATCCTTATCTCATGTTCCACAGATCAAAAAAATTGGGCACATGATCCAATGCAAGTTTCTGCCTTCTTTGAATTTTTGCAAAGGAAGTGCTTTATTCCTAATTCCAATTGAGCTGCAATTTGGCAGGGTGGTTAACATTGATAAATAACCCATGGATACAAATATCAGCTCAATCCATTCATCCTAGCTCCATGTGCAAATTTTCAATGTTTCTGACCAGATTGCAACTTTGTGAAGGAAGTACCTTCATAGAGATTCCCAATGGGATGAAACTTTGCCAGCTTATCAAATATCCCGAATCATTATCCTCCACCTAAATTCAGCTCATTTCATTGAACTATGTGAGCATAGGAGCAATTCTTGTTTTTTGTCCAAATTTTTAGTTTGTGAAGCAAGTATATTTTATCTTGCTCCACTATGGCTGAAAATATTCCCAAGCCTTCTCCTATCTATATGATCCACCTCCACAAGAGTTTGGCTCATTTCATTTATCCAATATTTTCCTAGAATTTTCCCAAGTTTCTGGACAAAAGAGATGTTTGTGAAACAAGTACCATTTTGGAAAGTCCATTTGGTATGATCTTTTTAAAGCATCTACATATGTCCAAATCATGAAGATTTGCCAAGTTATAGCCCCATCCAACACTCCTAGTGAGTGCTTCTTCCTCATTTAGTTTCTGGACCATATTTAGCAGTTGTACTGCAACTATGTTAAATACTAGCCCAAATCCACTCCAACTTCCCAGGACCGTAATCCTTGCTAGCCTAAACATTTCAGACAACAATTTTAGTCGTTAACCTCACTAGGTTGATCACCAAGATGCGGTCAAGTTTGCTACAACAAACTTGTGGAGCTTGTTTCCTTCTGCTCAATACACCTCTGCCCGTGCCATCACCTCCGTTTTAATGCACCTTCGAAGGACTTCACTACTGACAAGGTTTGGCGTGAAGTAGGAGGCCAGAGCGTGCAGTGTCAGTGGTGATCACGAGTGATTGCTGGCCAAAACGGTGGTCTTGCCACTGTTGGCCTCGGCAGAGCAGCTCCGGCTGGTTCTGGATCGTTCCAGCGTGTCCAACTGCTCGGCTTCAGAGTCCTCATCCCCCTGGAGCTCTTTCCCCCTTTGTTTGCTTCCTCGTCGTGCCGTCGCCGTCGCTGTCGCCGAACAGTGAGCTCCCGTGTGCGCCGTTGTCTTCCTCCTCTGTCTTCTTCTTCCCTGAGCCCCTTGGCATTGCATAGCCCCGTGAGCTTGTCGAGATCCCCCTCGTCACCTTCCCGCCCTCCTAGTGACCCTTGGCCGCGCGGGCCAGTCGCCGGAGCGTGGAAATGCCGCGCGCGTGCCACCTCTCCCCCTTCCCGAGCTCAGCTCGCTCGACAATATATAGCCCGTCCGCGACCGAACCGAGCTCACCAGTAGCTTCCCCGCCCTCCTCTACGCCTCCCCGAGCAGCTCGTTCATCCCCGGAGACGCTCCCCGACCCCCACCATCGCCATGGCCACCACCTCGGGTCCCTCTCAATTCCGGCGACCTCGAGTTGTTCCCTTCATTCCACTGCCACCTGACCCTTCCCCTATCACCCAGTAGCCACCCCAACGCTCCCCGTCCTTCTCCGGTGGCCTCTGTTAGAAGGGAGAGAGAGGGATTGGTGGAATTGTCCGTTGTATTGCTTGAGCCTCGTGGACATATATATAGGAGTACAATGATCAACTTGGAGTACAAGACAAGCCAGAACTAATCCTAGTCTATCTAGTCTTTCCTAATAATCAATATACTCAACATCCCCCTGCTGTCACAACGGGAGCGACGCATACGGTGAGACTGGAGAAGAATCCGAAGGCAAGCCGCCGGACACCCCCCCACAGTCGTAACGGTCGATGCATCGCAGAGTTGTGGCTGGAGTGAAAACCGACGAGGTTTCTCAAGCAGGCGGTAGCCCTTTGTGCCGTTTGTCGATGTAGCCGAGAGCGTGTGTGGTGGAGCTGTGGTTGAGGTAGCCGTGCGAAGAATTCCGTGGTCGATGTCGAGTCGGGGTGGCCGGTGTCGAGGAAGTCGTCGTGGAGCCGCGGGCGCAAGGGGGCGCCGTGTTAGCATGGGCGCAGTGGTGTCGAAGTAGTGGTGCGCCAGGAAGTAGATGATGTTGACGACGCGTCGCGCCGGGGTTGCCAAACCCGGAGACACATCGTAGACGAAGGCACACGTCGGTGTTGCCAGCAGCGGGCATACGTAGACGGACGATGACGAAGTTGACGAAGCGCCGCACCAGGCTTGCCGGGCCCGGGGACACGTCGTGGACGAAGGCACGCGGCGGTGTTGCCAGCACCGGGCATGCATAGACTGGGACCTGCACGAGCTGTACGCCATGTTCGCTCGTTCCAGACAGGGCGGGTCCTCTTCTTCCTTCTCTTCCATGCCTCACTCGCGGATGGTGTAGTTGTACACTTGTGCTCGCACTCCTCCTCGTCCATGATGTTCTGACAATACCTATGTATGCACACGAGTGGAGTGTCAAGTAGTATACCATCCTCGAAGGGGTCAAGTGAACACGTGTAAAGGAGAAGATTCACCTTTATGTATGAGAAGTAGAGGTCGCACGTGTCACTTGCCAAACGGACTCTTGACATGGTGATGGCCGTAGGATGCTCCGCATCACATTTCCTAAACGGGAACACTGCACTCCGAGGAGGCGCGTTTGTCGGAGTGGGTGCAGGAGTCTTTGTCGGGGCAAGAAGTCTTGCCGGCGACCGAGGCCTTGCCGTTCTTCTTCACGTCGAAGGCTCTAGTGGCAGGAGCAAGTGTCTTGGCGGCAGGTGTTGCAACTGCCTCTCGATAGAGCTGGTTGGCACAGATGAGCGCATCCCTCTTGTCGCAATTGATAGTGATGATGCTCATCGGGCTGGGCATCTTTAACTTGTTGTGCGTGTAGTGTGACGCCGCCATGAACTTGGCCAGCGCTGGACGGCCAAGGATCCCGTTATATGGTAATGGGATCTCGGCGACATAAAAAACGATCTTCTTTGTCCTGTAGTTGAGGTCACCACCAAACGTGACTGGTAGCATGACCTTCCCCTTAGGATGGCTTCTCCCCGGATTGATCCCTTGAAACGTATCTATTTCCTCGAGATCTCCGTCGGGGATCTGCAACCTGTTGGTCACGTTGGGGGAGATGAAGTTCAGACCAGCTCCACCATCAACTAGCATTTTTTTCACCTTGAGGTTGCGGATTGTCGGTGAGATCAATCACGGCAAACACCCGACCGCGGTTGTGCGGTTAGGGTGATCCTCAGTGTAAAAAATGATAGGCGTGTTGGACCATTTCAGTAACTTCTGTGCATCAATTGTTGGCTCTGTTGCATTGATCTCACGCGCCCACTGTTTAAGTTGGCGGTGGGAAGAATGCAATGATGCGCCTCCATCCACGCATATAACCTCTGTAGCCTTCTGGAACTCGTGCTCGCTAGACTTGTTGTTATCGTCATGATAATCATCTTCCTCTTTCTTGTCGCGGCCTCGAGCAGGCCTAGCTTATTGCTTGTCCTTGTCGCGGGGACCTCCTCGGCTACCGCGCTTCTTGCCAGATTGTTCCGCGCCATCTTGGCCCTTCTCTTTATCCTGTCTCTCATACTCAGCCCTCTGCTTCTCCATTAGCTGCTCAACTTGATGGCAGTTTTGGAGGTCATGGCCCTTGGTGCGGTGAATCTTGCAATATTGCTTGCCGGAGTCTTCTGGCTTGCCAGCAGCCTGCAAGGCGCGGTAGGCGTTGCACCCGGCAATCTCTTTGCTGGGGTTGTCAACCTTGGCCTTCTTGGCAGTGCTGAGGCCGCCGGATTCTTCAACAGCAAGCACGGTCTTACCTTTGCGCTTCCTGTTGTGTCATAGGACTTTCTTTGCCGGGGCGACAACGTCTTCATCTTCAGAGTCTCTTCCCACGTCGGCATCCTTGCCGGGGTACTTCCTTCCTTCTTTAGCTCGAGCACACCTGTCGGCCAGAACATATAGGTCGGTGACATCCGTGACCCTGTTCGTCGCCAGCTCTTCATGCATCTTACAGTTGCGCATGTTCTGATGGAACACGCTGATGACAGGGCAGGATGAACATCGGGGATGTTGTACTGCATACGGCTGAATCTTTGTATGTATTTGCGCAAGCATTCACCGTATTTCTGAGGGATTACATGCAAATCACTTGCCTAGCCAGGAGCTACGTGGCCGCCAGTAATGGTGCCAACAAACTCTTGGCACATATCCGACCAAGAGAAGATGAAATCCATCGGCAGGTGCATCATCCATGATCTAACATTGGGCTTGAGCACCAATGGGGAAATAGTTGGCGAGCACCTTGCCATCCTGAGCCCCTGCAGTTTGCGTTGCAATGGTGTAAACGCTTAGGAACTCGGACGGATGGGTCCTGCCATTGTACTTCTCTGGGACCTCTGGCTTGAATGTGCGGGTCGTGGGCCACTCGAACTGCCACAACTCATGGGTAAATGCTGGACATGTTATTGCGTAAGGCAAGTCATCAACATCCCCCAGCGCAGGCCTATACGCGGAGGGCCCTGCACACCTATCAGATTGGTGGCATGCTTGTCGGCGTTCTGGATACGGGGGTACCCAGACTTGCCTGTCTGCGGCCCACTGTGTGGCTCCGTCGACGACCTGGTACGGCCCAACTTTGGCATCAACGACTCAAGACCCTCACGAGGGGCCAAACCTCGCAAGGCGGGCGACACCACGACAACCAAGGAGATTAGCCTCCTCAGGCTGGCTCACGAGGGGCGGAGAGTTCTACGCAAGGTGCACCTCATGAGGATCAGCTGATGTGAGCCATGACGACCAAGGCCAGGCGGGCACCAGTGGGCGCAGAGCATCAGTTTCCCCTTTGGTGCAAAGGAGGCAAGCAGCAGGCGTGGAGTCCCGAGGAATCAGCCAAAGGTTTCCATTCTGGTGCAACAAGACCAAGGCACTAATAGGAAAAGGGCTATAGATGGGATGGACACTATTGTCACACCTGTCATGTGGTGTGCCATTTGTATATACTAATGGCGCACCATGTTCTGGTGTGCCATTAGTGTGGAAGACACTAATGGCCCACCAGGAACATGGTGCGCCACTACTGTTGTTTATTTTTTATTCTTTTTTTTTGCAAAACTACTAATGGCGCACCATGGCTCAGTGCGCCATAACTAGTTTAAACTAGTAAGTGCGCACTGTGCCACGGTGCGCCATTAGAATATATACTTTTTTTATTCTTTTGCAAAACTTCTAATGGCGCACCAGAAGCAGGTGCGCCATTAGTAACCAGGGTTACTAATGGCGCATTTGCATATGGTGCGCCATTAGTACCAGGGTTACTAATTTTTTCTTGGTTCTAAAATATCGTTTTGCTCTACCCCGCAGGCGACCATGGTCCGCACGATGACCGAAGGCATCATGAATAGGCTTTTGAGCTCCGCGAAGGCCGAGATGCTTCAAAAGAACGAGACGGAGATAAGATGTCCGTGTCGAAGATGCAAGCTGAAGAGCCTTATTGCGGACCCGGATTCCGGGCAGGTGCGGGACAACCTGCTCTTGCATGGTTTCATGGATGGCTATCGGTGGCAAGGTGATGAAGATGACTATGAAGTCGTCCATGGGGGCCAGGCAAGAAATGAGGAAGGGCGGCAAGACAACCACCGCAGCTCGTGCGGGCGAGAAGACGAAGAATCTCGAGGACATGATCACGACGGTGATGCTGTACACAGTCATCATGTAGAAGATGCCGGACATGATGATGAGGAAGATGCCGGAGCAGACGAAGGGCATGATCATGAAGATGAAGATGCCAGCAGAGCAGACGATGATGGACCATCGATGGGCTGGGTGCAAGACCCTCATATTCAAGTGCTGCTTCTCAAGCAGACGGATAACGCAAGAGCTGCCGCCCGAGAGAAAGCCAAGCTGGATCAACTGGAGATAGACGTGGTTACTCCATTGTATGAAGGATGCAGGCCCAAGGATACCCCTGAAAGTAATGCTCATGGCTCTGGAGATGAAGGTAAAACACAAAAGACCGACGCATGCTTCGACGAGAACATGTCATTCTGCCACGAACATCTTCCCAAGGGGAACAAGTGCCCGACCAGTTTCGAGGAGGCGAAGAAAATCGTGTGTCCTTTGGATTTACCGCACGTGAAATACCATGTGTGCATGAACAATTGTATCATTTATCGGGACGAGAACGTGGAGTCTACCATATGTCCAGTGTGCGGCGTCAGTCGATACAAGAAGAGGAAGAAAGCGCCTTGAAAAGTGGTGTGGTACTTTCCGATCACTCCTCGTCTGCAGCGGTATTTCGCGGACCCTAAGGTAGCAAAGCTCCTGCGTTGGCACGCGGATATGGAGGAGAAGAAGTGAGAAGATGACGCAAATGATCCGGAGATAAACAAAAAAGATGAGATGGTGAGTCACCCAAAGGATGCGAGGCAGTGGCAAGCGTTGAACTTCGAACACCCAGAATTTGGAAAGGATCCAAGGAACATCGTGCTGGACGCGAGCACCAAAGGAGTCAATTCGTTTGGCAGCCACCGCACCCTCCCCCGCTCCACCGGCCGCCGCCGCCGACCCCCGGCCCGCACCCTCCCCCACTCCACCGCCGCCGCCGACCCCCCGCACCCTCCCCCAATATGAATATTTTTTCATATTCATAAATATTTTCAAATAACAAATTTGAACATATTTTTAAAAAAATATTACTGTTTTTATAAAAAATATATTACTGTTATGATTTAAACAAGTTTGAACATATTTAAACACAAATAAATATCAAACAGCATTTTAAATGCATAAAAACAAAAATTGGGGAGCCTTGGAATCGAACTTAGGACCTCCTAGTGTGTGTGCTGCGTGCTCACCAGTCGAGCTAGTGGCCGGGTTCTGATTTAGATAGGGTTAGGTGGAATATAACCTGACCAGTCAGGCTAGTAATTAAAACAAAATTCTAATGGCGCACCGAGGCGAGGTGCGCCATTAGAATAGTCGTACTTATGGCGCACTTGGGGGGGGGGGGGGGGGTGTGCCATTAGAACCCTCCCCCCACTCCACCTATTGCCCTTGCACTGTGGCCTCCCTGCCTCCCTCACTAGATTCCCCACTCGATCGACCCCAACCATACGCCACCGTCGCAGCCGCCCACGCGCCCCCGCCGTCCGCCGCCTCTGTCCGCCGCAGCCGCCCACGCGCCCCCGCCGCCTCCCTCTCCCCTTCCTCCCCCTCGAGCGCCGCCTCCCCCCTGAGCCCCGCCTCCCCCACGAGCGCCGCCTCCCTCGCCTCCCTCCCTAACCCTCGGAGCCACCGGAGACTTGGAGCCTCGGTGCCGCCCCACGTCCACCAGGAGAGGAGGCCCCACGTCCACGTCACTGCGGCCACCAGAGCTGCGTCCACGGATTGGAGCCGGGTCATCAAGGATCGAGCGCATCGACGTCTTCTTCCTCATCACCGACCACTACGTCTCGGCGTTGATCCGCGCTGCCCCGACCACCGTCGGCCTCGCCGTCTCCTTTCCCAGCTCCGCGGTGAGCGTCTCCATCGATTCCCCCTCTTTTCCCCTTGTTTAGTCGCTGTTTGTGCCGCCCACCACTTCCCTGCGGGCTCGTGCTCACCGCGCCGGCCGCCCCTCACGTGGCCGTGCGCCACCCACGCCCTGCCTCGCTGTGGCCGCACCTTGCAGAATGCACTTTCTGAATATGTTGTCACAACTGGTAGTATGCATCAGATGCAGAGTAGATGGAATGCAGGGGAGGGATAAAATTATGCACTGACATCAAATTCTCAGTTTTTAGTCACTGCTAGTATTTGACATGAGTGCTTCCTTCATCATTGCAAGTTTTATGTGTGTAATCATCAACTCGCATATTTGTTGATATATAGCAGTATCAACATGATACATCTGAAGTGTACTTCATCAAGATCATGACAGTTTTATACTATGCCAATAATATTTCTTCGAGGATGGGTCTGATTCTTCTTCATTATTGGAGCTTAAATAGTAGAGTAGGCCCTTCGAGCAAAAAAAGAATCGCATAGTATATAATTGCTAGTTTGACAGCCTTATTCCAAAAGATTATACTAAGTTTGCGTTGATAAGAAAGGGATTTGAGCCATGTCTTGTTCTTGGTTGCCTTGCTTTGCTGGACGGTCCATGGATTCAAGTGATAAACTCTAGTAGTAGCTTGGAGATGTGCTAAAAAACTTTTAGCCGGCCTCATGGTTTCAGATGCCCACTTCAATTTGTGCCTGTTCTTTGCACAAAGATACTTCATCAAGATTATGGCAGTCTCATACGCCAATATATCTTGGTGGATAGGGTCTGATTCTTCTTCATAGTTGGAGCTTCATTAGTAGGCCTTGTTTGGCGCAAACATAATAAAATCCTTCCTTTCGCATCGCTTTCACGTAGAAAACTATGCAAAAGAAGCTCATTATCACCTAATGTTGGGGCCCTGGGTGATTATGTTAACAACTAATTCCTAGGGATTAAACTAGTTTGGCATCATAATTGATGATGTTACTAAATGCTAAATCAGGTCCCTGTCCCAAGCCTACTCCTGACCATGATCCAGAGCGCTATCATCGTCGTATCAAATGAGTAGTACTTTTGCATAGTACTAGGACATAGCAGCAGCCAAGTAACCAGCTCATTCAAAACTCACAGAATGGTTAAAAGGATTATCTGCCCTTTTTGTTTCATCGAGTTGTAGTCAATACTGTTAACTGAACTTTTTGAGCACAGTGTTCCCATACTTGTTGCTACAGTTACCTGAAAATGTTCAGTTGGGAGCAATATTTGTTTGCCTCAATACTTGTTAGCCAGAGGTTTAGCACACATGCTTATGTGGCATTGTAGAGAAACAGGTTGTGCAAGAACACACCAAAAGCAAGTAGACATGCTTGCAGTAGCTCTTGCAGAACACTGCACTCCACTTGTATAGAGGAGTAGATTTACAGTAGTTTTACAACAGCAGTACTCTTTGCAATTGGCAAGTTTCAGTAGCAGAAACCCAACTGAACATCTGCTTCTGCAGAACACTGCACTCCACTTACACATAGTATTTTTCTGCAAATAGGACACCACACCCATAAGCACATGGTATTTTTCTGAAAATTTATTTAAATTTAGTGTATATCCAGTTTGCATACTCAGTTTATACTCCTAAAACAGTGCAAACAAATCAGCATTGGAGGCTCATCTTTCAGGCTCATCTTCATATCATAACTTGCAAACAAATCTGTGAAAGACTTGTAAAGTTGCTGGGTTTTGTCTCCGACCATTGTGTCGTGATGAATTTGCAGGTACCCCGAGAGGCCCTTGAGTTTGCCGGAATGTCGATTAACTTCCGTTACGGAAAATTCGGGTACTCCATATGTCCTATTTTCAGCAAAGGTCATGCTGAAATTTTCCGTGAATTTTAGCATGACTTTGCTAAAAATAGGACATATGGGGTACTTGCGACTAATGCATGGGCTGGGGTATCTTAGTACTTAGTTAAGTGGTCAGGGATTAGGAGGTATAGGGGATAAACCCCAATAAGAATTAAAGTGACAGACATAGGTTTCACTCAAACCACACTGAGGGAGTCCTGGACTAGGGGGTGTCCGGACAGCCGGACTATCAATGTCCGCCGTACTCCAAGACTACGAAGATACAAGATTGAAGACTCCGGCTCGTGTCCGGATGGTACTTTCCTTGGCGTGGAAGGCAAGCTTGGCGATACGGATATGTAGATCTCCTACCATTGTAACTGACTCTGTGTAACCCTAGCCTCCTCCGGTGTCTATATAAACCAGAGGGCTTTAGTCCGTAGGACAACATACATTACAACAATCATACCATAGGCTAGCTTCTAGGGTTTAGCCTCCTTGATCTCGTGGTAGATCTACTCTTGTACTACCCATATCATCAATATTAATCAAGCAGGACGTAGGGTTTTACCTCCATCGAGAGGGCCCGAACCTGGGTAAAAACATCGTGTCCCTCGTCTCCTGTTACCATCTGCCTAGACGCACAGTTCGGGACCCCCTACCCGAGATCCGCCAGTTTTGACACCGACATTGGTGCTTTCATTGAGAGTTCCTCTGTGTCGTCACCGATAGGCTTGATGGCATCTTCAACCTGCAACGCTGTCCAAGGTGAGACTTTTCTCCCCGGACAGATCTTTGTATTCGGCGGCTTCGCCCTGCGGGCCAATTCACTTGGCCATCTAGAGCAGATCGAAAGCTACGCCCCTGGCCGTCAGGTCAGATTTGGAAGCTTAAACTTCACGGCCGATGTCCGCGGAGACTTGATCCTCGACGGACTCGAGTCACAGCCGAGCGCGCCACACTATGTCGATGGGCATGATCTAGCTCTGCCGCCGAACAGTGCCTTGGTGGCCGCACATGGATCCGCTTCGGCCATTAGCCCGGAGCCGATCGCCCAGATCGAGGGTCGGTGGATAGACGCCGCCCTGGGGGCTGCAATATCCACAGCAATGGAGCCGAACACTAATCTTGTCCCCTGCGAAAATCGTGATTCCGAGGCGCCGGACTCCGAACCTCCCGCGCCCCTACCAATCGATCCGGATTGGGCGCCGATTATGGAATTCACCGCCGTGGACATCTTCCAATGCTCGCCTTTCGGCGATATCTTGAATTCACTAAAGCATCTCTCGTTATCAGGAGAGTCCTGGCCGGATTATGGCCAGGATGGTTGGGATACGGACGACGAAGAAATTCAGAGCCCACCCACCACCCACTTTGTAGCCACTGTCGACGATCTAACCGACATGCTAGACTACGACTCCGAAGACATCGACGCTATGGACGACGATGCCGGAGACGAACAGGAACCAGCGCCCACAGGGCACTGGAAGGCCACCTCGTCATATGACGTATACATGGTGGATACCCCAAAAAATGGGGACAGCGAAGGAACAGCGGAGGCAGATCCCTTAAAGAAACAGCCCAAGCGCTGGCGTCAGCGGCGCCGCTCTAAATCTCGCCACAGCAAAAACGGAGATTCCGGCGCAGGAGATAATAATACTCCAGAGAGTGCCGAAGACAATCCCCTCCAGCAAGACTCAGCGCAGGAGGATGCAGAAGCAAGCCCTCATGAGGGGGCGGCAGATGAAGAGGTTGAGGATAATAATTATATGCCTCCCTCCGAAGACGAAGCAAGCCTCAACGATGACGAATTCGTCGTACCCGAGGATCCCATCGAACAAGAGCGCTTCAAGCGCAGGCTTATCGCCACAGCAAACAGCCTAAAGAAAAAGCAGCAGCAGCTTCAAGCTGATCAGGACCTGCTGGCCGATCGATGGACCGAGGTCCTCGCGGCCGAAGAGTATAAACTCGAACGTCCCTCCAAAAGTTACCCAAATCGCAAGCTGCTCCCTCGATTAGAGGAGGAAGCATACGTACATCCATCACCAGCGCACGATATGGCTGACCGACCACCCCGTGGTCGTGACAGAGAGGCATCCAGGCCCCCAGCCAAGACCATACCCCGGCATCGCTCCAAAAGTACGAAGCCAAGAGGGAACGCGCCGGACTTGCGAGACATATTGGAGGACAAAGCAAGGCAATCCAGATCCATCTATGGATCACGTGGGCGCCCTACGACCCACGACGAATACCGTCGTGCCGGATACAATAACCCCGGCCGGGCCGAACACAGCAGACAGCGCTCTCTCGAGCTGCGTCGCGATATTGCTCAATACAGGGGCGCCGCACACCCGTTATGCTTCACTGACGAAGTAATGGATCATTAGATCCCCGAAGGGTTTAAACCCGTAAACATCGGATCTTACGATGGCACAACAGACCCCGCGGTGTGGATCGGAGACTATCTTCTCCACATTCATATGGCCCGCGGCGACGATCTACACGCCATAAAGTACCTCCCACTCAAGCTTAAAGGACCAGCTCGGCATTGGCTTAACAGCCTGCCCGCAGAGTCGATTGGGTGTTGGGAAGACCTGGAGGCCGCATTCCTTGATAACTTCCAAGGCACATATGTGCGACCACCAGATGCCGATGACCTAAGCCACATCATTCAGCAGCCAGACGAATCGGCCAGACAATTCTAGACACGGTTCTTGACAAAGAAAAATCAAATCGTCGATTGTCCGGACACAGAGGCCCTTGCAGCCTTCAAACATAACATCCGGGACGAATGGCTAGCCCGGCACCTGGGGCAGGAAAAGCCGAAATCCATGGCAGCCCTCACATCGCTAATGACCCGCTTTTGTGCGGGAGAGGACAGCTGGCTAGCCCACAGCAACAATCTCCGTAAAAATTCTGGCAGTCCGGATACTAAGGACAACAACGGCAGGTCACGTCGAAACAAAAACAAGCGCCGAATTAACGGTGACGATAAGGAGGATACGGCGATTAATGCCGGATTCCGAGGCTCTAAACCCGGTCAACGCAAGAAGCCATTTAAAAGAACCACTCTGGGTCTGTCCAATCTGGACCGAATACTCGACCGCTCATGCCAGATACATGGCACCTCTGAAAAGCCAGCTAACCACACCAATAGAGATTGCTGGGTGTTCAAGCAAGCCGGCAAGTTAATTGCCGAACACAATGACAAGGGGCTAAATAGCGACGACGAGGAAGAGACCCGGCCGCCGAACAACAAAGGACAGAAGGGTTTTCCCCCACAAGTACGGACGGTGAATATGATATACGCGACCCATATACCCAAGAGGGAGAGGAAACACGCACTAAGGGACGTCTATGCGATGGAGCCAGTCGCCCCAAAGTTCAACCCATGGTCCTCTTGTCCGATCACTTTCGATCGAAGAGACCATCCGACCAGCATACGCCATGGCAGATTCGCTGCATTGGTCTTAGACCCAATCATCGATGGGTTCCACCTCATGAGAGTCTTGATGGACGGCGGCAGTAGCCTGAACCTGCTTTATCAGGATACAATGCGCAAAATGGGCATAGACCCATCAAGGATTAAACCTACAAAGACAACCTTCAAAGGTGTCATACCAGGAGTGGAAGCCAACTGTACAGGCTCAGTCACACTGGAAGTGGTCTTCGGATCCCCGGATAATTTCCGGAGCGAAGAGTTAATCTTCGACATAGTCCCGTTTCGCAGCGGCTATCACGCTCTGCTCGGGCGAACTGCGTTTGCCAAATTCAACGCGGTGCCGCACTATGCATGCCTAAAGCTCAAGATGCCAGGCCCTCGTGGAGTCATCACGGTCAATGGGAATATGGAACGCTCCCTCCGTACGGAGGAACATACAGCGGCTCTCGCGGCAGAGGTACAGAGCAGCCTTCTAAGGCAATTCTCGAGTCCGGCCGTTAAACGGCCGGACACAGCAAAGTGCGCCCGGAGCAATCCCAACCAAGACCACCTGGCGCGATCAGAGCACGCGTAGCAATGCGGCCCCAACCCTCGCCCACGTATGATCGCAAGAATAACACTCCGCGTACATCATTACGCTTTGGAGATACCATGGGCACAGGGGAGGGGGCACGATCACAACGGACCCAGAGTGCGGTTCGATCACACCAGGGGCTCACAAATGTGCCCCTCTTTTTTTCTATTATTATCTTTTCTTCCTTTTTTGTACACAGGACTCTGTTAACCAGAAGCCCTGTCCGGCGGTGAACCTGCCGAACTCATGATGCAACAGTCAGGGACTATAGAAGGTCGCGTCGAACACTCAGGTGGTCTCAATTACGAGCATTAAATTCGATTATATACACCAAATCCGCAGCTCATCCCTAGAGGGGGACATGTTTATTTAGTCCAAATCCCTTGCTTACCGCACTATTTGTATCAGTCCGCTCTACTAGCAGACTTTTCTTTCATTAATAATGTAGCACCTTTATGATCGCAATTGCATTACATTTTATATATATATGCTCATTATATGACATCTGGCACCCGTATATTTTGGTACGGCATAATACATCAGGGGCTTATGTTCCCCACTCTATGGTGTGATAAAGTCCGAACACTTTCACAAGTGCGGCACCCCGAACTTATAGCATTATATGAATCGGCTCCGAATCATGTCTTGGGTCAATAGTTGGGTTTGCCTAGCTCCCACGTTTTGGTGCCTTACGTTCCGTTCTATCGGCTAAGGTGGCACTGGGAGAACCACTGCGATTGCGCCCCGGTTGAGCCGGGTTAACGCCTCAGTGGAGAAAGCTAAAACTGACTGGCATGATAAGGCGAGAGACTGGTCGCTGTTCGAGAGGTTTTTTCGGGTCCTTAAAGACTCACGCCGCTTCGAGCGAAGTTCCGGATGATGTCCGATGAAGGCGTGGATAGCGCCCCGGATTCGGTCTTCCGAATACCAGGGGCTTCGCCGAAATTTAAAATTATAGAATTCTATGGCTAAGTGAGAGTGTTCAAGCATTATAAGTCAGGTGCCTTGTTCGTTGTGTTGAGCGCCTCCCTAGATGGACCCAAAAATGGGAACAAGAGTGCTCAAGTTTATCCCGAACACCCCAGCACTTGTGGCTTGGGGGCTGAAGCTAACGACTTGCCATCTCTCAGATTTTATAAACGGCCGCACAGAAGGTAATATTTTAAATTAAACAAGCGTTTCTCATGGCGCATATGAACGAAGTTTTCAGCGCACAGGATAAATAAACAGCGAGTTCACTCAAAGATTACATTTCGGGAGCACTCATCTGCAATATTGCAGGCTCCCTTCAGGACAATTTTATAATACTTCTCCGGCGTGCGATACTCCTTGCCCGGCGGCGGTGGATCCGTGAGAAGCTTCTCCGCATCCAATTTGCCCCATTGCACCTTTATGCGGGCAAGGGCCCGACGAGCACCTTCGATACAGGCGGAACGCTTGACTACATCCAGCCTGGGGCATGCATCTACCAGCCACCGCACGAGGCCAAAGTAGCTACCAGGCATGGCCTGTCCAGGCCACAGCCGGACTATGAGGCCCTTCATGGCCTCCTCAGCTACCTTGTGGAGTTCGACCAGCTGCTTCAGCTGGTCGCTTGGGGGCACTGGATGGCCGGCCTCAGTATGCTGAGACCAGAAGACCTTCTCTGTCGAGCTCCCCTCGCCACGATAGAATGCGGCAGCATCAGACGCACTACGCGGCAGATCTGGAAACGCCCCTGGAGAGCTCTGAATGCGGGTAAGTGTCAGGTAGTTCACATTAACATGCCTGCTTTGCATGAAAAACGCCTTACCCGCCGCTATCTTCTTTATGTCCTCAACCTCCTGAATGGCCTTACGGGCCTCGGCCTTGGCGGACTTGGCACTTTCGAGAGCCGAGGCAAGCTCGGACTCTCGAGTCTTGGAGTCACGCTCCAAACTCTCATGTTTTTCCATGAGAACCTGGAGCTCTTGCCGAACTTCCGCCACACGTGCCTCTTGCTTTTCTCGCTCTGCCCGTTCCGCGGCCGCATTGCGTTCGGCCGCGGACACAGCATCCTTCAGGGTTGCCACCTCGTTAGTGGCCCCTGCAATATACATATTATCCTTGTTAATCTTATTTGCAACCAAAATCCTTTTCTGTAAGGTACTTATTCAAAGAGGTGTTACTCACCTTCTTTTTCCTCGAGCTGCTTCTTTGCGTGGCGGAGCTCTTGCTCGGACCGCTCGAGTTCCTTCTTCAGCACGTCAACCTCCGCCGTTAGTGCGGCAGAGGTCAGCAGTGCAGCCTGCAAACCCATATTGACATATTTTAGGCAACCCTGCGTATATCTTGTTATAGATCCTTAGTCCGGCTTTTCTTTTCGAACACCGAACTAAGCATCAGGGGCTACTGTCTATGCGGTATTATATTACATTATTTTAACCTTTTTACCTCAAAGCCTGTTAAAAGGCTGCTGCAGGCTTCGGTCAGCCCGCTTTTAGCAAGCTGAACCTTCTCAATCACCACACTCATGAGAGTGCGGTGTTCTTACTCGATGGAAGCGCCTTTAAGCGCCTCCAGCAGGTTATCCGGCGCCTTCGGTTGGACGGAGGCCGCCGGCGTCACGGTCCTGCCCTTCTTTCGAAGGGGCCGCTTGCCAGACTCTGGAACCACTGCGGGTTCCGATGTAGAGTCCGGCACGATGTCCGGGCGGCTGCCTGCCGGCACCTCCGGAGCCTCCTCCTGATGGGTCCCTCTTTGGGATCCCACTTCGGCGTCCTCGTCGGCGCGTGGGGTGGAGGCAGTCGGGATGGAATTTACATCCGACGCGGCCAATGACCCGCTCGATGAGTCTGAGAGATCATCATTGGCCGGACTACGGGCAGAATGCGGCGTTAGAAGGATACTACGCGACATAAAAAACTACACATCAAGGATCTGGATACTTACGATCTTGCCGGACGCCTGGCCCTTGGAGGCCACTCATCCTCACCAACGCTGATGTTGGCGGAACTGTCCGGGGGGATAGTTCTCCCCCTCTTGGACCCTTCGCCCCCCCGATGGGGGAAGCCTTCCTTTTCTTCTCTCCCTCCTCCGGGAGAGAGTACTCCTCCTTGTCTTCAGGGGAGGAGTCCTCGTCATCGTCAGACGCCTGATTGCGGGAACTCTTTTGAGTCCCCGCGGCCACCTTCTTGGCCTTCTTCTCCGGCACCAAGTGCGGTGCCGGAACCAGCAGCCCTGTTAAGCGGGCGTCCGCTGGGTCTTCTGGCATTGGAGCCGGGCTGATGAGCAGCTTGGCCTTCTCCATCCATTCCTGTCAAAGGAAGAGGCAGAATGAAACCTCACTAGAGTCAATCTAATTATCACAAGTGTCCCGTAATGGGGTTGAATCACTTACCTCGTCAGTTGGATGCTGCGAGCTAAATCCACGGTCTTCGGTTGCGGACGCGGGGGCTTCGGCGCCCTTGAACAGCACCCTCCAGGCGCCTTCGTATGTTGTATCGAAGAGCCCGCTTAGCGCCTGGTGCTGTTCCAGATTGAACTCCCACAAATTAAATGCCCGTTCTTGGCATGGGAGGATCCGCCGGATGAGCATGACTTGGACCACGTCGACGAGCCTGAGCCTATTGCTCACCATCTTCTTGATACATGCTCGGAGTCCCGTCACCTCCACCGGATTCCCCCACTGCAAGCCCTTCTCTTTCCAGGAGGTGAGCTGTGTGGGGATGCCAGATCTAAACTCGGGGGCCGCCGCCCATGTGGATTTGCGCGGCTCGGTGATGTAGAACCACCCCGATTGCCACCCCTTGACGGAGTCCACGAAGGTCCCTTCCAGCCAAGGGACGTTGGGCAATTTGCCCAACATGGCGCCTCCGCATTCCACTTGCGTACCCTTTACAACCTTCGGCTTGACGTTGAAGGTCTTGAGCCACAGGCCGAAGTGGGGCCGGATGCAGAGGAAGGCCTCGCACACGACGATAAACGCCGAGATGTTGAGGATAAAGTTCGGCGCCAGATCGTGGAAATCCAGGCTGTAGTAAAACATGAGCCCCCGGACAAATGGATGGAGCAAAAAGCCCAGTCTGCGGAGGAAGTGGGGGAGGAAGACGACCCTCCCATGAGGCCTGGGGGTAGGGATGAGCTGCCCCTCGTCGGGCAGCCGATGCGCGATATCGCCGGAAAGGTATCCGGCGCTGCGCAGCTTGGTGATGTCCTCCTCCTTGACGGTGGAGGCTAACCATTTACCTCCCGCTCCGGACATATTTGGAGAAGGTTGAGGCGAGATGTGCGAGCTCGGGCGTTGGAGCTTGAGTTCGCGGGGATGGATAAGCAAAGGAGGAAGAAGGCGTAGGTAAGAAGGTGAATCCTTATCCCTTATATATAGGCGGACAAAACTATGCGTCCCCCACCAGCCTGGTAAAACTCGCTTACCTCCCAAGCGCCACCATCGATGGCGCGGTTGGGTTACCCACGCACGTATTGATGAGAATCCCAGAATAAGGGGAACACGATCTTTGCTTCGACAAGACGTGCCAAGGAAACCGCTTCACTAAACATGCTGAGGTGGTATAGTAATTCAAACAAAGGCCTGGTGGCGGTGTGATGTCACGCCGCATAATACGTCAGCAGATTGAACTAAGTGTACATTTTATTCTCTCTACGGTGGAATGTGGAATTTATTTTGTAGAGCCGGACACTATCCTGGTGTTCATGATCTTCTCTGGATTATTCAAGGGAGGAACCCGCCTTGCAATGCCGAACATTGTACACGCCGGACTTATCGTCATTGAAGACTGGTTCAGGGGCTACTGAGGGAGTCCTGGACTAGGGGGTGTCCGGACAGCCGGACTATCAATGTCCGACGGACTCCAAGACTACGAAGATACAAGATTGAAGACTCCGGCTCGTGTCCGGATGGTACTTTCCTTGGCGTGGAAGGCAAGCTTGGCGATACGGATATGTAGATCTCCTACCATTGTAACCGACTCTGTGTAACCCTAGCCTCCTCCAGTGTCTATATAAACCGGAGGGCTTTAGTCCGTAGGACAACATACATTACAACAATCATAACATATGCTAGCTTCTAGGGTTTAGCCTCCTTGATCTCGTGGTAGATCTACTCTTGTACTACCCATATCATCAATATTAATCAAGAAGGACGTAGGGTTTTACCTCCATCGAGAAGGCCCAAACCTGGGTAAAAACATCGTGTCCCTCGTCTCCTGTTACCATCCGCCTAGACGCACAGTTCGGGACCCCCTACCCGAGATCCGCCGGTTTTGACACCGACACACACGGTGATCAGTACAGCCTGTTATCATGCATGTTTTATGATCTGTTGTAAGGGTACTAATTGGTCTCTTCTTCTGCTTATCAGAGATGGGGGGAAGCAGCCACCGCTGCTCTACCACGCCGCAGTACGAGTTGGATGCTTCTGAGTTCTTTAGTATCATACTTGAGACTTCAGTATCATCCATGACGCAGGTATATAAAATGAGAGATCTCCCCTTCACCAATGTCATTATGATATCTGTTGTTTGCTACATCACTCATCATCCCAAACTGCAGAGGTTGCCTGACAGTTTTATGAACATGCTGGGTGAAGATCCGCCAAATAATGTGAAGCTGTGATAGGCCGGCAGCGGGTTTCGCAGGCAGTGGGATGTGGGGTTGGTGATCAAGGAGGGCCACATGTACTTGTATCGTGGGTGGGAGAAGTTCTACCATGCCTACGACCTGCGGCTAGGGTACTTCCTTCTCTTCAGGTACGACGATGACGCCACCATGCTCATCGTGAAGGTGTTCAACGTGACTATGTGTCGCATGCGCTACGCTGACGATGATGATGCCAGTACGTTCTGCCTCTTCTTATTCCTCTACATTTGGCTTTGTCTCACATCGATTGTTAACGGTCATTGTTGCATTTAGATAGGCAATGTGAGCAGCAGCAGCGACACTGGCTACAGCCAAAGCAGCAGCGACTATGGCTGTAGAAAAAGCAACACTGATAGAGGCGGGGGTGTCCCGATCTTTCGATGAGATGATAACTATCGATTTGGTGAAGATGACTTTGACGATCCGACTACAAACGTGCACGACGTTGCGCCTTAGCAATCGCTAAACCAACTCTGAGAGGTTATTGACCACGCCGGAGCATAATCAACCTGACCACGAAGGTCTATTCCTGCAAGCAATCGAAGAACAAGCAAGAATATGATAAAAGCAATCTGAATATTGCGAGTATATATGAAGTATTGATAAAGGTGGGGATCCGTAAGCGGTCTTGGTCTGGTCGTTGGACACAAACGAAGTACACGAAGTTGCAATGGCTAACTTTTAACTAAACAAATCCCCAGGAAAAGCTACTAGATGGATCTACTTATATAGGAGCAAGGGGTGGCGGCCAAGGAGGTGGGAGGACGTCCCAAGGCAGCCTAAAACTAAATCTAGGTCGTACAAAGCCAATGGGCCCAAGTGGAGGTGATGTAACACCTTTGGACTTGTAGTTTGACTCGGATTCTGCTGCAGCATCAGATTGTTTCGTCCACAACTCAACGCTCCGGACGAATTTGAAGGTGATTCCAATTGGGTTGGAAAGTGCACGAAATCTAGTTTCCAACAAAAAAAGAATCACCCAATTCGGAGTCCGTATGAAAAACTTGTGTGCGTTTTGAGTCAGGTACGTCTGTGCAGTCCGAATCTGAATCCAGAACGTGAGAGACTTGGACTCTATCTTCTCTTGGGCCAAAAGTGACGTGAGAGAACTTTTTGGACAGCAAATAAACATCTCTTTCTTCCTTATCTTCATATGTGGGTTGTACACATGTCCCATACACCTGCAATTAGACAAAACACAAAAGTGTGTGAAGTATTTTTGTTCTGGATAACATAAATAGATTACTGAATAGTTTGCACTAGAAATCACCTGACAAATATGCATATATGCAATATTTTTGGTCATATCCAAGGTAGTCATGTCCTCATCATCCTCCCCTTCTTGAAAATAAAGCCGTCCTCGGCGTTGCTTAATCTGAAATGTGGCTAACAAAAAAGACAAGGTGTACATGTTGTATATGTATATGTCATCCATTTTTACTTCCCTTGATTTTTGCATATATGACACATGAATAGATGAGTAACTTGCATAGTTCATAAAATCTAAAGCCAAAAAATTAGCACAAGAAGTAGAAGGCATGAAAATATTGCAACTCAGTTTGCACATATAAGTGAAGCTCTTATTCATTTCAAAAGATTGACAATGTTCATCATTAAACCATCCCAACATTGGTGAATAAACCTTACTTGCATCAAATTTACATGCTACAACATGCTTAAATAAGCAAACATGCAACAAGTCATTCAACACAGAATCATCACCAAGATTAGAGGTCATATCAAAATGATTAAACATTGGTTCTTTTGCATCAATAGTTAATTCAATGGGTGCACTCAAAATTGTTGGTATTTCAGTTGTTTGATCACATGGCAAAGTCAAATTATCAACGTAGTCCTCTAAAATAGGTGGTGTGATCAAAGTAGTGGGTAGCTCATCAGATGGTGCATTCAAATTGACAAGGCATTCATCATTCTCATGTAAAGATGGAAGATCAGTACCTTTGTCATTACCTCTTATGATCAACTCAGATGATGTAGCCACTCTCGGGGGCGATGTGTCACATGGTGGAGGTGATGTAGTCCTGACAACAACGGATGTGGTTGTCATAGTATGCCTAGTAGTTGAAGGAACAATCATATCAACTCTTGGAATGTGCACCGTGCGCTTGTTCTCCTCGTGGCCAACACGTTGTTTTATTTCCTGTTCAGCTTTGCAAGCAAGATGAAACAAATGGTCCATAGGATAACACTCTTCATGAATTAGTATCTCTTGAATATCACGGTTTAATCCTCCCCAAAATCTATCCATAAAATCATCTTCACTTTCTTCTAAAGAGGAATGCAACAAGGTAGTTTGTAAATCATCATAATATTTTGTTACAGTTTCACTACCTTGTTTTAAGTGTTGCAACTTCTTAATCATGTCACGAGTATAATAAGCAGGGACGAAAGTATGTCGCATGGCAAGTTTCAAATCATCCCAAGTAGTAGGTATATAATCAGGGTGTAACCGACAATATTCACTCCACCAAACCAAAGCATAACCAGTGAAAGAACCAACCGCAACCTTAACCTTTTTATGTTCATCGAAATTATGGGAAGCAAATATATTTTTTATGTCGAACTCCCATTCAATATATAAAGCAGGTTTAAAACGGCCATTAAATGGTGGTATAGATACATTAACCTGATCATGTGCATTTGGATGTTTGTGCACCTCTCGTGACGGTTGTGGTATTTGCAAAGGTGGTGGCACGTCTCCCGCGATCGACAAAGCCCATGAATTGACTCTGGATCCTGTCATGATTAGTAGAACAAGAAACAAAACCCAAAAATAATGTTCCTATAACTACTAGGATGTGGTGGTAAAACGCTCACAGTAAAGCAAATATCAATGTCTTACAAGTTCTTACCATGCAGCAGGCGGTGATCGGCAACCAGCGGTGTCAAGTAACTCCGAATATTGAGTAAAGCGATTGCCAGGGGAGCGTACGTATACACGGTGTAGAAATATATGGAGCTGGGTTGGCTATATATGGTAGCAAAAGATTAGCAATAATCAATTCAAAGATGCAATATTGAATAAACGCTCAACGACGGTACTGTGCTGGTCCTAGGCTAGACCGGACTAGAGACGCGAGCCTAGAACACTAATGAGGTCACGGCGTAGCACAACTAGCATCAATGAAGGATACTAAGTAGCTCTTGACAGCAAGATATAAGTGAAGATCACAACGGCAGTGAAGATAATGATGAAAAACAACTGCCAAGCAGGATATACAACAACTTTGTCTCCAACTTTCCTCTGAAAAAGTTTGTGCTGATTTTTTTGATTTTTTTTCTCCTTTTTTTCTCTAACTTTTTTTTTCTCTTTTTTTTTCTCTCGTTTTTTTTCTCTCGTTTTTTCTCTCTCTTTTTTTTTCTCCCTCTTTCCAAAACAAACTAGATAAGATGCAGATTGGATCAAGTGAAGATGTGAACGATCTCAACTATTATAATGACAATGAATGGTGGGTAGCACGTGGTGGAAATTGATGGATGGGTGGTGGACAGCGGAAGAGAAAATGATGCAGCGGTGGCGTGACTAATGTGAACAGAACTCGAAACTCTAAACGAACTAGACACTAAGACCAGCAACTCGACACGACGATGCAACCGATAATTCAACTATGCAAGCAATGAAAAGAAAATTGCAAAGGCTCAGACTGGCTTGGACCAAGGATGAATAGATCTAACTCTTTTTTGTGGCTTTCTCTTGGACAATAGGTAAGAAAATAAATCTAATCTAGGAAAACTGGAAATTCTCACCGAGCAACCTGAAAACTGATACCACTTGATAGAGGCGGGGGTGTCCCGATCTTTCGATGAGATGATAACTATCGATTTGGTGAAGATGACTTTGACGATCCGACTACAAACGTGCACGACGTTGCGCCTTAGCAATCGCTAAACCAACTCTGAGAGGTTATTGACCACGCCGGAGCATAATCAACCTGACCACGAAGGTCTATTCCTGCAAGCAATCGAAGAACAAGCAAGAATATGATAAAAGCAATCTGAATATTGCGAGTATATATGAAGTATTGATAAAGGTGGGGATCCGTAAGCGGTCTTGGTCTGGTCGTTGGACACAAACGAAGTACACGAAGTTGCAATGGCTAACTTTTAACTAAACAAATCCCCAGGAAAAGCTACTAGATGGATCTACTTATATAGGAGCAAGGGGTGGCGGCCAAGGAGGTGGGAGAACGTCCCAAGGCAGCCTAAAACTAAATCTAGGTCGTACAAAGCCAATGGGCCCAAGTGGAGGTGATGTAACACCTTTGGACTTGTAGTTTGACTCGGATTCTGCTGCAGCATCAGATTGTTTCGTCCACAACTCAACTCTCCGGACGAATTTGAAGGTGATTCCAATTGGGTTGGAAAGTGCACGAAATCTAGTTTCCAACAAAAAAAGAATCACCCAATTCGGAGTCCGTATGAAAAACTTGTGTGCGTTTTGAGTCAGGTACGTCTGTGCAGTCCGAATCTGAATCCAGAACGTGAGAGACTTGGACTCTATCTTCTCTTGGGCCAAAAGTGACGTGAGAGAACTTTTTGGACAGCAAATAAACATCTCTTTCTTCCTTATCTTCATATGTGGGTTGTACACATGTCCCATACACCTGCAATTAGACAAAACACAAAAGTGTGTGAAATATTTTTGTTCTGGATAACATAAATAGATTACTGAATAGTTTGCACTAGAAATCACCTGACAAATATGCATATATGCAATATTTTTGGTCATATCCAAGGTAGTCATGTCCTCATCAAACACCGATTCTGGCTTTAGCGAAAGCAGCAGCGATTCTGGCAGCAGCATAGACAACAAGAAGGATGATCCGGACTAGAGTGTGGGAGAAGAGGAGCAGAGTGGGGATGAGGAGCTGCAGGATGACGATGGGCATCAGGCTGAGGATGACCTAGCGCTAGTGGTGGCTGACCAAGGGCAAGAGATGGTGGTGGCTGACCATGGGCAAGAGATGGTCGTGGCTGACCATGGGCAAGAGATGGAGGTGGCTGTGGATGACCTAGCGATGGTCGTGCTCGTCCTGCCTGAAGGTGGCCTCGCGATGGTGGTGGTGCCTGACAATGACCACACACCGGTGGTGGCGCCGGCGATCCCACAGCTGGGCAACATGACCACGCCAATTGTGGTAGAAGACTACATCCCACTGCCTCCACCACCTTGCCGCTCTTGGCGCATCAGGCTGAGGAAGGAGAAGGAGAAGAACAATGAGAACTGAACTATGTCAGGTATGTGAGATCTCCAAAATTATATATATATATATATATATATATATATATATATATATATATATATATATATATATATATACTTAGTTACCTATGTTATCTCGAATATGCTTAGTTTCCAATAGGTTAGCTTCAATTTACCTAAGTTGGCTCTAATATGCTAACTTAGAGCTTACATGCTTAGTTTCCTATAGGTTAGCTCCAAAATAACTTATGTTAGCACAAAATGATCAAGTTTACATAATAAGCTTATAGTCTTCTTCTTATTCTTCTTCTTTTCCAAAATGACATAGTTAGCTTCATTTTACCTAAGTTGGCTCTAATATGCTAACTTAGAGCTTATATGCTTAGTTTCCTATAGGTTAGCTCCAAAATTACTTATGTTAGCACAAAATGATCAAGTTTACATAATAAGCTTATAGTCTTCTTCTTATTCTTCTTATTCTTCTTCTTTTCCAAAATGGCATAGGTTAGCTTCATTTTACCTAAGTTGGGTCTAATATGCTAACTTAGAGAGCTTATATGCTTAGTTTCCTATAGGTTAGCTCAAAAATTACTTATGTTAGCACAAAATGATCAAGTTTACATAATAAGCTTATAGTCTTCTTCTTATTCTTCTTATTCTTCTTCTTATTCTTCTTCTAGTGTTCTTCTTCTTCTAGTATTCTTCTAGTCTTCTTCTTCTTCTTCTCTTCTTCTTCTTCTATCTTCTTGTTTATCATTTTGCAGATTTGATTTAATTCACGGAAGCTTGCATGGATGGAGTGCTTGTTTTCCATTTGTGTTTTTATTTTGTATCAATGTGAAACTTTTGTGAATTGATGGATAACGGTGTTGGATGAACAATGTGAAACTTTTGTAATATGTAACGATGGAACTATGTGTTGGCTATGTATGTATATATGATGAAACTTGTGTGTTGGATATGATTGTTATATGGATGCTTGTTGTATATATATGTGTTGGATATCTCATATGTGAAATAGTGACCTGAGATTAAGAAAAAATGAAAAAAAAATAAAAAATTGTTACTAATGGCGCACTACCATGTGGTGCGCCATTAGTATAGCAGACACTAGTGGCGCACTGTGGGCAATACTAATGGCGCACTGCGTGGTGCGCCATTAGTATACCAGATACTAATGGCGCACCAGTGGTGCGCCATTAGTAAAAAATACTAGTGGCGTGATACTAATGGCGCACTACTGGTGCGCCATTAGTAGGCAAAACTGGTGCGCCATTAGTAGGCCTTTTCCTAGTAGTGAGACCGCTAGGACGGCAGGGCGGAGGTCATCGCCATGCCCATCGCAGCGTCACAATGAGAGGCTTTTGCAGGCGAAGACCACTTTAATCAAGATAGGATGTACTTCTTGTCCCCCTTCAAATCCGGCCGTTGTGGGATCCCTTCCCGCCAACATTTGGGAAGAGGACCAAGGCCACTATAAATAGGACTTAGCCAACACCATACCAGCTGTCTCGAGCTCAAGAACACCTCACCTCCTGAGGCCAGTTCATCCACTGTACCAGTTCATCCTCAGCCCCCTGAGGCAATCCAGCAAAATGCTGGAGTAGGATATTACATCGCAAGGCACTACAAAAAAAGACACATCCATGACATTTTGGGCCGAACGAATTTTTTTCCTGGCATACTTATGACACTTCTGTGACGATAATTGTGACAAAACCTGGTATCATCATAGATGTGGTGGGCTGACAAAAAATCATGACAGAAAATGGGCTTTTCGTCCTGGGCAGGCCGGCGACGCAGTTGCATGACATTCTTTGGGACGTTCATGACGGAAACAACCGTGGTAGAAGCGAGGGCAAGGAAAATTTCGTGGAGTTCCCAGTTACGGTGGGTCGTCATGAAGGAAATATGCCCTAGAAGCAATAATAAAGTTATTATTTATTTCCTTATTTCATGATAAATGTTTATTACTCATGCTAGAATTGTATTAACCGGAAACATAATACATGTGTGAATGCATAGACAAACATAGTGTCATTAGTATGCCTCTACTTAATTAGCTCGTGAATCAAAGATGGTTAAGTTTCCTAGCCATAGACATGAGTTGTCATTTGATTAATGGGATCACATCATTAGGAGAATGATGTGATTGACATGACCCATTCCGTTAGCCTAGCACTTGATCGTTTAGTATGTTGCTATTGCTTTCTTCATGACTTATACATGTTCCTGTAACTATGAGATTATGCAACTCCCGTTTACCGAAGGAACACTTTGGGTGCTACCAAACGTCACAACGTAACTGGGTGATTATAAAGGAGTACTACAGGTGTCTCCAAAGGTACATGTTGGGTTGGCGTATTTCGAGATTAGGTTTTGTCACTCCGATTGTCGGAGAGGTATCTCCGAGCCCTCTCGGTAATACACATCACTATAAGCCTTGCAAGCAATGTAGCTAATGAGTTAGTTACGGAATGATGCATTACGTAACGAGTAAAGAGACTTGCCAGTAACGAGATTGAACTAGGTATTGGATACCGACGATCGAATCTCGGGCAAGTAACATACCGATGACAAAGGGAACAAAGTATGTTGTTATGCGGTTTGACCGATAAAGATCTTCGTAGAATATGTAGGAGCCCATATGGGCATCCAGGTTCCGCTATTGGTTATTGACCAAGAATAGTTCTAGGTCATGTCTACATAGTTCTCGAAACCGTAGGGTCCGCACGCTTAAGGTTTCGATGACAGTTTTATTATGAGTTTATGAGTTTTGATGTACTGAAGGAGTTCGCAGTCCCGGATGAGATCGGGGACATGACGAGGATTCTCGAAATGGTCGAGACGTAAAGATCGATATATTGGACGACTATATTCGGACATCGGAAGGGTTCCGAGTGATTCGGGTATTTTCGGGGGTACCGGGGAGTTACGGGAATACGAGGAAGAAGCAATGGGCCTCATGGGCCAAGTGGTGGAAGAGAGGAGGCAGGGCGCGCGGCCCCCCTAGCCCAAACCGAATTGGACTAGGGGGCCGGCCCCCCTTTCCTACTCTTCCTCCCTCTCCTTCCTTCTCCTTCTCCTTCCCTTCCTTCCCCTCTCCTAGTTGGACTAGGAAAGGAGGGAGTCCTACTCCCGGTGGGAGTAGGACTCCTCCCTGGCGCGCCCTCCCTTGGCCGGCCGCCCCCTCCCCCTTGCTCCTTTATATACAGGGGCAGGGGGGCACCCCATGAAACACAAGTTGATCTACGGATCTTTCCTTAGCCGTGTGCGGTGCCCCCCTCCACCATATTCCACCTCGGTCATATCATCGTCGAGTTTAGGCGAAGCCCTGCGCCGGTAGAACATCATCATCATCACCACGCCGTCGTGCTGACGGAACTCAACCTACTCCGGCAAGGAAACACGAATCGAAAACTAGATGGATCCCGAAAACAAACCTAATAAGCAAGGAACTCGGATTGGTGGTGGATATATGGTGGTGGTATATGGCAGCGGTGGTGGTAGCGGTGGTAGTATATGGATATGGATCGGTGGTGGTATATGGACACGGATTGGTGGTGGTATATGGATACGGATTCGGAGCGGTGGTGGTAGATGGCAGGGGCGATGATGATGGTGCGGCGGCGGCGTGACAACTTATGACCAGAACTCGAAACTCTAAAAGACTAGACTCTAAGACCAGCAACTAGACCGACGATGCAACCGCAAATTCAACAAAGCAAAACCCTAAAAAGATTATGCAAAGGCTCAGATTGGTTCGGATATGATGAACTAACCCTAATTTTTTTTTGTGGCTTTTTCGTGGACTATAGGTATGAAGAACAGACTCGATCTAAACTACGAAAAACTGGAAAATCTCACCGAGCAACCTGGAAATCTGATACCACTTGATAGAGGCAAAGGTGTCCCGTCTTTCGATGAGATGATGGATTTCGCTTTGGTGGAAGTCGACTTTGACGATCCGACTACGAACGTGCGAGGACGTCGCGCCTTAGCAATTGCTAAACCAACTCCGAGAGGTTATTGACCACGCCGGAGCACGATCAACCTGACCACGAGGGTCTGTTTCCTGCGAGCAAACGAAGAACAAGCAAGAAACTGAGATTGCAATCTGGATATTGCGAATATAAGATGAAAGCTTTATTGATCAAGGTGGGGTTCTGTGACGCCTTTGTCTGGTCGTTGAACACAAACGAAGTACGCGAAGTTGCAGCTATGGCGAACTTTTAATCTAAACAAAACCCAAAGTCTAAACGGCGTCCTGAGGGCTGTATATATGGAGGAAGAGGGGGGAATTTCGTGGCCCTTGGTGGAGGGGTCCGAAATCAACCCTATCTCTTGTTTCCCCACACATACGGACTCTAAAAATAGCCTATACTTATGTATTTCGAAATTACATGGGCCTGGCCCAATAATAAGGTGACGCAGCACCTATAATAGCCTCTGGACGAAATTTATGAAGTGGCATCTTATATATTCCGTCCAAGGCTTCATGCACTCTTATGGTGGCTTCAAAGTCCTGAAATCGTCACTTGTAACTCCGTTCTGGTTCCCCTTGCGCATGGCATCATCTCCATGCTTGCTCTTGCTCCAACGTCCATCCTTCTCCAAGCTAGGCCCTTCATTTGTAAGCAAAACAAATGTATCCAATTTAGGCAGCATCATATTCTCATGAACATTAGAATCATTACCAAGAAACGAAAGTACCTGATAATTTAATTGGCGTGCGCGAGCTCTAGTAATTGGTCCAGTATATGTAGCAGTAGGGGCTGTGGGTGTAACAATGGTATTGATGTCCTCATCAAACACCCAAAGCGTACTAAGGTGTGATCATGTTTTGCTCGTGAGAGAAGCTTAGTCAACGGGTCTGTCATATTCAGAGCCATATGTATTTTGCAAATATTCTATGTCTACAATGTTCTGCACGGAGCTACTCTAGCTAATTGCTCCCACTTTCAATATGTATCCAGATTAAGACTTAGAGTCATCTGGATCAGTGCCAAAACTTGTATCGACGTAACCTTTTACGACGAACCTTTGTGTCACCTCCATAGTTGAGAAACATATCCTTATTCCACTAAGGATATTTTTGACCAATGTCCAGTGATCTACTCCTAGATCACTATTGTACTCCCTTGCCAAACCAGGGCAGAGTATACAATAGGTCTAGTCCATAGCATGTCATACTTTTATAAAACCTATGACTGAGGCATAGGGAATGACTTTCATTCTCTTTTCCGTTTTCTATCGTGGTCGGGATTTGAGTCTTACTCAATTTCACACCTTTGCAACACAGGCAAGAACTTTTTCTTTTGACTGTTCCATCTTGAACTATTTCAAAATCTTGCCAAGGTATGTACTCATTGAAAATCTTATCAAGTGTCTTGATCTATCTCAATAGATCTTGATGCTCAATGTGTAAGCAGTTTCACCGAGGTCTTTCTTTGAAAAACTCCTTTTAAAATACTCCTTTATGCTTTGCAGAATAATTCTACATTATTTCCGATCAACAATATGTCATTCACATATACTTATCAGAAATGCTGTAGTGCTCCCACTCACTTTCTTGTAAATACAGGCTTCTCCAAAAGTCTGTATAAAATCATATGCTTTGATCAACTCATCAAAGCGTATATTCCGACTCCGAGATGCTTGCACCAGTCCATAGATGGATCACTGGAGCATGCACATTTTGTTAGCACCTTTAGGATTGACAAAACCTTCTGGTTGCATCATATACAACTCTTCTTTAATAAATCCATTAAAGAATGCAGTTTTGACATCCTTTTGCCAGATTTCATAAAATGTGGCAATTGCTAACATGATTCGGACAGACTTTAAGCATCGATATGAGTGAGAAAAAACTCATCATAGTTAACATCTTGAACTTTGTCAAAAACCTTTTTCGACAAATCTAGCTTTGTAGATAGTAACACTACTATCAATGTCCGTCTTCCTCTTGAAGATCCATTTATTTTCTATGGTTTGCCGATCATCGGGCAAGTCAATCAAAGTCCACACTTTGATCTCATATATGGATCCCATCTCAGATTTCATGGCCTCAAACCATTTCATGGAATCTGGGCTCATCATCGCTTCCTCATAATTCGTAGGTTTATCATGGTCTAGTAACGTGACTTCCAGAATAGGATTACCGTACCACACTGGCGCGGACCATACTCTGGAATACCTACGAGGTTTTGTAGTAACTTGATTTGAAGTTTCATGATCATCATCATTAGCTTCCTCGCTAATCGGTGTAGCAATCACTGGAACTGATTTCTGTGATGAACAACCTTCCAATTTGGGAGAAGGTACAATTACCTCATCAAGTTCTACTTTCCTCCCACTCACTTCTTTCGAGAGAAACTCCTTCTCTAGAAAGGATCCATTCTTAGAAACGAATGTTTTGCCTTCGGATCTGTGATAAAAGGTGTACCCAACATTTTCCTTTGGGTATTCTATGAAGATGCACTTTTCCGATTTGGGTTCGAGCTTATTAGGTTGAAAACCTTTTTCATATAAGCATCATAACTCCAAACTTTTAAGAAACGACAGCTTAGGTTTACTGCTAAACCATAGTTCATACGGTGTCGTCTCAACGGATTTAGATGGTGCCCTATTTAAACGTGAATGCAGCTGTCTCTAATGCATAACCCCAAAACAATACTGGTAAATCAGTAAGAGACATCATAGATCGCACCATATCCAATAAAGTGCGGTTACGATGTTCGGACACACCATAACGTTGTGGTGTTCCAGGTGGCGTGAGCTGTGAAACTATTCCACATTGTTTTAATTGAAGACCAAACTCGTAACTCAAATATTCGTCTCTACGATCAGATCGCAGAAAACTTTATTTTCTTGTTACGATGATTTTTCCACTTCGCTCTGAAATTATTTGAACCTTTCAACTATTTCAGACTTATGTTTCATCAAGTAGATATACCCATATCTGCTCCAATCATCTTGTGAAGGTCAGAAAATAATGATACTTTGCCACGAGCATCAACACTCATTGGGTCGCATACATCGGTAGATATTATTTCCAATAAGTCAGTAGCTTGTTCCATTGTTCGGGAGAACGGAGTTTTAGTCATCTTGCCCAAAAGGCACGGTTCGCAAGCATCAAATGATTCATAACCAAGTGATTCCGAACATCCATCTTTATGGAGTTTCTTCATGCGCTTTACACCGATATGACCCAAACGGCAGTGCCACAAATAAATTGCACTATCATTATTAACTTTGCATCTTTTGGCATCAATATTATGAATATGTGTATCACTACGATCGAGATCCAACAAACTATTTTCATTGGGTGTATGACCATTAAAGGTTTTATTCATGTAAACAAAACAACAATTATTCTCTAACTTTAAATGAATAACCGTATTGCAATAAACATGATCAAATCATATTCATGCTCAACGCAAACGCTAAATAACATTTATTTAGGTTTAACACTTATCCCGAAAGTTTAGGGAGTGTGCGATGATGATCATATCAATCTTGGAACTACTTCCAACACTCATCGTCACTTCCCCTTCAACTAGTCTCCGTTTATTCTGTAACTCCTGTTTCGAGTTACTAATCTTAGCAATCGAACAAGTATCAAATACTCAGGTGCTACTATAAACACTAGTAAGGCACATATCAATAACCTGTATATCAAATATACCCTTGTTCACTTTGCCATCCTTCTTATCCACCAAATATTCAGGGCATTTCCGCTTCTAGTGACCATTTCCTTTGCAGTGTAAGCACTCAGTTTCAGGCTTTGGTCCAGCTTTGGTTTTCTTCACGGGAGTGATAACTTGTTTGTCATTCTAGCTGAAGTTCCCTTTCTTTCCCTTTGCCCTTTTCTTGAAACTAGTGATCTTGTCAACCATCAACACTTGATGCTCTTTCTTGATTTCTACCATCGTCGATTTCAACATCATGAAGAACCGGGGAATCGTTTTCGTCATCCCTTGCGCATTATAGTTCATCACAAAGTTCTATTAACTTAGTGATGGTGACTAGAGATTTCTGTCAATCACTATCTTATCTGGAAGATTAACTCTCACTTGATTCAAGTGATTAAAGTACCCAGACAATCTGAGCACATGCTCACTAGTTGAGCGATTCTCCTCCATCTTTTAGCTATAGAACTTGTTGGAGATCATATCTCTCAACTCGGGTATTTGCTTGAAATATTAACTTCAATTCCTGGAACATCTCATATGGTTCATGACGTTCAAAACGTCTTTGAAGTCCCGATTCTAAGCCGTTAAGCATGGTGCACTAAACTATCAAGTAGTCATCATATTGAGCTAGCCAAACGTTCATAATGTCTGCATCTGCTCCTACAATAGGTCTTTCACCTAGCGGTGCATTAAGCACATAATTCTTCTGTGCAGCAATGAGGATAAACCTCAGATCATGGATCCAATCTGCATCATTGCTACTAACATCTTTCAACACAATTTTCGCTAGGAACATATCAAAATAAACATATGAAAGCAACAACGCAAGCTATTGATCTACAACATAATTTGCAAAATACTACCAGGACTAAGTTCATGATAAATTTAAGTTCAGTTAGTCATATTACATAAGAACTCCCACTTAGACAGACATCTCTCTAGTCATCTAAGTGATCACGTGATCCAAATCAACTAAACCATGTCCGATCATCACGTGAGATGGAGTAGTTTCAATGGTGAACATCACTATGTTGATCATATCTACTATATGATTCACGTTCGACCTTTCGGTCTCCATGTTCCGAGGCCATATCTGTATATGCTAGGCTCGTCAAGTTTAACCCGAGTATTCCGCGTGTGCAACTGTTTTGCACCTGTTGTATTTGAACGTAGAGCCTATCACACCCGATCATCACGTGGTGTCTCAGCACAAAGAACTTTTGCAACGGTGCATACTCAGGGAGAACACTTCTTGATAATTAGTGAGAGATCATCTTAAAATGCTACCGTCAATCAAAGCAAGATAAGATGCATAAAGTATAAACATCACATGCAATCAATATAAGTGATATGATATGGCCATCATTATCTTGTGCTTGTGATCTCCATCTTCAAAGCACCATCATGATCACCATCGTCACCGGCGCGACACCTTGATCTCCATCGTAGCATCGTTGTCGTTAGGCCATCTATTGCTTATACGACTATCGCTACCTCTTAGTGATAAAGTAAAGCAATTAGAGGGCGTTTGCATTTCATACAATAAAGCGACAACCATATGGCTCATGCTAGTTGCCGATAACTTCGGTTACAAAATATGATCATCTCATACAATAAAATATAGCATCATGTCTTGACCATATCACATCACAACATGCCCTGCAAAAACAAGTTAGACGTCCTCTACTTTGTTGTTGCAAATTTTGCGTGGCTGCTACGGGCTTAGCAAGAACCGTTCTTACCTACGAATCAAAACCACAACGATAGTTCGTCAAGTTAGTGTTGTTTTAACCTTCGCAAGGCCCGGGTGTAGCCACACTCGATTCAGCTAAAGTGAGAGAGACAGACACCCGCCAGCCACCTTTAAGCACAAGTGCTCGTAACGGTGAAACCAGTCTCACGTAAGCGTACGCGTAATGTCGGTCCGGGCCGCTTCATCCCACAATACCGCCGAACCAAAGTATGACATGCTGGTAAGCAGTATGACTTGTATCGCCCACAACTCACTTGTGTTCTACTCGTGCATATGACATCTACGCATAAAACCTGGCTCTGATACCACTGTTGGGGAACGTAGTAATTTCAAAAAATTTCCTACGCACACGCAAGATCATGGTGATGGCATCGCAACGAGAGGGGAGAGTATTGTCCATGTACCCTCGTAGACCGTAAGCGGAAGCGTTAGCACAATGCGGTTGATGTAGTCGTACGTCTTCACGATCCGACCGATCCAAGCACCGAACGTACGGCACCTCCGAGTTCAGCACACGCAAGGAAACACGAATCGTGCTGAGTTCCGTCAGCACGACGGCGTGGTGATGATGATGATGTTCTACCGGCGCAGGGCTTCGCCTAAACTCGACGATGATATGACCGAGGTGGAATATGGTGGAGGGGGGCACCGCACACGGCTAAGGAAAGATCCGTAGATCAACTTGTGTTTCATGGGGTGCCCCCCTGCCCCTGTATATAAAGGAGCAAGGGGGAGGGGGCGGCCGGCCAAGGGAGGGCGCGCCAGGGAGGAGTCCTACTCCCACCGGGAGTAGGACTCCCTCCTTTCCTAGTCCAACTAGGAGAGGGGAAGGAAGGGAAGGAGAAGGAGAAGGAAGGAGAGGGAGGAAGAGTAGGAAAGGGGGGCCGGCCCCCTAGTCCAATTCGGTTTGGGCTAGGGGGGCCGCGCGCCCTGCCTCCTCTCTTCCACCACTTGGCCCATGAGGCCCATTGCTTCTTCCTCGTATTCCCGTAACTCCCCGGTACCCCCGAAAATACCCGAATCACTCGGAACCCTTCCGATGTCCGAATATAGTCGTCCAATATATCGATCTTTACGTCTCGACCATTTCGAGAATCCTCGTCATGTCCCCGATCTCATCCGGGACTGCGAACTCCTTCGGTACATCAAAACTCATAAACTCATAATAAAACTGTCATCGAAACCTTAAGCGTGTGGACCCTACGGTTTCGAGAACTATGTAGACATGACCTAGAACTATTCTTGGTCAATAACCAATAGCGAAACCACACTCCGTTTAGGCCCAAAATTTTTCGAAAACGCATTTTTCGAAAAAAATTCTGGCTATCCTATTTTTAGGTGTTTCTGAGTGTTTTGAGACAGGTGCCATTATAGGAAGTTTTTTTTGACCCGTTTCCAGTTTTTGGGTCCGGGCAGTCGAAAAAACGAAAAAAAAAATTGGTCGAAAAAATTTCGTGCCCATCCTGTCAGTTTGACCTAGGAAGAGTTTTGAGACACTCGCCATTATAGTGATTTTTCGCAAAAAAAAAGAGCAGCGCAAAAAAAAAGAGCGCAAAAAAAAAGAGCGAAAAAAAAATCCAGAGTGTGCTTTTCCCTTGTTTACGTGCAGCGCCGTGATTTTGTTAGTGTTCTAGGCTCGCGTCTCTAGCACGGTCTAGCCTAGGACTAGCACAGTACCGTCGTTGAGCGTTTATTCAACTTTGCATCTCTGAATTGATTATTGCTGACCCTTTTTGCTACCATATTATAAGCCTTCCCAGCTCCACATACATCTACGTCGTGCGTTGGACTCTCCCTGGTAATCGCTCTATCCAAGCTTTGAGAGTTTTGACTACAACGGTTGCCGATCACCGCCTGCTGCTGGGTAAGAACTGGTAAGAATTTGAGATTTGCTTGACGGGTTTGTGATACACCACCACCACTTCTTAGTACTCTGTAGGATCATATTCTTCTGTGTTTCTATTTGCTGCTAACCATGGTAGGATCACAAGCCGATGAGACTGATTGGGAGAACCTGACGAACAAACAGCTACATGATAAATTTCAGCAACTGATGAGTGGACAGGTGCAAGATGTGCTAAACAGATTTGACGAGGCCATGGAGAAGATAGATGGCATTGAGAAGACATTTGAAACAAAGCTTGATAGCAAGTTTGATGAATTGCTCGCGCGTTTTCCACAACCACCGCCGGCTGCACCTATCGCACCTCTGCAACGACAACAACTATGGCCCCTTCCGAATCAGTATGGACGAGCTCAGCGTGTTCCTATTGAGCTAGGACAAAATTCTGGTGCCGCTGCTACTGCTGTTGGTGCTTCTTTGGCTCCTGCTACTACTGCTGCTGGTACCGAGGAGGATGATTATGTGGGAGATTACGAGGATGAGGTTGATCAACATCAGAACTACATGCAACCACCAGCACCACAACCACCAGGTCGTCCACATGCAAATAATGGCAATGTTAGGGCTCCCCCTCAGGTACGAGATCATGACCATCTCCCTAAACTGAAATTGAATATTCCACCATTTGAGGGTAGATATGTTCCTGATATATATTTTACTTGGGAGTTAGAAACTGAACAACGATTTACATGTTTACAATATCCTGAGGAGAGACGTGTTCCTGCTGCTGTTTGTGCTTTCACTAGCTTTGCATGTGTTTGGTGGTCTGAACATTGTAGATTATATCCTGTTCCAGCTACTTGGGCTGCTTTGAAAACTGCTTTGCGTACTCGTTGGGTTCCACCATATTATCAACGTGAATTACTTCAAAAATTGCAGCGCTTAAGACAAGGAAAAAATTCTGTAGAAGAATATTATCAGGAATTACAAACTGGCTTGATTAGATGTGGTATTGTTGAGGAGAATGAAGCTATGCTTGCACATTTTCTGGGTGGATTAAATAGAGATATTCAGACCATTCTAGACTATAAGGATTATAATAATATCACTCGTTTATTCCATCTTGCTTGTAAAGCTGAACGTGAAGTGCAGGATCGACAGGCATTGGCGCGCACTAACTTTTCTGCAGGTCGACCTTCATCATGGACACCACGTGCATCATCTACTTCCACTGCACCATCCCCTCCTTCAGGTGCCACCTCCAACCGTGATACAAGAAAGCAGGCACAACCACCACTATCTGCCAAGAGCACACCTGCCGGGCCTGCACAGAGCTCTTCTTCTTCCATGGCGTCAACAGGGCACACAAGTGATATTATTTGTCGTCATTGTAAGGGAAGAGGACATTTTGCGAGAGAATGCAAATCTCAGCGTGTGATGATTGCTACTGAGGATGGTGGATATGAGTCCGCTAGTGACTATGATGAGGAGACTTTGGCTCTTATTACACATGAAGAACATGGTGGAGATGATTCTGATCATGAGACGCAATACATGGCTCCTGAAGATGCTGACAGGTATGAATGTTTAGTTGCTCAACGTGTTTTGAGTGTGCAGGTCACACAAGCTGAGCAAAATCAGAGGCACAATTTGTTCCATACCAAGGGAGTTGTGAAGGAACGTTCTGTGCGCGTCATCATAGACGGAGGGAGCTGCAACAACTTGGCTAGCATGGAGATGGTGGAGAAGCTTTCTCTCACCACAAGACCACATCCACATCCTTACTACATCCAATGGTTCAACAACAGCGGCAAGGTTAAGGTAACACGTACTGTTCGTGTGCATTTTAGTATCTCTACATATGCTGATTATGTTGATTGTGATGTGGTACCTATGCAAGCATGTTCCTTATTACTTGGTAGACCATGGCAATTTGATAAAAATGCTGTACACCATGGTAGAAACAATCATTATACTCTTGTTCATAAGGATAAAAATATTACTTTGCTTCCTATGACTCCTGATTCTATTTTGAAAGATGATATTAATAGAGCTAATAAAGCAAAACAGGAGAAGAATAAGAGTGAAAATCAGATTGTGGCAAAAGAATTTGAGCAACAAATGAAGCCTAACAATAAACCATCTAGTGTTGTTTCTGAAATTAAATTGAAAAGTGCATGTTTATTTGCCACCAAATCTGATATTGATGAGCTAGATTTCAGCAAATCTGTTTGTTATGCTTTTGTGTGCAAAGAGGCATTATTTTCATTCGAGGACGTGCCTTCCTCTTTGCCCCCTGCTGTCACTAACATTATGCAGGAGTTCGCTGACGTCTTTCCACAAGACGTGCCACCGGGATTACCACCCATTCGAGGGATTGAGCATCAAATTGACTTAATTCCCGGTGCATCGCTACCCAACCGTGCACCATACCGTACCAATCCAGAGGAGACGAAGGAGATTATGCGTCAAGTACAGGAGCTACTCGACAAAGGTTATATACGCGAATCTCTTAGTCCTTGTGCTGTTCCTATAATACTAGTGCCTAAAAAGGATGGTACGTCACGTATGTGTGTTGATTGTAGAGGCATTAATAATATTACTATTCGTTATCGTCATCCTATTCCTAGGCTAGATGATATGCTTGATGAATTGAGTGGCTCTACAATATTCTCCAAAGTTGATTTGCGTAGTGGATACCATCAAATTCGTATGAAATTGGGTGATGAATGGAAAACAGCATTTAAAACTAAGTTTGGTTTATATGAGTGGTTAGTCATGCCGTTTGGGTTAACTAATGCACCTAGTACTTTCATGAGATTAATGAACGAAGTTTTACGTGCTTTCATTGGACGATTTGTGGTAGTCTATTTTGATGATATTCTGATTTATAGCAAATCTTTGGAAGAACATTTGGAACATTTACGTGCTGTTTTTATTGCTCTACGTGATGCACGTTTGTTTGGTAACCTTGGGAAGTGCACCTTTTGCACCGACCGAGTATCTTTTCTTGGCTATGTTGTTACTCCACAGGGAATTGAAGTTGATAAAGCCAAGATTGAAGCTATTGAGAGTTGGCCGCAGCCCAAAACGGTCACACAAGTGAGGAGTTTTCTTGGCCTCGCTGGATTCTATAGGCGTTTTGTGAGAGATTTCAGCACCATTGCTGCACCTCTCAATGAGCTTACAAAGAAAGATGTGCCTTTTATTTGGGGTACCGCACAGGAAGAAGCCTTCACGGTATTGAAAGATAAGTTGACACATGCTCCTTTACTCCAACTTCCTGATTTTAATAAGACTTTTGAGCTTGAATGTGATGCTAGTGGAATTGGATTAGGAGGTGTGTTATTACAAGATGGCAAACCTGTTGCATACTTTTCTGAAAAATTGAGTGGGCCTAGTCTGAATTATTCTACTTATGATAAAGAATTATATGCTCTTGTTCGGACTTTAGAAACATGGCAACATTATTTATGGCCCAAAGAATTTGTTATACATTCTGATCATGAATCTTTGAAACATATTAAAAGTCAAGCGAAACTGAATCGTAGACATGCTAAATGGGTTGAATTTATTGAGACTTTCCCTTATGTCATTAAACACAAGAAGGGAAAAGAAAATGTTATTGCTGATGCATTGTCTCGTCGCTATACTATGCTTTCACAACTTGACTTCAAAATATTTGGTTTGGAGACCATCAAAGATCAATATGTGCATGATGCTGATTTTAAAGATGTAATGCAGAATTGTAAAGAAGGAAGAATGTGGAACAAGTTTGTCGTTAACGATGGATTTGTGTTTCGTGCTAACAAGCTATGCATTCCAGCTAGCTCCGTTCGTCTTTTGTTGTTGCAGGAGGCACATGGAGGAGGATTAATGGGACACTTTGGCGTGAAGAAGACGGAGGACGTACTTGCTACACATTTCTTTTGGCCAAAGATGAGACGGGATGTTGAGCGTTTTATTGCTCGCTGCACTACATGTCAAAAAGCTAAGTCACGAATCAATCCTCATGGTTTATATATGCCTTTGCCTGTACCTAGTGTTCCTTGGGAGGATATATCTATGGACTTTGTTTTAGGTTTACCTCGAACAAAGAAGGGGAGGGATAGCATATTTGTTGTCGTGGATAGATTCTCGAAAATGGCACACTTTATACCATGTCATAAAAGCAATGATGCTATTAATGTTGCTGATTTGTTCTTTCGTGAAATTATTCGCTTGCATGGTGTGCCAAATACTATAGTTTCAGATCGTGATACTAAATTTCTTAGCCACTTTTGGAGATGTTTATGGGCTAAGTTGGGGACTAAACTGCTTTTTAGTACTACTTGTCACCCCCAAACTGATGGACAAACTGAAGTAGTCAATAGAACATTGTCTACTATGCTTTGGGCTGTTTTGAAGACTAATAAGAAAATGTGGGAGGAATGCTTGCCTCATATTGAATTTGCTTATAATCGTTCATTGCATTCTACTACTAAGATGTGCCCTTTTGAAGTTGTGTATGGTTTCCTACCTCGTGCACCTATTGATTTGTTGCCTCTTCCATCTTCGGAGAAGGTTAATTTTGATGCTAAAGAACGTGCTGAATTGATTTTAAAAATGCATGAGTTAACTAAGGAAAACATTGAGCGTATGAATGCTAAATATAAACTTGCTGGAGATAAGGGTAGAAAACATGTTGTGTTTGCACCTGGAGATCTTGTTTGGTTACATTTGCGTAAGGATAGATTTCCTGATTTGCGCAAATCAAAGCTAATGCCACGTGCTGCTGGTCCCTTTAAGGTGTTGGAGAAAGTAAATGATAATGCATATAAACTTGAGCTGCCTGCAGATTTTGGGGTTAGTCCCACTTTTAACATTGCAGATTTGAAGCCTTATTTGGGTGAGGAAGATGAGCTTTCGTCGAGGACGACTTCATTTCAAGAAGGGGAGGATGATGAGGACATCAATACCATTGTTACACCCACAGCCCCTACTGCTACATATACTGGACCAATTACTAGAGCTCGCGCACGCCAATTAAATTATCAGGTACTTTCGTTTCTTGGTAATGATTCTAATGTTCATGAGAATATGATGCTGCCTAAATTGGATACATTTGTTTTGCTTACAAATGAAGGGCCTAGCTTGGAGAAGGATGGACATTGGAGCAAGAGCAAGCATGGAGATGATGCCATGCGCAAGGGGAACCAGAACGGAGTTACAAGTGATGATTTCAGGACTTTGAAGCCACCATAAGAGTGCATGAAGCCTTGGACGAAATATACAAGATGCCACTTCATAAATTTCGTCCAGAGGCTATTATAGGTGCTGCGTCACCTTATTATTGGGCCAGGCCCATGTAATTTCGAAATACATAAGTATAGGCTATTTTTAGAGTCCGTATGTGTGGGGAAACAAGAGATAGGGTTGATTTCGGACCCCTCCACCAAGGGCCACGAAATTCCCCCCTCTTCCTCCATATATACAGTCCTCAGGGCGCCGTTTAGACTTTGGGTTTTGTTTAGATTAAAAGTTCGCCATAGCTGCAACTTCGCGTACTTCGTTTGTGTTCAACGACCAGACAAAGGCGTCACAGAACCCCACCTTGATCAATAAAGCTTTCATCCTATATTCGCAATATCCAGATTGCAATCTCAGTTTCTTGCTTGTTCTTCGTTTGCTCGCAGGAAACAGATCCTCGTGGTCAGGTTGATCGTGCTCCGGCGTGGTCAATAACCTCTCGGAGTTGGTTTAGCAATTGCTAAGGCGCGACGTCCTCGCACGTTCGTACTCGGATCGTCAAAGTCGACTTCCACCAAAGCGAAATCCATCATCTCATCGAAAGACGGGACACCTTTGCCTCTATCAGTGTTTATCACATAGCGATGTGAACTAGATTATTGACTCTAGTAAACCCTTTGGGTGTTGGTCACATGATGATGTGAACTATAGGTGTTAATCATATACAGATATGAATATTGGTGTTAAATCACATGGCAATGTGAACTAGATTATTGACTCTAGTGCAAGTGGGAGACTGAAGGAAATATGCCCTAGAGGCAATAATAAAGTTATTATTTATTTCCTTATTTCATGATAAATGTTTATTATTCATGCTAGAATTGTATTAACCGGAAACATACTACATGTGTGAATACATAGACAAACATAGTGTCACTACTATGCCTCTACTTAACTAGCTCGTGAATCAAAGATGGTTAAGTTTCCTAGCCATAGACATGAGTTGTCATTTGATTAACGGGATCACATCATTAGGAGAATGATGTGATTGACATGACCCATTCCGTTAGCCTAGCACTTGATTGTTTAGTATGTTGCTATTGCTTTCTTCATGACTTATACATGTTCCTGTAACTATGAGATTATGCAACTCCCGTTTACCGAAGGAACACTTTGGGTGCTACCAAACGTCACAACGTAACTGGGTGATTATAAAGGAGTACTACAGGTGTCTCCAAAGGTACATGTTGGGTTGGCCTATTTCGAGATTAGGTTTTGTCACTCCGATTGTCGGAGAGGTATCTCTGGGCCCTCTCGGTAATACACATCACTATAAGCCTTGCAAGCAATGTAGCTACTGAGTTAGTTACGGAATGATGCATTACGTAACGAGTAAAGAGACTTGCCAGTAACGAGATTGAACTAGGTATTGGATACCGACGATCGAATCTCGGACAAGTAACATACCGATGACAAAGGGAACAAAGTATGTTGTTATGCGGTTTGACCGATAAAGATCTTCGTAGAATATGTAGGAGCCAATATGGGCATCCAGGTTCCGCTATTGGTTATTGACCAAGAATAGTTCTAGGTCATGTCTACATAGTTCTCAAACCCGTAGGGTCCGCACGCTTAAGGTTTCGATGACAGTTTTATTATGAGTTTATGAGTTTTGATGTACCGAAGGAGTTCGCAGTCCCGGATGAGATCGGGGACATGACGAGGAGTCTCGAAATGGTCGAGATGTAAAGATCGATATATTGGACGACTATATTCGGACATCGGAAGGGTTCCGAGTGATTCGGGTATTTTCGGGGGTACCGGGGAGTTACGGGAATAGGAGGAAGAAGCAATGGGCCTCATGGGCCAAGTGGTGGAAGAGAGGAGGCAGGGCGCGCGGCCCCCCTAGCCCAAACCGAATTGGACTAGGGGGCCGGCCCCCCTTTCCTACTCTTCCTCCCTCTCCTTCCTTCTCCTTCTCCTTCCCTTCCTTCCCCTCTCCTAGTTGGACTAGGAAAGGAGGGAGTCCTACTCCCAATGGGAGTAGGACTCCTCCCTAGCGCGCCCTCCCTTGGCCGGCCGCCCCCTCCCCCTTGCTCCTTTATATACGGGGGCAGGGGGGCACCCCATGACACATAAGTTGATCTACGGATCGTTCCTTAGCCATGTGCGGTGCCCCCCTCCACCATATTCCACCTCGGTCATATCGTCGCGGAGTTTAGACGAAGCCCTGCGCCGGTAGAACATCATCATCGTCACCATGCCGTCGTGCTGACGGAACTCATCCCCGAAGCTTTGCTGGATCGGAGCCCGGGGATCGTCATCGAGCTGAACGTGTGCTGAACTCGGAGGTGCCGTACGTTCGGTGCTTGGACCGGTCGGATCGTGAAAATGTACTTCTACATCAACCGCGCTGTGCTAACGCTTCCGTTTACGGTCTACGAGGGTACGTGGACAATACTCTCCCCTCTCGTTGCTATGCCATCACCATGATCTTGCGTGTGCGTAGGAATTTTTTTGAAATTACTACGTTCCCCAACAGGTCGGGGGTCGAGCAATGCGTGTTTCTCTCATACGCGTACGCGCGTATGTGCGAGGCGTTCGACTCTAACTGAACCCGAGCGATTGCACTAGCTACGTTACTGAGCCCGAGTGATTTCTCTGCTACTGCTGCTAACTGAAGCCGATCGAACCCTGCTTCCTCCTTCCCTTGATGAACAGGGAGCGTTGTTGGGGGGGGGGGGGGCTTGGATGAACAATCGCCAGTGGGGGTGGATGAACAGGACCCCGCGGTGTTGCCTCTAGATGAACAGGACCCTGATCGCTCGAGCCAGTTGGGGCTGGATGAACAGGACCCCGTGAAGGGCTGGATGAACAGGACGACCCCGTGGAGGGCTGGTTGAACAGTAGCCGGTGGAGGGCTGGATGAACAGTAGCCCGTGGAGGGGTGGTTGAACAGGACCCCGTGGAGAGGACTGGTTGAATAGTAGCTGGTGGAGTAGCGCGCGGTGGAGGCTGGATGAACAGGAGCCCATGGATGAACAGTCGCATGTGGAGGCTGTCGGAGGTCGACGGTGGATGAACAGTAGCCCGTGGAGGCGGGAAGAGGTCGACGGTGGAGATGAACAATATCCTGTGGAGTCCCGTTGTGCAGTACGCCACACCCCTCCCGATGAACAAGACCCCCATTTTGACCGTAAAGCTCCAACACAAGTCTGTTTCCTCCGTTTTGCGGTACGCCACACCCCTCCGGATCAACAGGACCCCGTTTCGACCGTAGGAGGTCCAACAAAAGTCCGTTTCCTCTGTTTTGCGGTACGCCAGACCCCTCCCGATGATCAGAATCCCGTTTCGAACGTGGCCGGTCGAACACAAGGCCATTTCCTCCATTCTGCAGTACGCCAAGCCTCGTTTCCATCGGTTGTTCCGTCCGAGCCCTCTCGATGAACACGACGATGCATTCTGTTCCGACCCAGCCGGTTGGCTCCCCATGAACACGACGACGACACAGTTTCTCCGTTCCGACCCAGCCATGTACACGAGCCCTAGCCATACTTATGCGCGAGTAGGCATTCGAGACCCCGCCCGTATGTACGTACGTGGCCGTATTTACTTTCTTGCACCCTGGCCGTTGTACATACGTGTATATGCTAAGTGCGCGCCTCTACTACGACACGTGCGCGCCTCTACTACGGCACGTGCACACCTCTACATCGACCACTCTGTACGTACACGTTCGCGACCAAAATGACAACGCTACGTACGCTTTGACAAGGTGGGTCCCGACTGTCAGGCACTTCCTTCCGTGCGAAGATGTAGCTGGTGGGTCCCAGCAGTCAGGGGGCAAATCGTTCTTTTTTGCCCAGACACACTTCCTTGCATGCGAAGATGTAGCTAGTGGGTCCCAGCAGTCAGGGGGAATCATTTTTTTCACAAAAGACGGTGGCCCGTCCGGTGGGTGCCCCCTGTCAGGTGGAGGAATAATTATTTTGCACGTAATAAGGAGGCACTTCCTTGTGGCTGCCGTAGACCCAGCTGTCAGCCTCTCCACGTATAGTACTCTTCCGATGGAAGTCGGTCGTTGACCACATTGACCACGCCGCGTCGAGAGCACCACGGCGGTGGACGACGGTGAGGCCTAGGAAGTTGATGACATGGAGCCGAGGAAAACGCGACAGTGGATGCCCATGCGGAGAGGAGTACGAGGGTTCACTGGTTCGGCTGCGGTGTGAGGCTGCCGTCGCCGCAGAATAACAGGGGGTGTGGGTGAGTGGAGGGATGGCCTGGCCAGCGGTGGGAGTAGTAGGGGACGGTGACGCCTCCACGGCAGCACAGCCGGCCGCGGGAGGCAGGAGCAGGCGGCACGACCGGCGCTGCTTTGGGCGGCTGGAGCAAGAAGAACAGAGGTTGAAGAAGCACTACGGCCGTTGGATGGACACCGTACGATCACTGGAGCTAGAATCGTGCATATTGACTAAGTTTACAAAGCCCTCCACCCCCGTCAACTTAGTAGGCCCACAAGTTAGCCTCCCACTATAATGGGTCCCAGCTAGTAGGGGGAGTATTCATTTTTTTGCGTGTAATAAGGAGGCACTTCCTTGTGTGCAAAGATATAGCTGGTGGGTCCGAGCTATTAGTGGCGGTAACATTTTTTTTTGTGAAATACAGATGCCCTTTCGATGGGTCCCAGATGTCAGGTGGAGGAATCATTATTTTGCGCGTAATAAGGAGGCATTTCCTTGCATGCGGCCGTGGACCCAGCTGTCAGCCTCTCCACGTACAGTCCACTTCAGATGCATGTCGGTCGTTTACCACGTTGACCACGCTGCGCCGAGAGCACCAGGGCGGTGGACAACAGCGAGGCCTAGGAAGGGAACGACACGGAGCGAGGGAAGACTCGGCAGTTATTTCCCATGCGGAGGGGAGTACGACTGTACGAGGGTTTACTGGTTCGTCTGCCGTCGCTGGAGAATAACAGCAGGTGTGGGTCAGTAGAGGGATGGCTAGGTCAGCGATGGGAGTTCGGTGGGGCGGTGAGGCCTGCGCGGCAGCACAGCCCTCCGCGGGAGGAGGGAGCAGGCAGTCCTGCCGACGCTTGTTTGGGGGGCTGGAGCAGGAGGAGCAGAGATAGAAGAACCAAGACGGCTGTTGGATGGACATCCAACAGTCACTGCTTGTGCGTCAACCTTTTTTTAGGAAAGCCTCAAATCTATGGAAAACAGCATACAACCCATCTGCCATTATTTCTAATAATTTACAGCCCATTTGCTAATTCTTAAGGGTTTTTTGGAGCCCATATTCTTTTTGTTAGCATCACAACCCATATTGTGGCCACGGTTAAAAAATTATACGAAATTTTGCATATTTCGGTGAGGTCCGAACTGTTTTTAATCCCAAAATTTTGAGTCACATTCAAACTGATTTTAAAAATAAATGTATATCAATATAAAATCCAACAAATTATCCATGCATAAAAATCAATGCAATTTAAAATCTCAAAATGAACAAAAGAAATTTGAAACTAATTTCCGGTTTGATGTGTTTTAAAAATGAACAACCCATTTCTCATTACTGATAGGCCATTTTCTGGCCAGCCGAACGAAGCTCTCCTCGTCTTGAAAGATTTGCAGCCCAACAGGCCTGACAAAGCGACTTACTTGACAAATCACAAAAAAACTGGACTAGCCATTTTCAGAAAGAAAAAAAACTACTGGGCTAGTCTGTGGTAAACATAAAAGAAAAGGTTGTCTAGACAGGCCAGAGTACCCCGCATAGCCCAGTTGACACCCTGCTTCTGTCTACTCCAATTATGGCGATTCATAATAATTTCACTACAATTTCCAAACTTTGAAAAATACCAGTACAATTTTTGCAAACTTTGAAAAACGCCACTGCAATTTGCAACTTTGAAAAACGCCACTCCAGACTTCGAAAAATGCCACTGGAAATGGCATGAAATGGCATTTTTTCGAAGTTTGGAAATTGCAGTGGCATTTCTCAGAAACACCAGATTTGGAGTGGCATTTATCAAATTAACCCAAAAAAAATAACTGGGCGAGCTACTGGGTCCTGGTGTCAGCCGCTCGTTGTGTACTTCTCTCGTTTATTGACTACATTGACAATGGCATGGGACCCAGATGTCAGAAATCCATTAGGAGGAGCCATTGTTTTATTAGCTTGAAATAAGGAGGCACTTGCTTGCATACTGCCATGACCTTGGCGGGTCCCTTCTGTCATCCTCTCCACGTACAATCATCTCCTGATTGTGTACGAGTCAACTTAGTTGGCCCACAAGTCAGCCCCTTAACCTGTGGCGGACAAATACAACCCATTTAAAAAAGTAACAACCCATTCCATACGTTTAAATGGAAAGTTCAACATTCAGAGCAAAGTAATAGGTCTGATCCACATATAGAGTACTGAACTTCCATGTTGAGAACCATCATAGCCAAGTTAACTATCTACTCCCACTAATACTCTAGTAGCGTACAAGTACTAACTTACTCTTAGCTAACTAGACGATGCCGGCCGCCATCTGGGTACACGCTAAACGCTGGCACCGGTGTCCTCCGCCCAGCCTTGGACTTGCCAAAGGTGCGATAGGGCGAGTTGCTCGCGCGTGTTGGCCCTTTCCATGCCAGTATGGTCCACCGAAGCTTCAGCTTCTAAGCGGGTAACCCACTTGACGAGCTGGTAGTAAAAATTGGCGTCGCAAACGCGTGCGTGCCCGACAGCCTCCAGTGCTATTTGCCGGGTGCCGGCATCCACGTAGTCGGCCCAGTTGTGGTGCTCTGCTCGCGACTCAGAGTGTCGGTGCGCTGCTGCTCCATGTCCCGCTGGCGGCGCAAATCGGCGATACGCTGCTCATCCGCCAGGCGGTCGCGCTCCAACAACTCCTGCTCCTCCGCCAGGCGGTCGCACCCCAACAAGTCCTCGATCTCCGCATTGCCATCTAAAGACTGATAGAATACCTCCTCCCTCCATCTGCCTTCCGGTGAAAAACCGAACACTAGTTCCGGCGGTGACCGCCTCCAGAGTCGCCTATCGCGGACGGGCGAGGCAAGGCGGACGTGGCGAGAGCGAGGATAAGTGGCGAGCAACGTCGGGCTGGTGGGGGCCTATGAGGATAGGGCGAGTTGGGTCATGGTGCCACCAGAGAAGGTCGGGAAACAATACTTATAGGCGGAAGGTAGCACGGCGGTTATCGAAATTCAATGCATAAGCAGACATGGCTTAGCGCGCCGGATTGCCCTGTAAAACTAGAGAAACTGAAATTATAGTTGTGCCCTTCCGTCCCGTCCGTGCTGTGTCGCTCGTCGGTATGACGGTCAAACAAGTGCACTCGAATCATCCAGATGAGGTACTCCTTCCTTGTCAATAATGATTCCATGGATTTAAAAGGCCCGCAACAATTAAAGTGCATCCTTTTCGCATTCAGTTTGCTTCCTTAATTACGGCCGGCTGCATGCAGCCACTTAGAATCACTCGCAGCCAGTACGCGGAGCAGCATGCAATAAGTCGCAGCCGAGGGCACGCATGCAGCCACTTAAATTGTTGGAATTAATTAGGCTTAAACTTTTGCATGCAGTTAATTATTGCCATGCTTTGGCTCACGGGACTAATAAACCCGGATGGAGGGAGTACCTTGGTTGGTGAGATTTCTGAATTAAGCCCTGCAAACCAGAAAGGAAGTACTAGTACATGCATGATCCGCTATTTATTCCTGTAGGATCCAGTAGTTCGTTTCCTGAATTGAGCCCTGCAAACCAGAAAGGAGGTAGTACGTGCGTGATCCACTATTTATCCGTGTAGGATCGAGTAGGTCGGATAGTGTACGTGTAGGATCGAGTAGGTCGGATGGTGTACGTGTACGATCGCATTAGTTGATGAACGTTAGCTGGGAGATAAGGGATTTGCCAAATAGCAACGGGCAGACATCTCTGTCTGCACAAATACCAAGCAGCTAGTAAACATATACCCCACCTTGTATTTTCAGTTTAAACGCGTCTCTTCCGCTTAGCATTTGTCATGTTTTGTACTAGACAATTTGATACAGTCATGTTTTGCCCTGGACAATTTCGTACTGAATTGATTTGCTGGTTTAGAGCAGAAATATAGCGCCCATTCTTCATTAGACCAAGGATATCCATGTTCGCAGTGATGGAAGAGGCGAAATTGATACAACCGAAATTGAGCATCCAATCATTGAGTCCTGTCCTGCACCTCCAATGTAGGTCCACCCTGCCAATAAATTCACATGCAAACCACTAGTATTACTATATAATGACAGTACAAAAAGGGTAGCAAGATAGTAGCAAACCATGTACCTTCATAATGAATAGCTCATAGTGCCACCAATTGGATATAAACGTTTGGAAGAAAACATGCTCCTACTGTTGAACCATTTGGACTTTTTGTGCAGTTCCACTAAAATCGAGCATCCCTGTTTGCATAGATAATGAAAGTGTGATTACTATAAAAGTGGCACTAGTTGAAGCATAGACTCATAAATATAAGCATTCCAATTTCTTAATGGGAAAGGTAGCAAGACTGTTTCTAACCACCTGTTTGAAGGAATAAATAAGGCAACAATGGCTGATGTCAGGAAGGCATATATAGTTCTTTCTGAAAGAATGATCGATTCCTGACCTTTCCTCTTCTTTTAAGCATATTTTGTGCAGTTCAACAAAAATAAAATGCCATCACCGCCTTGACAATTTAGTGACACTGTACAAAAGGAAATGACTTAACATTACATCATGATGTCAGGTATGTAGTCCACAGGAATTTGAGACAAACATACAGACCTCCTCCGATAACATAATGAACATTAATTTTAGCAAAGGTGTGACTAGCTTTACCGGGATAATTTGAGTGAACTCTACACCCTTTGTTCCTTAATATAAGACATTTTCACAGTTCAATTTAAAGTACCCAAACGTCTAGTATTTATAAAAACAGGTAGTAGTTTTCTTGAGCACATATCTGGGAAAGCTTGCCACACTTTAGTTATGTCCATACGCTAATGCAACACCATTCGAATACTACAAATATACATTAATCTAGTGGCTAGTGCAATACTAGAGTAGTTATTTTATTACAGGGTACAATACAATGGTTTTACTGAACATATTTCAGTAAACTCTAGCACTGGAAGATTTCTATAAGAATTAACAGTACAAAATATAAAGGTAACAAGTTTTAGCATTGGTATACTAGCTGTGCATGAGCATTAAACCTAATACAAAAGTCTGACGGTAACTAGCATTATTAACTAATGACGGTATAAAAAAATTGCAAACCATGTACGTTCAAGGTAAATATCATTTCGAACTCGAGGGGACCTAAAAATTGCTATCCCAATCCTGATAATCGGTTAAACATAAAAACTTGATCGAACGAATCAAGAGAACAGCCGGAGGAGGAGGTGCCCGCTCTTGACCTTTCCTCTTGACACTGTACAAAAAAATTGACTTATCTCATGAAAGTAAGGTATGTAATCTATAAGCATTAACAGTGCAAAAATCTGAAGGTAGTAACAAGATTCATCGTTGGTATACTGGTCGTGCAACAACATTAGAATGCCTTAGCTGAAAAATCTTTAATACATCCACAATCAACAGCTAACCCTGAAATAATCCAGTGACATTAAATGGAATTACTTAAATTTATCGGTGGCATTAGACTGAGTGAGGCATTAGCAGTAGCATTGCTTGACTTGACTGCTGGCATTATACTAATAGCAAAAAAGTGGCAATAAGAGCATGAGAGGCCCATTCGAATAGTGGGCGCACCAGTATGATGTACCTCCACGGACGCATAGGGTGGTGAGGGAGGTATGGTTGCCCAGAGCAACAAATATCCAGGCAGCATATGTGGATTACATCCCATTTTTGTTCTCTTTAGCCACCTTTTTCCTATGCGAGGACAACAAACCGATCGACCTGGTCATTCTCTATTGCATTGTCATGCCTTTCTACCCTTCTTCAACCAAGAGACACGAGACTCGTTCCTTAGCTACTGATTTTCCCCTTTTCAACCAAGATGCGGGTTCGATGCCTACTATCTTGGACAGTACAGTCTCCTTTCCTTTCCTTATTCAACCCAGACATGGATTAGTCTGCATGAAGTAGGGTTTCCTCTAATAGTGCAAATTAAGGTTTTCGTCTGCATGACCAGGAGAGAAGACGATAGCAAATTGGGAAGATGGTGGAGTGGAAAAAGATCCACATGCAGCGATGTGGCAGATGGGGCAATAGAACAAGGGTATGGTTCGAAAAGAGGTAGCGTACCTGAGGGTCGACGGGAAGTGGCTTCGCTCTTGGTCGTCGTCCTTCGCACACACTACGGTAGAGAGCTTGGGGACGGAGGCCATCCCGTGCGGGGGCTAGGTCTGAGAGGACGGCCTTGTCGTCAGTGCGTGACCTCGCTCGCCGATGACGAGTGCATCAATGTTGCATGTCCTTTTCTTCCCCGGCGGATCTGTGACCACCGGTGAGGAGGGAGAGAGAGGCCGTCTTTTTTAGATCTGGAGAGAGGGTGATAGTGTGAGAAGCAAGTGGGCAGCCCTTAGCAAGAAAGCGCTGAAGCTCCAGCCTATATATCTTTTTTATACTACTAGTACTAGAGGTGGAGTAGTGGTAGAGTAGTTTATATTTTCTCTGCATACAGTACCAGTTAGTCGTGCCTCAAAACTGAACGACACGCCATTAAAAAATAAAGTCGATAAATAATGCGGCACTTCGGGCCAACGCGGCCAGATCGCATTTTACACAAGAAATGACGCACCATGTTTCGTTGACATGTGGTCCGGTTCCAACATGTCATGAGATGACGGTGAGTCCTTTTGTACAATTTCCGAACTGACGTCTATGTAGGCTGAGGCGCCTCTTCGTGTACCGTGGCAACCGACCACCGACTCTTCGCCTTCCCCTCTCTATTTGGAAATGCTGTCGTGCGCTCTTCCTCCCTCCTCCATTTGACTTCACCCTTCCTTCTGCCATTGTTTGATCGTCTTCTCCATGGAGGCAACAAGCTAGAAACGACCCCTCTATTCTTGCCATGATCTGAAAGATGACGTGATGGAGGAACTCATTGATCGGTGCGATGTCATCACCTCGACTAGCATGGCAGGTTTCTTCAAGACCATTCTCGACTCAACTAATAACATCATTACAAGGAACCCAAGGGTCCAGGAGCGGTTTTATCTCCCTTATCTTCTTTGCTATAAGCCTATTCGCATGGGCGCGGACGACGGAGGCCTCGCCTTGTACAAGTTGATGCCGCTTGATAACGATACGTGTGATGTCAAGATGCCATCGCTTAAGGGTAAGGCCTGGGCTGGCGCAAATGGAGATTGGGTTATTTATATTGGGTACAATTGTGAGTGGGAACTTGTGAATGTGTACACTTGTCAGCGGATTCCACTTCCAAAAATCTCAGAGTTCCCTGAGGTTGAGCACACAGATGATCTACGTATGTTCAAATACGATCATGGTGGCTGTCGTCTACGGAAGATAGCAATTTGTCAAGTTCCCAACTGCTCTTGGAATTATGAGAACTATGAAGTTGTTGCTATCTTCGACAAGCTTGTTGCCATCGTTACTGATTCCACGGTTCGTCCATGGATATTGCTCAAAAATCAGTTTCTGTACATGGATGAGTACTGTGATGCAATGGAATACGAGGATCTTGTGTTCGCTGCCACCACTCGTGGCACTGTTTTTGCATGGCATCCTCGTAGTTTCGGTACGTTTGTCTTCCATCGTAATTATAATTGTTTCATCCACATGCATGCGGGTTAGCAAGTTTCCCTTTACTAATTAACGTTCTTCTGTTTTCCAAGGTTCTGTGAACATTCCACCACCTATACTTGAAAAAAATTATAACCAAGGGGGAGATGACGATGGTGATGGTCACGAGCATGAGGACGAGAAAACTTACATACTCAGTGGCACCTGGCAACTAATTCCGATGGATCACCTCTTCTTCTCTGTATATAGTGCACTGAGATTGTTACTACTGAGGGAGCACGTGTTGTCTCCCATGGTCGCCCTCTCCGGACCTATTCCAACACCCGTTGCAGGGTATTCGGGATGGATACTAGTGTGCTAGTGCCAACACCTTCTCTCGGGTTCAGTATTGATAGTCTTGGAGAAAACTTGCTCTTCCTTGGACCAAACTATCCAATGATGGTTAAAGGCGATCCAACTGTTGTTGACACAATGTTACTACCATTTATGAGAAGCAACTGTATCTATACCTCGGACATTGTGGTGGTTCCCTACCCTGATCCTGATATATGTCGCTTCAGCCTGGATGATCAGTCTTGCATTGCTCTCGATATTGACAATAGCTGGCCCTTCCTAGAGCACATATGGTTCAAAGCAAGCGTTTCCAACGCCGAGGATTGGTTGAGTTGAAGTTCATTTCATTGCTTGTAATTTGTTGTGTGATGAAAACTTCAGTATTTACTAGAATGTTTTGTTGGAAATAATCTATAATCCAACATGTATCCTCGTTGTCGTTGTGTGTTGATGTCTTGTTGTATGTAATGAATGGTACATTTGCAAATGCAGGTCATAGACTCGATTTATGAATGGTTTTCGAGTCACTTCTTGGAGTGTGAGTACCGTAGTAGTATAGCCAGCATCCAGTTAGTATATGAAGTTGCCACATCACATTGAGCCAACCTAATATTGGAGTATGCTCGCCCTCCACCGGCGTGCCGCTTCAAATGGCGGACGAAGTGAGAGGTCCCATCACCTTGTGTCGAGATCTGAGATGCCACGTGTACCAGATGAATGACTCCAAGTTCGACCATCATGATGCTAGGTGCAAGCCGAGGAACACTGTTGGAGAGACCCCCCTCATAGTTTTCCTACATTGGTCATTTGATTCATAGGATAGAATGCTATAGGATTTTTTTCCTATGTAATCATGTTTTAATTGGCAATCTAGCATCCACTCCAACTTTTGTTTCACTTCCTTTGTTCCTACGAAGAGAGTACTTGCTCTAAATGATCTGCCGCTGCAAGAGCCGCCTATATTAATTAACCATGCTCTAAAAAGGTGGACCAGCTTTGGCTATAGTAGTACTGTACTAGGTTAGTAGGTGACCTTGCGCTTGGCTCTTCTCCTCTTCCGGAAGTCGAACAATAATGATGGTACTACAGTAGTACTTCTGGCAATCTGACACCAAATGAACTATTGCTCGTCCACCGCTTGTAAGCATAAGTTTCTCCTCGTGCTGCGAGCCACCGCACACGCGTTGGCGAGGGAGAAGGTGTACTTAGTAAGCAAGCTTCTCGTCATTCTGCGAGTTGACGGGACACATCAAAGTTATTTATTAGTACTCTCTTCAAAAAGGGCCGTCCATGTCCATGGCTACCATCCTATGCTCTGTCATTGAGTACATACACTATTCACGTGCCATCGAGGAGAAAAAATATTGCCTAGTACTAGGTGCCATCGAAGTGCATGACTCACTTACGCACTGCATATCTCCATTTTCTTGTATGACACGCCACCTTGATGCTAGATGTCCCGCATGTCATGGAGGCATATAGTATGATTTTAAAATGGAGGCATATAGATGTCCCGTGTGTCGGAAAAAGGATGAACAAAGCTAGCATCTTAAACGAAAGAGTGGAAGAACATAGATTCCCAACGACCGAGAAGGACCAACAAACCTCGCGGTGGAGCGTCTGCACTCATAATATTTTATATTATTCAGCGATATAAAATCAACCAAATCTCTCCACGTTCCTATACCATTCTATAGTATGATAATAACTTTGAACATAAGCCATTGATTCACTCTATCCAATGGTCATAGTTGGAAAATCCAAACAAAACTAAGCATTGGATCAACTTTTTTAGCACTCAGATTCTTGCCGCCTAGCCCACCTATATATCCGCTCACGTGTGATGACCACAGGAGCTAACCACTCAGATTGTATGTTAAAAAAAATAAAGGTTGATAACTAATGCGGCACCTCGGGCCAACGCAGCCAGATTGCATTTTGCACGAGAAATTACACACCATGTTTCATTGACATGTGGTCCCGTTCCAACATGTCAGTGAGACGACGGCGAGTCCTTTTGTACAATTTTCGAATGGACGTGTAGGCTGGGGCGCCTCTTCATGTATCGTGGCAAACTGGTAACCGTCCACTGACTCTTTGCCTTTCCCAATCGATTTGGAACTACTGTTGCATGCTCTTCCTCCCTCCTCCATTTTCCTTCACCCTTCCTTCTGCCATTGTTCGATTGTCTTCTCCATGGAGGGAACAAGCCAGAAACGACCCTGTTATTCTTGCCCCGATCTGAAAGATGACATGGTGGAGGAACTCATTGATCGGTGCGACATCATCACCTCGGCTAGCATGGCAGGTTCGTTCAAGACCATTCTCGACTCAACTAATAACATCATTACAAGGAACCCTAGGGTCTAGGAGCGGTTTGATCTCCCCTATCTTCTTCGCCTTAACCCTGCTAACTAGCGCGGGGACGAGGGAAGCCTCACCTTGTGCAAGTTGATGTCGCTTGATAATTATACGTATGATGTTAAGATGCCATCGCTTGAGGACAAGGCTTGGGCAGGCGCAAATGGAGATTGGGTTGTTTATATTGGGTACAACTGCGAGTGGGAACTTGTGAATGTGTACACTCGTCACCGTGTTACACTTCCAAAAATCTCAGACTGCCAAGAGGTTGAGCACACCGGTATTCTACGCACATTCAAATATGATCATGGTGACTGTCTTCTATGGAAAATAGCAATTTGTCGTGTTCCCAACCGTTCTTGGCATTACAGGAACTATGTAGTTGTTGCTATCTGTCGTGGTTTTAAGTCTGACAGTAGAGTGGGGGGTAGGTATAGAGAGGCAAGGTCCTAGCTATGGAGAGGTTGTAAACACAAGCGATGTACGAGTTCAGGCCCTTCTCGGAGGAAGTAAAAGCCCTACGTCTCGGAGCCCTGAGGCGATCGAGTGGATTATGTGTATAGGTGTTACAAGAGTGCGAACCCCTCTGCCTGTGGAGGGGGGTGGCTTATATAGAGTGTGCCAGGACCGCAGCCAGCCCACATAATGGAGGGATTTAAGTACATTAAGTCTGCGACGTTACTGATAACGCCCCACATAAAGTGCCTTAACTATCATTAAGTCTATTCAATTACAGGCCGTTTGCAGTGCAGAGTGCCTTCTGACCTTCTGGTGGTCGAGTATATCTTCATGGTCGAGTGAGTCTCCATGGTCGAGTCCTTCTAGTCAGTCGAGTGAGTTCTTCGTTGGTCGACTGGAAGGTGATCTCTTCTAAGGATGTCCTTGGGTAGGACATCTAGGTCAGGCCTATGACCCTACCCTAGGTACATAAATCCATCATTAGCCCCCGAATGGATTGAGGCTTGAATGAGGAAGGAGTTGATGCTGTTTCCGATTGATTGTTGGTATACTGGCTATGCGTTGTTCGTGACCAAGATCTTCTTTGTTGATAACGAGCAACTTTTCTTCAGTCGACTCGATCCATTCTTGTCTTTCGTCGAGTGATCTTTTAGACTTTGCCGGTTCTCGAGCGACGGATCGCAGGAAATCTCGCGTCTGACAGACCGATCTGCCGCTCGCGGATTCCACGGGATACAAAATTTGGGGAAGCGCGCGAAGCGGAACGAACCGCGGCGCTCGGACGGGACGGGACATAGACGCCTCGATCTCCGCACCGCTTTTTCCGCCACGTATTATGTCAAAGCAACTATTTCGGGATATGATTAGGTTGCTCGGGTCCACCTGTCATCCACTCGGAAGGGATGTTATAAATGTGACTAGCGAGGGTTTCTGAACAGTGCTCCATTCTTTCTACTCTGTTCTCCTCGTCTCCGCCCAACGCACCCGCTTTCGCCTCCGCAAAGTTCTTCTTCGCGCACCTCGCCGGCAGCCATGGTCAAGGAGAAGACGGCGGCGCTGGAGCGCGCAAAGAAGGCGTCGGCGACGGAGAAGGCGCCGGCAGCAGAGAAGGCGAAGGGGAGATCCACCAGCCGCAGCGGGTCTTCGTTGAGATCCCGCCTGCCGAAGGGCTGGGTCCAGGGAGATTGGATCCAGTCGACCATCAGGGAGAAGGATCTTCTCGACATGGCCGACGACGGGCTGATCCCCCATGGCGCCGCAAGACTTCCAGGAAAAGAGTGGCAACCCCAGCCGGAAGAGGGTGAGTGTGTGCTCCTAGCCACTCATGTCGATCGAGGATTTTCTCTACCACCGAGCGTTTTCTTTCGTGGTTTTTTGAACTTCTTTGGAGCCCGACTCCACCACTTTACTCCGAACTCCATCGCATATCTTGCTGCGTTTGTATCCATGTGCGAGAGCTTCCTGGGCTGTCGACTGCACTGGGGCTTGTTCAAGCACATCTTCACATGTCGTTCTCAGACCATGAAGAAGGCGAGTCCAGGCGATGAGAAAACCCAAGTTGTCCAAATGTGCAGGGGCCTGGGAATTCAAGTGAGGAATAAGAGCACCTTCCCAGCTATGACGTTTCCCGAGTCAGTCAGGGGCTGGCAGTCGACCTGGTTCTACTGCCAGAATGAGCCGACGCTGGGGCAGTCGAGTGGACTCCCTTCATTCACCATGAGCCGAGTGAACAAGCCCTCCTCTCTGAAGGTGGTTCCGGAGGAGAGAGCCGATGTGAAGATGTTGATGGATCGCGTGGTGCAGTTGGTTCGGGACGGCGTGACTGGCATGGACCTTCTGGAGGTTTTCCTTCGGCGGCGTATCCAGCCTCTTCAGTTCCGGAGCCATGGCATGTGGTTGTACTGTGGAACTGAAGACGAGACTCGAGTCCACCCGGAAGCAGTCGACGACGCCACGGTGGAAAGATGGATGGCCGCGGTCACTGGGAACAAGGATAATCCCCGTGGATCCAGGAGGATTCCTCCACTCGACCATCACAGCGTTCCAGATAAGGTATATTTGCTCTGCCTTCCATTGTATATTTGTCGAATTTGTTTCTGTATGTTCTGCAACTTGGTCGATTGATCTCTGTCTTGACGTCTTCCTGGCCCTTACCGAGCTGTATTCGATGCCCAATGGAGCTCAGGCTCCGACTGAGGAGGGAGAAGCCAGCGGGGGCAAGAGCCAGGATGAGTGGGATTCAGACGCTGCCGAAGATGACGACGATGACGACGACGATGATGAGGATGAAGAAGAGGAGGAGGAGGAGGTTGCACCACCGCGCTCGGAAAGGCGGTCGAAACTTGTCCATGACCCCGCGACTGAACACGGTAAGGGGGTGGCGACTGCCTCGCAGTCGACCAAACGCCCTCGGACCGCTTCTCCGGTGCCGAGTGAAAAGGCGCCGAAGCAGTCGAAGGTGGCTCCGTCGAAACCCACCAAGCTCCTGCCGAAGATGAAGGTGTCCATCCCCACCATATCTGGGTAAACATGTTACTTGAGTCTCTTTGTTTTGTATAAGCTTTATCTCTGGTTGATACTTGAGTTAGTCGACTGATTGTTTGGAACTTCAGTGCTGCAACTTCTGAGACCTCAGGCAAGGCTGACGACCATGAGATGGAGGACGCAGCAACCTCAAATCCTGGTACTATATTCTCAATTATGTCCTTAGTCGACTGACTCATGATTTCTAACTTTGATTCTTTTTCTGAAGCTCCACCCCATGACATTATCACCCTTCCTGAAGATGATGATGATGAGGATGAAGAACTGCTGAGGCATAGGAGGAGCAGGAAGGCGTCTACTGGTAAGGCAACCCAGGATGCGACGGCGCCCGAGACTGTGGTCACGGAGGGGGAGAACCCCACTCGACACACCGTGTCTTTCGCGGTGCCGTTGACGAGTGCTCATCCCACTTCGTCGAGTGCTGCACAACCTTCGCTCTTCACAACACATCACGTCCCAGAGGACCAAGCCAGCGCTGCTAAGGAGGCGATACGCCAAGCGGGGATCATGATGGAGCAGGTGAAGATCATCCGGGATGCAAGCCAAGCAGCTTATGACGCTAGCTCCGCCCTTCAAAGCAATGTTCAGGTCAGTCGACCACCGCCTGTTCTGTTAGGATATGCTATCAAAACTTTTTCTTTCTGAAATCCATAGCAATCACCCAGTGGGTGTGTCGATAAAAAACTCCGTGTTAGCGGGGGCACGCTGAGTGCACCCGCTGGGTGTAGTCCCCAAGGCTAAGGTCGACTGCTGGCAGTCGGCCTTAGGCTTTATAAGTAAAGGTTGTTCATCATTCGACTGGGGCGAATGAGTTTCCGAAACCAGTGGGGGCACGCTGAGTGCACCCACTGGGTGTAGTCCCCGAGACTGTGGTCGACTGCTGGCAGTCGACTACAGTCTGAAGAGCACGTCTTTTTTTTTGGGTCGACTGGTCGACTCTGTCTTGAACAGAATTAGTGGGGGCACGCTGAGTGCACCCACTGGGTGTAGTCCCCGAGACTACGGTCGAATGCTTGCCTTCGACTGTAGTCTTAGAAACGTGTGATTTTCTCTTATCCACTCGGAAGTGAATTATCTTTGATATTTTGTCGATTGGTTCTTCGTAGAAATCATGTGACCTTGCGGCTCGCTATACCGAACTGGAGCAGAAGCACATTCAGCTCGAGCTGGATCTGAAGCTAGTGCAGGAGAATCTGACGAAGGCGAAGGAGGAGACCAAAGGTATGTTCGGTGAGACCTCGACGACTCCTTTTTCCTTCCATTTGTTTCAAAATCTGACTTTGCTGTAACTTGCAGGCAAGGTGAAGGAGGCCCAGAAGAAGAAGGACCTTGAGCTAGCTGAGAAGACCAAGCTTGCTGACGAGAAGTTAGCTTCAGTCACCAAGCTTGAACAGGAAAACACCAATCTGAAAGCTGCTCTGGCGATTGCCTCCAAGGATGTTGACCGACTGAAAACTGACAAGACTACCTTGACCGAGAAGATCAACCAGTTGATTGGGAAGAAGAATGACCTGGAAGGCTTCCTGGGTGGTCTTGCCAAGAAATTGTTCCTTATGCTCGAAGGTAATCCTTTACACTCGACCAACATTTTCAACTGTGATGCTTCCATTCGACCATTGTCTTGATTCGGCGTTTTGTCCTTGCAGAATTTTGTCGAAACTTTGAAGAAGAGACTAGCCAGTTGGAGCCGAACCTTGACCCTGTCATTTCTCCGGTGAATGATGAAGTTGCCATGAATGTCTTCCGACTGGAGTCCCGCGTTGCAGCTGTCGTGGACTATCTTGCAAGGCTGAAGGCCGCCACTTCTCGCATCGACTCGATGCTTTGGCCCGGGGCGACACTTCAGAATGACCTCGAGTCATTGATGGCTCGACTAAACGCGGTCCCCGACCGTGTGCAAGAGTGGAAAAAGTCCTCGGCTCAATGTGGCGCAGATGTTGCCCTGTGTCTAGCCGAGTCCACTGAAAGGACGCTCGAGAAGAGAAGCTGGCGGCTCTCCGAGCGGCCAACACCAAGAAACACGACTTCAGGTCTTTCATGGAAACTTTCATCGCTGCTGCTACCCGGATCACAGACGGGATCGACCTCGACGAGTTCGTTGCTCCTTCCAGCCCTCCACAGGAGGGGTAAAAAACTTTCTTTAAGCCCGACACTTTAAATTTGCCTCGGTATGCCGAGTGGAATTGTAACCGATATACCTTAACAGGCTTAGTGCCTGAGCACTCTCGGTTCCTTTAGGTATCGACCTAAACTTGGATTTGATGTTTGGATATGATTGCTCTTGGCTCGAATTGTCCTTTGCGGGTTCAATGCAAGATGCCCACTGCAGTCGACTTATTCCTTAGGCGAGCACTGGGCTGCAGCTAAGCCCCCGAGTGAGAGGTTTGCTCTTTACTCGGTAGGATTTCTTATACCTTAGGCGAGCACTGGGCTGCAGCTAAGCCCCCGAGTGGGAGGTTTGCTCTTCACTCGGTAGGATTTTTTATAACTTAGGCGAGCGCTGGGCTGCAGCTAAGCCCCCGAGTGAGAGGTTTGCTCTTCACTCGGTAGGATTTTTGTATAACTTAGGCGAGCGCTGGGCTGCAGCTAAGCCCCCGAGTGAGAGGTTTACTCTTCACTCGGTAGGATTTTTTAATAACTTAGGCGAGCGCTGGGCTGCAGCTAAGCCTCCGAGTGAGAGGTTTGCTCTTCACTCGGTAGGATTTTTATAACTTAGGCGAGCGCTGGGCTGCAGCTAAGCCCCCGAGTGAGAGGTTTGCTCTTCACTCGGTAGGATTTTTATAACTTAGGCGAGCGCTGGGCTGCAGCTAAGCCCCCGAGTGAGAGGTTTGCTCTTCACTCGGTAGGATTTTTTATAACTTAGGCGAGCGCTGGGCTGCAGCTAAGCCCCCGAGTGAGAGGCTTGCTCTTCGCTCGGTAGGATTTTTATAACTTAGGCGAGCGCTGGGCTGCAGCTAAGCCCCCGAGTGAGAGGTTTGCTCTTCACTCGGTAGGATTTTCACGTTGTATTTGTGGCGAAGTTCGGAGGAGAGAGCCGCAGTCTATCTGCACCTCGTCCTCCTTGCGAGCCCACATTATACTTATGGCGTAGCTTAGAGGAGAGGGTCGCAATCGACCTGCACCTCGTCCTCCTTGTGAGCACACACATTGTACTTAGGCGAGTACTTGGACTGCAGCTAAGCCTCCGAGTGGAAGTCTGGCTTACCACTCGGTAGGATTTTTTATAACTTAGGCGAGTACTTGGACTGCAGCTAAGCCTCCGAGTGGAAGTCTGGCTTACCACTCGGTAGGATTTTTATAACTTAGGCGAGTACTTGGACTGCAGCTAAGCCCCCGAGTGGAAGTCTGGCTTACCACTCGGTAGGATTTTTATAACTTAGGCGAGCACTGGGCTGCAGCTAAGCCCCCGAGTGGAAGTCTGGCTTACCACTCGGTAGGATTTTTATAACTTGGGCGAGCACTGGGCTGCAGCTAAGCCCCCGAGTGGAATACTGGCTTACCACTCGGTAGGATTTTTATAACTTAGGCGAAACGGATTCGCGGCTAAGCCTCCGAGTGGAAGTCTGGCTTACCACTCGGTAGGATTTGTACAAACTTAGGCGAAACGGATTCGTGACTAAGCCACCCACTGGGGGAAAAAGTGACAAAAATTATGAAGGAATTATGGCACTATTATTTCGAAATCCATGAACTACAGAAGTATTTTATTACAACTCATCCGAGTGGAAAACTTTAAGTGTAAAACGGGCGGAGCAGATCCACATTCGAAGCTCGAGGCTCTTTGATATTGTGTTCGATGTTGTAGAGACGGTATGCCCCGTTGTGGAGAACTTTGGTGACGATGAAGGGTCCTACCCAAGAAGGAGCGAGCTTATGCTGTTTCTGCTGATCCACTCGGAGAACTAGATCTCCTTCTTGGAAGGCTCGACCCTTCACATTCCTGGCGTGAAAGCGACGCAAGTCTTGTTGATAGATGGTCGATCAGATCAGAGCCATCTCCCTTTCTTCCTCTAGAAGGTCGACTGCGTCCTGACGCGCTTGCTCAGCTTCTGCTTCATTGTAGAGTTCAACTCGGGGAGCATTGTGAAGAAGATCACTCGGCAAGACTGCTTCAGCTCCATAGACCAAAAAGAATGGAGTTCTTCCGGTCGACCGATTGGGTGTGGTCCGCAAACCCCAAAGCACCGAAGGGAGTTCGTCGACCCATGCTCCAGCCGCGTGCTTGACGTCACGCATCAGTCGGGGTTTTAAACCCTTGAGGATTAAGCCATTGGCTCGCTCTGCTTGTCCATTCGACTGGGGATGAGCGACTGAAGCGTAGTCGACTCGTGTGCCTTGAGCGTTGCAGAAATCCTTGAATTCTTCCGAGTCAAAGTTCGACCCATTATCCGTAATGATGCTGTGCGGGACTCCATATCTGAATGTCAGCTCCCTGATGAAGGTAACCGCAGTACCGGCGTCAAGATTCTTGATTGGTTTAGCCTCAATCCACTTTGTGAACTTGTCGACTGCGACCAGTACATGCGTGAAACCACTTCGACCTGTTCTCAAGGGACCGACCATGTCCAACCCCCATACTGCGAACGGCCAGACGAGTGGAATGGTCTTCAGAGCTGACGCGGGCTTGTGTGACATATTGGAGTAGAACTGACATCCTTCGCACTTGTCCACTATTTCCTTTGCCATCTCATTCGCCCTTGGCCAGTAAAATCCAGCTCGGTATGCTTTGGCTACAATGGTCCGAGAGGACGCATGGTGACCACAGGTCCCCGAGTGGATATCATTGAGAATGATTCGACCTTCTTCTGGCGTTATGCATTTTTGACCAACCCCAGTCGGGCTTTCTCTATACAGCTGTCCTTTGATAACGGTAAAGGCTTTGGATCGACGGACGATCTGCCGAGCCTCTTCCTCATCCTCTGGGAGCTCTTTTCTCAGGATATACGCGATATAGGGAATTGTCCAGTCGGGAGTGACCACTAAAACCTCCATGACCAAGTCGACCACTGCTGGGACCTCAACCTCAGTCGGATCTGTGGCACTCTTGGGCTGTGGAGCTTCCTCTGTGAAGGGATCCTCTTTAACTGACGGAGTGTGTATATGCTCCAAAAACACACCACTCGGAATGGCTTCTCTTTTGGAACCTATCTTTGCCAGATCATCTGCTGCTTGATTTTTCAGTCGGGGGATGTGATGGAGCTCCAACCCCTCGAACTTCTTTTCCAGCTTCCTCACTGCATTGCAGTATCCAGTCATGGCTGGGCTTCTCACGTCCCACTCCTTCATCACCTGGTTGACCACTAAATCTGAATCGCCATAAACCATCAGGCGACGGACGCTGAGTGAGATGGCCATGCGCAATCCATATAAAAGGGCCTCATACTCTGCCTCATTGTTGGAGGAATCAAAGTGAATCTGGAGCACATACCTAAGCTTATCTCCTCTGGGGGAAACCAGAACAACCCCAGCACTAGAACCATTCAGCATCTTAGAGCCATCGAAGAACATGGTCCAATGCTCCGAGTGAACTTCAGTCGGCTGTTGTTGTTCAATCCACTCGGCGGGGAAATCTGCTAGTGCCTGGGACTTAATGGCTTTCTTTGCCTCAAACTTGATATCAAGGGGAAGAAGTTCAATCGCCCATTTCGCCACTCGACCAGTTGCATCTCTATTGTGCAAAATCTCTGATAGTGGGGCGTCGCTGACGACTGTGATAGAATGATCAGAGAAATAATGAGCAACCTTCTTCGTGGTCATGTATATTCCATACACAAGCTTCTGATAATGAGGATATCTCTGCTTGGATGGAGTCAAGACTTCAGACAAATAATACACCGGGCGCTGAACTTTGAAGGCTTTTCCTTCTTCTTCCCGCTCGACCGTAAGTACTGTACTGACGACTTGTCCTGTGGCTGCAATATAAAGCAACAGAGGCTCTTTGCTGATTGGAGCAGCAAGCACCGGCTGGGTGGAGAGCAGAGCTTTTAGCTCGGCAAACGCTGCATCAGCTTCTGGAGTCCACTCGAACTTGTCTGCCTTCTTCATCAGTCGGTAAAGAGGCAATGCCTTTTCACCGAGTCGTGAGATGAATCGACTTAATGCGGCCAAGCATCCAGTAAGCTTCTGGACATCATGCACTCGCACAGGGTGTTTCATTCGGAGAATAGTGCCGATCTTCTCTGGATTAGCGTCGATCCCTCGCTCGGAAACGAGAAAACCGAGTAACTTCCACCAGGAACTCCGAATGTGCACTTCGATGGGTTGAGCTTGATATCATACCTTCTGAGGTTGGCAAATGTTTCGGCGAGGTCAGCAAGCAGGTCGGAACCTTTTCGCGACTTAACGATGATATCATCCATATACGCTTCCACATTCCGACTGATTTGAGTGAGAAGACACTTCTGAATCATTCGCATAAATGTGGCTCCGGCATTCTTGAGGCCGAATGGCATGGTGATATAGCAGAAGCACCCGAATGGAGTGATGAAAGCTGTTTTTATTTCGTCGGGTCCATATAGACGGATCTGATGATACCCGGAATATGCGTCTAGAAAAGACAATCTCTCACATCCCGCGGTCGAGTCAAAAATTTGATCTATGCGAGGGAGAGGAAAATGATCTTTCGGGCAGGCCCGATTGATGTGCTTGAAGTCAATGCACATGCGGAGTGAGTTGTCCTTCTTGGGAACCATGACGACATTAGTGAGCCACTCGGAGTGGTATATCTCTCGGATAAATCCTGCCGCCAACAGTCGAGCCACTTCCTCACCAATAGCTTTTCTCTTCTGGACGGCGGACCGCCGAAGATGCTCTTTGACTGGTTTTGCTGATTTGTCGACTCTAAGGTGATGCTCAGCCAGTCCCCTGGGAACACCTGGCATGTCAGCTGGCTTCCATGCAAAAATGTCCCAGTTCTCACGGAGGAACTGGATGAGCGCTTCTTCCTATTTCGGGTCGAGTGTCGTGGAGATGTGGGTCGAGGCTGCATTGGGGTCGGTCGGGTGAATGTGAACAGGCTTCGTCTCACCAGACGACTGAAATGCAGATTATGTGGCTGGTTTCTTGGATCGCAACAAATCACTCGGATCTGCGTTTTGCTTGTATTCTTTGAACTCGACCGCTGTCACCTGGGAATCGGCAATCTTCGAGCCCTTCTGAAAGCACTCTTCTGCCTTTTTCCGATCGCCAGTGACAGTGATCACTCCTTTGGGACCTGGCATTTTCAGTTTGAGGTATACGTAACATGGTCGAGCCATGAACCGTGCATAGGCGAGCCTCCCCAAAATGGCGTGGTACGCGCTCTGAAAATCCACAACCTCAAAGGTCAACTTTTCCTTGCGAAAATGCTTTGAGTCGCCAAAAACCACGTCCAAAGCTATTTGGCCGAGTGAGTTGGCTTTCTTCCCTGGTATGACTCCGTGGAAACTCATGTTGCTGGTGCTCAGTCGGGACATCGGGATGCCCATTCCTTTCAGTGTGTCTGCATACAACAAGTTCAGCCCACTACCACCATCCATCAGCACTTTCGTCAGTCGAGTGCCTTCGACAACTGGATCGACCACCAAAGCTTGCCTCCCAGGGGTGGCAATATGAGTCGGGTGATCAGATTGGTCGAATGTGATGGGTGTTTGGGACCATCTCAGATAACTTGGTTTTGCTGGGGCAACCATATTCACCTCGCGGTTAATGACTTTCAGTCGACTCTTGCTTTCCACATCCGCAAAGATCATCAGAGTGGAGTTGATATGCGGATATTCTTCCTCACTGTCCTCTTTGTCTCCGGCCTTGTCTGACTCTTTCTCCTTGTCCTTAGACTGTTTTCCCTGAAACTGCTGGATCAGGAGTCGACACTGGCGAGTGGTGTGCTTTGGGTAAATGATGTTGCCCTCTTCATCTTTCTTCGTGTGGATGTGGCATGGCATATCCATCGCGTCGTTTCCTTCTTTATCCTTTACTTTCTTAGGATTCCAAGATCCTTTTGGCTTCCCTTTGAACTTTCCCTGAGTCACGGCCAGGGCCTCTCCAGGAGCTGCTGGCTCGGCTTTCCGCTTCTGTTTCCGACTGGAATTTCCCTTCTCCGACTGACTTGGCTTATACTTGCCGCTTTGGAGTCGGTCCTCTTCCTCGCCATTGGCGTACTTGGTAGAAATCTCCATCACTCGACTCAGGGTCATGTCCCCGGTTCGACCAAACTTCAGACTCAGTTCCCTGTTCTTGACGCCATCTTTGAAGGCGCAAACTGCTTGCTGATCAGACACATTTTCCACAGTATGGTGCAGAGTGATCCACCTCTGAATGTACTCTCTGAGAGTCTCATTGGTCTTCTGCACACATACTTGCAGCTCTGTCAAACCAGCTGGTCGCTTGCAAGTTCCTTCAAAAGTTCTGACGAACACTCGGAACAAATCTTCCCAAGTGTAAATACTGCTAGGAGGCAACTGATTCAACCACGCTCTGGCTGAACCTTCCAGCATGAGGGGCAAATGCTTCATGGCCACCTCGTCATTCCCACCACCAATCTGAACAGCCACTCGGTAGTCCTCAAGCCAAGTTTCAGGTTTGGACTCTCTAGTGAATTTGCTGACTCCTGTCGCCAACCTGAAATTGGGGGGAATCACTGCGGCTCTGATAGCCCTGCTAAAACACTCTGGACCAGAAACATGCACTCGACTGCTCGCGGGTGCATCTCTCTCGGGTCCACCTCGATGGGCTCTGTTCCGGTCGACCAAGCCTTGCACGATAATGGATCGCGCGTCAAAGCCTGGTTCCCTGGAGTCGACTGGAACTCTTCGCCCTGCACTGAACTGACGCCTGTCATCCTGTCGCCGAGGGGAAACGGGTACTCGACGCCTGTCATCTCGGTCGTGTCGGTCTCCATACTGATCTCGCTGGTTGTCGCGCCCTTCCCGCTGCGGAGGCGATCTGGGACTGTGAGCCGACTGAACCGTATTTGCAGCGACGGATCGACTGTGAATTCTGTTGCGCGACTGCGACACGGCTGAGTTTTGGTCCCCTGCTGCTCGGAGCAAATCTCTGATCTGCATCAAGCCTCTCCCAGCTTCCGACTGTGAAGGCTGGATGGACTCTGCTATACGGGTTGCAGCTGCTAAATTCTGGATTGGCGTACGGTATACCTGAGTCGGCGGGAAGAGTCGACTGGCTTCGGGAACCCGCCGCCGCGCGCGCTCGTCGAGTGCTCGCTGAAGGTTCTCTAGACGAGCGCGTTCAGCCACGTTGGCTAAACGTGCCTCCTCCAAGGCACGAGCCTCGGGGGTTTCTCCCGCAATGGGAGTATGTAGGGCATCCATGTTCCTGCGGCGAAGCTCTTCTCTCTGCAGAGAGTCGAGTGTCTCAGGCTGGTACTCTTCGTGGTCTTGTGCGGGGTCACCTCCACCGCCTGCTCCGCCAGCATGGGCGAAGCCGGGAGGACTGCGGGGCCCGTCGACCATGAGAATTTCCGCCGATGGATCACTGCTATCGCATTTGGATGCAGTCTCTACGGAGCCAGTCGACAGATCGAACAGGCCGTAGAGAGATTCGTCGGGCTCGATTGCCGCAACTTGTGCGATGGCCGTCTGGCGAGCCACCGCGTGCTTCACCCACCGCTAAAGCCTCGACCGACCAGAGCGCTTGCGCTGGTGAGAGACCAGACGGGTGACCGATAAAGGAGTCGACCGATAGGGAGCCGACGGTTGCCGCAGCAGAACGCCGTGGACACATGCGCGAAAATGCGTCGCACCGCGGACGGGGAGCGCATCAACGTCTAGTGGAGCCTCCTGGAGCCACGCGGAGTCGTCGGCAACAAAGGTGAGAGCGCCAAGACGGATCTCGCGCCCCTCGACCAAAACTCCAGCAGTCATCATGACGAAAGTACTCGGAAATACCGCAACTTCTCCACAAAATCGCTAAAACACCGGCCCCAAGGTGGGCGCCAACTGTCGTGGTTCTAAGTCTGACAGTAGAGTGGGGGTAGGTATGGAGAGCCAAGGTCCTAGCTATGGAGAGGTTGTAAACACAAGCGATGTACGAGTTCAGGCCCTTCTCGGAGGAAGTAAAAGCCCTACGTCTTGGAGCCCTGAGGCGGTCGAGTGGATTATGTGTATAGGTGTTACAAGAGTGCGAACCCCTCTGCCTGTGGAGGGGGGTGGCTTATATAGAGTGTGCCAGGACCCCAGCCAGCCCACATAATGGAGGCATTTAAGTACATTAAGTCTGGGACGTTACTGATAAGGCCCCACATAAAGTGCCTTAACTATCATTAAGTCTATTCAATTATAGGCCGTTTGCAGTGCAGAGTGCCTTCTGACCTTCTGGTGGTCGAGTATATCTTCATGGTCGAGTGAGTCTCCATGGTCGAGTCCTTCTAGTCAGTCGAGTGAGTTCTTCGTTGGTCGACTGGAAGGTGATCTCTTCTAAGGATGTCCTTGGGTAGGACATCTAGGTCAGGCCTATGACCCTACCCTAGGTACATAAATCCATCACTATCTTCGACAAGCTTGTTGCCGTCCTTCGTGGTTCGACTGGATGGATATTGCTCAAAAATTAGTTTCTATACACGGATGTGTACTGTGATGCAATTCAATACGAGGGTCTTGTGTTTGCTTTCACCACTCGTGGCACTGTTTTTACATGGGATCCTCGTAGTTTTAGTACGTTTGTCTTCCACCGTAATTATAATTGTTTCATCCACATGCATGGGTTAGCAAGTTTCCCTTTAGGCTGCTCGTAGTGAGAGTATCATAGGTAGTATCATGCATGCCAACTAGGCAGTTTTGATGAGGTGGCATGGAATTAAATGAAGAAAGAAGGGGTTGAGTATCATATCATGATACCGTACCATATTAAATGATGTGCTACTATGTGTCATGCATGGCAATAAATGACTATCTTATGATACTCCCTCTATCTCAGTTTGCAAGTCTTGCACGTGTACCTAGGTCGTTAATTTGACCAATTAAATAAGAGGCATAGATTACGAAAAATATATCATTACATACTTCAAATATTCTATTTTTTAATGATATATTTTTTATGTTAAACAATTTATTCAATATAAGTTACATTGACGACCTAGATACACGTGCAAGACTTGTAAACTGAGATGGAGGGAGTACTAACATATAATACTATGCACTACGGATGTAGTCTCATACACTAGTATCATATGCATGATACTAGTATATGATACTCTCCATTACAACCAGCCTTTCTAATTAACCTTCTTCTTGTGTTTCCAAGGTCTTGTGAACATTCCACCACCTATACTTGAATTTTTTTATAACCAAGCGGGAGATGACGATGGTGATGATCACGAGCAGGGTCCATATACTCAGTGGTGCCAGGAAACTTATTCTGATGGATCACCCCTTCTTGTTTGTATACAGCCCACTGCTGATGTTACTACTAAGGAAGCAGGTGTTGTCTCCCATGGTCGCACTCTCCGGACCTATTCCAGCACCCGTTGCATGGTATTCAGGATGGATACTAGTGTGCTAGCGCCAACACCTTCTCCCTGGTACAGTATTGATAGTCTTGGAGAAAACTCGCTCTTCCTTGGACAAAACTATCCAATGATGGTGAAAGGCGATCCAACTACTGTTGACACAATGTTACTACCATTTATGAGAAGCAACTGTATCTATACCTCGGACATTTTGGTGGTTCCCTACCTTGGTCGTGGTATAGTAGGCCGCTTCAGCCAGGATGATAGTCCTGCGTTGGTCTCGAGATTGACAGTAGATGGCCCTTCCCAGAGAATCACTTTTGGTTCAAAGAAAGCGTTTCCAACGCCGAGGATTGGTTGAGTTGAAGTTCATTTCATTTCTTATTATTTTTTGTGTGATGAAAATTTTAGTATTTATAATGTATCCTCGTTGTCGTGATGGGTTGATGACCTGTTGTATGTAATAAAATGATATGCCTGTGATAAACTTACTAAATTTATGAATGGCTTTCGAGTCGCTTCTCTGAGTGGGTGCTGCGACAAGGCAAAAAAATATTTTCTGAACACATAATTGTACATGCATTGCAACAGGTTATCGAATGAGGCCAATCAACAATAGTACACTATTTGTACTAGCTTCACATGCTTCGCATGTCGGGCGGGTGTTTTTAAAGTAGTTGTGAATCCCATCATCCTAGGTCCTCGGATGAGTCCAGTAGAAATTGCATTCTGATGTTTGGGTTCAAACTTTCAGATATACGTAATACAACAAGTTTTAAACTTGAGACCAGCCATCCTCACAAAGAACACTTTTTAACCTAGCACAGACTCCAGGAAATTTGGCCACAGTGTGAGGTGGGCCATATGTTAATGTGTTCGCTGTACGTAACCAGCACCTCGAATCCTCGATACTACTACTATATAGTAGTAGGGTGGCATGGGCCAGAACAAGCATTCACGTCCAGGAGTACGGCACACGCCACCAATACGACTTCCATCTGACACCATATTTCTTGGAGTCCGTGCTACAGCTATCTCTTCAATCTCATCGTTTCTCTAACTCAGCCATCACGTGGCGGGCGAGGTGGGGGTTTGCCGATAGTCGGTCTCCTCAACTGCGGTCCCACTTGTAAGGCCAACTCCAATGCACGAACCCAAACGGACCTCCGTGTTGCCTGGATTCTGTCCGTTTGGGTAGGGCAATGGGGTCGTGTCCAGGCCATTTCTCGAATACGGTGGCCGTGCGCCCAACGCGCGGACGCATCCCGACCTCGTACATTTTTCTTTGCAAACACATATCTTTTTTTCATCATTGATTTTTGGTACATGGAAATACATCACCAAAATTTGACTAGAAAAGCAAGACCAACAAAACAAGAACCACAAGAATACATTTTAGAAGATATCCAACTTCCATAACCACTCCTGTAAGCTGGTTTAGTGCCTTCTTGATGCATTCATTGTTGATCTGTGGAGGCTCAATCTTGTGTGCTTCTTTCTTCTTTGACTGTAACATGTTGCTTCCTCACATCTAGTCTCATGTCTAGCCTCTATTCTATAAACAAGTGCACTAGTCTCATCTCTAGCTTCTACGCTAGCTAAAAGTGCTAGAACATCCCTCCGTCCCAAAATAAGGGTCTCAACTTTGTACTAGATCTAGTACAAATTTTTACTAAGCTCAAGACACATATTTTGGGACGGAGGGAGTACTAAATTGCGCTCTATCAATATATCGATGTACTGTTCTTCCCAATACCAAAACTTGCATCCATTCTACACAATAAAATTTTAAGTTAGCACAACTAGTCTAATCCGAGAGCACAACCGAAGATTTGGTCGAGTTCTTCCTCTTTTTGCCGACACGTGCGACATCCAGCATCCAAGTCGTGTCATGCAAGAAAATTGAGTGGTAGTTGAAGCCACGTGATGTGCATCTTGGGTTAAACTGTAAATAGAATCTTACTACTCTTGAGTAACTCCAAAAGAGACCGCCGAAGATCTTTATTAGATTTGTTTTTCATCACTAGCATGTCGAGGTGAAAGATGTGCAGGTTCAGTGGGTCCTCTTGCGTTTTCACTGACATGTTGGACCTCATATGAGCAAACAGACGATGGGCTCTGTGCGTCTGCTGGCTGGCTGAGAAGAGAGATAGAGGAGGGCTGAGCATGGACTCCAGGAAGTTTGTTCTACGTAACCAGCACCTCGATATAGGCTCAATATAGTGGGGTGGCATGGGCCATAACTAGCATTCACGTCTAGTAGTACGTCACATGCCAACCACATGAGTCCCATCCGACACCAATTTTCTTGGAGTCCGTGCAAAAGCCATATCTTCTCCCTCCTTGTTTCTCAACCATCGCGCGGTGAGCGGGGTGGGGGTTTGCCGATAGTCGGTTTGCTCAACTGCAGTCCCACTTGTAAGCGAAAATGCAACACAGCACGCATTCCCCCTTGAGTGGCGTGCCAGACCAACCGTGTGGGGGTGCGACGCGAATACGACAGGCTTTTCCTTTTGAACTTGTAACTTGTAAAATTTGGTTCTGCTCCATGGCGCGACCGATAGATAGAAATAACGATTTTCCTTAGAGTAATGAGAAGTTTGGTTCTGGCGCGGTTCATGCATGGAGTACATACGAAAATTATGAAGTTGATGCGAAAGGTAAGATAATTACTAGTAGTACCATATACTACTACATGGATTTGACGGAAAGATAAAAATACATACGGATCCATCAACGACATCCTCACGCCCTAGTGCGCCGGGACACCAGCCGACGTGTGAGGAGCAGCAGCATTGGCGACGAGCTCAACGTGCTTCTGAACAATGCCGTCCAACGTTTCCCTGCGGTCCAAGAAGGCCAGCGTCCTATCGTCCTCCTCTTGCACGTAGTAGTCCTTGAGGACGATTTGCGCATAGACGGGGGTGATTATGTCGATGGTGTCTTGCTGCGCCAGGCGCTGCGCAGCGAGAAAGACCTCGAGGTGGACATCCTCCGACACGACGGCGTGCAGTCGCAGGGCCAGAGTGCGTCTAAGAGGTTGTCACCATAGTGGCCGTTGGGGGTGGTAGGCATCGCAGAGCCTAGGCGCGTCGGCTGGAGGTGTACATCAAGGTCGTCTGCGAGCTTCTTGACAACGGTGAACTTGTCGAGGAAGTCGACGAGGACCTCATCGAACAAGGAGACAAAGTTGTCGTCCAAGCGGCCCCTCACCCTGGCGGCCTCAAGAACTACCTAGAGATGTTCATTGGTGCCGGGCGGTAGGCCAGCGTCATGGACCATCTGGCGCAGCCGGCTGATGCTCGCGCTCATCGCCTCCATGGTTCTAGCTTAGCTTCTAGTCAACTAATCTTGTGATTGGAGTGATCACTATTGCCCTTGGTTAGCGTGCGTAGGTGCATAGGACTTCGTACTAGATTGGACTGGCGGGGAGCCTTTATATGAGAAGTGTAGGCAGCGTTAATTTCATGTGCATATTGGCCATCTACTCCTTGGACCTCTACTGCACCTGCCTTTGGCTGTATGACAGGTGGGCCAGCCACCCATTGAGCCCACGTGTCATGCACCCAAAGGCAGGTGCAGTAAGTCAATGAAGCTGCGTCCCCCTCCGGGCCGGTGTAGTATAGTCATCTCAACGGACGTCTAGTTGGGGCCAAACGAGAGAAGTTTGATGTTTACTGGTTTATTGGTCCCCTTTGCATTTTGCGCCAAGTTTTGACCTTTGATTTAACTAATAAAATGTTAATGCATGTAACCAAAAATGTTATGTAAGTCACCTTATGAAAACCAAATAATCCCAAAACACTTAGGCACGATACATTAACTCCCTCCTCGTTTCTTATTTCGTGACATATCAACCAATGAGAGATGTGGGTCGTGCATGCTTTCAATGACTTGAGACTACCAAACATGATATGAAGTGGTTAGTTCATTGTATGTAATCCTATTAATTAGCAAAAAGACATTAAGTTCTCTCACCGATAGGAATAAAACAATACACCATGTATTTATTTACAGAGGGAGTATTACATTTTTTGTGACATGCATTACTAGATATTGCTAGACAAATACTAAAATCCAGATGGACGTGGTAGTACTACTAAATCTAGACGGTGGTGCTAGTACTAGTAGTAGTACTACCAATATAGTAGCACTGTACTACCCGTTGGTCAAATTATTACGTGCTGCTCCACAAAGTGAAGTGACAAGACCCTATGCCGGAGATGACACCTGAGTATAGGCACCGTGTTCGGCATACCATAGTCAGCCTCACTGTCTGGAATCACTATCATCATGGCTGTAGATCTAGCCTGCTTACAACTAGCCGTGTTTGACATAATTTTCCATGCGTAGATGCCCGTGCATTGCACGGAATGCCAAGATTGGGGGGTGGACGGCGCCGGCAGTGGCCATCGCGCCAGATTTTTCCATGGCCTTCTAGATGTGGTGGGGAGGAGATAAGGCTGATTGTGCGAGACAAGGAGTTGTTTGTAAATAGGGAACAAGTGCGGGCATCTTTTTGTAAAACTAGAGAAGTTTGGTTTGTATGCGTCAGATCTAGATCCGACGGCTATTGGTGAAAGATGGCAGGCACAACATCATCACCAACTCAGGACCTGTTTGATTCACAGGATTTTGAAAATGCAGGAATAGGACACTGCAATATTATAGGTTTCAAACTGATATTACAAATGTTAGGAGTAATGCTGCACCTACGAAGATGGAATTACTAGGAAGTTTACGTAAGAACTTTCGTTACTTTAGGTGGATGCAGCATTATCGTACAAACTAAAATCCACCGCCCTGACAAGTCACTAATGGGAAAATAAGTTTTCGAGTCTCTGGCCACTTGATGTTTCAAACACAACTTCAGCTTCTGCGGAGACTTTGTCATTTACGCTAAAACGCTTGCGGTAATCAGCACGCCATTCATTGTTGCGCCAGAGAACGCCAAACCTCATTACCTTGATCACACTTGCCTCCAGAACAAAGAACCTGGCCAATTTAATCTCATATGTGCTGCCTTGGTAGTCAATCAAATCAATTTCTGTAATATGGAGATCAAGGCATTCGATGAGATTGTTATAGTGCAACACATTTTTCACTTTCGGGTCTTTTTTTATCTGCAAAAGAAGAGAACACATTAGAGCAGCTGGTGGTATAAGATTGCCGTGTCATCAAGAGGTATCAATATCATTCTCTCATACGATAGGGTTGGCTGGCTAGTGATATTTATTCACTCTCTCTCTCTCTCTTTCTCTTTCCTCTCATTTACCTAGGAGCACATGAAGATCTTGGGCATTTGTTGCCTTCCACTATGTGGCTGATACCATATTTCTCAAAAGTATGCCACATAATACGCATTAATGTCAAATCAAAAGATTTTGGCACCGCTCTCGCGATGTGAGAGAGTTGGCACCGCTGCGCACACAGACCCACATGCATAAACAAATCAATCAAAAAAACTACACCAACCTCTCACTCTCCCAAACAAGTGTTTTTTTATTGCCTCAGTCCTCTCTCTCTCCCACGCAAGTGTGTTTTTATTGTGCGAGTTAATTTGGCCCCAGAGCAAAGTAGGTGATCCAGATTGGGGCACCAGGTGAGCAATGGAGGGGCATCGATGCCAAATGCATCACAAGTGAATTTGGCACATGTTTTGGCCTACATAGTGGAGGACCGTTATAGCCCACTTTTGTACTGCCTCGTATTTAGTATAAAATTTTGACCATAGATTTACCTAAGAAAATGCCAATGCATGTCACCAAAAATTATACCATTTGAAATTATGATCAAATACGAATCCAACGATATAGTTCTTAGTGACATGCATTAACATTTTGTCAGTTAAATCTATGGTCAAATTTTGATACTACAAAATAGGAAGAGTAAACCAGGACGGAGGTAGTACTTGCTCTTAGGGTAACCATAGAGTTACTAGTCTAAGTTACTTTCCACTATGACTAGCCTAGGCTACTATAGTAGCATAACAAAAAAACGATGCACGTGATCAGATGAGAAAAATACTAAAAACATTTCTTTGAGTGCAGTGCGTAGATGCAGTTTTGAACACTACATTTGTCATCGTAATTTGGGAAAATTACGAAAAAATTGAGCTACGTTGTGATTACCATTTACTAATAGGAAAGAAGTTTCACCTTGATGAGTAGCTTCTCCATGCATGCAAAGCATGTAAGGAATCCAACAACTTGATCCAGATTGGGGCCGATAGATTTTATTGCCAAGATCTTCACTGTACTCATAGACTGGGTCAAGCTTGTGGGAATAATTTTCTGGAAGACGGCGTAAATACATAAAGAAGAAATTTAAAATGTGAATTTCAAGAAGACGGAGAAGAAGATGAGTGTTGTACCTGAACGATTACGGATCCAATAAAGAGTTCAGAGAATTTGGCAGACGAGTACACCAACGCTGTCAATTTCGGCGCGTCAATGACCCTGATTTTTGTTGGACCTTGTAGATCCGATACAAGCAATCTCTCAAGGAAAGGCACATTATCAATGACCATAACATGGAACAGCTGGAGTGATCTCTTCCCAATTGATGTCTTGTTGCGGGGCCAGCAAAATACATAAATCCATCGGAGATTCGTCGAGGCGATGTGGAGGCTAATGAACCCGTGGATTTGCTCAAGACGAAGCTACTCGAGCGTAGTACAGCTGCGGAGCAGGTGCACCATAGACTTCTTTGAGATGACAACATTGAAGAGGTCGAGCTTCTTGAGTTGAGGGAGAAGAAGGGCGGGCGCGGCATTAATCTGGGGAAGATAGCAGGAGCTGAAGCTGGCGCGGCGCACCGTTGGCGTGAGGCGGAGCACGGACGGCGGCAGAGAGCGACTCGTCCAGCTTCAGAGTTGAGCTCCTTGAGCTCATCTCAGGCGGGGGATAGGAACCACTTGTAGAACATGGGTTGGACCTTGCAGTTGGTACTGAACATGTGGATCTCAAGGCATCGAGCTGGCCCAGGGTGCGATGAAAGGATCTTGGAGACTGCGGCCATGCGTATGCAATCCCCGTGGGAGAGGCAGCTGTCGACGATGAGGTTGAGGGGGCCGTGGCGCCAGAGGGGGCGCCATCGGCAGGTGAGCAGGGTGGTCCGTACAGCAGATTTTGGTGGGAGGAGGCCGATGATTGATGTCTACGACGCAACCTACTCCTTGTAGACGTTGTTAGGCCTCCAAGTGTAGAGGTTTGTAGGACAGTAGCAAATTTCCCTCAAGTGGATGACCTAAGGTTTATCAATCCGTGGGAGGCGTAGGATGAAGATGGTCTCTCTCAAACAACTGTGCAACCAAATAACAAAGAGTCTCTTGTGTCCCCAACACACCCAATACAATGGTAAATTGTATAGGTGCACTAGTTCGGCGAAGAGATGGTGATACAAGTGCAATATGGATGGTAGATATAGGTTTTTGTAATCTGAAAATATAAAAACAGCAAGGTAACTAATGATAAAAGTGAGTGTAAACGGTATTGCAATGGTAGGAAACAAGGATTAGGGTTCATACTTTCACTAGTGCAAGTTCTCTCAACAATAATAACATAATTGGATCATATAATAATCCCTCAACATGCAACAAAGAGTCACTCCAAAGCCACTAATAGCGGAGAACAAACGGAGAGATTATGGTAGGGTACGAAACCACCTCAAAGTTATCCTTTCTGTTCTATCTATTCAAGAGTCCGTAGTAAATAACACAAGCTATTATTTATCTATCATAGAGTTCATATTAGAATAACACCTTAAGACACAAATCAACCAAAACCCTAATGTCACCTAGATACTCCATTGTCACCTCAAGTATCCGTGGGCATGATTATACGATATGCATCACACAATCTCAGATTCATCTATTCAACCAACACAAAGTACTTCAAAGAGCGCCCCAAAGTTCCTACCAGAGAGTCAAGACGAAAACGTGTGCCAACCCCTATGCATAAGTTCACAAGGTGAACCCGCAAGTTTATCACGAAAACATACATCAAGTGGATCACGTGATATCCCATTGTCACCACAGATAAGCACGACAAGACATACATCAAGTGTTCTCAAATCCTTAAAGACTCAATTCGATAAGATAACTTCAAAGGGAAAACTCAATCCATTACAAGAGAGTAGAGGGGGGAGAAACATCATAAGATCCAACTATAATAGCAAAGCTCGCGATACATCAAGATCGTATCACCTCAAGAACATGAGAGAGAGAGATCAAACACATAGCTACTGGTACATACCCTCAGCCCCGAGGGTGAACTTCTCCCTCCTCATCATGGAGAGCGTCGGGATGATGAAGATGGCCACCAGTGAGGGATCCCCCTCCGGCAGGGTGCCGGAACGGGCTCCCAAGAGGTTTTTGGTGGCTACAGAGGCTTGCGGTGGCGGAACTCCCGATCTATTGTTCGCTTTGATGTTTTTAGGGTATATGGGAATATATAGGCGAAAGAAGTAGGGGGGGCCCACAAGACAGGGGGCGCCGATCAGTAGGGGGGCGCGCCCCCCACCCTCGTGGCCACCTCGAAGCTACCTTGACTTCAACTCCAACTCTCCTGGATCACGTTCGTTCCAAAAATCACGCTCCCAAAGGTTTCATTCCATTTGGACTTCGTTTGATATTTCTTTTCTTCGAAATACTGAAATAGGCAAGAAAACAGCTATATGGGCTGGGCCTCCGGTTAATAGGTTAGTCCCAAAAATAATATAAAAGCGTATAATAAAGGCCATAAACATCCAAAATAGATAATAATATAGCATGAATGCTTCATAAATCATAGATACGTTGGAGACGTATCAGCATCCCCAAACTTAATTCCTGCTCGTCCTGGAGTAGGTAAATGATAAAAGAAAGAATTTATGAAGTGTGAATGCTAGCAGGTGCACAAGTTTGATCAATGATAATTTGAGTCACCTTTTCTAGCATGATTATATGTCATAACAGTAGTTCATCTCATAAAACTTCTCAAGATCAAGTAACAAGCTATTCACATGTTAAAGCATAGACCATAAACTTTCTTCAAAACTAGCAAACTTCATTCTCAGTCATCAAACAATTACAATTCAGCTTATTTTCAGGAAGGGTCTATGTAAGAGCTTTGATTTAGCAAACTCCACATACTCAACTATCATATAGTCTTCCACAATTGCTAACACTCAGGCAATACTTATTGATGAGGACATCAATACCATTGTTACACCCACAGCCCCTACTGCTACATATACTGGACCAATTACTAGAGCTCGCGCACGCCAATTAAATTATCAGGTACTTTCGTTTCTTGGTAATGATTCTAATGTTCATGAGAATATGATGCTGCCTAAATTGGATACATTTGTTTTGCTTACAAATGAAGGGCCTAGCTTGGAGAAGGATGGACATTGGAGCAAGAGCAAGCATGGAGATGATGCCATGCGCAAGGGGAACCAGAACGGAGTTACAAGTGATGATTTCAGGACTTTGAAGCCACCATAAGAGTGCATGAAGCCTTGGACGAAATATACAAGATGCCACTTCATAAATTTCGTCCAGAGGCTATTATAGGTGCTGCGTCACCTTTTTATTGGGCCAGGCCCATGTAATTTCGAAATACATAAGTATAGGCTATTTTTAGAGTCCGTATATGTGGGGAAACAAGAGATAGGGTTGATTTCGGACCCCTCCACCAAGGGCCACGAAATTCCCCTCTCTTCCTCCATATATACAGCCCTTAGGGCACCGTTTAGACTTTGGGTTTTGTTTAGATTAAAAGTTCGCCATAGCTGCAACTTCGCGTACTTCGTTTGTGTTCAACGACCAGACAAAGGCGTCACAGAACCCCACCTTGATCAATAAAGCTTTCATCTTATATTCGCAATATCCAGATTGCAATCTTAGTTTCTTGCTTGTTCTTCGTTTGCTCGCAGGAAACAGACCTTCGTGGTCAGGTTGATCGTGCTCCGGCGTGGTCAATAACCTCTCGGAGTTGGTTTAGCGATTGCTAAGGCGCGACGTCCTCGCACGTTCGTAGTCGGATCGTCAAAGTCGACTTCCACCAAAGCGATATCCATCATCTCATCGAAAGACGGGACACCTTTGCCTCTATCAAGTGGTATCAGATTTCCAGGTTGCTCGGTGAGATTTTACAGTTTTTCGTAGTTTAGATCGAGTCTGTTCTTCATACCTATAGTCCACGAAAAAGCCAAAAAAAAATTAGGGTTAGTTCATCCCATCCGAACCAATCTGAGCCTTTGCATAATCTTTTCTGTATTTGCTTTGTTGAATTTGTGGTTGCATCGTCGTGTCAAGTTGCTGGTCTTAGAGTCTAGTCTTTTAGAGTTTCGAGTTCTGGTCATAAGTTGTCACGCCGCCGCCGCACCATCATCATCGCCCCTGCCATCTACTACCACCGCTCCGAATCCGTATCCATATACCACCACCAATCCGTGTCCATATACCACCACCGATCCATATCCATATACTACCACCGCTACCACCACCGCTGCCATATACCACCACCATATATACACCACCAATTCGAGTTCCTTGCTTATTAGGTTTGTTTTCGGGATCCATCTAGTTTCCGATTCGTGTTTCCTTGCCGGAGTAGGTTTCGGAAAAAAAAAATTTTGAAAACGCATTTTTCGAAAAAATTTCTGGCTATCCTATTTTTAGGTGTTTCTGAGTGTTTTGAGACAGGTGCCATTATAGGAAGTTTTTTTTGACCCGTTTCCAGTTTTTGGGTCCGGGCAGTCGAAAAAACGAAAAAAAAAAAAATTGGTCGAAAAAATTTCATGCCCATCCTGTCAGTTTGATCTAGGAAGAGTTTTGAGACACTCGCCATTATAGTGATTTTTCGCAAAAAAAAAGAGCGCAAAAAAAAAGAGCGAAAAAAAAATCCAGAGTGTGCTTTTTCCTTGTTTACGTGCAGCGCCGTGATTTTGTTAGTGTTCTAGGCTCGCGTCTCTAGCACGGTCTAGCCTAGGACCAGCACAGTACCGTCATTGAGCGTTTATTCAACTTTGCATCTCTGAATTGATTATTGCTTACCCCTTTTGCTACCATATTATAAGCCTTCCCAGCTCCACATACATCTACGTCGTGCGTTTGATTCTCCCTGGTAATTGCTATATCCAAGCTTTGAGAGTTTTGACTACAACGGTTGCTGATCACCGCCTGCTGCTGGGTAAGAACTGGTAAGAATTTGAGATTTGCTTGACGGGTTTGTGATATACCACCACCACTTCTTAGTACTCTATAGGATCATATTCTTCTGTGTTTCTATTTGCTGCTAACCATGGTAGGATCACAAGCCGATGAGACTGATTGGGAGAACCTGACGAACAAACAGCTACATGATAAATTTCAGCAAATGATGAGTGGACAGGTGCAAGATGTGCTAAACAGATTTGACGAGGCCATGGAGAAGATAGATGGCATTGAGAAGACGTTTGAAACAAAGCTTGATAGTAAGTTTGATGAATTGCTCGCGCGTTTTCCACAACCACCGCCGGCTGCACCTATCGCACCTCTGCAACGACAACAACTACGCCCCCTTCCGAATCAGTATGGACGAGCTCAGCGTGTTCCTATTGAGCTAGGACAAAATTCTGGTGCCGCTGCTACTGCTGTTGGTGTTTCTTTGGCTCCTGCTACTACTGCTGCTGGTACCGAGGAGGATGATTATGTGGGAGATTATGAGGATGAGGTTGATCAACATCAGAACTACGTGCAACCGCCAGCACCACAACCACCAGGTCGTCCACATGCAAATAATGGCAATGTTAGGGCTCCCCCTCAGGTACGAGATCATGACCATCTCCCTAAACTGAAATTGAATATTCCACCATTTGAGGGTAGATATGTTCCTGATATATATCTTACTTGGGAGTTAGAAACTGAACAACGATTTACATGTTTACAATATCCTGAGGAGAGACGTGTTCCTGCTGCTGTTTGTGCTTTCACTAGCTTTGCATGTGTTTGGTGGTCTGAACATTGTCGATTATATCCTGTTCCAGCTACTTGGGCTGCTTTGAAAACTGCTATGCGTACTCATTGGGTTCCACCATATTATCAACGTGAATTACTTCAAAAATTGCAGCGCTTAAGACAAGGAAAAAATTCTGTAGAAGAATATTATCAGGAATTACAAACTGGCATGATTAGATGTGGTATTGTTGAGGAGAATGAAGCTATGCTTGCACGTTTTCTGGGTGGATTAAATAGAGAGATTCAGACCATTCTAGACTATAAGGAGTATACTAATATCACTCGTTTATTCCATCTTGCTTGTAAAGCTGAACGTGAAGTGTAGGATCGACAGGCATTGGCGCGGACTAACTTTTCTGCAGGTCGACCTTCATCATGGACACCACGTGCATCATCTACTTCCACACGTTCTGCTACACCGGCGCCTCCGTCGGCTGCCACCTCCAACCGTGATACAATAAAGCAGGCACAATCACCACTATCTGCCAAGAGCACACCTTCTGGGCCTGCAAAGAGCTCTTCTTCATCCATGGCATCAACAGGGCAAACACATGATATTATTTGTCGACGTTGCAAGGGTGGAGGTCATTATGCGAGAGAATGCCCATCTAAGCGTGTGATGATTGTTACTGAGGATGGTGGGTATGAGTCCGCTAGTGACTATGATGAGGAGACTTTGGCTCTTATTACACGTGATGAACACGGTGGAGACGATTCTGATCATGAGACGCAATACATGGCTCCTGAAGACGCTGACAGGTATGAATGTTTAGTTGCTCAACGTGTTTTGAGTGTGCAGGTCACACAAGCTGAGCAAAATCAGAGGCACAATTTGTTCCATACCAAGGGAGTTGTGAAAGAACGTTCTGTGCACGTCATCATAGATGGAGGGAGCTGCAACAACTTGGCTAGCATGGAGATGGTGGAGAAGCTTTCTCTCACCACAAGACCACATCCACATCCTTACTACATCCAATGGTTCAACAACAGCGGTAAGGTTAAGGTAACACGTACTGTTCGTGTGCATTTTAGTATCTCTACATATGCTGATTATGTTGATTGTGATGTGGTACCTATGCAAGCATGTTCCTTATTACTTGGTAGACCATGGCAATTTGATAAAAATGCTTTACACCATGGTAGAAACAATCATTATACTCTTGTTCATAAGGATAAAAATATTACTTTGCTTCCTATGACTCCTGATTCTATTTCGAAAGATGATATTAATAGAGCTAATAAAGCAAAACAGGAGAAGAATAAGAGTGAAAATCAGATTGTGGCAAAAGAATTTGAGCAACAAATGAAGCCTAATAATAAACCATCTAGTGTTGCTTCTGAAATTAAATTGAAAAGTGCATGTTTATTTGCCAGCAAATCTGATATTGATGAGCTAGATTTCAGCAAATCTGTTTGCTATGCTTTTGTGTGCAAAGAGGCATTATTTTCATTCGAGGGCGTGCCTTCCTCTTTGCCCCCTGCTGTCACTAACATTATGCAGGAGTTTGCTGACGTCTTTCCACAAGATGTGCCACCGGGATTACCACCCATTCGAGGGATAGAGCATCAAATTGACTTAATTCCCGGTGCATCGCTACCCAACCGTGCACCATACCGTACCAATCCAGAGGAGACGAAGGAGATTATGCGTCAAGTACAGGAGCTACTCGACAAAGGTTATATACACGAATCTCTTAGTCCTTGTGCTGTTCCTATTATACTAGTGCCTAAAAAGGATGGTACGTCACGTATGTGTGTTGATTGTAGAGGCATTAATAATATTACTATTCGTTATCGTCATCCTATTCCTAGGCTAGATGATATGCTTGATGAATTGAGTGGCTCTACAATATTCTCCAAAGTTGATTTGCGTAGTGGATACCATCAAATTCGTATGAAATTGGGTGATGAATGGAAAACAGCATTTCAAACTAAGTTTGGTTTATATGAGTCGTTAGTCATGCCTTTTGGGTTAACTAATGCACCTAGTACTTTCATGAGATTAATGAACGAAGTTTTACGTGCTTTCATTGGACGATTTGTGGTAGTCTATTTTGATGATATACTGATTTATAGCAAATCTTTGGAAGAACATTTCAAACATTTACGTGCTGTTTTTATTGCTCTACGTGATGCACGTTTGTTTGGTAACCTTGGGAAGTGCACCTTTTGCACCGACCGAGTATCTTTTCTTGGCTATGTTGTTACTCCACAGGGAATTGAAGTTGATAAAGCCAAGATTGAAGCTATAGAGAGTTGGCGCAGCCCAAAACGGTCACCCAAGTGAGGAGTTTTCTTGGCCTCGCTGGATTCTATAGGCGTTTTGTGAGAGATTTCAGCACCATTGCTGCACCTCTCAATGAGCTTACAAAGAAAGATGTGCCTTTTCTATGGGGTACCACACAGGAAGAAGCCTTCACGGTATTGAAAGATAAGTTGACACATGCTCCTTTACTCCAACTTCCTGATTTTAATAAGACTTTTGAGCTTGAATGTGATGCTAGTGGAATTGGATTAGGAGGTGTGTTATTACAAGATGGCAAACCTGTTGCATACTTTTCTGAAAAATTAAGTGGGCCTAGTCTGAATTATTCTACTTACGATAAAGAATTATATGCTCTTGTTCGGACTTTAGAAACATGGCAACATTATTTATGGCCCAAAGAATTTGTTATACATTCTGATCATGAATCTTTGAAACATATTAAAAGTCAAGCTAAACTGAATCGTAGACATGCTAAATGGGTTGAATTTATTGAGACTTTCCCTTATGTCATTAAACACAAGAAGGGAAAAGAAAATGTTATTGCTGATGCATTGTCTCGTCGCTATACTATGCTTTCACAACTTGACTTCAAAATATTTGGTTTGGAGACCATCAAAGATCAATATGTGCATGATGCTGATTTTAAAGATGTAATGCAGAATTGTAAAGAAGGAAGAATGTGGAACAAGTTTGTCGTTAACGATGGATTTGTGTTTCGTGCTAACAAGCTATGCATTCCAGCTAGCTCCGTTCGTCTTTTGTTGTTGCAGGAGGCGCATGGAGGAGGATTAATGGGACACTTTGGCATGAAGAAGACGGAGGACGTACTTGCTACACATTTCTTTTGGCCGAAGATGAGACGGGATGTTGAGCGTTTTATTGCTCGCTGCACTACATGTCAAAAAGCTAAGTCACGACTCAATCCTCATGGTTTATATATGCCTTTGCCTGTACCTAGTGTTCCTTGGGAGGATATATCTATGGACTTTGTTTTAGGTTTACCTCGAACAAAGAAGGGGAGGGATAGCATATTTGTTGTCGTGGATAGATTCTCGAAAATGGCACACTTTATACCATGTCATAAAAGCGATGATGCTGTTAATGTTGCTGATTTGTTCTTTCGTGAAATTATTCGCTTGCATGGTGTGCCAAATACTATTGTTTCAGATCGTGATACTAAATTTCTTAGCCACTTTTGGAGATGTTTATGGGCTAAGTTGGGGACTAAACTGCTTTTTAGTACTACTTGTCACCCCCAAACTGATGGACAAACTGAAGTAGTCAATAGAACATTGTCTACTATGCTTAGGGCTGTTTTGAAGAATAATAAGAAAATGTGGGAGGAATGCTTGCCTCATATTGAATTTGCTTATAATCGTTCATTGCATTCTACTACTAAGATGTGCCCTTTTGAAGTTGTGTATGGTTTCCTACCTCGTGCACCTATTGATTTGTTGCCTCTTCCATCTTCGGAGAAGGTTAATTTTGATGCTAAACAACGTGCTGAATTGATTTTAAAAATGCATGAGTTAACTAAGGAAAACATTGAGCGTATGAATGCTAAATATAAACTTGCTGGAGATAAGGGTAGAAAACATGTTGTGTTTGCACCTGGAGATCTTGTTTGGTTACATTTGCGTAAGGATAGATTTCCTGATTTGCGCAAATCAAAGCTAATGCCACGTGCTGCTGGTCCCTTTAAGGTGTTCGAGAAAGTAAATGATAATGCATATAAACTTGAGCTGCCTGCAGATTTTGGGGTTAGTCCCACTTTTAACATTGCAGATTTGAAGCCTTATTTGGGTGAGGAAGATGAGCTTCCGTCGAGGACGACTTCATTTCAAGAAGGGGAAGATGATGAGGACATCAATACCATTGTTACACCCACAGCCCCTACTGCTACATATACTGGACCAATTACTAGAGCTCGCGCACGCCAATTAAATTATCAGGTACTTTCGTTTCTTGGTAATGATTCTAATGTTCATGAGAATATGATGCTGCCTAAATTGGATACATTTGTTTTGCTTACAAATGAAGGGCCTAGCTTGGAGAAGGATGGACATTGGAGCAAGAGCAAGCATGGAGATGATGCCATGCGCAAGGGGAACCAGAACGGAGTTACAAGTGATGATTTCAGGACTTTGAAGCCACCATAAGAGTGCATGAAGCCTTGGACGAAATATACAAGATGCCACTTCATAAATTTCGTCCAGAGGCTATTATAGGTGCTGCGTCACCTTTTTATTGGGCCAGGCCCATGTAATTTCGAAATACATAAGTATAGGCTATTTTTAGAGTCCGTATGTATGGGGAAACAAGAGATAGGGTTGATTTCGGACCCCTCCACCAAGGGCCACGAAATTCCCCTCTCTTCCTCCATATATACAGCCCTTAGGGCACCGTTTAGACTTTGGGTTTTGTTTAGATTAAAAGTTCGCCATAGCTGCAACTTCGCGTACTTCGTTTGTGTTCAACGACCAGACAAAGGCGTCACAGAACCCCACCTTGATCAATAAAGCTTTCATCTTATATTCGCAATATCCAGATTGCAATCTTAGTTTCTTGCTTGTTCTTCGTTTGCTCGCAGGAAACAGACCTTCGTGGTCAGGTTGATCGTGCTCCGGCGTGGTCAATAACCTCTCGAAGTTGGTTTAGCGATTGCTAAGGCGCGACGTCCTCGCACGTTCGTAGTCGGATCGTCAAAGTCGACTTCCACCAAAGCGATATCCATCATCTCATCGAAAGACGGGACACCTTTGCCTCTATCACTTATGGTTATGGAGTTTTAATAGGACACTGAGAAAGATAGGGGCTTATAGTGTTGCCTCCCAACGTATTAACCTTTGGGTGATGTCAACAGTAATAGTTCATGCTAACTTACATCCAATTGGATATATATATATATATATATATATATATATATATATATATATATATATATATATATATATATATATATATATATATATATATATATATATATCAGGATCTTTCAAACACGAGGTGCTTGCCAAAGGATAAAATGAAAAAGGGAAAGGTGAAGATCACCTTGACTCTTGCATAAAGTAAAAGACATAAAGTAAAAGATAGGCCCTTCGCAGAGGGAAGCAGAGGTTGTCATGTTCTTTTAGGGTTGGATGCACAAAATCTTAATCCAAAAGAACGTTACTTTATATTGCCACTTGTGATATGAACCTTTATTATGCAGTCCGTCGCTTTTATTACTTCCATATCACACGATCATATAAAGGTTATTTTCTCTAGACTAATAAGTCATACATATTTAGAGAGCAATTTTTATTGCTTGCAACATGACAACTTACTTGAAGGATCTTACTCAATCCATAGGTAGGTATGGTGGACTCTCATGGCAAAAACTGGGTTTAAGGATATTTGGAAGCACAAGTAGTATCTCTAATTGGTGCAAGGAATTTTGGCTAGCATGAGGGGGAAAGGCAAGCTCAACAAATTTGAATGATCCATGACAATATACTTTAACTAAGATGTGAGAAAACATAACCCATTACCTTGTCTTCCTTGTCCAACATCAACTCTTTAGCATGTCATACTTAATGAGTGCTCACAATTATGAAAGATGTCTAGGATAGTATATTTATATGTGAAATCTCTCTTCCTTCAATATTCTTTCATGAATTGTTCAAGTGACCAATACAATGCTTGCTAACCTTAAATAAATTTAGAACCTATACTTCTTAGATGTGAAGTCATTACTACCCATGGGATAAGCAAATGAGACATATATAATTTCAGATTTATGACATTCAACTCATTCAACCATTTACTCACAGGATATAAGTGAAGCACACGAGTAAATGACAAACTACTCCAAAAACATATAAGTGAAGATCAATGAGTAGCTAAATAATTATGTAACTATGTGAAGACTCTCTCTCATTTAAGAATTTCAGATCTTAAGTACTTTATTCAAACAGCAAGCAAAGCAAGATAAAAATGACATTGCAAGGATAGCACAACTCATGTGAAGAAGCAAAAACTTAGGTTCAACTGATACTAACCGATAATTGTTGAAGAAGAAAGGTGGGATGCCTACCGGGGCATCCCCAAGCTTAGATGCTTGAGACTTCTTGAAATATTATCTTGGGGTGCCTTGGGCATCCCCAAGCTTGAGCTTTTGTGTCTCCTTAATTCCTTTTATACCTCGGTTTCCTAAATCTCGAAAGCTTCATCCACACCAAACTCAACAAGAACTCGTGAGATAAGTTAGTATAAACCAATGCAAAACCTTATCATTTTCTACTGTAACAAATCACTAAAATTATTATTCAACATTGCATACTAAATGTCTCTGCATATTTAATACTCCTATCCTCAAATAGAATCATTAAACAAGCAAACATATGCAAACAATGCAAACATAACAACAATCTGCCATAACAGTATAGTCTGTGAAGAATGCAAGATTCATCATATTTCCCTAAATTCAAAAATTATGAGAAAAATACTACACTGTAGAAGATTTATCAGAGCTCAATATGCAAAATGTTTCAACATTATACCATTCTCTGACTTTTCTAGCGAACTTTTGCAACAGGGGTAAACTGTCTGTTTTGAAACAGCAACATGTATACTTGCAAAATAAGCATGGTAAAGGCTATCCTTAACATTTTTATTGCAAATATAGATGCAAAAAATTATTCTAAATAACAGCAAGAAAATACTAACAAAAGAAAATGACGCTCCAAGCAAAACACATATCATGTGGTGAATAAAATATAGCTCCTAGTAAAGTTACCGACGAACAAAGACGAAAGAGGGGATGCCTTCCGAGGCATCCCCAAGCTTAGGCAGTTGCCGCTCCTTATTCCATAGTCCATCGAATCTTTACCCAAAACATGAAAAGTTCACAACACAAAACTCAACAGAAAACTCGTAAGCTCCGTTAGTATATGAAAATAAACCACCACTTAGGTACTGTAGTGAACTCATTCTAAATTCATATTGGTGTTAAACCCACTGTATTACAAATTCTCTATGGTTCATACCCTCCGATACTACTCATAGATACATCAAAATAAGCAAACAACACAAGGAAAACAGAATCTGCCAAAAATAGAATAGTCTGTAGTAATCTGTATCAAACGTATACTTCTGGAACTCCAAAAATCCTACCAAATTAGGAAGTCCTGAGAAATTTGTGTACCAATCTATAGAAGAAATAATAAGATCAGAAGAACGATCCTGTGAATTATCAAAACTAATTTACTGGGTGCAAAAGTTTCTGATTTTCAGCAGGATCAACACAACTATCACCGTAAGCTATCCTAAAGATCTTACTTGGCACTTTATTGAAACAAAAGCTATAAAACATGATTACTATAGTAGCATAATAATGTGGAAACACAAAAACAGTTAGGGTAAACATTGGGTTGTCTCCCAACAAGCGCTTTTCTTTAATGCCTTTCTAGCTAGGCATGATGATGACAATGATGCTCACAGGAAAGATAAGAATTGAAACATAACGGGAGCATCATGAAGCATATGACTAGGACATTTAAGTCTAACCCACTTCCTATGCATAGGGATTTTCTAAGCAAACAACTTATGGAAACAATAATCAACTAGCATAGGAAGGCAAAACAAGCATAGCTTCAAGATTTTCAACACATAGAGAGGAAACTTGATACTATTGCAATTCCTACAAGCATATGTTCCTCTCTCATAATAATTTTCAGTAGAATCATGAATGAATTCAACAATATAACCTGCACCTAAAGCATTCTTTTCATGATCTACTTGCATAGAAAATTTACTACTCTCCACATAAGCAAAATCCTTCTCATTCGGAATAGTGGGAGTATCATAAGAGACTTGAATACTATAAATTGTTTCCACATTAAAAGAGTAATGTTCAGAAAAAGGGTAATCATAATCATGATAGGTTTTATAAATATAATCATCACTACTTTTTATAGCATAAGTTTCATCACCATAATCATCATAGATAGCAACTTTGTTCTCATAATCAATTGGAACCTCTTCCGAAATAGTGGATTCATCACTAAATAAAGTCATGACCTCTCCAAATCCACTTTCATAATTATCACAATAATATTCAACATCCTCCAAAATAGTGGGACCATTACTTCCTAAAGTTGACACTCTTCCAAACCCACTTTCATCAGTATAATCATCATAAATAGGAGGCATACTATCATCATAACAACTTTGCATATCAAAACTTGGGATGCTAAAAATATCATCTTCATTAAACATAGCATCCCCAAGCTTGGGACAAACATTAACTTCAGCAAATATATCTCAAATATTTCATCCTCATCAAACATAGCTTCCCCAAGCTTGGGCCTTTTCGTATCATAAGCATAATCACTCTCATCATTAATAGTATGGATAGCACCAATAGTATAGCAATTATCATCATCACAATGTGTAGTAGGAGCAACATCATTTGGGAGGGATACCTTTTTACCTTTGTTGCTCCTTCTTTTATTTTTCTTCCTCACATTATGTGTGGGTTCAACCTTCTTCTTTGAGCTCCTTATTGATGAGATTGGTTGAATAGAACCTGATTCATCATAAGAAATAATAGGAGGATATTGGGAAGTATCTTCCCTTTCATTAGTGTTCTCTTCATCTTCTATTTGCTTCCTTTTCTTTAGGTAATTGGCAATATAAGGATTTTCAATGCAATTCACCGCACAAAACATATAAATATCCTCTAGATCAAAATCAAGAAATCTATCAAGATTAAATTTTGGAATACCCTCAGTTATACGTTTCATTTCTTCATACCCCAAAAGAAGACTAAGCTCTTTATGATGCTCAAGGGTAATAAAGTTATCACAATTTTTGGACACGATTCGATCATGAAACAGTTTGCATTGGAGATTTAAATGACCATGTTCAATGCAAAGTTCAAAAGGAGTGCAAAAAATATTGAATCTTTCAGCACACACATCCAGCCTTTCTTGCAACAATTTAGTTTCTAAATGCTTATGCCTCTTGCAATATCTATCTTCTCTATTTGGTGTCCATGCAAACCCAATGCTTTCCACAAAAATCGACATGCTTATAGGAGACATTTCCATCATAACTAGTGCAATCATCATTAGTACTATGGATATTCCAGGAGTTCATACTAACAACATTGCAGTCATGCTCATCATTCAAAGATTTGGTATCAAGCATTCTATAGATTTCTTCTTCTAGCACTTGAGCACAATTTTCCTTTTCATCATTCTCACGAAAGATATTAAAAAGATGAAGCGTATGAGACAAACTCAAATCCATTTTTTTGTAATTTTCTTTTATAAACTAAACTAGTGATAAAACAAGAAACAAAAATATTTGATTGCAAGATCTAAAGATATACCTTCAAGCACTCACCTCCCCGACAACGGCGCCAGAAAAGAGCTTGATGTCTACTACGCAACCTACTCCTTGTAGACATTGTTAGTCCTCCAAGTGTAGAGGTTTGTAGGAAAGTAGCAAATTTCCCTCAAGTGAACGACCTAAGGTTTATCAATCCGTGGGAGTCGTAGGATTAAGATGGTCTCTCTCAAACAACCCTGCAACCAAATAACAAAGAGTCTCTTGTGTCCCCAACACACCCAATACAATGGTAAATTGTATAGGTGCACTAGTTCGGCGAAGAGATGGTGATACAAGTGCAATATGGATGGTAGATATAGGTTTTTGTAATCTGAAAATATAAAAACAGCAAGGTAACTAATGATAAAAGTGAGCGTAAACGGTATTGCAATGGTAGGAAACAAGCTATAGGGTACATACTTTCACTAGTGCAAGTTCTCTCATCAATAATAACATAATTGGGTCATATAACTACCCCTCAACATGCAACAAAGAGTCACTCCAAAGCCACTAATTGCGGAGAACAAACGAAGAGATTATGGTAGGGTACGAAACCACCTCAAAGTTATCCTTTCTGTTCTATCTATTCAAGAGTCCGTAGTAAAATAACACGAAGCTATTCTTTCCATTCAATCTATCATAGAGTTCATACTAGAATAACACCTTAAGACACAAATCAAGCAAAACCCTAATGTCACCTAGATACACCATTATCACCTCAAGTATCAGTGGGCATGATTATACGATATGCATCACACAATATCATATTCATCTATTCAACCAACACAAAGTACTTCAAAGAGTGCCCCAAAGTTTCTACCGGAGAGTCAAGACGAAAACGTGTGCCAACCCCTATGCATAAGTTCACAAGGTGAACCCGAAAGTTGATCACCAAAACATACATCAAGTGGATCACGTGATATCCCATTGTCACCACAGATAAGCACGACAAGACATACATCAAGTGTTCTCAAATCCTTAAAGACTCAATCCGATAAGATAACTTCAAAGGGAAAACTCAATCCATTACAAGAGAGTAGAGGGGGGGGGGGGGGGAGAAACATCATAAGATCCAACAATAATAGCAAAGCTCGCAATACATCAAGATCGTATCACCTCAAGAACACAAGAGAGAGAGAGAGATCAAACACATAGCTACTGGTACATACCCTCAGCCCCGAGGGTGAACTACTCCCTCCTCGTCATGGAGAGCGTCGGGATGATGAAGGTGGCCACCGGTGAGGGATCCCCCTCAGGCAGGGTGCCGGAACGGGATATTGTGAGGTTTCTGGTGGCTACAGAGGCTTGCGGCGGCGGAACTCCCAATCTATTGTTTGCTTTGATGTTTTTAGGGTATATAGGAATATATAGGCGAAAGAAGTCGGTCGGGGGACTCACGAGGGGCCCATGAGACTGGGGGGCGTGCCCAGTAGGGGGGAAGACCCCTCAGGGAGTCCTGGATTAGGGGGTATCCGGACAGCCGGACTGTATACATCGTCCGGACTATTGAAGCGTGAAGATACAAGACTCAAGACTTAGGCCCATGTCTAGATGGGACTCTCCTTTGCGTGGAAGGCAAGCTTGGCGGTCCGAATATTGTGTTTCCTTCCTTGTAACCGACTCCATGTAAACCCTAGCCCTCTCCGGTGTCTATATAAACCGGAGAGGTTGGTCCTTAGAAGGCCGATCACAATCAATAATACCATCATAGGCTAGCTTCTAGGGTTTAGCCTCTATGATCTCGTGGTAGATCTACTCTTGTACTACCCATATCATCAATATTAATCAAGCAGGAAGTAGGGTTTTACCTCCACCGAGAGGGCCCGAGCCTGGGTAAACATCTGTGTCCCTTGCTTCCTGTTACCATCAGCCTTGACATACAGATCGGAACCCCCTACCCAAGATCCGTCGGTTTTGACACCGACATTGGTGCTTTCATTGAGAGTTCCTCTGTGACGTCGCCGCAAGGCTCGATGGCTCCTTTAATCATCGTCAACGACACGGTCCAAGGTGAGACTTTCCTTCCCGGACAGATTTTCGTGTTCAGCGGCTTCGCGCTGCATGCCAATTCGCTTGGCCATCTGGAGCAGATGACAGCTATGCCCCTGGCCATCAAATCAGGTTCGGAAGCCTGAACTACACGTCGAATATTCGCGGAGACTCGATCTCCGACGGATTCAGGCCTACGCCAGGACCACCGAATAGTGACGATAAGCACGGCTCAGACCTGCTATCGGACAGCGCGGGGGATATCACCCCTGCGGTAGCCCCGGACTCAAATCCGGAGCAAGCCACGTTGCCCAAGGACGGAGGGCTGGACCCTGCCCCGCAGGCCGTACCCTCATCGGCGATGGAGCCAAACACAGGCCTCACTTTCGAGGAAGCCTGTGACTATGGACCCCCGGATTTTTATCCGGATGCTGGTTCCAGTCCACGCGTTCCCGAGCCCGCCGAGCCGAGTTGGGCTCCGGTAATGGAGTTCACCACAGTGGACATCTTTCAGCACTCGCCCTTCGGCGACATACTGAACTCATTGAAGTTTCTCTCTCTGTCAGGAGGCTCTGGGCCGAAGTATGTCCGGCTTGAGTGGGAAGCAGACGATGACGGAATTTGTTGCCCACCCACCACCCACTTCATTGCCACGATCGATGATTTAACCGACGTGCTTGACCTAGACTCCGAGGACATTGACGGTATGGACGAAGATGCTGGAGAATGATAGGAGCCACCGCTCACAGGGCGGTGGACGGCCACTTCCTCATACAATATATACACGGTGGACACTCCGAAAGAGACCAGTGGCGACGAGGCAACGGAGGATAACCCCTCGGGAGGAAAAGCAAAGCTCGGACGTCTTCGACGCCGCTCCAAGCCCCGCCACATCAACACCAGTCACGGAGATGAAAGTATTCCGGATGGTACCAAAGAGGAATACAAACCTGATCAGCTTGCCTTCAAGCAGGCCGGACCAGCCACGGTGGGATACCTGGAGAGGGAGAACTGCACACCCCCCTCCGAAGACGAGGAAAGCCTCGGCTATGATGAGTTCCGTGTACCTGAAGACCCAGTGGAACAGGTTCGCTTCAAGCGACGGCTCATGGCCACGGCAAGGAGCCTGCAAAGGAAGCAAGAGCAGCTCAAAGCTGACCAATATTTGCTAGTGGACAGGTGGACCAAAATCCTAGCCACCGAAAAGTATGGATTCAACCACCCTAACAAAGGGCATACCCGGCACAACTGGCTACCTCAACTCAAGCAGGAAAACCACAGGCACACACCCAGGCGCTCACACATCACTACGGGCCAAGACAACAAGAAGTATTCACGAAGAGGCATCCTCAAGCCTCGGCACAATGGTCATAAACGTCAAGACATGGAAAATGCTGCCAGGTCCAGCAACCCTCAGTCTGGTAAACGGACAAAGAACAACTCAAGCCTACTCGACCAAAGCCACACACTCGATCAACCGTGTGAAATTCACGGTACTCCTAGAAGGACGGCAAAGCATACCAATAGAGAATGCCGGATCCTCAAAACAAAGCGGCTGGTAATGCGCCGGAAGCAACAAGGGGAGGCGTCTCGTCAAGAAACCCCCCCCCCCCAGAGCACAAAAGTACGGCCGATCGGCCATGATCAAATCAACCACAGCATGTCCATTGCAGTAACCCCAGACCTAGTAGTCCAGGGGGCTCCATAACACACAAAGCCCACACGGGTATAAAGCCACGAATAACATCTCCTAAAAGATGTAAATGCACAAAGGCCAAGTTTTATTGGCCCACCACTCTAAAGGTTGTCTTCGGATCACCCAAAAATGCCATGCCAAAGAATAAATCTTCGACACCTTCCCACCATGCGGTAGTTTACTGTATGACAACGGGATAAACCACGCTGACTAGATTCCACGTGGTAAATCACTCAGGCCAACTAATCCAGACACCCATTGAGGAGTCCGCATTACCTCACGGTATAACGGCTGGGCCCACCGGGGTCCAATCAGGAACCCTTGGACCAACCACAAGAGGACGTCCAGCTGCCTTCAAACATTTGCCTTTACAAACTAACGATTGACGCATAACAGGATTGGCGGCGCGGAATCAACACCGGACACACAATGGCAGGAACATGCGGGTAGAAGGCAGTTCGGATTCACTCTTGATCTACTCACAACCCCCTCCAGTCCGGCCACCACAAGTTCCGCCAAATAACACCTCCTTTCATACATCATACTAATATGCATAGACATATCATCCTACTACAATGCGTAGACTTAAATAAGATTTACCGGCCGTCGCTTATCACCGACGCCTCTTTGCCGACAATGATAGCCACGCTGTGCGTTCGCCCGGTTACACCAGGGGCTTCACAGTATGGCAATAAAGTCCGACCACCTTTTCGGTCGCTTGGCACCCCGAACTTATAGCACTATATGCATCAGCTCCGAATCATGTCTTGGGTCATTGGTTGGGTTTGCCCGGCTCCCATGTTTTGGTACCTTATTTCCGTTCTATCGGCTAAGGTAGCGCTGGGAGAACTACTGCGATTGTGTCTCGGTTCAGCCGGACGAGCACCTCAGTAGAGAAAGCCGAAAACCGACCATCATGATGAAGCGAGAGCTGGTCAGCTATTCGAGAGGTTGTAAAATCCTTAAATATTTATTCCGCACAACGCCATTATCAATGAAGAAGTGTGACGGATCGGTCTTCTGATCAGGCGCTAATAGAGCCCCTAGTTCGGCCTTCCGAACACTAGGGGCTGCGCCGACCATACTCAAATTCCTAAGGCTAAGTGAGAGTAATAAAGCCATATAGTCTGATTGCCTGGTTCGCGGAGAGAAGCACCTCCTTAAAAGGACCCAACTATGGGATAAAGAGCGTTCAGATATATCCCGAACACCCCCGTATTCTATTACGAGGGGGCAGAAGCCGACGACTGGCCAACTCTTAGGATTTTCATACAATAAACAGCCACACAGGAAGAACATATGTTCAAACAAAACAGGCAATATATAATAAAAATGCCATTATCCCATATTACAAAAAGCGGCACAAATGCCCTCAGGGAAAAATAATGTCTTTGGCACACTTATCCGCCGCAAGGCGGGCCCCTTTCATCACACCTTCATAGTACAACTCGAGCTTGCAGTGCTCCTTACCCTCTGGCGGCCCCTCCGTCATCAGCCTCTCCGCGTCAAGCTTCCCCCAATGCACTTCTGCACGGGCAAACGCCATGCGTGCGCCTTCTATACAAACTGATCGCTTGATAGCATCAAGCCGAGGACAGGCACCCACAATCTACTTGACGAGGCCGAAGTAACTGCTTGGAATTGGCTCCGCAGGCCACAGCCGAACAACTAAGTTCTTCATGGCTAGTTCGGCCGCCTGGTGCAGTTCGACCAACTGTTTCAGCTGATCGATAAAGGGCATCGGATAGTTCGGCGCCAATTACTGCGACCAGAAATCCCTCTCTGCAGACTTCTTCTCCTCGTTGCGGTAGAATTAGGGGGTATCCGGACAGCCGGACTGTATACATCGTCCGGACTATTGAAGCGTGAAGATACAAGACTCAAGACTTCGGCCCGTGTACGGATGGGACTCTCCTTTGCGTGGAAGGCAAGCTTGGTGATCGAATATTGTGTTTCCTTCCTTGTAACCGACTCCATGTAAACCCTAGCCCTCTCCGGTGTCTATATAAACCTGAGAGGTTGGTCCTTAGAAGGCCGATCACAATTACAATCATACCATCATAGGCTAGCTTCTAGGGTTTAGCCTCTACAATCTTGTGGTAGATCTACTCTTGTACAACCCATATCATCAATATTAATCAAGCAGGAAGTAGGGTTTGACCTCCACCGAGAGGGCCCGAACCTGGGTAAACATCTGTGTCCCTTGCTTCCTGTTAGCATCAGCCTTGACGTATCGATCGGAACCCCCTACCCGAGATCCGCCGGTTTTGACACCGACACCCCCACCATCGTCGCCACCTCGAAGCTTCCTTGACTTCAACTCCAAATCTCCTAGGACACGTTCATTCCAAAAATCACGCTCCCGAAGGTTTCATTCCGTTTGGATTCCGTTTGATATTCCTTTTCTTCGAAATACTGAAATAGGCAAGAAAACAGCAATATGGGTTGGGCCTCCGGTTAATAGGTTAGTCCCAAAAATAATATAAAAGTGTATAATAAAGCCCATAAACATCCAAAACAGATAATAATATAACATGAATTCTTCATAAATTATAGATACGTTGGAGATGTATCAATGACGACGAGTAGCATGTCGTCGGGGAGGCTGCTGATGAAGTCCAGGCTCGCCGGATGCGACTTTGGCTCAAGCCGCCTCCACTTGTTGGCTACTTCACCGTCCATCTCAACCGGCGGCGACGTTGTTGTACATGTGTGTTGTGTGCTGGGTGTGTGCGAGTGTGTCCTTCTGTGCATGCCATCGCGCAGTAGTGAATTGTGCGCGAGTGCATCCTTCATGCGGAAGAAGTGTGTCCTCAATGCGACCTCAATTTACTAGCGTGCGGTGTGCTACCCCGAGTGGTTTCACCTTTGTTTACTTCACCGCGTGTCAGATGGGCCTCTAATTTACTTATTGTCACCCACTACCACATGGGCCAGCACACGAAGATACAGAACACGAGCTGACAAGGCAGCATGTGGACTGGTTGACCGGTCAACTAAACAATATACAGAGCTATACGCTAACACAATGAGCGTATAATCTGTCGGTATAGAAAGTTTGAGTGAGAGGGGAGGCTCATTAGAGATAGCAGAGAGAGAGAGAGAGAAAGAGCTACTCCCTCCGTTCGATAATGTAGTTCCAACATTTTTTTTAAAGTCAAACTTTTGAAACTTTGACCAAGTTTATAAAGAAATTACTTATATCTACAATACCGAAGATAAATGATAGTATGAAGTAAGTACATGTTGTGATGAATCTAATGATCGTTCCAGATGTAAATGTTTTTCTCCACATATACCTGGTCAAACTTTTCTGAGGTTTGACTTTTCAAAACATCCATATGCTTATGGACGTGAGAGAGTCCCTAACTAGAGAGAGAGAGAGAGAGAGAGAGAGATAGAGAGTGTGTGTGAGAGAGAGAGAAATAGAAAGGGTGAGTGAAAAAAATGTGTGTGCATGTGTGAAAGAGACATGGATAACACACGATAAAAGTAGAGAAAAAGCGTATGTGTCTTATGCAAATGTATCACACATGCATCTTCGACAACAGAAGCAAGGCGAGGAGTTAGTATGTGGTTGTTTGCAACCGAGAGAGAAAGACCCCTAACACGTGGCTAAGAGGGGTCTGACAAACAAGGGAGAGAGGTCGCGAGAGACGTACGGAGAAAATGCAGACATGGGGAGGAGAGAGTGTATGTTTGTCATAGAGAGATCCCCTGGAGATCGTGATGGGACTACATTGGTGGGAGATGGAGTGACAAGGTGTGTGCGTGGTAGAAGATACCCCAAGAGATATCGAGATAGATGTATGGATGGAAGGAGACAATACATGAGTTCCTGATGGCTAGTGAGAGATAATCATACTTAGGGGGGAGTCCTTGCACCTATGATGGAGTGAGGGCTTATGGTACTTAGGGGGGTGTGTGTCACATAGAGACAGAACAAGGGCGGAGAGTGTTGGATGGGTCTATATGTATAGCGCGTGCAAGTCATGTGTATGTGTGAACCAGGAAGATATAAAGTTTGAGAGAGATAGAGGAGCCCCGATAAGGCTGAGTTGTGCGTCAGATAGCTGAGAGGGGGAAAGAGATATTCCATCCACTCGATAAGGCAGTGCATGTAAATTTATTAGAAGTCAAACTTTGGAAACTTGGATCAGGTTTACGCAAATGTTATTTATATCTACAATACCAAAGATACATCATACGAAACTACATCTCATGGTGAATCTAATAGTATATGTTTGCCGTTCTAGATGTAATTGTTTTTCTCCATGTACATGGTCAAACTTTGTGATGTCTGAGTTTTGAATAAATCTATATGCTATGGACCGAAGAGTGCCTAAGTCGAGAGATATCAAGTGTGTGTGTGAAGGACAATGAGTAAGTGTGTAAAAAGAGTATGTGTGTGAAAGAGAAAGTGACAACAAACAATAAATTAGTGAGAGAGTGTGTTTTTTCGTTTCTTATGCAAACATATCACACATGCATCTCCGAGATAGAAAAGCGAGGCGAGCAGATACACGAAGATAGCTAGTGCGTGATTGTTTGCAACGGAGAGAGACACCCCTATAGCACATGTCCAATAGAGGTCTGGACAACAAGGAACAAAGGTCGAGAGGGACACACGGAGAACATGGACGCATGGGGAGGGAGAGATGGTGTGTTTGTGATAGAGAGATCCCCTCGAGATCATGAGGGGACTATGTGGGTGGGAGATCGAGCGAGGTGCGTGCGCGATAGAAAGATGCCCCAAGAGAAATCGAGATAGACCATGCACATGTTTGTGATGGAGACTAAGATTAGCTAGTCATATACATATAGGGGGGAATGTGTGTGCCTACAATTGAGTGAGAGACCGTCATACTTGGCTAGCTAGGCATCAGATTGTGTGGGTGTGCGTGTGAGATAGAGAGAGAACGAAGGAGAGAGATAGAGTTTTAGATGGGCCTATCGAGTGCGAGTGAGATATGCATGTGTATGTGTGACCCAGGTAGATGGAGAGTTTGAGAGAGAGAGGGAAGAGATCTGAGACGACAGAGTGGTGCATGAGAGAGTTTTGGGGAACGAGCCAAGGAATTTGTGTGCGTACGATGAGTTCACCCAACATATCTAGCTTGGACTAGAGAATCATACATAGTGTGTGAGAGAGACCTATAGATGGAGCATATATGCATGCGAACTAGAAAGAACCCCCCCCCCACACACACACAAAAGGAGAGAGAGAGAGATGGAGAAAAAGGGAGAGGGACCAACAAAGTTTGTGTGTTGGATGCGTGCGACAGAATTGAAGATTGTGGGCGAGATAGAGAGATAGAGATAGATAGATAGATAGATAGATAGATAGATAGAGATAGAGATAGAGATAGAGATAGAGAGAGAGAGAGAGAGATAGAGAGAGAGAGAGAGCAGGAGTCCGAGAGGGGGGGAGGTTGAGTTTTATGCATCAAAGACTGATATAAACCATGTTTCAATATAAACATGCAGTCAAATATTTAAACTGGAGAACATGTTGTCCGCAATCCACACATGAACGGATATATGCGCATATCAAACATGTTCATTAATTTGACTTTCAACATGTTCATGGAGTACTATAATACTGTACAACATGCTACTCGATTGAGGTGTTCAATTTTGGATTTAGTTCACTATTTTGACCTGGTGAACGAGATATTTCATTGAATCGAGATATTTCATTTTGGGTTTGATTCCCGTTTTTGAGTGGGTCAACTATTTGTCTTATAGTAAATTGCTAGCAACAAGCATCTAAAAACACATTACTCCCGAGCATCATCTCTCCATCTAAAAAAGAAGTGGCAAGCTAATATTTCAAAATTTGATTCGAGTCGACTTGGTAAGGTAGACGTGGATGCTCGTTCTCCCAAAATTTGAACGAACCGTTAAACATCCTCTGCTCGGTGGAATTCGCCTGAGCAAATAAATGGGAGACGCGAAATTACTGGCCTATGTGGGACACGCATCAATTGGCCCGTTGGACATCGACGGTAGGTTCATAACTTCATCCAAGCGTGCCTTCTCCTCGGCCGAGATGACATGTGCCGAATAATTCATCAACCATGGTCAGCAAAACACGCTCTCCTCGCCCAAAATAGCTCGCGCCCACTATTTCAAAACACGCTCTCCTCGCCCGAAATCGCTCGAGCCCACTATATTTCAAAACACGCCCTCATCGCCCGAAATCGCTCCCGTCCACTATTTGGGGAGAAGCAAAGTTACTCTACTACCCCCGACCCTCAGTACACATACCCAAGCCGAGAAGCCTAAAGGCAGGGGTAAAACTGTAACCCCATCCCCCCCCCCCCCACACACATTTCAGACAAATGCGTCCGTAAGACATGGTTCCACTCCCCTCCCAATTCCCCCCCATTCATACCTCGTGGGCGCCAAATCACCTTCTCCACGGAAGCTCCCTTCTCCTGAGCCACGAAACCTCAGCCCCTCCTCCATGGTGGCCCCCACCGCACCAATTTCACAACCGCCCTCCTTCCTAATGCCAGAGATGCTGTCCTTTTTGCCATAATGCACTGGGCTGTGTGCCTCTTACTCCGTGCTGCTGGAGCTGCCTCGACGACGGCCGAGTGAACCGTACCAGAGACGATTCACCCCCGCCGTTTGTTCATAGCGCCGGAGCGGCTCCAACTTTGGATCCGTCCAGAGTCCCGGCGCTGCTTCCCCATAGCCGTCGACCATCGCGATATCTTTGCTTCCATGCCGCCGGTCGCCACCGCAACCACGCCGGCCTGACCGACTCGGCAGCTGGAGCTGCCTACTTCACCATGCCGCCAGATAGGTCGCACCATCATCTCAAATCACATTATTTAGGCGTCAGTTGTCTGAATTTTTATTATGGGCCAATCGATTCCCAATGGGAAGCAGCACCCCTCGAGCCGGCGGAGCTCCTAGGCTGCCGGTTAGCTGGTGTCTAACATAATGGTGCAGGGCCACAGGTTCACCGCGAAAGCAGCGCTTAGATGGCTATCTTAGAGTTGCGTGGGTTGAAGGTACTGCCGCCGGCAGATCTGGATGACGGGGAGTCTTTGTGGATTGGCCCGGGGGCTGTGCAACCGCGGCAGTGCGGTGGGGCGGGGAGCGGGGTTTTGGTCGGGGCCACGGACGGTGGAGGTAGGCTGCTCTGCCGTTGGTTGCTGGCTCCTCGGGGAAGATTCCGAACAGTGTTAGCCTGAGGCCCAAGATGGCCATCGAGCCATCCGGCTTAGATCGGATAGTACCAAAATAAAATAAAATCGTCTGACCCCAATTTAGTGTTCAGTCAACAGACGTGTGACCACTCTCGTACCTTGTTGTTCATCTCTTAGGGTATATCTTCAGATCAAAGAGATGTGTCGTTCTTAACATTACGTGTTATCTACATCTTCAGCCACACCATCTTCCGACTCACCGCGGCTGCTCCAACAAGGGAAGCATACACCAGAAGGGAGCTATAGTCCCCACTCAATAGCATCGAATGCGCGTGATCGACATGGACAACCACAACAACTGCAGGGCCATCAACAAGTCAGCACATGATGCTCACTCCTATGGATGGCGGCTAGATAGGTTGTACCCTCATCTTGCTTGTGTGCAACATTTATGGCTTTGTTATTCGTCTAAGCATGGAAAATAGATTATCACATTTCACTGTATATTCATGCTGATCTCTTACGGGTCTTGTTCAGGAGTTAACGTTGTTCCATAGTTCAGCTAAGATACTTGTCCTTTAGGTAATGCTGTTCCATAGTTATCATCCATCAGCCAATGCTATCCCATAGGCTGGTGATTATAGTATTATAGCACTTCTAGTATTACCTATGTTCTTCGTTAATACTTTTGTGTGCCATCTAGTTAATCTCGAGTACAAACGATACATATTCTGTAGCTTTCATCTGTGTTCTCCCTTTAGTTTTTGAGACCTGTTGCTGCTAGTTAACCCCAGTCCTATTATTTATGTCGTCTCCTACAGGCACTCATTACATAAATCTAACTACTAGTTGTCTTCCATGCATGTCAGATATAATTGCACACACTGATATATCCACAACAACCTCACGGAGCAATGTAAAGCCCAATAAACTTGATGTCAATGATACCCAATATGATGGAACATGTAAAGGCAATTCTTCAGAAGACTTTCAGAAAGATGATGAATCCTCTTCACCCCACATGGTCCTTGCTCTAACTTGGCCCGTGATATGGGTACAACATGCATATAATGTCCTGGAGTGTATCTACTCTATTGCAATGCCATGTGCTTAGCATGCTGATGATGCATATAAATATGTCATGCCTTCCTGTTTTTCAGTACCTATTCCATTCATTATAACATGTTTTCAAATTCAAGTAATATCATTCTACTCTATCGCAATGCCATCTGCTTAGTTTGGACATCATGCTTCTGAATATCTTATGCATTGTTATTGTCGGGGGTTGGGTGCGACATATGCCAAAGGATGGCTTATCATGGTGGGGGCGAGTAGAACGTCGCCGGTGCCTGGAAACGGGATAAGGCGTAGACATGCACGCCGGCGAATCTTACCCAGCTTCGGGGCTCTCCGGGAAGATAACACCCCTACTGCTGCTCTGCGGGGTCTCCGCATGATCACTCAAGCAAAGTGGTTACAATGGTGCTCCTAGAGCTGTATCGAGAGGCAGGAGAGAGCAAGGCTAGTTCTCTCCTTCCTGTGCTATGTGGTCTATCTCTCTCAAGGACCGAACCCTTTGCATGGGTGCCCCGGGGGGTTTATATAGGCCTACCTCCTGGGGGTACAATGGTAATCCGGCTGGGTGCCGGCCCCAGCCATCTGTCTCTCATACCGCCGCTCTTCCCGCCGGCTTCTGGGGCCCGCTGACTGGTGGGCCCCGCGGACAGGCCCGACGCTGTGCGGCACTCCTGATGACGCAGGCTTGGTCACCGAGTCGTGGCAACAGTGCCGCCGTCTATCAGGCGATCACTGTCGCCACTCCCCATCAAATCTGGTTAATGGCTTGTGGGGCCTTGGAGGGGAGACGGCCGACTCTGGGGAGGTCGACTCCCACAGGGTCGTCTTCGGGTGCTCTGGCCTCCTTCGGTCCACACACTGACAGGCGGCCCCGTGGTCTTCAGGCTGTACAGGCCGGCGTCGTGGGCACAGTGCATCACGCACTGTGGCTGAGGTCAGGGCAGGCATGGCAACAGTGCCGCGCCTCGACGGAGATCTTCTGGCGATACGGCTCACTGTAGCCATGCCAGTCCCTCGTTGGCAGGGAGGGACGGCCACGTTGTGACCGTACCCCGCATTGGGCTTCGTGAAGTGTCATGGGCCGACTCCGATAGTCGGCCTTCCTGGAGGTCGCCAGCTTGGAGTCGGCTTGCCTTGGAGTCGTCATCTGGGACTCGGCTTCTCTGGAGATCGCCAGCTGGGACTCGGCCTCTCTGGAGGTCGCCAGCTGGGACTCGGCTGAAGGGGCGCGGCCTGCCCTGATGTCTTGAAAGATCTAGGGTCCCGGGTCAGCCTACCCGTGGCCCATTACTCCGACAGTTATCATTAGTATGTACTTCATCTGTCTACCATACCATGTTTTTTTACATTGAAGTGTTGTTCTAGTGCTCTATTGCAATGCCATCTTAGTTTCCCAATCATACACATGTATGTTGCCATAGTTTTTTCTATACGTATTCCGCTAGCATACAGTTTTACATTCAACTAGTGTTTTTTATTGTGTTGTCCTGTCGTATCCCTAGCTCTTACACCATACTCCCTCCGTCAGGATTACATGTTGCCGAAATGGATAAAAAAGGATGTATCTAGAACTAAAATACGCCTAGACCCATCCTTTTTTCCGGATTGAGGGAATACATGTCAATATGTCATGCCTTTCTATTATTCAGTACCTATCCCATCTCTCTGTTGTAGCATGTTTTATAATTGAAGCACCATTCTTCTATACAAGGCATGCAAGGGGAAGACGACTATGTTAGAATCTGAAGGGTTACAAACAAGGTATTTGCAAAAGATCCAAATGCCAGGAGATAATAAACCAACTCAAGTTTTTATAGATACAACTCCAGCATAGAGAAACCCAACTCCTACTAATAATAAGCAGATTCCAGTGGCCAAAGAACAAGTCCGCCCCACTCCAGCAAAAATATGTCAACTCCATTCTAAGAAGCGTGTGCGTATCCTTGCATCATGAAATTTTATAGCATGCTGATCATATTTTCTACATGTTTCTTACCCATATCTCTTTTAGAAAATAAGCTTAACGGATAGAAGAATTTCTGCACTGGTATCGTCTGTGAGGAAATATTCTTGCAGGAATTCTCTGTGCTCCAATGCAGATGTAAGTACCTGTTGTATATCAATATATTTTTACATCAACATGTATTTTGTTAATCGGCGTGAATCCAACCTTTATCTGATCTAAATTTAGTTGTAGCAAAATGTTAAAGGTGCCAATGTTGAGTTTTGTATAGAAAACTTCCTGGTAGTTGTGCATACTGAGCTGCATGAGTGTACTATCTCATATCATGCACATTACTGAATTGTAGTGCTGCTCTGGTTGCCCATTCATTCATTGTGTCAATGTTGCCTTCGTATTACCTTACCTGGCTAATGATAGTTGTGCCATATTGTGTTAATTTGGTGTAGGCTAGTTTTCAGAGACAGTGTAGGAAAGTAGCAAGAACTTGCCCACATGCTTATGGGCGTCATCCGTGCTGTGGTTGGAGATTGTGACGTTGTAGATCGTTAGGTTATGTTCATTTATTTGCACTGTCATCAATCTTTGGTTGCCCAGTGGATGTAATTTCCTGTAATATATGCTGGATGTGCAACGATTTTCCCTGTATGTCGTACCTTTGCTTGATCGGTTTTGGTCCTGTGCGCCATCGCTCCGAAGAAGAAGACGATCGCGGTGGTCGGTTCATCTGGGTGAACGAGGGACGTGGCGGACGCCGGTGGCGGAGGAGTCCAAGATCATCCACGCCACCCTGATACTAGAAGCCCTGCGAGTAGCATCGTCCGCAGTGGCGATGATGATCCGCTTGCCGCCGCACCCAAGGACGGAGCCGGGCTGCCTACGGGCGGCGCGGGGACCTCCAAGGGTAGGAAGACGACTCCGTCGGTGCATGCACCGCAGTACTCCCAGGTCGTGCGTGATGAGCAGCGCCGTGACGTTAGTGACGGCTGGCATCGTCGCGGCAAGAGCCCTTAGCGCCATTCTCAAGATGCGCAGGGGCGACATGGATGTCAAGATACTGGCGAAAAGGGTGTGCGGCCGCGGAACCGTGATGGAACTCCTTCTAACATAGTTGGAAGTCCGAGTTCCTCCCGTTCTCCGTGCTTATCGCTGCCACCGACGTGAGCAGAAGTGTTGGCACGAGCATAGCTACTCCTCGACTTCCCTCCTGCTGCGGAGAGGCAAGAAGAGTGGAGAGCTGCTATCCAGAGCCTTATTGGCCACGCCAACAGGGATGGCCACCGGGAGGCAAGTCCCTCGCAGCGCCGGACCACTGAGCCGGCACGCGTTGACAATGGAAGGGATGGAGGCGCTGCAACTACGGTGCACTCCCCTCCACCACGGCAACGGCGGTCGCCAGCTCATTGGGTTGACGCCTGTGATAACGTGTCCACAGCGTCATCCGACCCAGGAGCACGTCGCGACCAACATCAAGTTCTTCGAGAACGGCTCAAGGAGGACGCCTGGACCACCATCGAGCGGCGACAGGAAGCGCTGTCGGATTTCAGGTTCCGCAAACCCTTGGTAGGTTTGAACTTCAGGGTGCATGCGGAGATCTCAACCTACCAGGCCTACCTACTCGCGATCCTCAAGGCCTAGCAGGTCGAGCTCAAAGGGACATAGAGACACAGAAGTTTATCCTAGTTCGGGCCACCTTGCGGTGAAATACCCTACTCCAGCATTTTGGTGGATTGCCTCGGGGGGCTGAGGATGAACTAGTACAATGGATGAACTGGCCTAATGAGGTGAGGTGTTCTTGAGCTTGGGAGAGCTGGTGAGGTGGCCGGGTGAGGATGGACCCGCTCCCCCTCTATGGTGGTGGCTAAGTCCTATTTATAGTGGCCTTGGTCCTCTTCCCAAATGTTGGCGAGAAGGTATCCCACAACGGCTGGATTTGAAGGGGGACAAGAAGTACATCCTATCCTGACTAAAGTGGTCTTCACCTGCAAAAGACTCTGGTCGTGATGCTATGGTGGGCTCAGCGATGACCTCCACCCTGCCGTCCTGGGGGACTTGATCTTGCTGCACCAGAACGGAAACCATTGGCTGATTCCTCGGGACTCTGCGCCTGCTGCTAGCCTCCTTTGCACCAAAGAGGAAACTGATGCTTTGCGCCTGCTGGCGCTCGCCTGGCATCCGCCTGGCCTTGGTCGTCATGGCTCACGTCAGCTGAGCCTCGTGAGGTGCACCTTGCATAGAACTCTCCGCCCCTCGCGAGCCAGCCTGAGGAGGCTGATCCCCTTGGAGGTGTTGGCGTCGTCCGTCTTGCGAGGCTTGGCCCTCGCGAGGGTCTTGAGTCGTTGATGCTGAAGCTGAGCCGTACCAAGCCTTCGATGGAGCCACACAGTGGGCCGCAGGTAGGCAAGTCTGGGTACCGCCGTATCCAGAACGCCGATAGTAGCCCCCAGGCCCAAGGCGCGCTCGGACATGGCTTCTAGGCGAAGCCAAAGGGCAAGTATGGAGCACTGTGGGCCCTAACCGCCTGTGGCCTTGAATGACGTGTGGCAATCGATGTGGCGTGGGCGCCTCCACTTTCCCACATTGCCTCGGCAACCGCTCGGCTTGACGGGTCGATGCTGCATGCAGAAGATCATCATTGCACGAGGTCGTGGAGGCCGGCGGTTGGCCTCCCTCTGGCTATAAATGAGGGGAGGGGCAGAGCCCCCTAGCTCATCTCTCCCTCCGTGTTCTCGCTGCTCATTTCTTCTCCTTCTCCATCTTGCCGCTGCTGCCATGGCACCGACGAGGAGGTTTTATGCGGCCAAAAAGGGAAAGGCTCCCAAGGAGGGCCCAGCTTCTCCGCCTCCAAAGAGGGGCCGCGGCCATCCTTGCAAGAACCCCGCGACCCCGGCGGTGGCTCCCAGGGGGCGCGGGCGGGCATCTCCAAGGGCCGGCGTGATGAGGACATCAATACCATTGTTACACCCACAGCCCCTACTGCTACATATACTGGACCAATTACTAGAGCTCGCGCACGCCAATTAAATTATCAGGTACTTTCGTTTCTTGGTAATGATTCTAATGTTCATGAGAATATGATGCTGCCTAAATTGGATACATTTGTTTTGCTTACAAATGAAGGGCCTAGCTTGGAGAAGGATGGACATTGGAGCAAGAGCAAGCATGGAGATGATGCCATGCGCAAGGGGAACCAGAACGGAGTTACAAGTGATGATTTCAGGACTTTGAAGCCACCATAAGAGTGCATGGAGCCTTGGACGAAATATACAAGATGCCACTTCATAAATTTCGTCCAGAGGCTATTATAGGTGCTGCGTCACCTTTTTATTGGGCCAGGCCCATGTAATTTCGAAATACATAAGTATAGGCTATTTTTAGAGTCCGTATGTGTGGGGAAACAAGAGATAGGGTTGATTTCGGACCCCTCCACCAAGGGCCACGAAATTCCCCCTCTCTTCCTCCATATATACAGCCCTTAGGGCACCGTTTAGACTTTGGGTTTTGTTTAGATTAAAAGTTCGCCATAGCTGCAACTTCGCGTACTTCGTTTGTGTTCAACGACCAGACAAAGGCGTCACAAAACCCCACCTTGATCAATAAAGCTTTCATCTTATATTCGCAATATCCAGATTGCAATCTTAGTTTCTTGCTTGTTCTTCGTTTGCTCGCAGGAAACAGACCCTCGTGGTCAGGTTGATCGTGCTCCGGCGTGGTCAATAACCTCTCGGAGTTGGTTTAGCGATTGCTAAGGCGCGACGTCCTCGCACGTTCGTAGTCGGATCGTCAAAGTCGACTTCCACCAAAGCGAATTCCATCATCTCATCGAAAGACGGGACACCTTTGCCTCTATCAAGTGGTATCAGATTTCCAGGTTGCTCGGTGAGATTTTCCAGTTTTTCGTAGTTTAGATCGAGTCTGTTCTTCATACCTATAGTCCACGAAAAAGCCACAAAAAAAATTAGGGTTAGTTCATCATATCCGAACCAATCTGAGCCTTTGCATAATCTTTTTAGGGTTTTGCTTTGTTGAATTTGCGGTTGCATCGTCGGTCTAGTTGCTGGTCTTAGAGTCTAGTCTTTTAGAGTTTCGAGTTCTGGTCATAAGTTGTCACGCCGCCGTCGCACCATCATCATCGCCCCTGCCATCTACCACCACCACTCAGAATCCGTTTCCATATACCACCACCGATCCATATCCATATACTACCACCGCTACCACCACCGCTGCCATATACCACAACCATATATCCACCACCAATCCGAGTTCCTTGCTTATTAGGTTTGTTTTCGGGATCCATCTAGTTTCCGATTCGTGTTTCCTTGCCGGAGTAGGTTTCGGAAAAAAAAAAAGAGTCTGGAAACCACGCTCCGTTTAGGCCCAAAATTTTTCGAAAACGCATTTTTCGAAAAAATTTCTGGCTATCTTATTTTTAGGTGTTTCTGAGTGTTTTGAGACAGGTGCCATTATAGGAAGTTTTTTTTGACCCGTTTCCAGTTTTTGGGTCCGGGCAGTCGAAAAAACGAAAAAAAAAATTGGTCGAAAAAATTTCGTGCCCATCCTGTCAGTTTGACCTAGGAAGCGTTTTGAGACACTCGCCATTATAGTGATTTTTCGCAAAAAAAAAAAGAGCAGCGCAAAAAAAAAAGAGCAGCGCAAAAAGAAAAGAGCGAAAAAAAAAACCCAGAGTGTGTTTTTCCCTTGTTTACGTGCAGCGCCGTGATTTTGTTAGTGTTCTAGGCTCGCGTCTCTAGCACAGTCTAGCCTAGGACCAGCACAGTACCGTCGTTGAGCGTTTATTCAACTTTGCATCTCTGAATTGATTATTGCTGACCCTTTTTGCTACCATATTATAAGCCTTCCCAGCTCCACATACATCTACGTCGTGCGTTTGACTCTCCCTGGTAATCGCTCTATCCAAGCTTTGAGAGTTTTTGACTACAACGGTTGCCGATCACCGCCTGCTGCTGGGTAAGAACTGGTAAGAATTTGAGATTTGCTCGACGGATTTGTGACACCCACCACCACCTCTTGTTAGTAGTCTGTAGGATCATATTCTTGTGTGTTTCTATTGCTGCTAACCATGCCAGGATCACAAGCCGACGAGACTGACTGGGAGAACATGACGAATAAGGATTTGCATGATAAATTTCAGCAAATGATGAGTGGACAGGTGCAAGATGTGCTAAACAGATTTGAAGAGGCCATGGAGAAGATAGATGGCATGGAGAAGACGTTCGAAACAAAGCTCGATAACAAGTTTAATGAATTGCTCGCGCGTCTTCCACCACCACCACCCGCTGCACCTAACGCACCTCTCCAACGACAACAACAACAACAACGCATCCTTTCGAATCAGTATGGACGAGCGAAGCGTGTTCCTATTGAGGATGGCCAAACTTCTGGTGCTGCTGTTCATGTTGTTGATGCTTCTTTGGCCCCTGCTACTGCTGCTGCTGGTACCCAGGAGGATGATGAGTATGTGGGCGATTATGAGGATGAGGTTGATCAAAATCAGCACTACGTGCAGCCACCAGCACCACCACCACCAGGTCGACCACAGGTATATATTCGTAATGGTAGGCCTGCACCACCACCTCAGGTACGAGATGATGTCCATATTCCTAAACTGAAATTGAATATTCCACCATTTGAGGGTAGATATGTTCCTGATATATATCTTACTTGGGAGTTAGAAACTGAACAACGTTTTACATGTTTACAATATCCCGAGGAGAGACGGGTTGCTGCTGCTGTTTGTGCTTTCACTAGTTTTGCATGTGTATGGTGGTCTGAACATTGTAGATTATATCCTATTCCCGCTACTTGGGCTGCTTTGAAAACTGCTATGCGTACTCGTTGGGTTCCACCATATTATCAATGTGAATTGCTTCAAAAATTACAGCGCTTAAGACAAGGAAACAATTCTGTAGAAGAATATTATCAGGAATTACAAACTGGCATGATTAGATGTGGTATTGTTGAGGAGAATGAAGCTATGCTTGCACGTTTTCTGGGTGGATTAAATAGAGAGATTCAGACCATTCTAGATTATAAGGAGTATACTAATATCACTCGTTTATTCCATCTTGCTTGTAAAGCTGAACGTGAAGTGCAGGATCGACAGGCATTGGCGCGGACTAACTTTTCTGCAGGTCGACCTTCATCATGGACACCACGTGCATCATCTACTTCCACACGTTCTGCTACACCGGCGCCTCCGTCGGCTGCCACCTCCAACCGTGATACAATAAAGCAGGCACAATCACCACTATCTGCCAAGAGCACATCTTCTGGGCCTGCAAAGAGCTCTTCTTCATCCATGGCATCAACAGGGCAAACACATGATATTATTTGTCGACGTTGCAAGGGTGGAGGTCATTATGCGAGAGAATGCCCCTCTAAGCGTGTGATGATTGTTACTGAGGATGGTGGGTATGAGTCCGCTAGTGACTATGATGAGGAGACTTTGGCTCTTATTACACGTGACGAACACGGTGGAGAAGATTCTGATCATGAGACGCAATACATGGCTCCTGAAGATGCTGACAGGTATGAATGTTTAGTTGCTCAACGTGTTTTGAGTGTGCAGGTTACACAAGCTGAGCAAACTCAGAGGCATAATTTGTTCCATACAAAGGGAGTTGTGAAGGAACGTTCTGTTCGCGTGATCATAGATGGAGGGAGTTGCAACAACTTGGCTAGCATGGAGATGGTGGAGAAGCTATCTCTCCCCACAAGACCACATCCACATCCTTACTACATCCAATGGTTCAACAACAGCGGCAAGGTTAAGGTAACACGTACTGTTCGTGTGCATTTTAGTATCTCTACATATGCTGATTATGTTGATTGTGATGTGGTACCTATGCAAGCATGTTCCTTATTACTTGGTAGACCATGGCAATTTGATAAAAATTCTATTCACCATGGTAGAAACAATCAGTATACTCTTGTTCATAAGGATAAAAATATTACTTTGCTTCCTATGACTCCTGATTCCATTTTGAAAGATGATCTTAATAGAGCTAATAAAGCAAAACAGGAGAAAACTAAGAGTGAAAATCAGATTGTGGCAAAAGAATTTGAGCAACAAATGCAGCCTAATAATAATAAACAATCTAGTGTTGCTTCTGAAATTAAATTGAAAAGTGCATGTTTACTTGCCACCAAATCTGATATTGATGATCTAGATTTTAGCAAATCTGTTTGCTATGCTTTTGTGTGCAAAGAGGCATTATTTTCATTCGAGGACGTGCCTTCCTCTTTGCCTCCTGCTGTCACTAACATTTTGCAGGAGTTCGCTGACGTCTTTCCACAAGACGTGCCACCGGGATTACCACCTATTCGCGGGATTGAGCATCAAATTGACTTAATTCCCGGTGCATCATTACCCAACCGTGCACCATACCGTACCAATCCAGAGGAGACGAAGGAGATTATGCGTCAAGTACAAGAACTGCTCGACAAAGGTTATATACGCGAATCCCTTAGTCCTTGTGCTGTTCCTATCATTTTAGTGCCGAAAAAGGATGGTACGTCGCGTATGTGCGTTGATTGTAGAGGCATTAATAATATTACTATTCGTTATCGTCATCCTATTCCTAGGCTAGATGATATGCTTGATGAATTGAGTGGCTCTACAATATTCTCCAAAGTTGATTTGCGTAGTGGATACCATCAAATTCGTATGAAATTGGGAGATGAATGGAAAACAGCATTTAAAACTAAGTTTGGATTATATGAGTGGTTAGTCATGCCTTTTGGGTTAACTAATGCACCTAGTACTTTCATGAGGTTAATGAACGAAGTTTTACGTGCTTTCATTGGACGATTTGTGGTAGTTTACTTTGATGACATATTGATTTATTGCAAATCTTTAAAGGACCATTTGGAACATTTACGTGCTGTTTTTATTGCTCTACGTGATGCACGTTTGTTTGGTAACCTTGGAAAGTGCACCTTTTGCACCGACCGAGTATCTTTTCTTGGCTATGTTGTTACTCCACAGGGAATTGAAGTTGATAAAGCCAAAATTGAAGCTATTGAGAGTTGGCCACAGCCCAAAACGGTCACACAAGTGAGGAGTTTCCTTGGCCTCGCTGGATTCTATAGGCGTTTTGTGAGAGATTTCAGCACCATTGCTGTACCTCTCAATGAGCTTACAAAGAAAGATGTGCCTTTTCTGTGGGGTACCGCACAGGAAGAAGCCTTCTCGGTATTGAAAGATAAGTTGACACATGCTCCTTTACTCCAACTTCCTGATTTTAATAAGACTTTTGAGCTTGAATGTGATGCTAGTGGAATTGGATTAGGAGGTGTGTTATTACAAGATGGCAAACCTGTTGCATACTTTTCTGAAAAATTGAGTGGGCCTAGTCTGAATTATTCTACTTATGATAAAGAATTATATGCTCTTGTTCGGACTTTAGAAACATGGCAACATTATTTATGGCCCAAAGAATTTGTTATACATTCTGATCATGAATCTTTGAAACATATTAAAAGTCAAGCTAAACTGAATCGTAGACATGCTAAATGGGTTGAATTCATTGAGACTTTCCCTTATGTCATTAAACACAAGAAGGGAAAAGAAAATGTTATTGCTGATGCATTGTCTCGTCGCTATACTATGCTTTCACAACTTGACTTCAAAATATTTGGTTTGGAGACCATCAAAGATCAATATGTGCATGATGCTGATTTTAAAGATGTAATGCAGAATTGTAAAGAAGGAAGAATGTGGAACAAGTTTGTCGTTAACGATGGATTTGTGTTTCGTGCTAACAAGCTATGCATTCCAGCTAGCTCCGTTCGTCTTTTGCTGTTGCAGGAGGCGCATGGGGGAGGATTAATGGGACACTTTGGCGTGAAGAAGACGGAGGACGTACTTGCTACACATTTCTTTTGGCCAAAGATGAGACGGGATGTTGAGCGTTTTGTTGCTCGCTGCACTACATGTCAAAAAGCTAAGTCACGACTCAATCCTCATGGTTTATATATGCCTTTGCCTGTACCTAGTGTTCCTTGGGAGGATATATCTATGGACTTTGTTTTAGGTTTACCTCGAACAAAGAAGGGGAGGGATAGCATATTTGTTGTCGTGGATAGATTCTCGATAATGGCACACTTTATACCATGTCATAAAAGCGATGATGCTGTTAATGTTGCTGATTTGTTCTTTCGTGAAATTATTCGCTTGCATGGTGTGCCAAATACTATTGTTTCAGATCGTGATACTAAATTTCTTAGCCACTTTTGGAGATGTTTATGGGCTAAGTTGGGGACTAAACTGCTATTTAGTACTACTTGTCACCCCCAAACTGATGGACAAACTGAAGTAGTCAATAGAACATTGTCTACTATGCTTAGGGCTGTTTTGAAGAATAATAAGAAAATGTGGGAAGAATGCTTGCCTCATATTGAATTTGCTTATAATCGTTCATTGCATTCTACTACTAAGATGTGCCCTTTTGAAATTGTGTATGGTTTCCTACCTCGTGCACCTATTGATTTGTTGCCTCTTCCATCTTCGGAGAAGGTTAATTTTGATGCTAAAGAACATTCTGAAGTGATTTTAAAAATGCATGAGTTAACTAAGGAAAACATTGAGCGTATGAATGCTAAATATAAACTTGCTGGAGATAAGGGTAGAAAACATGTTGTGTTTGCACCTGGAGATCTTGTTTGGTTACATTTGCGTAAAGATAGATTTCCTAATTTGCGCAAATCAAAGCTAATGCCACGTGCTGATGGTCCCTTTAAGGTGTTAGAGAAAATAAATGATAATGCATATAAACTTGAGCTGCCTGCAGATTTTGGGGTTAGTCCCACTTTTAACATTGCAGATTTGAAGCCTTATTTGGGTGAGGAAAATGAGCTTCCGTCGAGGACGACTTCATTTCAAGAAGGGGAGGATGATGAGGACATCAATACCATTGTTACACCCACAGCCCCTACTGCTACATATACTGGACCAATTACTAGAGCTCGCGCACGCCAATTAAATTATCAGGTACTTTCGTTTCTTGGTAATGATTCTAATGTTCATGAGAATATGATGCTGCCTAAATTGGATACATTTGTTTTGCTTACAAATGAAGGGCCTAGCTTGGAGAAGGATGGACATTGGAGCAAGAGCAAGCATGGAGATGATGCCATGCGCAAGGGGAACCAGAACGGAGTTACAAGTGATGATTTCAGGACTTTGAAGCCACCATAAGAGTGCATGGAGCCTTGGACGAAATATACAAGATGCCACTTCATAAATTTCGTCCAGAGGCTATTATAGGTGCTGCGTCACCTTTTTATTGGGCCAGGCCCATGTAATTTCGAAATACATAAGTATAGGCTATTTTTAGAGTCCGTATGTGTCGGGAAACAAGAGATAGGGTTGATTTCGGACCCCTCCACCAAGGGCCACGAAATTCCCCCTCTCTTCCTCCATATATACAGCCCTTAGGGCACCGTTTAGACTTTGGGTTTTGTTTAGATTAAAAGTTCGCCATAGCTGCAACTTCGCGTACTTCGTTTGTGTTCAACGACCAGACAAAGGCGTCACAGAACCCCACCTTGATCAATAAAGCTTTCATCTTATATTCGCAATATCCAGATTGCAATCTTAGTTTCTTGCTTGTTCTTCGTTTGCTCGCAGGAAACAGACCCTCGTGGTCAGGTTGATCGTGCTCCGGCGTGGTCAATAACCTCTCGGAGTTGGTTTAGCGATTGCTAAGGCGCGACGTCCTCGCACGTTCGTAGTCGGATCGTCAAAGTCGACTTCCACCAAAGCGAATTCCATCATCTCATCGAAAGACGGGACACCTTTGCCTCTATCACGGTGCCTCCCTTGGCACTCGTGGTGGTACTTCTTATCGCGGTGGGGGCCATCGGCTCCGGGGAAGCCCCCACGACAAGGGGAGGCGTGCCATGGTTGCACGCCCTCCTCACCCATGCTTCTCCTTGCTGGACGTGCTCCCGGAGTTTGTGGTGTGGTCGGAGGTGCCTGCCGGCACCTCGCTCCGGCTCCCACGCTTTTTCTCCGACAAGCTGTCGTCCTCGGGGCTCGACAGCCTCGGGCTGCAGGCTGAGGGCTGCTGCAGTAGGGCCTTGTGGGTGGGGACTGAGGTCGCCGCCATGTGCAGCGTGGTCCTGACCCGTGGCGGGCAGACGTTCGCCCGCGCACGAGGCCTGAGCGGGAGGTGCACCCTCAACTTCAAGTACGACGGCCTGGCGACCCTCTTTGTGAGGGTGTTCAGGGAGGACGACCATCACGTGGGGTGCTACCCAAAAGACGGGAGCGACGACGAGGGCGACGAGGGTGAACTTGGCCTTGACAACGTCCACTCCTCCCGCAGCTGCAGCTCTTCCTCGGATGAGAGCTCGAGCAGCGGTGGCTACGACCAGCCCCCACGCCGTCGAGCTCGGATCAAGGGCGGCAGTGGGTCGTCCCGCCGCCATGCTCCGGTGAAGCTGGAGGGAAGCCCGGCATGAGCTCGGGGCTGCCGAACATGGACTCGAGACCTGCCGCGGCCTCGGGCCACTTGCGGGGGAACTAGTGGAGAGCCGGGGGCACCTTGAGGTGCTGCTTGAGGATGCGGCGCTAGCGCTGGATCCGCACGCCCTTGGGCCATTTCTATTTAGCATTTCCTTTCTTCTACAATTCAAAAACAGTAGTGTGCCCCGCTGGGGTGTGTAATGAACTATGGTAGTTATGCCCCTTTTATGCAATGCTTATTATCTTAATGTTGTGCCATGTTGTCTGTACTCTGGGTAGGCAAGGGTAGGATAACTTAGCTTGACGCGTTTGCAGTGGCTTTCCTCCTCACGAGGGCGAGGCCCTTGGTGTCTGGCGAAGCTCCCATTCATGGTGGCTCGGGAGGCACTTCAGGCGTCGGAAGGTGTTGTAGATCCGCTGTAAAGCTGCTTAGAGAAAAAGGAAGCTTGTATAGCACCTCGTTCCTTTTTGCATGAGCCCCCTGTCATAGGTTAGTTGTGGCTTAATGCACCGCGTCGCGTTGCCCGAGGGGCACGGACATGAGGGGGTGCTGGTGCCCGTGAGCTTGATCAAGGGCTCCTCGCAAGGATAAAGCCGAAGCACTGGGGCAATGGGGTTCGGTCCGGTGTGCTCATGGGCAGGCCCATGCGCACACACCTGCCTAGCCCCCACGCACGAGGTGCGAGAGGAAGAGCGACAGGCAACTGCCACACCTTCCTGGCCCCCAGGCTAAGAACGAATGAAATAAGAGGAGAAAAATCCAACTTGGCGAACCAAAGCACGAAAGCACCAACTCCATTAAGAGATCATTGAAAGATTGCAAGCAACTTTGGAAAGCAAATGAACAGCCGCGTCTGGCACCTAATCTAGTCTTCTCACCAGCACGGAGCTAAGTGCTGCCACCGAGACGTGGGAGGGAGCCCCCGTGAGGCCCCAGGGCAGCTCTCAGGAGACTCCGGGGCGTGTACAGGCCCACTCATTATTATGTGAGAGTGTCACGAGCGGAGACCTTCACAGGCCAGAGCCTTGCTTCATGGGTAGAACTTCCAGAGGTGCTTGATGTTCCAGGCGTTCTGGATGGGGACCCCGTCCTGTGTATCCAGGCGCGCGACGCCAGGCCTGGAGACACGGGCAATGCTAAATGGTCCCTCCCACATGGGAGAGAGCTTGTGTAGCCCCTCCCTAGAGAGCACCCGCCTCTGGATGAGGTCGCCCACCTCCAACGTCCTGGAGCGGACGCTGCGGCAGTGGTATCGCCGCAGCGCCTCCTGGTACCTTGCCGCTTGGAGCGAGGCTTGATGGCGGCATTCCTCCCCCAGCACGAGATCCATCCTCCGAGTGGCATCCTCACGTGCCTCGTTAAATGCCAGGACCGTGAGGAGCGATGCGTGACCTCGTGTGGGAGAATCGATTCAGCCCGTAGACGAGGAAGAATGCAGTCTCTCCCGTTGGCCCTCATGGTGGTGCGGATGGACCACTGCACGTATTGGAGTTCGTCGAGCCAGCCCCTACCGCAGGCCTCGAGCTTCTTCTTGAAGGTCCTTGCCTTGAGCCCCTCAGGACCTTGGTGTTGGTGCGCTCAGCCTGGCCGTTGCTCCTGGGGTGTGCCATTGAGGCATAGCATATCTGCATTCCAAGGTTAGCACAATATGATTTGAAAAGGTTGCTAGTGAACTGCGAGCCATTGTCGGTGATGATGCAGTTAGGGACCCCAAACCAGCTCACAAGGCCCTTGATGAGCTTGACGGCTGATCCGGCTAGGATGGTGCGGACAGCTTCTACCTTTGCCCACTTGGTGAACTTGTCGATGGCGACGTAGAGGTAGTGGTAGCCCCCTGGAGCTCGGGGAAATGGCCCCAAGATGTCCAGCCCACAGACCGCGAACAGCCATGTGAGCGAGATAGTCTGGGGGCCCTGCATAGGCTGGTGGATTTGCTTGGCATGGAACTGGCATGCTTCGTAGGAGCGCACTGGCTCAGTGGCATCATTGAGTGCAGTGGGCCAATAGAAGCCGCTGCGGAACACCTTGCCCACAAGGGTGCGTGATGAGGAGTGATGTCTGCAATCCCAACCATGTATGTCTGCCAGCAGCTCAAGCCCCTGCTCCCTGGAGATGCATCGTAACAAAACGTCATTGGGCCTTTTTGCGGTACAACTCACCGTCACGGATGCAGTACGGAGTGGCCTGACGAGCCACGCCCTCGGCATCCTCCGCCTTATCCGGCAGGGTCCCCTAAAGTAGGTACATCTTGAACTCCTCAGTCCAGCACCCCTCCTGTGGCTCGAGCGTGAGGAGCAGATGGGCCCCTGAGGGAGGGCCGCATGCTGGGGCGCCAGTTGCTGGTGCTTGGGGTAGGTCCTCCTGAGGTGGTGCTGGTGTGTCATGGTGCGGGGAGCCGCAGACGGCTTGAAGATCCGTTCCTCAAACAACCCTGGCTCCTGAGGGACCCCCTGTCGGTGTCAAAACCGGCGGATCTCGGGTAGGGGGTCCCGAACTGTGCGTCTAGGCGGATGGTAACAGGAGACAAGGGACACGATGTTTTTTACCAGGTTCGGGCCCTCTCGATGGAGGTAAAACCCTACTCCTGCTTGATTGATATTGATGATATGGGTAGTACAAGAGTAGATCTACCACGAGATCAAGGAGGCTAAACCCTAGAAGCTAGCCTATGGTATGATTGTATGTAATGTATGTTGTCCTACGGACTAAAGCCCTCCGGTTTATATAGATACCGGAGAGGGCTAGGGTTACACAGAGTCGGTTACAATGGTAGGAGATCTACGTATCCGTATCGCCAAGCTTGCCTTCCACGCCAAGTAAAGTACCTTCCGGACACGAGCCGGAGTCTTCAATCTTGTATCTTCGTAGTCTTGGAGTCCGGCGGATATTGATAGTCCGGCTGTCCGAACACCCCCTAGTCCAGGACTCCCTCAGTAGCCCCTGAACCAGTCTTCAATGACGATAAGTCCGGCGTGCATAATGTTCGGCATTGCAAGGCGGGTTCCTCCCTTGAATAATCCAGAGAAGATAATGAACACCAGGATAGTGTCCGGCTCTGCAAAATAAATTCCACATTCCACCGTAGAGAGAATAAAATGTACACTTAGTTCAATCTGCTGACGTATTATGCGGCATGACATCACACCGCCACCAGGCCTTTATTTGAATTATTATACCACCTCAGCATGTTTAGCGAAGCGGTTTACTTGGCACGTCTTGTCGAAGCAGAGATCGTGTTCCCCTTATTCCGGGATTCTCATCAATACGTGTGTGGGTAACCCAACCGCGCCATCAACGGTGGTGCTTGGGAGATAAGCGAGTTTTACCAGGCTGGTGGGGGACGTATAGTTTTGTCCGCCTATATATAAGGGATAAGGATTCACCTTCTCACCTACGCCTTCTTCCTCCTTTGCTTATCCATCCCCGCGAATTCAAGCTCCAACGCCCGAACTCGCGCATCTCACCTCGACCTTCTCCGAATATGTCTGGAGCGGGAGGTAAATGGTTAGCCTCCACCGTCAAGGAGGAGGACATCACCAAGCTGCGCAGCACCGGATACCTTTCCAGCGATATCGCGCATCGGCTACCCGACGAGGGGCAGCTCATCCCTACCCCCGGGCCTCATGAGAGGGTCTTCTTCCTTCCCCACTTCCTCTGCGGACTGGGCTTTCCGCTCCATCCATTTGTCCGGGGGCTCATGTTTTACTACGGCCTGGATTTCCACGATCTGGCGCCGAACTTTATCCTCAATATCTCGGCGTTTATCGTCGTGTGTGAGGCCTTTCTCTGCATCCGGCCCCACTTTGGCCTGTGGCTCAAGACCTTCAACGTCAAGCCGAAGGTTATAAAGGGTACGCAAGCGGAATGCGGAGGCGCTATGTTGGGCAAATTGCCCAACGTCCCTTGGCTAGAAGGGACCTTCGTGGACTCCGTCAAGGGGTGGCAATCGGGGTGGTTCTACATCACCGAGCCGCGCAAATCCACATGGGCGGCGGCCCCCGAGTTTAGTTCAGGCATCCCCACGCAGCTCACCTCCTGGAAAGAGAAGGGCTTGCAGTGGGGGAATCCGGTGGAGGTGACGGGACTCCGAGCATGTATCAAGAAGATGGTGAGCAATAAGCTCAGGCTCGTCGACGTGGTCCAAGTCATGCTCATCCGGCGGATCCTCCCATGCCAAGAACGGGCATTTAATTTGTGGGAGTTCAATCCGGAACAACACCAGGCGCTAAGCGGGCTCTTCGATACAACATACGAAGGCGCCTGGAGGGTGCTGTTCAAGGGCGCCGAAGCCCCTATGTCCGCGACCAAAGACCACGGATTCAGCTCGCAGAATCCAACTGACGAGGTAAGTGATTCAACCCCATTACGGGACACTTATGATAATTAGACTGACTCTAATGAGGCTTCATTCTGCCTCTTCCTTTGACAGGAATGGATGGAGAAGGCCAAGCTGCTTATCAGCCCGGCTCCCATGCCAGAAGACCCAGCGAACGCCCGCTTAACAGGGCTGCTGGTTCCGGCACCGCACGTGGTGCCGGAGAAGAAGGCCAAGAAGGTGGCCGCGGGGACTCGAAAGAGTTCCCGCAATCAGGCGTCTGATGACGACGAGGACTCCTCCTCCGAAGACGACGAGGAGGAGTACTCTCTCCCGGAGGAGGGAGAGAAGAAAAGGAAGGCTTCCCCCATCGGGGGGGGGGGGGCGAAGGGTCCAAGAGGGGGAGAACTATCCCCCCGGACAGTTCCGCCAACATCAGCGTTGGTGAGGATGAGCGGCCTCCAAGGGCCAGGCGTCCGGCAAGATCGTAAGTATCCGGATCCTTGATGTGTAATTTCTTTTATGTCGCGTAGTATCCTTCTAACGCCGCATTCTGTCCGTAGTCCGGCCAACGATGATCTCCCCGACTCATCGAGCGGGTCATTGGCCTCGTCGGATGTGAATTCCATCCCGACTGCCTCCACCCCACGCGCCAACGAGGACGTCGAGATGGGATCCCAGAGAGGGACCTATCAGGAGGAGGCTCCGGAGGCGCCGTCAGGCAGCCCCCCGGACTTCGTGCCGGACTCTACATCGGAACCCGCAGTGGTTCCAGAGTCCGGCAAGCGGCCCCTTCGAAAGAAGGGCAGGACCGTGACGCCGGCGGCCTCCGTCCAACCGGAGGCGCCGGATAACCTGCTGGAGGCGCTTAAAGGCGCTTCCATCGAGGAAGAACACCGCACTATCATGAGTGCGGTGATTGAAAAGGTTCTGCTTGCGAAAAGCGGGCTGACCGAAGCCTGCAGTAGCCTTTTAACAGGCTTTGAGGTAAGAAGTAAAAATTATGTAATATAATACCGCATAGACAGTAGCCCCTGATGCTTAGTTCGGTGTTCGGAAAGAAAAACCGGACTAAGGATCTATAACAAGATATACGCAGGGTTGCCTAAAATATGTCAATATGGGTTTGCAGGCTGCACTGCTGACCTCTGCCGTACTAACGGCGGAGGTTGACATGCTGAAAAAGAATCTCGAGCGGTCCGAGCAAGAGCAAGACCGTGCAAAGAAGCAGCTCGAGGAAAAAGAAAGTGAGTAACACCTCTTTGAATAAGTACCTTACAGAAAAGGATTTTGGTTGCAAATAAAATTAACAAGGATAATATGTGCATTGCAGGGGCCACTAACGAGGTGGCAACCCTGAAGGATGCTGTGTCCGCGGCCGAACACAATGCGGCCGCGGAACGGGCTGAGCGAGAAAAGCAAGAGGCGCGGGTGGCGGAAGTTCGGCAAGAGCTCCAGGTTCTCATGGAAAAACATGAGAGTTTGGAGCGTGACTCCAAGACTCGAGAGTCCGAGCTTGCCTTGGCTCTCGAAAGTGCCAAGTCCGCCAAGGCCGAGGCCCATAAGGCCCTTCAGGAGGTTGAGGACATAAAGAAGATAGCGGCGGGTAAGGCGTTTTTCATGCAAAGCAGGCATGTTAATGTGAACTACCTGATACTTACCCGAATTTGGAGCTCTCCAGGGGCGTTTGCAGATTTGCCGCGTAGTGCGACTGATGCCGCCACATTCTATCGTGGCGAGGAGGGGAGCTCAACGGAGAAGGTCTTCTGGTCTTTGTATGCTGAGGCCGGCCATCCGATGCCCCCAAGCGACCAGCTGAAGCAGCTGGTCGAACTCCACAAAGTAGCTGAGGAGGCCATGAAGGGCCTCATAGTCCGGCTGTGGCCTGGACAGGCCATGCGTGGTAGCTACTTTGGCCTCGTGCGGCGGCTGGTGGATGCATGCCCTAGGCTGGATGTAGTCAAGCGTTCCGCCTGTATCAAAGGTGCTCGTCGGGCCCTTGCCCGCATAAAGGTGCAATGGGGCAAATTGGATGCGGAGAAGCTTCTCACGGACCCACCGCCACCGGGCAAGGAGTATCGCACGCCGGAGAAGTATTATAATATTGTCCTGAAGGGAGCCTGCAATATTGCAGATGAGTGCTCCCGAAATGTAATCTTTGAGTGAACTCCCTGTTTATTTATCCTGTGCGCTGAAAACTTCGTTCATATGCGCCATGAGCAACGCTTGTTTAATTTAAAATATTACCTTCTGTTTGGCCATTTATAAAATCTGAGAGATGGCAAGTCGTTGGCTTCAGCCCCCAAGCCACAAGTGCTGGGGTGTTCGGTGATAAACTTGAGCACTCTTGTTCCCATATTTGGGTCCATCTAGGGAGGCGCTCAACACGACGAACAAGGCGACCGGACTTATAATGCTTGAACACTCTCACTTAGCCATAGAATTCTATAATTTTAAATTTCGGCGAAGCCCCTGGTATTTGGAAGACCGAATCCGGGGCGCTATCCACGCCTTCATCGGACATAATCCGGAACTTCGCTCGAAGCGGCGTGAGTCTTTAAGGACCCGAAAAAACCTCTCGAACAGCGAGCAGTCTCTCGCCTTATCATGCCGGTCAGTTTTAGCTTTCTCCACTGAGGCGTTAACCCGGCTCAACCGGGGCGCAATCGCAGTGGTTCTCCCAGTGCTACCTTAGCCGACGGAACGGAAACGTAAGGTGCCAAACATGGGAGCCGGGCAAACCCAACTATTGACCCAAGACATGATTCGGAGCCGATTCATATAATGCTATAAGTTCGGGGTGCCGCACTTGTGAAAGTGTTCGGACTTTATCACACCATAAAGTGGGGAACATAAGCCCCTGGTGTATTATGCCGTACCAAAATATACGGGTGCCAGATGTCATATAATGAGCATATATATATATATATAATGTAATGCAATTGCGATCATAAAGGTGCTGCATTATTAATGAAAGAAAAAGTCTGCTAGTAGAGCGGACTGATATAATAGTGCGGTAAGCAAGGTATTTGGACTAAATAAACATGTCCCCCTCCAGGGATGAGCTGCGGATTTGGTGTACATAATTGAATTTAATGCTCGTAATTGAGACCACCTGAGTGTTCGACGCGGCCTTCTTTAATCCCTGACTATTGCATCATGAGTTCGGCAGGTTCACCACCGGACAGGGCTTCTGGTTAACAGAGTCCTGTGTACAAAGAAGAAAAATAATAATAATAAAAAAAGAGAGGCACATTAGCAAGCCCCTGGTGTGGTCGAACCGCACTCTGGGTCCATTGTGATCGTGCCCCCTCCCCTGTGCCCATGGTATCTCCAGAGCGTAATGATGTACGCGGAGTGTTATTCTTGCGATCATACGCGGGCGAGGGTTGGGGCCGCATTGCTACGCGTGCTCTGTTTGCGCCAGGTGGTCTTGGTTGATATTGCTCCGGGCGCGCTTTGCTGTATCCGGCCGTTTAACGGCCGGACTCGAGAATTGCCTTAGAAGGCTGCTCTATACTTCTGCCGCGAGAGCCGCTGTATGTTCCTCCGTTCGGAGGGAGCGTTCCGTATTCCCATTGACCGTGATGACTCCACGAGGGCCTGGCATCTTGAGCTTTAGGTATGCATGATGCAGCACCGCGTTGAATTTGGCAAACGCGGTTCGTCCGAGCAGGGCGTGATAGCCGCTGAGAAACGGGACTATGTCGAAGACTAACTCTTCGCTCCGGAAATTATTCGGGGATCCGAAGACCACTTCCAGTGTGACTGAGCCTGTACAGTTGGCTTCCACTCCTGGTATGACACCTTTAAAGGTTGTCTTTGTAGGTTTAATCCTTGATGGGTCTATGCCCATTTTGCGCACTGTATCCTGATAAAGCAGGTTCAGGCTACCGCCGCCATCCATCAGGACTCTCGTGAGGTGAAACCCATCGACGATTGGGTCTAAGACCAATGCGGCGAATCCGCTATGGCGTATGCTGGTCGGGTGGTCTCTTCGATCGAAAGTGATCGGACAAGAGGACCATGGGTTGAACTTTGGGGCGACTGGCTCCATCGCATAGACGTCCCTTAATGCGCGTTTCCTCTCCCTCTTGGGTATGTGGGTCGCGTATATCATATTCACCGTCCGTACTTGTGGGGGAAAACCCTTCTGTCCTCTGTTGTTCGGCGGCCGGGTCTCTTCCTCGTCGTCGCTATTTAGCCCCTTGTCATTGTTTTCGGCAATTAACTTGCCGGCCTCCTTGAACACCCAGCAATCTCTATTGGTGTGGTCGGCTGGCTTTTCAGGGGTGCCATGTATCTGGCATGAGCGGTCGAGTATTCGGTCCAAATTGGACGGACCCGGGATGGTTCTTTTAAATGGCTTCTTCCGTTGACCGGGTTTAGAGCCTCGGAATCCGGCATTGACTGCCGTATCCTCCTTATCGTCACCGTTAATTCGGCGCTTGTTTTTGTTTCGACGTGACCTGCTGTTGTTGTCCTTAGTATCCGGACTGCCAGAATTTTTACGGAGATTGTTGCTGCGGGCTAGCCAGCTGTCCTCTCCCGCACAAAAGCGGGTCATTAACGATGTGAGGCTGCCATGGATTTCGGCTTTTCCTGCCCCAGGTGCCGGGCTAGCCATTCGTCCCGGATGTTATGTTTGAAGGCTGCAAGGGCCTCTGCGTCCGGACAATCGACGATTTGATTTTTCTTTGTCAAGAACCGTGTCCAGAATTGCTTGGCCGATTCGTCTGGCTGCTGAATGATGTGGCTGAGGTCATCGGCGTCTGGTGGTCGCACATATGTGCCTTGGAAGTTATCAAGGAACGCGGCCTCCAGGTCTTTCCAACACCCAATTGACTCTGCGGGCAAGCTGTTAAGCCAATGCCGAGCTGGTCCTCTAAGCTTGAGTGGGAGGTACTTTATGGCGTGGAGATCGTCGCCGCGGGCCATATGGATGTGGAGAAGATAGTCTTCGATCCACACCGCGGGGTCTGTTGTGCCATCGTAAGATTCAATGTTTACGGGTTTAAACCCTTCGGGGATCTGATGATCCATTACTTCGTCAGTGAAGCATAACGGGTGAGCGGCGCCCCTGTATTGAGCAATATCGCGACGCAGCTCGAGAGAGCGCTGTCTGCTGTGTTCGGCCCGGTCGGGGTTATTGTATCCGGCACGACGGTAGTCGTCATGGATCGTAGGGCGCCCACGTGATCCATAGATGGATCTGGATTGCCTTGCTTTGTCCTCCAGTATGTCTCGCAAGTCCGGCGCGTTCCCTCTTGGCTTCGTACTTTTGGAGCGATGCCGGGGTATGGTCTTGGCTGGGGGCCTGGATGCCTCTCTGTCACGACCATGGGGTGGTCGGTCAGCCATGTCGTGCGCTGGTGATGGATGTATGTATGCTTCCTCCTCTAATCGGGGGAGCAGCTTGCTTTTTGGGTAACTTTTGGAGGGACGTTCGAGTTTATACTCTTCGGCCGCGAGGACCTCGGTCCATCGATCGGCCAGTAGGTCCTGATCAGCTTGAAGCTGCTGCTGCTTTTTCTTTAGGCTGTTTGCTGTGGCGATAAGCCTGCGCTTGAAGCGCTCTTGTTCGACGGGATCCTCGGGTACGACGAATTCGTCATTGTTTAGGCTTGCTTCGTCTTCGGAGGGAGGCATATAATCATGATCCTCAACCTCTTCATCTGCTGCCCCCTCATGAGGGCTTGCTTCTGCATCCTCCTGCGCTGAGTCTTGCGGGAGGGGATTGTCTTTGGCACTCTCTGGAGTATTATTATCTCCTGTGCCGGAATCTCCATTTTTGCTGTGGTGAGATTTAGAGCGGCGCCGCTGACGCTGGCGCTTGGGCTGTTTCTTTAAGGAATCTGCCTCCGCTGTTCCTTCGCCGTCCCCATCTTTTGGGGTATCCACCATGTATACGTCATATGACGAGGTGGCCTTCCAGTGCCCTGTGGGCGCTGGTTCCTATTCGTCTCCGGCATCGTCGTCCATAGCGTCGATGTCTTCGGAGTCGTAGTCTAGCATGTCGGTTAAATCATCGACAGTGGCTACAAAGTGGGTGGTGGGTGGGCTCTGAATTTCTTCGTCGTCTGCATCCCAACCATCCTGGCCATAATCCGGCCAGGACTCTCCTGATAACGAGAGATGCTTTAGTGAATTTAAGATATCGCCGAAAGGCGAGCATTGAAAGATGTCCGCGGCAGTGAATTCCATAACCGGCGCCCAATCTGGATTGATTGGTAGGGGCGCGGGAGGTTCGGAGTCCGGCGAGGAGTCCGGCGCCTCGGAATCACGAGTTTCGCAGGGGACAAGATTAGTGTTCGGCTCCATCGCCGTGGATGTTGAAGCCCCCGGGGCGGCGTCTATCCACCGGCCCTCGATCTGGGCGATCGGCTCCGGGCCAATGGCCGGAGCGGATTCGTGTGCGGCCACCAAAGCACTGTTCGGCGGCAGAGCTAGATCATGCCCATCGTTACAGTGCGGCGCGCTTGGCTGTGGCTCGAGTCTGTCAAGGATCAAGTCTCCTCGGACATCAGCCGTGAAGTTTAAGCTTCCAAATCTGACCTGACGGCTAGGGGCGTAGCTTTCGATCTGCTCCAGATGGCCAAGTGAATTGGCCCGCAGTGCGAAGCCGCCAAATACGAAGATCTGTCCGGGGAGAAAAGTCTCACCCTGGGCAGCGCTGCAGGTTGAAGATGCCATCAAGCCTATCGGTGACGACACAGAGGAACTCTCAGTGAAAGCACCAATGTCGGTGTCAAAACCGGCGGATCTCGGGTAGGGGGTCCTGAACTGTGCGTCTAGGCGGATGGTAACAGGAGACAAGGGACACGATGTTTTTTACCCAGGTTCGGGCCCTCTCGATGGAGGTAAAACCCTACTCCTGCTTGATTGATATTGATGATATGGGTAGTACAAGAGTAGATCTACCACGAGATCAAGGAGGCTAAACCCTAGAAGCTAGCCTATGGTATGATTGTATGTAATGTATGTTGTCCTACGGACTAAAGCCCTCCGGTTTATATAGATACCGGAGAGGGCTAGGGTTACACAGAGTCGGTTACAATGGTAGGAGATCTACGTATCCGTATCGCCAAGCTTGCCTTCCACGCCAAGTAAAGTACATTCCGGACACGAGCCGGAGTCTTCAATCTTGTATCTTTGTAGTCTTGGAGTCCGGCGGATATTGATAGTCCGGCTGTCCGAACACCCCCTAGTCCATGACTCCCTCACCCCCCGAGAGGCTCTCCTGGCGATGTCGTCCGCCTCCTTGTTCATTCCCCCAGCGCCGCCACGACCCTAAGGCCAGGGAGCAAGCCTTCATACTCTGCGATGTTGTTGGAGACCTTTTCGCCCCACTGAAAAGGAAGTTGTACTCCGTACTAGAGTTTGTCTTTGGCGGGTGAGATGAGGACGACCCCAGACCCTGCGCCTTGTCGTGCGACCGCACCATCAAAGTACATGATCCACCCGTCCGGCGCCTCGTCCCCAGGAAAGAGGGAGTAGTCCTTGCTTACCCCATGGCCAAGGACGTTAGTCCATTCTTCCACGAAATCTGTAAGGGCCGCACCCTGGATAACACTAGTGGGGCTGAACTCGAGCTGGAATGCCTGGAGCTCGATGTTTCACTCTGCAACCCGTCTGGCGGCATTAGGGCTCTGGAGCACCCTCTCCAATCGGTAGGCAAAAATGACTTTGATGGGGTGGCCTTGGATGTAGTTGTGCAGCTTTCGGGAGCCAACAAGGAGCGCAAGTAAGGGCTTTTGAGGCTTAGGGTAACACACCCGTGCATCCCATAGCACCGGGCTGACGAAGTAGACCGGGTGCACGAAGAGGGAAGAGGTGTTGGCGGGGTCGTGCCCTTCCTGAGGATGCGGGCCTTCGGGGGTCCCACCTTCTGTTGTAACCAGTGCGGCCTCACGAGTGTCAGCCTCGGGAGCCCCCCAACTGAGGGGTCTGTTTCAGCCTCTGGAGAAATGTTGGTCGTCGGATAAGCTGAGGCACCAGGAGGACCATCCTAAGACTGCCGCGCTTTGCTTGGTGGCTGAACGCCCTACTGAGGGTCCTTGATTGTGCGCTCGTCCGTTAGCACCACCAGAGCAGCGCTGGAAGAGTAAGGGGTGGCGGCCAAATAGATCACCAAGGGCTCAAGAGCACGCGGCACCACCATCACTGGCAGGCTGGTCATGTATCTCTTGAGGTCTTGAAAGGCAACGTCAGCCTCAGGGGTCCACTCAAATGGCCCCTTTTTTTCATCAGCTTGAAGAACGGGAGGGCGCGTTCCCCCAACTTGGAGATGAGGTCACGCAGCCCGCCAAGTTCTGCATCTCCTTGAGAATCTGCGGATGGATCATGTCTTCTATTGCCTTGACCTTCTCCGGATTTGCCTCGATCCTTCTGTGCGATACTAGAAACCCAGTAGCTTACCAGAGGGAACTCCGGTCCACCTTGCGCAAGCTGGCAAACGTCTCCTCCAGATCATCAATCACGATCATTGCCTCCCAAGACTTCACCACTATGTCATCAACATAGGCCTCAGCATTTCTCCCGAGCTTCCTGCCCAGGGCAATATGCATTAGCTGCTAGAAGGTAGCTCCGGTGCTGCATAGCCCGGAAGGAATGCAGGTGTAGCAGCACACCCCGCAGGGGGTCAGGAACACCGTCTTCTCCACATCTTGCACGACCATTTTGATCTTGTGGTAGCCCGAGAAAGAGTCCAAAAAGCACAACAGGTCACACTCGGCGGTGGAGTCAACGATCTGGTCGATGCGGGGACTTCCTTCGCCTCGGCTCGGTCTTAACAGCTGCTTCTTCTTGGCTGGTGCTGCCCCTGGGGCCTCAGGGCCCCCTTTCTGGCTCGGTAATGCGGACACCGCAGACCTGAAGGCGAGCTTGAGAGTCTGCAACGCGTCCTTGGTGTCCCCTGCCACCGTGAGGACACCACTGCGACCTGGTAACTTCATGAGGTTGTAGGCCGGATGAGTTTCCGCCATGAACTTGGCCAGGGCCAGGTACCCAAGGATGGTGTTGTATGGCAGGCCGATCCGGGAGATGTCGAAGTCGATGAGCTCGGTGCGGTAGTTGTCGCAGGTCTTGATGGTGACGGGGAGGCAGATCTTCCCCAAGGGGCTGGTGAAGCCATTGCCAACCCCGGAGAAGAGCTTTGTGGGGCGGAGCTGGTCGGGGGGCACGTGCAGCAGGCCGAATGCCTCCGCGGAGAGCATGTTGAGGCCGGCTCCGGTGTCGATGACGGTCTTGGTGAACGCCACGTTGTAGATGGTGGGTGTGCAGAGCATCGGGAGCGCGCCCGCTCCCGCTGTGGTCACTGGATGATATTCTAGGCCAAAGGCAAGGTCGGCCTTAGGCGCCGCCCAGACTGGAGGAGCCCCCGAGCTCAGCTAGGCGGCGCTCACTTGGCCGTAGAACTGCTTGATGTGCCGGTCAGAGGGTGGTGCCTACAAGTCGCATAGGAGAGCTACGACGACGGGAGGCGCTGGCGGCATGAAGTGTGCAATGAACAGGCCGTGCAGCTCCTCCTAGGAGGCCACAAAGGACTCTGGTAGGTTGAGCAACCAGGCGCATGGTGCGCGTACGAGGGCCATGGGGAGCCAGTTGGCCTTCACCTTGTTGTCTCTGCCTGCCGCCCAAACTTCCTCCTCGTACTCCTGGAGGAAGCCGGCCGGGTCCGCCGCGCTGTCATAGCATGGCAGCATCTCTGGCTTGAACTTAGGTGGCCACTCCACCTATCGCAAGGATGGGGTGAAAGCGTGGAGCCCCTCGGCTCCCTCAAAGGCGCGCGACGGCCGAGTCAATGAAGGAGCACTCGCCATCGAAGCCGGCGGCGTGATGTGGCGGACGAAGCAGCGGATCTCCAACGTACCCCTACCTGGCGCGCCAAATGTCGGATTTCAGGTTCCGCAAACCCTTGGTGTAGGTTCGAACTCCGGGGTGCATGCGGAGATCTCAATCTACCCAGCCTGCCTACTCGCGATCCTCAAGGCCTAGCGCGTCGAGCTCAAAGGGACGGAGAGACACACCAGTTTATCCTGGTTTGGGCCACCTTCACTACCAAAAAATACACTTCCGTGATGATACGTGTTTGTCATAGTAGGTCATGTTTTTTGTCATGCATGTACATCCATGACGATTTTATGACAGAATCAAGATAGTCATACCTGTGCTGTCGTAGAAGTGTTACATGACATTACCAAAATATCATCACGGAAGTGTCCACTTCAATGACGATAAATCACACGTCATAGAAGTGCTTTCGTCAAGGGTGACCGACACGTCGCATCCACCGTAACGGAACGCCGTTAAGCTATCGGGTCCGGTTTTGGGTCGTTAACCCGTTGACAGCTCGGACCAATGGGGATTTTCCATGTGTAAAATCATCATTGGCCGGAGGAAACACGTGTTGCCTCACCGTTGGGACAGATGTCATCCACTCATTGGACAGGAGGTGTCTATGATAGATCGACACATGGCACGGCCCAACAGTTGCCCATTCTGGTGAAAAAGGTTGGCCCAGTAAAAATTAGCAGGCCAGCCCATATAAGGCCTACTTGTGTCAGGTCCATTTAAGCCCACGGCGCATACGAGATGTGCCAATTCAGCCCGTCAACGGCCCGTTAAAGATTTGACACCATTGCAGCCCATCGTCAGTTCAAGCCCGTTAACAGCCAGCAATATATTTGGGCTCAATATCGGCCTGATGAGATTTCGGCCTGTTGATGGCCCATTAAAGGGATGGGCCAATTTTCAGGATGTACATCTTTCGGCCTTTTAGCGACCCATTTAAGTGTTGGGCTAATTTCCGGCCATGTGTGTCTTTCAGCCTATTGACGGCCCATAAATCAGTTGGGCCATTTGTAGTCGGACCTGAGTTTTGGCCTTTTAGCGACCCATTTAAGTGTTGGGCCAATTCCTGGCCCGGTGTGTCTTTCAGCCTATTGACGGCCCATAAATCAGTTGTGCCATTTGTAGTCGGACCTGAGTTTTGGCCTTTTAGCGACCCATTTAAGTGTTGGGACAATTCCTGGCCCTGTGTGTCTTTCAGCCTGTTAACGGCCCATAAATGAGTTGGGCCATTTGTAGTTGGACCTGAGTTTTGGCCTTTTAACAGCCCATGCCCTTCATGGTCCAATACCAGCCCGGTTTATCTTTTGGCCTGCTAAAGGCCCAAAACACAGTTAGGCCATTTACAATATGACCTGACTTTTGGCCTCTTAGCGGCCAATGCTCTTCACGGTCTAGTACAAGCCCGTTGTCTCTGTCGGCCTGCTAAAGGCCCACAGTATAGTTGAGCCATATGTAGCCCGAACTAAGTAACGGCCTGTTAACGGCCCGTGAAATCAAATGGGCCCACCTATTGCCCGCTTTGATGTCGGACTGTTAACGAACCGGGAGGTAAGAGGGCCGACCATTAACTTTCGGCCTGGTAACGGCCCATTAACTTAATGGGCCCACGAAAGTTCGTACATGTCTTTAGGCCAAATTAGATAATTTGAGCCCATTACGACGAGCAATTTTCACAACTTCTTCCCCCCTAACTAGCGCGCCAAAGATGTCGGGGAAACGAACACCTATGGGACCACAAGGATCCCTTCTACGGTTGGCGGGGAGAGAAGCTGCGCAAAGAGCAGGTCTAGTGATCACCGCGAGGAGTTTTTACCCAGGTTCGGGCCGCAATGGTGCGTAAAACCCTAGTCCTGCTTGTGTGTATTTAGTGTTCTTGAGCTCTTGAACTAGCTGCGGTGCTTGCCTTGTCCAAAAAGTCTGAATCCTATCTCAATATGCCTCGGGCCTCCTTTTCTATGTCAAAGGGGTTGCCGCAGCAGTACACAGGAGGTGGAAAGTATCAACAGTGCTCAAGATTATGGCGGACATCGTAGAACAAACACATTTAATGAGCTTCCTATGTGTCCTCTTACTTTATCGTGGACGGTAACTGAAGCCGTCCTGTCCGTTACCGCCTCTCCTCGCTCCAAAACGCGTCCAGGCTGACAAGGCATGTAACGCCAGGTTGGATGGCTAGCTGCTGTGCTGGTGTGGTGGTAGAGGCTCCACGAAGATCTGCATGCCACCACGCAGGCGTCTGCCAAGTTGGCAGGCCGCTCGTCGTGCTGGAACAGTGGTGACGTGGAGAAACCTTGTCGAGTGCGGGCCCGGCTGTGGCCCTGTAATTGTCCCAGGAAAGAGTCTTGCCGGGGGCCTCGCAGTCGTCCCCGACAAGGGCCTTGCCGGGGGTCTTTGCTCTTCGGGTCTTCAAGTAGTCCTGTGGTCTACTAGTCTTCACAAAGATCTGTACGCTACTATGCATGCGCCCTCGATCTTGGCTTTGACGTTGTCGATGGTGTCGAAGGCCTCAGCCTCAAGGGTGATGACGTTGCTGGTGCTTCGCAGGCTGCCCCGGCAAGTGTCTTGCCGGCGCTGCGTTGGTCGGCCCGGCAAGGGTCTTGCCGGGGCTGCGTTGCTTGGCCCGGCAAGGGTGTTGCCGGGGGAGGTCCAGCTAGTCTTCTACTCTCTGTTTTCCATCTTGAATGTTGTCTTTGTAGTCTTGTACTCTGTTTCCTACTGCCGTGCCAAGCCCTGTCTTAGGTGTGGCTACGACTGATCGTGCACAAGTAAGGGGTACAGAAGAGCCCATACTTTTGTACACCGACAATTTATAACCCTGCAGGGGTGTACTTCTTCACACATGTTTCCACCACTTAGTGTCTGCACGTGACATGTGCTCGACAGACTTCAAGCGAAAGCCAACGTCGGTGTAGACCACGACCTGACTAACCACACAAGTCCCTAGTCCAGGTTTATCGCCTATTCAGGTTCCATCCGCAGGGAGTCCCGCCGAGGTTTCCACTACGGCCCCAAACGCTGTGAGTAGGGTTCCCAAGCCCACCAAATGGGTGCCCCGGTACACTGTGACACGAGCCTACCGCCTCACAACCCATCCCTAGGGTCAGTGTTGCGCACGGCCTCCAGCATACTACAAACATCGGAAACTACTTGCAACTCCTGGACAGAGGACAGGGGGTTAATAAGTCGAGCGGGGTCATATTTTAGGGCCCAACATGTGGTAGTAGCTATTCATGGATCACAAACACAGAACTCAGTTCGTGAGGATGGTTTCAATGAGACAACCCACCATGTACTCCTACATGGCCTCTCACCGCTACCTTTACCAAATCGTATTCACACACTTAGCTCTCAATAGTAGGACATGTTCACAACTTTCCAATTCATCCCCGATGAATCAGACCTGACACAACTCTAAGCAATAGCAGGTAGGATGAACAAGCATGAATGAGTAGGCACATCATGGCTCAAACAACTCCTACTCTTGCTAGTAGGTATCAACTATTTACTGTGGCAATGACAGGTCATGCAGAGGAAAGGGGTTCAACTACCGCATAATGTAACAGATGAATTGTTGTTGTCCTAATGTAGTAAAAGAAAGCAGGAGCGAGAGATTGCGATTGTGTCGAAATGAACAAGGTAGCTTTGCTTTCCTGGCACTTCTGAACATAGTAGTAGCTCTTCATTGGTGTCATCGATCAACGTCGAAAAATCTCTATCGATAGGGAACAACCACCGGCAACAGAGAAGGAACATAATCAATGCAATGCACAATATGATGCAAGAATATGACATGGCAATATGTTGTGATTTAAGCTAATGCAACTAGCAGCACAATTAAATGAAGTTGGTTTGAACCCAGGGTTCAAAGTCAAACCCCATATGTGGTTATTTAAATGCCATTTATTTCATTTGTTCTAAATAGTACTCATAAGTTGTTGTAACATGCATAAAAATTGTACGGATGGATAGATTGGGTTTTTCTGATAATTTTTCATATATAAATTATCTCATTTGGAGTTACGGTTGAATTTCTATGATTTTACAGAATTTAGACAAATTTATGGAATTTATAAATCATTTGAGACTTATTTAAAATCCAAAGATAGTTATGATGTCAGCACTGCATCAGCACGACGTCAGCAAGTCAACAGAGTTGACCAGGGACAAACCTGACGTGTGGGGCCGACATGTCAATGGCACATTTGTTGAACTAGTTTAATTAAACTAAACTGAAACTTAACTGAAGTTAATTAGGTCGTATGGCCCATGTGTCAGTAAACCAGGTGTTTATTAGAGTCTAAACTAATTTGCCCACATCATCATCGCCGGAGGTAGGCTAGCGACGACGAAACCGGCAACGGAGGCACTCCAGACCTACGCTTCAGGCTGCGGCTAGACGCGCGAAGACCACCAGGAGGTAGCCCGCACATGTCCGCGTCTAGAAGGCCACACGGAAGGCCGCGGGATCGCTCGAAACGATGACAGCAGCCATGGGGGCGGCGGGCGGAGTTCGGGCAAGGTCAACTAGACATTGTGGGACACGGCAAAGCGAGATAGATGATGTGATTGTCTTCTAGGAATAGTGCAACCACGAAGGCGTTCTCGGATACGAGCCTCGGTGACCAAAACGATGACGACGACATGGCTGCCGGCGGTGAGGTCTCGGCCTCGGTGAACACGATAGCTACGGCGTGCAATCCCCATGGGGAAGAGAGGGGATCGAAGTGAAATCTCACAGGGAGGTGGTTGAGCAGATCAACATGCTCAGGGAAGTCTGGACGATGATGAATTTGATGGCAGCTATCGATGGAGATGATGGTGAAGACGACGATGCTGACGGCGTTCGCAGCGTCGCGGGGTTCTTGAGTTAATGGGGGAGCCTCAGGGAGTCAAGGAAGATCTCTGGGAGGAAGGCTGCCTGGTGCCTGGCAACCGCGGGCGCAGTGCGCTGTCTCGCCTCTACCTACTGGCAGAGGTTGAAGACGACTCGCACTGGGCCAACATAGTACTGGGCCGGCCAGGTGGGCTGCGGTGAGCGCCAGGTAAGGTTCTTCTCTCTCTCTCTGTATTTCTAATTTTGTTCTGTTTTTCTATATTCTGCAATTTGTTTTGGGTTTTGGTTTTCAAACCAAACCAATTTTTGTAGCTTCTGGAAATTATTAGGTGGCTAGATACAAATATTCAGAGCCACTCACAAATTTTCAGAATTGTTGGACTTGTGATTCTTTTATAGCAGAATAAATCCAACTGAATATACATAGCCACAATAATTCCTCAAAAGTCTTCCATATTCTTGGTTTGGTTCAAAGGCCTTACCAAAAATATCAAACATCATTAAAGAGCATTTGCGGTTCATTGGATGCATTTTCCAGGGTTATTTGCCCTTCTTTTAATTAAAGTTTTGAGGCTTCAACAATCCTCAGGTTTCAGAACATTAAACATGATGCATGCCCACTGATGCAACTATTACACTCAGGTATTCTAGGGGTGTGACATAAATCATATCCTGGGGACTACGCACACAACCAGGAGCAAGAGTATTGTACCAAGCTTTAGCTTCACCCTTTAATGAGAACAGAAGTATGAGCAAAAAGAGTGGCTATGTCATTCAACTTAGTAAGATGTGTCACAACAGTTTCAGTTTCATAACCAGGGAAAGGATCAGATTCAACCAAAGCAATTAACTCTGGGTCGACAGAGAATTCCTAATCCTTTTCATCAATAAAGATAGGTGAAGTAGCAAACTTAGGATCACATTTCATTTTAGCATTCAAAGAACTTTCTTTATACTTTCATAATAATTTTTCTAGATCATCTCTATCCTTACAAGTAAGAATATCTCTAGTTTCCTCCTCACTCATAGCATAACCTTCCAGTACCTTTGGCAATTCATATCTAGGAGGGCTAGTTCTAGTAGGTGTTTCAAGATTTTCAGTTTCAAGATCATCATCAGTTTCAACAATATCATGTTGTCTTACACTAGCAATTTGTTCATCAAGAAATTCATTAGTGGTACATCATCAAGCAAGGTACTAGCATCATCATGAGTAGCATTCAAAGCAAAAGTAGCATCATCAATAACTTGCGACATATCAGAATTAATAACATGTGGTGGTGTTGTAAGTTTACATATAACAGAAGGTGAATCTAAAGCGGAGCTGGATGGCAGTTCCTTACCTCCCCTCATCTTAGAGGGAAAATTTTTAGTCTTAGCTTCCTTTAGATTCTTCATAGTGATAATTTGATAATAATCCCAAGTGACTCAACAAATATAACTATGCTGCCCTGCAACGGCGCCAGAAAAAGATCTTGATAACCCACAAGTATATGGGATCACGACCATTTTCGAGGGTAGAGTATTCAACCCAAAATTATAGATTTGACACAAGGGGAGCCAAAGAATATTTGCAAGTATTAGCAGCTGAGTTGTCAATTCAACCCCACCTAGAGATTAATTATCTGCAGCAAAGTGATCAGTAGCAAAGTAGTATGATAGTTTTGATAGTAATGGTAGCAGCAACAGTAACGGTAATAGTGATAGTGATAGTTTTGTAGCAGTTACGATAGTAATATCAGCAGTAGTAACTTAGCAAGAACAATATGTACGAAAATCGTAGGCATTGCATCGACAATTCGTTGGATGATATTCATCATGAGACAGTCATAACCTAAGGCGATACGACACTAGCTCCAGTTCAAAAATATAATATAGGCATGTATTCCGTAAATAGTCATACGTGCTTATGGAAAGAACTTGCATGGCATCTTTTGTCCTACCCTCCTATGGCAGTGGAGTCCTATTGGTAACTAAGGGATATTAAGGCCTCCTTTTAATAGAGTACCGGAACAAAGCATTAGCACATGGTGAATACATGAACTCCTCAAACTACGGTCATCACCGGGAGTGGTCCCGCCTATTTTCACTCCGGGGTTGCCGAACCATAAGACGTAGTAGTTGACTACAACTTACAAGATCGGATCTAGAACATGGATATAATGGCGATAATATAAATGGTTCAGATCTGAAATCATGGCACCCGCGCCCAAAGTGACAAGTTTTAAGCATCGCAAAGTTATAGCAACATCAATCTCATAACATAATGGATACTAGGGATCAGGCCCTAACAAAACTAACAAGATTACGTGATAAATCTCATCCAACTCCTCACCAACCATCGAAGCTATGATGGAATTACTCACTCCTGGTGGGGAGCATCATGGAATTGGCGATGGAGAAGGGTTGGCGATGACGAAGATCGAAGATCACCTTCTCCGGAGCGCCAAACGGACTCCAGATCTGGCCTCCCGTTGAAGAACAGGAGACGACGGCGGCTCCGTCTCATGAAACATGATAATTCTTTCTCCCTCATTTTTGCTGGACTACTCCCGAGTTTTATGTCGGACTACTTCCGGGGTGTCTATTGTAGTCCAGCACCAACGCCAGACTATATCTGAGGTGGTGCACCACCTTGGCCATGGGCTGATTTTTATGAATTTAATTTCGAATTATGCAATGTAATCTCTGCCGAGGTGCATGTTGGCCTAATATCCGGGATGCTCCTGAAGGAAAAAATCAAACCGCTGACCCTAGTAGCCCCTGAGACTCAGGTCGATTCATAGAATCAGCCTGAGGATCAATTCCTAGCTCGGCAGCATACTTAGGAATAGAAACGCGGTGTGCAAAGTCCTCGAGACTCAGGTTGGGTGCGGCCGACCAACGTGAGGATAATAATCTCCTCGAAAACTATATTGCGCTTTAAATTTTCTACATTGGATTGTCAATGCAGTAGCCCCCGAGACACTGGTCGGGTGGCAGCACCTTATCAGGGGATCGATGTACCCCTTTAATATTTGTAAATCATAAGCACAAAGCCCAGTAGCCCCCGAGCCTAAATGTGGGCACGGGTGGCCGAATTAAGGATCGATGTCCAAAGTAAAATCACAAATTATGTGTAATGATTCTACGTACCCAAGTACTCTACATCATTAATACTCAAATATGCATTGTACAAAACTTTGTTGACCGACCATCGGCTTCAACCTCCTCAGCCAGTAGCCGGGGAGTGTTTGTCCCACTTTATAAAGCCTTAACAAGGGCAAAGATTTGCGGCAAACAAGGCAATCTGGCCATACGGTTTTATATACAAAGGTACGCAGAGAGACATGTTATATTTGTTTAACATAAGAAACATCGTCCAAAGAAAATGTCCCGCTATCGGTTCCTTTATTTGGGTTTTCATGCTAAGCATGATCATGAAACCTCAGCTCCGATCAATGTTGGAGGAAAATACTGAGGATTTAGTTCGGGGAAAGCTTCCAAACTCTGTGGTCTAAATGAACCCAAATTTTCGCTTCCGTTGAGACCGTTTATAATCTGGAAGTGGCCCATCGTCGGCTCCTACCCCCTTGTAGATCCTACGTAGGGTGTTTCCACAATAACAAAACAACCCTTAGCCGACGTCTCGGTGCCCGAAGGCGGTTGTGTTTAGCGGAAACGAGGCAATCAGATATGCGGGCTTTATAACTTTCACTCAGTCATAGGAGCGTAAAGTTGGGAGGCCAGCAAGTAGCCCCCCGGTTAGTGTTCGTTGACAGCCGAGGTCAAGCCGTAAACACTTCAGCCAATGTTATGAATAGCCCGTCATTTAATACAGTCATCGGACCGCTGACCAGTTTACGCTTATTGTGACAGTCAATTTTCGGCTTTCTCCACTGAGGTGCTTAACCATGCGAGCTGGAAGCACAATCGCAGTGGTTCTCCCTGTGCACACCTAGCCGAACAAGGAGGAACGTAGGAGGCAAGCACAGGAGCCGGGCAACCCAACTATTGACAGAAGACACAATTCGAAACTGATGCATAAATAGCAATATCCGAGAGTTTTTGCCGAATCCCTAAAGGTGTCCGGCGTTGCACTGCGAGACTTATGCGGAAACACACAAATAGTTGAAAAGTGCCATAGGATTGGAAAACCAAAAAACGTTAGTAAAAACTTGACGTTTGAACTAGATCAATTGTTCGGTGCCAATCAGAAATTTGTTCTTAGAAAAAAAGTGTGCTTCTGTCGTGCTTTAACATGACACACCCTATCTCAAGACTTCAAGCGGGTCAGCCTACGGCTTCAACCTCCTATCCCGAAGGCGGAGTACTTCTCGTTAGGCTAGTTTAGCAAACTTTAGTGGCTTTGAGAGAGAAATTAGGCTCCCCGGCTATTGACCACAGACTCGCGTTGAAAAAAGGAGCGGTATAAAAAGACTCTGCAACGAACAAGAAGAAAACATATTTACTACAGAACAACTCATATAAATTTAAGAGCCCCCAAGTGGCTTGGGTAAAAGAATTTTATGTATAATGATTGTATGTACCGAAGTACTTATATCATATCCGTGTTCACCCGAACTTTAAATGCGTCTTAACCGACCGTCGGCTTTTCCCTCTTCGGCCAAGGGCCGAAAAGTGTTATGTACTCCAGCTCTCGATAATATCGACGGTGTTTCCAATAACCAAGCAATCACGCCATAAGGCTGTAATAGACAAAGCGCGCTCAGGGAACTTTTGCTATATTACTGACGAAGTGTAAGAAGCATCTTTGAAGAAAATAGTACCCCCACCGATACCTTTCTTCAGTTGCTCATTGTTACTATGAGACTTGTGCAATAGATTTTTTGTACTCATGAGTTCCGTTGTGTGCCAACCATAATTGAAAAGAATAAGAGCGCTAGCTCTTCACCCAGTCTGAGGTCAGAGCTCGGAGGACCCGGTCATGACAATCGCTGAGGTGCTCCCTTTACTCCCTAGCCGAACAATCGGGAACGTAGGGGTAAACACAGGAGCAAGGCAACCCAGCTTGCGGAACACTTAAGTAAATATGGTGCATATTGTGGCGTAATACATGAGCAAGGAATGAAGCCGTACAAGTATAATCATATGCAAGAGGAAAGACTTCACAAAGGAAGCCCCCAAATAAACGGGGTATTTGAATTTGTGTGTAAAAAACAAAGTTATGACTAGGAATTTTTTCGCAAACAACTGTTTGCCAAAAAAGTATAATGCTTGGTTGAACCGAACAAAATTTGAAACTGAAAGTTTTGGAGCATGAGAGCGACTTAGCTGGTTAATGTGCTTGGTGTTGATGACGCGGTCCGAGCTTGATGCAGGACAAGGTCCTCGCCACCGAGCCGGTCCCCAGGTGGCGGAGCGAAGAACTCAGCACTCTCAAGTGGCGGCGTAGCACGGCCAATGTGGCGAGGTGGAACCCCCAGTCTGATCGAGGCGACATGGCAGGCCGGCAATATGACGCCGAAGTCCCCGGCGTGGGTTAATGAAGTGATGTTGAAGCCCTAGTCCAGCCGAGGTGACATGGTACGTCGGTACGCCGAGGTGACACCGCTGCCGGACCCGGATCATTTATCTGTGCACGGAAAATAGTGCCAGCCGGAGATATAGTAATAAGAAATTAAAAAAATGGTTGCATAGTTAATAATTTATGCAAAGTGAGTAGTAAAAGAAATATGGCCTGTGCGGCGAACACCCGACGAGGTGGAGCTCTCCCAGCGATGCCAAAGTCGCTAAGGCAACCGGACATGTCGGTATGGCAATTCGACCAACAAGGTGATCACACGAGCCGATTTATGCCGTTTCGGATGGCAACATCGGCTTTCCGAGGCGGCATAGCATGACCATAAATTTTTTCCTATTGAAGGGGCGACGACATCAGTTCTCCGAGATGGTGGTGCAGACCAGCCGAAGTTGGTTCACCTGTGCACAAAAAATAGTGCAAGACAGAAGTAATAACAAGTAATGATAATAATAATATATATTTTTTTAAAAATGTTCTTCTACTTAAATAACTTAAGTGAATTAAATAATTAAATAAATATAGCCTAAGAACTGAGGTCTGTTTGCAGATGTAATGTCCGTCAGGCTGCGGGCAAAAGCGTACAGATAAAACGCCGGTTAATGCAGAGGTAGTTTGCACGGTTCATCAATTAGACTTAGCAAGTCCTGTGTGTATCGCGCCGATCTGGTAGTATTCCTCAACAACGTGAAGTACTACTAACTAGTCAAATAGTAGTAGTATTTGTCAACTAAGTCTCGCTACAAAAACTGATCGTTGATCGTTAGCACTTTGGTATACAGAAGCGGCAAAAATACTACTATAAGTGGATGATAACGACCACCCATAAGCAAAGACATATAGAGGGAAAATGAAAAAGAGGAGAAATCTCCCTGGACTGCCGGCTGCTGCCATGGAGCGTCCTCGCCTGCATTTGGCACTGGCCTGTCCTTGGCACTCCTCGTGACCGGGGCTGCATAGGAGCCAGTGCCCGATTGATCTTGGATGTGTTCATCGCTTCGTTTGGACATCGTTGCTTGCCGATCTCTGGACGGCAATAAATTGCCTGGTGCCAAGATCAATGAAGATGGAGGAGTGACGACATATAGGGCGAATCCGGATGCGGCCTCCGTCAGACCGCAGACGAAAAAATTCACCTGCAGATGCTTGTGAAACGCTAGTGCATAGTTAGTTTGCACTGTTCGTTAATTAGACCTGAAAAACCATGCTGCAAGAACTAGCAGTTTTATACTAATACTTTGGCCTATGCAGTTTTCAACAAAAAGTAGTACTAGTAGAGGACTAGCAGCCGCACAAGTATCTGGATTTGAAAAAGGATATAGAAGGAAAAGATCCTCCCTCATGCATGTAATCCTGCTTCCCGTGTGCTTGAGTGCCTAAAAAAGTGGCTTGGTCGGCCAGCCTTGCAGCCCAAAAGGCCTGTCGCATAGCCGGCTGCGTGTCAGCTCCCACCACTGCAACTAATCTGCAGTCGGCCAGATCGGATTGGACACCATTAGTTTGGTCTAACGCTGCTCTTGGGATTTCAATAGAACACGGATCTGCACATGCGCCTGTGTTCGTCGGCCAAGGTGATTTGTCTTCGGGCACAGCAATCCGACGTCTCGCCAGGAACTACTGCCCGGAGAGTTCTGACCTAATTTTAGTTCTGCGAACATAGCTCAAAGCCGGGAGCAATAATCTGCAAAAAAAGAAAGATAATATATGTGAAACAGATCGAACTGGAAAATATAACCTGATGGTCGATTTTAGCTCCCATCGAACCACGACGACCACCTAGCAGGCTCTCAATGAAAGCACCAATGTCGGTGTCAAATCCGACATATCTCGTAGTAGGGGTCCTAAGCTAGGCGTCTTGGAGCGATGGTAACACGGACACAGGATTTTACCCAGGTTCGGGCTCTCTTGAAGAGATAATACCCTACGTCCTGCTTTTGATTGTATTCATATGGGGGATAGTACATAGTACATGTGTCTACCGTGAGATTGTAGTAATGAATATGAGATTGTTTATTGACTAGCCTGGCCTCGGTTTATATAAGACACTGCAGGCCTAGGGTTTAGGAGAGTCCTTGTCTTGGGCGCCAAGTCGGATGGAGTCTTCCTTTTATGCGGCAGGGGTTGTCCGAACTGGCCCATGAGTAAACAGCCATGGGGGTCCGCGGCCCAATCCAACTAATCGGGAGACGACGTGGTGAGTACCCCCTAGTCCAGGACATCGTCACCATCTAAGGCCTCACCATCATCCTCCGCCTTGGTTCGCTCGCCGCGGCGCCGCCCTCTAGTGTTGTCAACATGGTCAACAACTGAGAGGAATAAGGAGATGACTGTACATGGTGAGGATGACAGTAGGGACCCAGCAGCGTGCGCGGTATTTTTTCGGGACGGACAAGCGTATCAACTGGGTTGTGCAGTAGTTGTGGCCCATCTAGCCCAGGCTGTTATTTCATATGTTTACCACATGACCAACCCAGTTTTTTCCCTTTCTGAAAATGGCTAACCCAGCTATTTTGTCTTTTGGAGAATAACCAATTTAAGCCTTCTTGCTTTTCTACGTCCTGCTGGGCCGGAAATCTTTGAAGACTAGGAGGGATGCATTCGGGCTTGCCCAGAAAATGGGCTATAAGTAATAAGAAATGGGCTATAAGTAATAATACATGAGCTATAAAATGAAAAAATACAGCAAAGAGGCAATTAGTTCCAAAATACTTTTTTCTTTCAGATTTTGATATTTTAAATTTCATTGTTTTTTTGCGGGTAAAATTTCATTGGATTGAAATTAACGTATGTTTACTTTTTAAATTAATTTGAATCTGGCTAGAAATTTTGGGTTGCATACTGTTTGGGACTGATTTGGAGGTTGACTTGTGGGTCTACTAGGTTGACGTGTACGAAAGGCTTTGTCAACTTAGTCCACAAACGATTTCTAGTAGCAGTGACCATGGGATGTTAATCCAATCATCGTGTTGCTTCTTCAATATCTGATCTTCTTGCTCCAGTCGCCCAAACCAGCGCCGGTGGGACTGCCTGCTCCCGCCTCCCGTGGTTAGCTGTGCTGCCGGATAGGCCGCACCGCCCCACACTACTCCATCGCTAGCCAGTCCATTGCTCTACTCACCCACACCTCCTGTTATTTTCTGGCGACGACAACCGAACTAGTAAACCCTCGTACTTCCCACCGCGTAGGCAACCACTGCCGAATCTTCCCTAGCTTCGTGCCATTCCCTTCCTAGGCCTCGCCGTCGTCCATCGCCCCGGTGCTCTTCACACGGCGTGGTTAACGTGGCCAACGAACGACATTCATCCGAAGTGGACTGTACGTGGAGAGGCTGACAGCTGGGTCCACGGCCGCACACAAGGAAATGCCTCCTTATTACTCACAAAATAATGATTGCTCCACCTGACAACTGGGACCCACCGGAAGGGCCTCTGTATTTCGTGAAAAAACGTCCCCCCCCCCCCACTGCTGACCGCTCGGACCCACCAACTATATCTTCGCATTCAAGGAAGTGCCTCCTTATTACGCACAAAAAATGAATACCCCCCCTGCTAGCTGGGACCCACCATAGTGGGAGGCTGACTTGTGGGCCTACTAAGTTGACGCGGGCGGAGGGCTTTGTCAACTTAGTCAATATGAACAATTCTACCTCCAGTGACCGTACTATGTCCATCCAACGGCCGTAGTGCTTCTTCAACCTCTGGTCTTCTTGCTCCAGCCGCCCAAACCAGCGCCGGTCGTGCCACCTGCTCCTGCCTCCCGTTGTCGGTTGTGCTGCCGCGGAGGCCTCACCACCCCCTACTACTCCCACCACTGGCCAGGCCATCCCTCTAGTCGCCCACACCCCCTGCTATTCTGCGGCGATGACAGCCTCACACCACAGATGAACCAGTCAACCCTTGTACTCCTCTCCGCGTGGGCATCCACTGCTGCGTCTTCCCCGGCTCCGCGTCGTCCCCTTCCTAGGCCTCGCCGTTATCCACCGCCTTGGTGCTCTCGGTGCGGCGTGGTCAATGTGGTCAAGGAATAACTTCCATCAGAAGAGTACTATACGTGGAGAGGCCGACAGCTGGGTCCACGCCGCAGCAAGGATGTGCAACCTTATTACATGTAAAATAGTTATTCCTCCACCTGACAGCAGGGATCCACCAGACGGGCCACCATATTTCACGAAAAAAACGTTTCTCCCTTGACTGCTGGGACCCACCAGCTACATCTTCGCATGCAAGGAAGTGCGTCCATATTACGGCAAAAAAATGATTGTCCCCCTGATAGCTGGGACCCACCAACAATAACTTCGCATGCAAAGAAGTGCCTCCTTATCCACCCTGAAAGTCGGGACCCACCTGGTCGAAGCGTACCTAGCGTTGTCATTCTAGCGCGAACATGTACGTACATACTAGTCGATCGATGTGTCTGCAGGCTGCAGCGATGAACCGTGGCCGAGTAAGGAAGGGCATGTATCATAGTAGAGGCGCGGATGTAGCATGTTATGCGGTCCCATCAATATCATGTACACGCACGTACAGCCAGGGTGTACACGGTTTACTTTTCAACTAGCCCTCCATTGGCTACTGTTCAACCAGCCCTCCACGGGGTCTTGTTCATCCTCCCCCAACCGGCTTGATCGGGGTCATGTTCATCCAGCGGTAAGGACCTCTGCTACCACTGGGTCCTATTCATCCAAAACCTACACCCCCAACAACGCTCACTGTTCATCAAGAGGCAGCATGTTCGATCGGGTTTAGTTAGCAGCAGTAGCGAAGCAATCGCTCGATCAGGTTTAGTTAACAGCCAAGGATCGATCGATCGCTTGGGTTCAGTAACACGTAGCCAATGCAATCGCTCGGGTTCACTTAGAGTCCAATGCCTCGCACCCACACTCGTACGTGTACGGGAACAATGCACAATCCCTTCGTGCATCGCTCGGCCCCGACCACCCGCCGTAACCGGGAACTCCCCGATATTTTCCTCACCCTTGCTTCTACCACGGTTTTTTCCGTCCTGGACGGACCAAAGAATGTCATGCAGCTGCATCTCTGGCCCGTCCAGGATGAAAAGCCATTTTCTGTCATGATTTTTTGTCATAGAAGTAGGAGCCCACCACATCTATGATGATACCGGGTTTTGTCACAATTATCGTCATAGAAGTGTCATAAGCATGACAAAATCAAATTCTGTCGACCGAAAATGTCATGGATGTGTCTTTTTTTAGTGCGTGCTGCTTCTTTTCCCCGTCCTCCTCCCATTACTTCCCTCATGCATTCAACATACTAATTGAAGGAGGATGCATCATTGATCGTTCAACATTTCGGTGACCGCTACCCTCTCCCTTGTCTGCATTAAAACTTTATCGGGAACTGTCCTGGTTTACTCGTAGCTGTCAAATCGAATAGTACTGCGCCCCCCGCTACACACCCAACTGAACATGTCCCATCGCCTCCATCAAAGGCCTATATTAAACCCGCATGCAAACTGATAAACCTACTCCGGCCACACGCCCGTTGATGAGCGGGCCAGAATTAGATGCAACGCCGGCAAGGCTCCCACCGAGGGCTGACGGTGGAGGGGTGCGATTCTTGCCCGCTATCTGGCTGCCACCATCATCAAGGAGAAGTAGAACACGGGAGGCCGCCGCCACTTGGGTCCCATGAAAGCCACCGCCGAGGCGACGACTGCATATACAGGTGGTCTCTTCGCTACTTCGTCTCTCGCGAGGACCTTCGTCGACCCCGCAAGTGTCTGCCGGACATGAGGAAGACAAAGGGATCCATGAGCGGCCGTTTAGATTAGGTATTAATTATACCACGAGGTCCAGATGAGCACCACTTAATTCATATAAATGTAATGAAATCCATCATGTTTATATGAAGATTCGGGTTTTTTATATGAAATCCTTCATACTTATATGAAATTTGTCCGTGTTTGCACGAATTTCCTTTGGTTGGTTAGAGTTGTGAAAAATGTATGCCACTGGCGTTGGATGTTGTCCTCCGCGGAAGGAAGCGGAAGAAAATTTGCCGGTTTCTGTTGGAGAATAATATAGTCACATCCGATATGTTTGAGTTAATTGCATGTATGCTTCTCCCTCTAAAATGTTAATTGCATGTACAGTGTACATGACTTGCAGGGTGGCTATAGATTCGTATAGAAAGTTAAAAATAAATAAATCCATCCTTAATCTTAAACTATTCTAAGTACTCTGTGGGTTCCACTGTTAGTACAATAGCAAAAGAAGTATATATTAAAAAAAATAAAAATCTAAAGTTTAGGACAGAATTCAAACTCAGGTCATCGCGCTGCGAGCATCTGGCGCTAACCAGTCCAGCGGATGTTCGTTGTGGATGATGCAAGAGATAAATCCCTACTCTTATAAAAAACAAAGTTGGTGATGATGGTTTGCTTGCCATCCTGCAATATAGGCCGTCTGATTTATATTTGACGGATAGGAAGGAAACTATGGCAATTTTGCAAAAAGATACCCACACCCCTCTCCACATTTGCAAATAAGGCCTTCCCTTGTTCATCCTTTTCTCTCACAAGATAAACTACTCATACAAATGCATCTTGATGTTTTGTGTAACGCATGAGCATCTTGCTAGTTTCGTTTTAAATAATTACTATGATAATTGGGTTGAAGTGATATATTTTATGTCTGCCCCGAATGATCTCAAATTCACTAGTAGCAACGAAGACAAGGTTGCCTTTTTAATTAATAGAAAACAGGGTGAAAACTATCACATGAGGCCGGTAAAAACAAGGCACACAGGGTTCAGCATCATCATCACTGCAGCTGTGCGCGCGCGAGAAGTCTATGTATCGAGGGGGGCTACAGAGAGAAAGAAGTATCGAGTGTGTGTGAGCGAGGCACACAGACACAACTAGTGTGTGTGTGTGTGTGTGTTTGAGAGAGAAACCAATTGATAGATTCAGATCAAGATTGAGTTGTCACCCTTCTGTTGTCATTGTTGGGGGGTGGGGAGGGGGGAGGGAGAGAAAGACGCATCGAGAGTATGCGCGTGATATGCACAGAAGAACAACTAGCGAGTGTGTGAGTGAGTGTGTGTGTCTGTGTGTGTTGAGAGAAGCAGTAGATAGATTAGTATCAAGATCGCGGTGTCACCCTAGTCCTTCGGTGTTGGGAAGTGTGTGTGTGTGTGTGTGTTTGAGAGAGAAGCCAATAGATATCAAGATCGAGGTGTCACCCTACTCCTTCGGTGTCGGGAAGTGTGTGTGTGTGTGTGTGTGTGTGTGTGTGTGTGGGTGGGTGTGTGGGGGGTGCCACTGGTACGCGTTCAAACGGTTTTTAACCCCCTTCCGTGACTGCATTTGGAACCATCACCTAGTGAGTGTGGGCGATAGGGGGTCCTTCCCACACGACCCACAAACCATCGGGATATGCCCTCCTGGCACACACGCTTGGCAAACTGAGGTCGTGTGCGACCGGCAAGCGAGCAAATACGGTTATACGTATAGTAGTGATCAAAAAACTACAATTGTATAGGCAAAATCATTTTCGGTCGTAAGTACATCCCACATAGTCAGTCCCCGCTAAACATTTCCGTTTGTATATACATCCCACACAGTCGCTGCAAGGAAAACATTTCCGTTCGAGGTACATCACACACAATTTCCCCTGTTAAATCATTTGTGATGGCCTTCCCATCGCACACAATATTAATAATTTTATCGTTTGCATTATTGCATGCGTCCCACACGGTGCATAGAAGAAACTGTGTGGCAAAAGCTATCCATCACACACAACCTTTATGCGGTAATCGTTTGTGCAAGGTGGCCTAACGCAAACCGTTTTGAAGAGAATGTCATGTGTGATTGCTCGTCGATCCAACACGGTTTATTCCTAGAAACTGTGTGCTTTTCCTTAGGTCATCGCCCACGATACTTTCTCAATAACCGTTTGCAATAGCAAAACCCAATTAGCAGGCTAATTGCCCTATTATTAATAATCCATTTATTAATCTAATTGACATTCATATTAAGCACATAATATATTTCATTCCTATATTAAGGAAGCAAGATTTCATAATTGAAAAACATTAGAGTACAACATGATATAGCTTCAGCACTCACCTACCCCACTACACAACTACACAAGCACCAAGTATCACATGCAACATCTAGAACCTTTCAAAATTAACATCATAGACGGTACATAGACAGATGCATCTCATCGGGAAAACTGCTGAAGCGGAAGGCGAATATTGAGCCTTCATTGATGTTGAAGGTCTTTGCAATTTTAGGCCAGTGCATGTAGATGATTGACCATCCATCCTTCGTCCTCTTCAGGAACACTTCAATATTGAACCGTGGGTGTTGTATGAATGCCTTCATCACCTCTTGTCCATACAGGTGGTTTGAGAGGTAATCATTAGTGAACTATTTTGGAAAAAACGGAAAACAAGGATGTGATAAATATCTTCTCTATATTAGAAATGGGGCAAAGGAATAAAAAATACAAGGTATAATAGTATACAATAACAGAATGCAGCCACAACAATTGAACATCGCATTGCAGAATTGAACCAAGCAGTTAACTAAACACCACAACAAATGAACCAACCGTTAACTGAGCACCACATTGCACAAATCTAACATACTCCTAATAGAAGATCACACAGTTAACCAAACCAAGCATGCTTAACAACTTGGAAATATAGCAATTGTATTTGTTTCTCATGTATTTAGTACAGCCAAATTCGATTTATTTCTCAGATGGTATACAATAACAGAATGCACACACAACAATTGAACATCGCATTGCAGAACTGAACCAAACAGTTAACTAAACACCACAACAAATGAACCAAACGTTAACTGAGCACCACATTGCACAATATAACATATTCCTAATAGAAGATCAGATAGTTAACCAAACCAAGCATGCTTAACAACTTAAAAATATAGCAATTGTATTTGTTTCTCATGTATTTAGTACAACCAAATTCGATTTATTTCTCAGATGGTATACAATAACAGAATGCACACGCAACAATTGAACATCGCATTGCAGAATTGAACCAAACAGTTAACTAAACACCACAACAAATGAACCAAACGTCAACTGAGCACCACATTGCACAATATGACATACTCCTAATAGAAGATCAGACAGTTAACCAAACAAAGCATTCTTGACAAATTGGAAAATTGCACCCTAAAGAATTGAACATCACATTCGCAGAATTGAACTAAACAATTAACTGAATAACACATTGCACAACATATAAAACATATACACTAGAGCAAAAGATTGCATGGTAAAAGTAGATAGCACAATTCACTAGAATTTGTTAAGGAAAGGCATTAGCTAGCAAACTGAACATGGGTCCTTATAGTGAGCTAATAAGACAAGCTACTCATTGTCAGAGATATCGATGATGATTGGCTCCTTGGACACGGAAGAGGGTGAGGCCTCTGCATCGTGGGTGCCCTCGTCGTAGTGGTGAGTTGCCTGAGCCGCTCCGGGCATCAATCTGCTGGCTCTCGAGATGAGGTAAGAACGTCCACGCTGAGAAAACACCTCATAGTCATCGTCGAAGGCACTGATTGTGGCCTCGAGAAAAAGCCCAAACTGTCATTTAAATCACCCAACCGCATCGCGGCATCAGCGCGCAAGGCGTCGACGGTGGCCTCGACGGCGTGGTGCTCCTCCAAGATCTGGTGGTCGGCACCAATGGCAGCCATCATGACTGCATCCACGCGTGCGGCCACTATTTGCTTCTCCGCTGCCAAATGCTCCTTCAGATCCTGGCTATAGTGCGTGCACCACGGCTTAGGGCGGCGCTTATTTGGTGGAGGGGTCGGTGATTTGGGTGGAAGGGGTCGCGCTCGCGCCGGCGGTCAGGGCATGTGGGATGTGGAAGGAGGAGGAGGACGGGGTTCGGGTGTGGGTTACCTGCCTAGATAGGCAAGGCCTAGCAGCGTGAAGAAGGGTCGCCGGCAAGGAGGCGGCGCTGCAAGCAAGGAGTGATGGTTTCAACTTGGAAAGGAAGGCCGAAATAGGGGAAATGTGGCTTTTGGTAAGGGGAGGGGCGGGGAGGTAGATATTTCCACGGAAGCCGAAAATTTGGAATCGCTTCAACAAAAAAACTAGCACACAAAGTGTCATAAGACACGGTCCCTTATTCAAAGCGGGCTATGGACTGTAGTCAACTGTCACACCCAAAATGCGACCCTATCCTAAAGGAACTCGAAGGTCCCACCAAGGATAGAAGCACATATTGGAGACACTTTTGCAAGGTGGATATCATTACATCGTACCATTACATAATAGTTGGGGGCATACATACAGAAGGCATACAATGCCACACGAATACAACATCATCATACATAAGAGCAACATACGACTACGGATGAAACACAAATAGAAACTCAAACGACATCCACCCTACTAGCCCAGGCTGCCGACCAGGAACCTATCCCTGAACGACGAAGCAGAAGAAGAACTCAAAACAAGCAAGCATCGCTCTCGCATCATGATCATCGCATTACCTGTACCTACAACTATTGTTGTAGTAATCTGTGAGCCACAAGGACTCAGCAATCCCATTACCATGGGTATCAGGACTAGCAAAGCTTAATGGTAAGGAAAGGATAGGTGGTGAGGTTGCAGCAACAACTAAGAATGATATGGTGGCTAACTTACGAATACAAGAATAAGATGAGAAGCTACGCAAACGGTCAAAAACTAGTAATGATCAAGAAGTGATCCTGAAACTACTTACATCCAAACATAACCCAAGCCGTGTTCACTTCCCGGACTCCGCTGAGAAGAGACCATCATGGTTACACACGCGGTTGATGCGTTTTAATTAAGTCAAGTGTCAAGTTCTCTACAACTGGATATTAACAAATTACCATCTGCCACATAACCGCGGGCATGGCTCTCGAAAGTTTAAACACTGTAGGGGTGTCCCAACTTAGCCCATTATAAGCTCTCACGACCAACGAAGGATATTCCTTCTCCCGGGATGACCCGATCAGCCTCGGAATCCCGGTTACAAGACATTTCGGCAATGGTAAAACAAGACCAGCAAGACCGCCTGGATGTGCTGACAAATCCCGATAGGATCTGCACATATCTCGTTCTCAGGGCACACCGAATGAACACTATGTGCAGCTAAAACCAGCCCTCATGTTTCCCCGAGGTGGCACTGCAAGTGGCTCTAGTTCGGACCAAAACTTAGAGAGCATTGGCCCGGGGGGGGGGGGTTAAAATAAAGATGACCCTCGGGTTAATTACTCCCAAGGGAAAGGTTATAGGTTGTTAGGCAAATGTAAAACCAAGGGTGGGCCTTGCTGGAGGAGTTTTATTCAAAGCAAACTATCAAGGGGTTCCCATAAACCCGACCGCGTAAGGAACACAAAATCAAGGAACATAACACCGGTATGACGGAAACTAAGGCGGCCGGAGTGGAACAAAACACCAGGCATAAGGCCGAGCCTTCCACCCTTTACCAACTATATAGGTGCATTAATTAAATAGAGATATTGTGATATCCCAAAATAATCCTGTTCCAACATGGAGCAATCTTCAACATCACTTGCAACTAACAACGCTATAAGAGGGGCTGAGCAAAAGTGGTAACATAGCCGAACAATGGTTTTCTAGGAAGGGTGAAAAAGATTAGAGGCTGACATGGCAATTTGGGAGGCTTGATAAACAAGTGATAGGTAGCGCAACATATCGATAGAATGAAGCATCTAGCATAGCAATGATAGTAGTGAGATCCAGGGTAGCGATCATCTTTCCTGAAATCCCGCTAGGACGAAGAACGAGTCCATGAAGAAGATGAACGGGCAAAGACGAACCAAGCGTAGTCGAACGAATCCTCACGATTGCAACAAAATGGGAACTATTGAGAAGAAGCACAACCGAAAGAAGCAAACAATAAGGTAAACACACCACACATAAACATGACATGATGCACAATCAAGCATGATGCATGACAAGGCTATATGATGCTACTCACGGTAAGAGATGATGCATACAAGAGCAACACATCAAATCAAGTTTAAATGAGGCCGGGAAACAACATATGACAAATCCGGTAAGTCCTCATATGCAAATTTCGAAATTGGTCCAGAACTGAATAAACCTTATGTTCAAGTAGTTAAATAGCAAGTTATATGTGCCAAGATGATCTACACAAAATTCTAGTCAAGTTACATATAAAGTTCATTTAGTTCAGAGCTACGGCCTAGAAGATATGAGCAAAATAAGTTAAACATGGCATTGATGCAAAATACATTCATATATCAAGAAAACACTCTCAAAAAATGGATGAAACATGATAAGATGAAACTACATGCAAAATCAAGCAAGTTTCATATAGAGCATGCTCAAAACGGAGCAACGGTGCAACACATACACTCCAAACAAATTATAACAACAATCTGCCAAAAACAGCAAGGAAGCACTTTGCAAACATCGAAACAACATGCTACAGGAATCATATGAGTATAAACTTGACATGCACTTCATGCACACATAAGACACTTCAAATATAAATAATGTTAAGGTTCATAGGCATCAATATTAAACCAATATGATCAATGCAAAATGCAACTTCATAACACATGAGCATATACATGTGCAGAGTTAATATGACGGCAACTTGACAGCAAGAAAAAGATAAGCTACAGCAAGTAAACATAGCAACCAAGGGAATGGAACGAAAGTTCACATAACAAAGAGAAAATAACATCATGGTATCATATACATATGGCTCATGGATTAGTGGGAACCAACATGACAAGATTGAATGTTGAAACAATTTCAGCAAGTGTAAGACAGCAACATTATGATAGCACGTTTGCAAGCATGAAACAGAGGCATATGATATCCAAAATTAAAACCCATGGCATCTGAACAAAGTACTCCTATCATAATTAAAAACATGTGATTGGAGCATCTCCAGAAGAGGCATGTATCAACTAATATCAACCTCACAACAAGGCATCATGAAGTTAACAGAAATCAGGAACAAAATATAGGGATGTTCATGACAATGAAAACATATGCTGCAGGGCATATATAGGGAATGAAAAGGCATGGAAAGATAGAGCATAACATGTTCATAAAAATATGTCAACTAAGAGTCTCCATATTATGCATGGATTAATTGGTAGTATCAAGAAAACATGGCAACATGATATGACAGAAACAGACTTGACAGCACATTAACAGCAAGTAGCCCACTTCACAAGCTTGATGCACTCGCTATAGGGCATATAAAAATATATGGATTGCACCCCTATAAAAATGCCATTAATAATCTCCTAAAACATGTAGACATCATGCTCATAGGATGCATACACAAAATGCGACAAAAATGACAAATCAGCAAGCTACAACAGTTTTTCAGCAGTTAACAGCAACAAGCACTTTTGAAACAGGGATTAACATGTCAAGATGCACCCTAACATGAATGCAAAGCAAACCAACGTGTAGAGCATGAAGAGCAGAACATGTTCATAACAAGATCATCACCATAGGGTGATAGAGGCGGGGGTGTCCCGATCTTTCGATGAGATGATAACTATCGATTTGGTGAAGATGACTTTGACGATCCGACTACAAACGTGCACGACGTTGCGCCTTAGCAATCGCTAAACCAACTCTGAGAGGTTATTGACCACGCCGGAGCACAATCAACCTGACCACGAAGGTCTATTCCTGCAAGCAATCGAAGAACAAGCAAGAATATGATAAAAGCAATCTGAATATTGCGAGTATATATGAAGTATTGATAAATGTGGGGATCCGTAAGCGGTCTTGGTCTGGTCGTTGGACACAAACGAAGTACACGAAGTTGCAATGGCTAACTTTTAACTAAACAAATCCCAAGGAAAAGCTACTAGATGGATCTACTTATATAGGAGCAAGGGGTGGCGGCCAAGGAGGTGGGAGGACGTCCCAAGGCAGCCTAAAACTAAATCTAGGTCGTACAAGGCCAATGGGCCCAAGTGGAGGTGATGTAACACCTTTGGACTTGTAGTTTGACTCGGATTCTGCTGCAGCATCAGATTGTTTCGTCCACAACTCAACGCTCCGGACGAATTTAAATGTGATTCCAATTGGGTTGGAAAGTGCACGAAATCTAGTTTCCAACAAAAAAAGAATCACCCAATTTGGAGTCCGTATGAAAAACTTGTGTGCGTTTTGAGTCAGGTACGTCTGTGCAGTCCGAATCTGAATGAACGTGAGAGACTTGGACTCTATCTTCTCTTGGGCCAAAAGTGACGTGAGAGAACTTTTTGGACAGCAAATAAACATCTCTTTCTTCCTTATCTTCATATGTGGATTGTACAAATGTCCCATACACCTGCAATTAGACAAAACACAAAAGTGTGTGAAGTATTTTTGTTCTGGATAACATAAATAGATTATTGAATAGTTTGCACTAGAAATCACCTGACAAAAATGCATATATGCAATATTTTTGGTCATATCCAAGGTAGTCATGTCCTCATCATCCTCCCCTTCTTGAAAATAAAGCCGTCCTCGGCGTTGCTTAATCTGAAATGTGGCTAACAAAAGAGACAAGGTGTACATGTTGTATATGTATATGTCATCCATTTTTACTTCCCTTGATTTTTGCATATATGACACATGAATAGATGAGTAACTTGCATAGTTCATAAAATCTAAAGCCAAAAAATTAGCACAAGATGTAGAAGGCATGAAAATATTGCAACTCAGTTTGCACATATAAGTGAAGCTCTTATTCATTTCAAAAGATTGACAATGGTCATCATTAAACCATCCCAACATTGGTGAATAAACCTTACTTGCATCAAATTTACATGCTACAACATGCTTAAATAAGCAAACATGCAATAAGTCATTCAACACAGAATCATCACCAAGATTAGAGGTCATATCAAAATGATTAAACATTGGTTCTTTTGCATCAATAGTTAATTCAATGGGTGCACTCAAAATTGTTGGTATTTCAGTTGTTTGATCACATGGCAAAGTCAAATTATCAACGTAGTCCTCTAAAATAGGTGGTGTGATCAAAGTAGTGGGTAGCTCATCAGATGGTGCATTCAAATTGACAAGGCATTCATCATTCTCATGTAGAGATGGAAGATCAGTACCTTTGTCATTACCTCTTATGATCAACTCAGATGATGTAGCCACTCTCGGGGGCGATGTGTCACATTGTGGAGGTGATGTAGTCCTGACAACAACGGATGTGGTTGTCATAGTATGCCTAGTAGTTGAAGGAACAATCATATCAACTCTTGGAATGTGCACCGTGCGCTTGTTCTCCTCGTGGCCAACACGTTGTTTTATTTCCTGTTCAGCTTTGCAAGCAAGATGAAACAAATGGTCCATAGGATAACACTCTTCATGAATTAGTATCTCTTGAATATCACGGTTTAATCGTCCCCAAAATCTATCCATAAAATCATCTTCACTTTCTTCTAAAGAGGAATGCAACAAGGTAGTTTGTAAATCATCATAATATTTTGTTACAGTTTCACTACCTTGTTTTAAGTGTTGCAACTTCTTAATCATGTCACGAGTATAATAAGCAGGGACGAAAGTATGTCGCATGGCAAGTTTCAAATCATCCCAAGTAGTAGGTATATAATTAGGGTGTAACCGACAATATTCACTCCACCAAACCAAAGCATAACCAGTGAAAGAACCAACTGCAACCTTAACCTTTTTATGTTCATCGAAATTATGGGAAGCAAATATATTTTTTATGTCGAACTCCCATTCAATATATAAAGCAGGTTTAAAACGGCCATTAAATGGTGGTATAGATACATTAACCTGATCATGTGCATTTGGATGTTTGTGCACCTCTCGTGACGGTTGTGGTATTTGCAAAGGTGGTGGCACGTCTCCCGCGATCGACAAAGCCCATGAATTGACTCTGGATCCTGTCATGATTAGTAGAACAAGAAACAAAACCCAAAAATAATGTTCCTATAACTACTAGGATGTGGTGGTAAAACGCTCACAGTAAAGAAAATATCAATGTCTTACAAGTTCTTACCATGCAGCAGGCGGTGATCGGCAACCAGCGGTGTCAAGTAACTCCGAATATTGAGTAAAGCGATTGCCAGGGGAGCGTACGTATACACGGTGTAGAAATATGTGGAGCTGGGTTGGCTATATATGGTAGCAAAAGATTAGCAATAATCAATTCAAAGATGCAATGTTGAATAAACGCTCAACGACGGTACTGTGCTGGTCCTAGGCTAGACCGGACTAGAGACGCGAGCCTAGAACACTAATGAGGTCACGGCGTAGCACAACTAGCATCAATGAAGGATACTAAGTAGCTCTTGACAGCAAGATATAAGTGAAGATCACAACGGCAGTGAAGATAATGATGAAAAACAACTGCCAAGCAGGATATACAACAACTTTGTCTCCAACTTTCCTCTGAAAAAGTTTATGCCGATTTTTTTGATTTTTTTTCTCCTTTTTTTTCTCTGACTTTTTTTTCTCTCGTTTTTTTCTCTCTTTTTTTTTCTCCCTCTTTCCAAAACAAACTAGATAAGATGCAGATTGGATCAAGTGAAGATGTGAACGATCTCAACTATTATTATGACAATGAATGGTGGGTAGCACGTGGTGGAAATTGATGGATGGGTGGTGGACAGCGGAAGAGATAATGATGCAGCGGTGGCGTGACTAATGTGAACAGAACTCGAAACTCTAAACGAACTAGACACTAAGACCAGCAACTCGACACGACGATGCAACCGATAATTCAACTATGCAAGCAATGAAAAGAAAATTGCAAAGGCTCAGACTGGCTTGGACCAAGGATGAATAGATCTAACTCTTTTTTGTGGCTTTTTCTTGGACAATAGGTAAGAAAATAAATCTAATCTAGGAAAACTGGAAATTCTCACCGAGCAACCTGAAAACTGATACCACTTGATAGAGGCGGGGGTGTCCCGATCTTTCGATGAGATGATAACTATCGATTTGGTGAAGATGACTTTGACGATCCGACTACAAACGTGCACGACGTTGCGCCTTAGCAATCGCTAAACCAACTCTGAGAGGTTATTGACCACGCCGGAGCACAATCAACCTGACCACGAAGGTCTATTCCTGCAAGCAATCGAAGAACAAGCAAGAATATGATAAAAGCAATCTGAATATTGCGAGTATATATGAAGTATTGATAAAGGTGGGGATCCGTAAGCGGTCTTGGTCTGGTCGTTGGACACAAACGAAGTACACGAAGTTGCAATGGCTAACTTTTAACTAAACAAATCCCAAGGAAAAGCTACTAGATGGATCTACTTATATAGGAGCAAGGGGTGGCGGCCAAGGAGGTGGGAGGACGTCCCAAGGCAGCCTAAAACTAAATCTAGGTCGTACAAGGCCAATGGGCCCAAGTGGAGGTGATGTAACACCTTTGGACTTGTAGTTTGACTCGGATTCTGCTGCAGCATCAGATTGTTTCGTCCACAACTCAACGCTCCGGACGAATTTAAATGTGATTCCAATTGGGTTGGAAAGTGCACGAAATCTAGTTTCCAACAAAAAAAGAATCACCCAATTTGGAGTCCGTATGAAAAACTTGTGTGCGTTTTGAGTCAGGTACGTCTGTGCAGTCCGAATCTGAATGAACGTGAGAGACTTGGACTCTATCTTCTCTTGGGCCAAAAGTGACGTGAGAGAACTTTTTGGACAGCAAATAAACATCTCTTTCTTCCTTATCTTCATATGTGGATTGTACAAATGTCCCATACACCTGCAATTAGACAAAACACAAAAGTGTGTGAAGTATTTTTGTTCTGGATAACATAAATAGATTATTGAATAGTTTGCACTAGAAATCACCTGACAAAAATGCATATATGCAATATTTTTGGTCATATCCAAGGTAGTCATGTCCTCATCATAGGGTCAACAGAGACAAAGTTACATCACTCACAAGATGCATACATGATGTTAACAAGCAGCAGATTCCAGCAGTTCATATCACATAGCAGTTTTGCAACGACTATTAAGGCATCAATATGAATAGAAACATGAATGCAAACTAGGCCATCATGAACAGCACTCTGATAGGAACATTTTGACATATTATACACGCAAACGGAGTAACGAGCATCAAGTTAACACAAGTCAAACATGCAAACATGAGATGGGTTTTTCAGGGACGGTGGAATTATACCCTCGCGAAAACGGGATGGAGTGGATCTTGATGACGCGGTGCAGCAGATCTGTTTGGATGGTGGGCTCGGGGTGTCCAGGGGAAAAGGCGGACGAGGGGTGCAGATCTAGGCGACGGGCGGCGGCGGCGCCCGGACTCCGGCGAGGGAGCTCCGGCGAGCTTCTACGGCGTCAAGGTGTGGATGGCCGGATCGAGAGGAGAGGTCGCCGGATCTGGGCGGCGCCGGCCCAGATCGGGACGGGGGCGAGGTAAGAGCGGCAGCGGAGCCCGGCCCCGAGCTTGCTCCGGCGAGGGTCACTCCGGCGCGGCGGAGGGAGGTCGAGGCGCGCAGCGGCGTGGTTGGACGGCGGCATGCGGCGGCGTAGGGAGGAGCGGGAGGCGGGGCTCCCTTGTGGCGGTGGCGCGCACGGAGAGCGAGGCGGCGGCGGATCCATCATCGGCGGCTAGCTCGGGCGAGCCGCGGGGCGAAGGCGGCAGTGGTCGGCGGCGGGGCGACGCGGCGAGGAGCGGGGCGAGCGCGGGCTGCGAGCGGGCTCGGCGGGCCCGTGATGGGCTCGCAGGGCCTGCGACGGCAGGACTTGAGAGAGGCGACGCGGCAGCCGTGGGTTGGCCGGAGGGCGGCGGCTGGACATGTCCGGTCCGAGAGGATGCGTCGGGTTAGGGTTTGATCTGGAATTTCCGGGAAGGAGGTCTTTATATAGGTAGAGAGAGTTAGGAGAGTCCAAATCTCTCGGTGCTGTACACCATTGATCTGGCCGTGGTGGAAGACTACATCAACACCGTTGAACAGTTGCATGTTGGAGACAAGTACAAGGTGGTCGGCATCGACCTCCAGTAGACCGCCGGTAGTCCCGGCATAGATCCGAAGGTTGCCGTCGCCCAGTTGTGCGTGCGCCATCATGTCCTCATCTACCACTACTGAATGGCCAGAGAGCCTTGCGACCGTTTCAACAAGTTTGTCAACAGCACCTACTAGAAGTTCGCCACGTTGGAAACCACCGACGATGTAAAAGAGCTCAGTGTTGCGGGCTTGGCCTACCAGAACCTTGTTGAAATTCGTGACCACTACAGGGTCTGGGGCAGCACGAATAAGGACTCCCTGGTCGAACTCGCGTCGGCTATTATCAACCCCTACTACAAAAAGATGAAGCAGGATGCCCGGAGAACAAATGTTGTATCCTGGCACAGGGCCTGGATGCGCGACTGGATGAATCTCACCTCAGGTTCGTGGCCAAGAGCGTGTACACATGCCATGAGATGCAAAGGTGGATCGTTGACATGAGGAAGTGCCTCGTTACCCAAATCGACGAGCCCGGATCGAGCCACAAGCAGAGCAAGCGTCACAAGAAGTAGATGATGATCAGATGATCGTTTATGCTAGTTAATCATGCATGTAATATATAGTTTACTTTATTGGTGTGTGGAAGTGTCATGTGTGTAGTATCCACCTATGAAATTATACATGTAATAGTTTACTTTGGTGTGTTCAAATGCCATGGTTGTAGTAGCCACCTATGTCATTGGATGTTTAATTTGTTCTGTATGCAATCCCATCGCACAACACACACGTCTTATTAGCAGCAATCGTCTGTGGTATTATCGGTCTTCGCACACATTTCTGATTATAGACCTGTTTGTCGCGTATCACACACATCTTGTTATATTGAACCGTTTATGTCTCTTGTCTCAACACAAATAGTTCATCTGCGTGAACCACATGTCGTATATCACACACACCTTGATTTGGCTAACTGTTTCGTTTGTGTTGCCTAATCACAAACAGTTCATCCTAGTCAACTGTATGCTGTTTATCGCATACATCTTCATCTGGCTGCCCGTTTCTTTTGTTGCACCTCATTGCAAATGGTTAATTGCACTGATCCGTATGCCGTACATCACACATGGAACTAAAATCTGAACCGTGTTTGATGCATCCATCATCGCAAACATTTTGCACCTTTTTTGACGTTTTTTACACCACCATTTGAGATTAATGCATCGCACACAGTTTCGTCAAAGGGTCTCTGATCGTAGTGTCGCGTTAACAGCATCTTGCAGTAGTGTGCAAGTGACACTTCGATATGGGGAGAAGGAGTTTGTGTGATACATATCTATATTAAGGGATAGGTAGATATCATGTGTGTGTGGCATACTTAAAGCATCACGGAGATAAAGAAATGATGTTCATGCAAGTGCCGGAAAAAATGATGAGATAAACAATGTCTGCGCGTGCGCATGCGTGTGTGTGTGTGTGTGTGTGTGTGTGAGTGAAATCTCAAAACAAAAGGTGATGTGCTGGAATCCCATTGTATGTATTCATATGGTTCCGGGACTCGAGTTAACCTTACCTATATGTGTGCAAGACAGAGTTATACTTTGAGACATTAGTGGTGGTGGGTGGGCAGAATTAAAGGGGTGGGCGTGTTCGACAGAGAGAGTGTGTGTGTTTTTGTGTGAGAGACCTTGTAGGACGGGGTAGAAAGACGAATTCTAACCTTGAGGAGGGGAGGGAAATACAAGAAGTGCGTGTGTGTGATTCCGATGCCCATAGAGAAATGAGATATGTATGTGTGTGAGAGAGATTGCACAATTCATCCATGTATCACTATATAGGGACCGTGGACGTGCATCGCTTGAACATAAATCAATGTCTACTTCGTATCATGGCCAAAGATACAATATCGATTCCAAACTATAAAGATTGGACACTCACATATCGCATTTTTTTCCAAATAGTCCTTTTCAATTGTGCATGCCAAAGTTACAGTGACGTTTCTTCAAAGAACCACTGTAGTTATCATGTACATGCACCATTGTTAGTTTTGCATTCAAATTCTTTAGTCTTGGATGATTTAATGTTCTGCTATGAAGTAATATATGTAATATTCATATATGAATTCAACTGGTACGCAATTCATGAAATGGAGGCCATGTAATCATATTAGGTAACACTTTAAGTAGTGGACTACAATATCCATTTCTTTTGTGGGACTACAATATCCATTTCTTTTGTGGGACTACAATATCCATTTCTTTTTGTGCCTCTATATTAAAATTAACACGTCAATGCATTATGTTTCAAATAAATAACCAATGGGACTAAATTATATATTTACACGAGAAATACATAGGCTGAGCATTTGATCCATTTTTTGTGAACATGCCTCTACACCCGTACGATTGGCCGCGCCCGTGTGAACGTAAGTTATCGGTGCATCATCCCGAGTTATATTATCTTTTATTCTGGGGTGTACTTCATACCAGTTATTAATTGTTGACGTGTGCCATGTATACACAGTGTCGCATGACCTTCCCACTAGCACTATCCAAAATTAGTTGAAATTGGATACAAACGATCCCGGAGGCAGCATAATCTCCCGCCTCCTTCTAAAATTTCTGCCACCTAGTGTTTAGAATGTGAAATTCCCCTTTTGTCGTTGGTGCACGGAGAACAATAGTTACAGTATGGCCCTCATTTACATAATAGGTCGGGGCTGCTTCGGTAACTTCCGGTTCCCCCCACCACATGGCCCTCCCATTTCCTCTCCTCCTCCCGCAAAAACGACTACTCCATAGCAACAAAGCATTTTACATCACGACGTCCATACTTCATCGGCCTTTTTACCCCTCCCCTCTCAAAACCCTACACTGCTCATCCATTGGCATACCAAAGCCCATTCACTGCCAACGGCGTCCACCTTGCTGGATCTGCTTCTGCGGTCGCATCTACCCCTCCCACCTCCCCTAGAAACAAGCAGACTGCTCATCCACCACTATACCACAGTCCATTCAGTGTCGGCCTTGTCCACGGCGCCGAATTTGCTTCGCCAGTACTCCCGTCAACCGTAGGGCATCTGCAGTGGCTCCTTCATACTCCCCACCAGAGACGCTTCATCAACACCCCTGGAGCCGCCCCACCGACATCCCCGTCAACGGCCTCTGATCATCATCGTCGACACCTTCCTCAACCCTACCGGAGCGGCTTCACCGACACCATCCTCAACCCTACCGGAGTAGCTTCGCCTATACCATTCTCAACCCTACCGGGCCACTTTGCCAACGCCCAAGTCCACGGCCTTAGATCCGCTTTGTCGCACACTCGTCCAACCTACTAGAGAAGCTTCTGACGCCCCGTCCATGGCCGTAGATCTGCATCGTCGACACCATCCTGAACCTAACCATCAGAGCAGCTTCACCGACGCCCTCGTCCACGGCCTCAGATCCGCTTCGCCCACACCATAGTCCACCCTACCAGAGCCACTCCACATAGACCCTACTCCATGGTTCTAAATATCCTTACGGATCCCGACAGCGAACACATCATCATCACCCTTGATGTTTCTAACCTGATTCCCACCATCTAGCAAGATTCCAAGCACCTACCGCGGCCTAGGTACTTGTCACCTTTAAACCCGTCCAACATCACCCGCCCGATGTACCTCAAATATACTAACAGGTCGTTGTTACATGTTATGCAGCTTGCAAAAACTACAAGGACAATGTTTCTTCTGGATCTAATAGCTCGGCCAACTAAGATCCTCAACTGAGGCATTGCTATGATCTTGTAAGTGCATCTCTCTCTTGTATTGCTGTGTGCCTGCCAGCGTGCTTTGCTTGGTTTTTTGACTAGTAATCCCTTTGTGCAGACAATGATTTCCATTACTGGCTGCTAAATTAGAGGTGTAGATCTCATACATGATACTCCCTCCATTCCTATATATAAGTCTTTCTAGAAATACCATTATAGACTACATACAGAGCAAAATGAGTTAATCTACACTCGAAAATGCATCTATATACATCAGTATGTGGTCCATACTAGAATATCTACAAAGACATATATTTGGGAACAGAGGTAGTACATTACACAAAATCGTAGGTGGCATGTAGGAATTCCAGTTCACTACATTAGGCTTCCTAGAGTACCTGCTAGTCCAGTACACAGAGTCATGGCTAGTTTATGCTACGCACACAATCATTAATTGGTGGTTTAAATATGCACAAGGGATATTCAATATATTTTCATGTAGAGATATCTCAAATTAGTCGTGTCAACTTGCAGATAGGGTGCCGCAATGAGAAAGTACAAGATGTATGTGGCAATTTCATGGAACATCGCAAAAATAGGAGAGGCGGCATTGAGCTTATACAGTGTTCTATGGTAGGTCACTCCGGCCCAGTTCTTTTGTAGGATTATCCCAGAATATGCCCCTCTCTAGCTTCTCCTAGAACTTTGACCCATTTGTTTTACAAGCCTAACTAATTAGACCCTAACTAGATAGGATTGTAAAACAAATGGGGATCAAAGTTCTTGGAGAATTTGGGTAGTGATAGAGGCAAAGGTGTCCCGTCTTTCGATGAGATGATGGATATCGCTTTGGTGGAAGTCAACTTTGATGATCCGACTACGAATGTGCGAGACGTCGCGCCTTAGCAATCGCTAAACCAACTCAGAGAGGTTGTTGACCATGCCGGAGCACGATCAACCTGACCACGAGGGTCTGTTTCCTGCGAGCAAACGAAGAACAAGCAAGAAACTGAGATTGCAATCTGGATATTGCGAATATAAGATGAAAGCCTTATTGATCAAGGTGGGGTTCTATGATGCATTTGTCTAGTCGTTGAACACAAACGAAGTACGCGAAGTTGCAGCTATGGCGAACTTCAATCTAGACAAAACCCAAAGTCTAAACGGTGCCCTAAGGGCTGTATATATGGACGAAGAGGGGGGAATTTCGTGGCCCTTGGTGGAGTGTCCGAAATCAACCCTATCTCTTGTTTCCCCACACATACGGACTCTAAAAATAGCCTATAATTATGTATTTCGAAACTACATGGGCCTGGCCCAATAAAAAGGTGACGCAGCACCTAGAATAGCCTATGGACGAAAGTTATGAAGTGGCATCTTGTATATTTCGTCCAAGGGTTCATGCACTCGTTATGGTGGCTTCAAAGCCCTAAAATCATCACTTGTAACTCTGTTCTTGTTCCCCTTGCGCATGCCATCATCTCCATGCTTGTTCTTGCTCTAATGTTCATCCTTCTCCAAGCTAGGCCCCTCATTTGTAAGCAAAACAAATGTATCCAATTTAGGCAGCATCATATTCTCATGAACATTAGAATCATTACCAAGAAACGAAAGTACCTGGTAATTTAACTGGCGTGCGCGAGCTCTAGTAATTGGTCCAGTATGTATAGCAGCAGGGGCTATGGGTGTAACAATGGTATTGATGTCCTCATCATCCTCCCCTTCTTGAAATGAAGTCGTCCTCGACAGAATATCATCTCCCTCACCTGAGGGAGTCCTGGATTAGGGGGTATCTGGACAGCCGGACTGTGTACAACGTCCGGGCTATTGAAGCATGAAGATACAAGACTCAAGACTTCGGCCCGTGTCCGGATGGGACTCTCCTTTGGATGGAAGGCAAGCTTGGCGATCCGGATATTGTGTTTCCTTTCTTGTATCCGACTCCATGTAAACCCTAGCCCTCTCCGGTGTCTATATAAACCGGAGAGGTTGGTCCTTAGAAGGCCGATCACAATTACAATCATACCATCATAGGCTAGCTTCTAGGGTTTAGCCTCTACGATCTCATGGTAGATCTACTCTTGTACTACCCATATCATAAATATTAATCAAGCAGGAAGTAGGGTTTTACCTCCATCGTGAGGGCCCGAACCTGGGTAAACATCTGCGTCCCTTGCTTCCTATTACCATTAGCCTTGACGGACAGATCGGGACCCCCTACCCGAGATCCGCCGGTTTTGACACCGACATTGGTGCTTTCATTGAGAGTTCCTTTGTGACATCGCCGCAAGGCTCGATGGCTCCTTCAATCGTCGTCAACGACACGGTCCAGGGTGAGACTTTCCTTCCCGGACAGATTTTCGTGTTTGGCGGCTTCGCGCTGCGGGCCAATTCGCTTGGCCATCAGGAGCAGATCGACAGCTACGCCCCTGGCCATCAAATCAGGTTCGGAAGCCTGAACTACACGTCGGATATTCGCGGAGACTCGATCTCCGACGGATTCAGGCCTACGCCAGGAGCACCAAACAGTCACGATAAGAACGGCTTAGACCTGCTATCGGACAGCGCGGGGGATATCACCCCTGCGGTAGCCCTGGACTCAAATCCGGAGCAAGCCACGTTGCCCAAGGATGGAGGGCTGGACCCCGCCCCGCAGGCCGTACCCTCATCGGCGATGGAGCCGAACACAGGCCTCACTTCCGAGGAAGCCTGTGACTACGAACCCCCGGATTTGTATCCGGATGCAAGTTCCAGTCCGCGCGTTCCCGAGCCCGCCGAGCTGAGTTGGGCTCCGGTAATGGAGTTCATCGCAGCGGACATCTTTCAGCACTCGCCCCTTTGGCGACATGCTGAACTCATTAAAGTCTCTCTCTTTATCAGGAGACTTTCGGCCGAACTACGTCCGGCTCGAGTGGGAAGCAGACGACGATGAGATTCGCTGCCCACCCACCACCCACTTCATAGCCACGATTGATGATTTAACCGACGTGCTTGACTTCAACTCCGAAGCCATCGACGGTATGGATGACGATGCAGGAGAAGATTCAGAACCCATGGGGTGCCGGTGTCGGTGTCAAAACAGGCGGATCTCGGGTAGGGGGTCCCGAACTGTGCGTCTAGGCGGATGGTAACAGGAGACGAGGGACACGATGTTTTTACCCAGGTTCAGGCCCTCTCGATGGAGGTAAAACCCTACGTCCTGCTTGATTAATATTGATGATATGGGTAGTACAAGAGTAGATCTACCACGAGATCAAGGAGGCTAAACCCTAGAAGCTAGCCTATGGTATGATTGTTGTAATGTATGTTGTCCTACGGACTAAAGCCCTCCGGTTTATATAGATACCGGAGAGGGCTAGGGTTACACAGAGTCGGTTACAATGGTAGGAGATCTACGTATCCGTATTGCCAAGCTTGCCTTCCACGCCAAGTAAAGTACCATCCGGACACGAGCCGGAGTCTTCAATCTTGTATCTTCATAGTCTTGGAGTCCGGCGGATTTTGATAGTCCGGCTATCCGGACACCCCCTAGTCCAGGACTCCCTCAGTAGCCCCTGAACCAGTCTTCAATGACGATAAGTCCGGCGTGCATAATGTTCGGCATTGCAAGGCGGGTTCCTCCCTTGAATAATCCAGAGAAGATCATGAACACCAGGATAGTGTCTGGCTCTGCAAAATAAATTCCACATTCCACCGTAGAGAGAATAAAATGTACACTTAGTTCAATCTGCTGACGTATTATGCGGCGTGACATCACACCGCCACCAGGCTTTTGTTTGAATCATTATACCACCTCAGCATGTTTAGCGAAGCGGTTTCCTTGGCACGTCTTGTCGAAGCAGAGATCGTGTTCCCCTTATTCCGGGATTCTCATCAATACGTGCGTGGGTAACCCAACAGCGCCATTGATAGTGGCACTTGGGAGATAAGCGAGTTTTACCAGGCTGGTGGGGGACGCATAGTTTTGTCCGCCTATATATAAGGGATAAGGATTCACCTTCTCACCTACGCCTTCTTCCTCCTTTGCTCATCCATCCCCGCGAACTCAAGCTCCAACGCCCGAGCTCGCGCATCTCGTCTCAACCTTCTCCGAACATGTCCGGAGCGGGAGGTAAATGGTTAGCCTCCACCGTCAAGGAGGAGGACATCACCAAGCTGCGCAGCATCGGATACCTTTCCGGCGATATCGCGCATCGGCTGCCCGATGAGGGGCAGCTCATTCCTACCCCCAGGCCTCATGAGAGGGTCGCCTTTCTCCCCCACTTCCTCCGCGGACTGGGCTTTCCGCTCCATCCATTTGTCCGGGGGCTCATGTTTTACTACGGCCTGGATTTCCACGATCTGGCGCCGAACTTTATCCTCAACATCTCGGCGTTTATCGTCGTGTGCGAGGCTTTCCTCTGCATCCGGCCCCACTTCGGCCTGTGGCTCAAGACCTTCAACGTCAAGCCGAAGGTTGTAAAGGGTACGCAAGCGGAATGCGGGGGCGCCATGTTGGGAAAATTGCCCAACGTCCCTTGGCTAGAAGGGACCTTCGTGGACTTAGTCAAGGGGTGGCAATCGGGGTGGTTCTACATCACCGAGCCGCGCAAATCCACATGGGCGGCGGCCCCCGAGTTTAGATCTGGCATCCCCACGCAGCTCACCTCCTGGAAAGAGAAGGGCTTGCAGTGGGGGAATCCGGTGGAGGTAACGGGACTCCGAGCATGCATCAAGAAGATGGTGAGCAATAGGCTCAGGCTCGTCGACGTGGTCCAAGTCATGCTCATCCGGCGGATCCTCCCATGCCAAGAACGGGCATTTAATTTGTCGGAGTTTAATCCGGAACAGCACCAGGCGCTAAGCGGGCTCTTCGATACAACATACGAAAGCGCCTGGAGGGTGCTGTTCAAGGGCGTTGAAGCCCCCGTGTCCGCGACCGAAGACCGCGGATTCTGCTCGCAGCATCCAACTGACGAGGTAAGTGATTCAACCCCATTACGGGACACTTGTGATAATTAGATTGACTCTAATAAGGGTTCACTCTGCCTCTTCCTTTGACATGAATGGATGGAGAAGGCCAAGCTGCTTATCAGCCCGGCTCCCATGCTAGAAGACCCAGCGAATGCCCGCTTAACAGGGCTGCTGGTTCCGGCACCGCACGTGGTGCCGGAGAAGAAGGCCAAGAAGGTGGCCGCGGGGACTCGAAAGAGTTCCCGCAATCAGGCGTCTGACGACGACGAGGACTCCTCTCCCGAAGACGAGGAGGAGGAGTACTCTCTCCCGGAAGAGGGAGAGAAGAAAAGGAAGGCTTCCCCCATCGGGGGGGGGGGGGCGAAGGGTCCAAGAGGGGGAGAACTATCCCCCCGGACAGTTTCGCCAACATCAGCGTTGGTGAGGATGAGTGGCCTCCAAGGGACAGGCGTCCGGCAAGATCGTAAGTATCCGGATCCTTGATGTGTAATTTTTTTATGTCGCGTAATATCCTTCTAACGCCGCATTCTGCCCGTAGTCCGGCCAATGATGCTCTCCCCGACTCATCGAGCGGGTCATTGGCCGCGTCGGATGTAAATTCCATCCCGACTGCCTCCACCCCACGCGCCGACGAGGACGCCGAAGTGGGATCAAAGAGGGACCCATCAGGAGGAGGCTCCGGAGGCGCCGTCTAGCAGCCGCCCGGACTTCGTGCCAGACTCTACATCGGAACCCGCAGTGGCTCCAGAGTCCGGCAAGCGGCCCCTTCGAAAGAAGGGCAGGACCGTGACACCGGCGGCCTCCGTCCAACCGGAGGCGCCGGATAACCTGCTGGAGGCGCTTAAAGGCTCTTCCATCGAGGAAGAACACCACACTCTCATGAGTGTGGTGATTGAGAAGGTTCAGCTCGCTAAAAGCGGGCTGACCGAAGCCTGCAGCAGCCTTTTAACAGGCTTTGAGGTAAAAAAAGTTAAAATAATGTAATATAATACCGCATAGACAGTAGCCCCTGATGCTTAGTTCGGTGTTCGGAAAGAAAAGCCGGACTAAGGATCTATAACAAGATATACGCAGGGTTGCCTAAAATATGTCAATATGGGTTTGCAGGCTGCACTACTGACCTCTGCCGCCCTAACGGCGGAGGTTGACATGCTGAGGAAGGAACTCGAGCGGTCCGAGCAAGAGCTCTGCCACGCAAAGATGCAGCTCGAGGAAAAAGAAGGTGAGGGACACCTCTTTGAATAAGTACCTAACAGAAAAGGATTTTGGTTGCAAATAAAATTAACAAGGATAATATGTGTATTGCAGGGGCCACTAACGAGGTGGCAACCCTGAAGGATGTTGTGTTCGCGGCCGAACGCAATGCGGCCGCGGAACGTGCTGAGCGAGAAAAGCAAGAGGCACGTGTGGCGGAAGTTCGGCAAGAGCTCCAGGTTCTCATGGAAAAACATGAGAGTTTGGAGCGTGACTCCAAGACTCGAGAGTCCGAGCTTGCCTCGGCTCTCGAAAGTGCCAAGTCCGCCAAGGCCGAGGCCCATAAGGCCCTTCAGGAGGTTGAGGACATAAAGAAGATAGCGACGGGTAAGGCGTTTTTCATGCCAAGCGACCAGCTGAAGCAGCTGGTCGAACTCCACAAAGTAGCTGAGGAGGCCATGAAGGGCCTCATAGTCCGGCTGTGGCCTGGACAGGCCATGCCTGGTAGCTACTTCGGCCTCATGCGGCGACTGATGGATGCATGCCCTAGGCTGGATGTAGTCAAGCGCTCCGCCTGTATCGAAGGTGCTCGTCGGGCCCTTGCCCGCATAAAGGTGCAATGGGGCAAATTGGATGCGGAGAAGCTTCTCACGGATCCACCGCCGCCGGGCAAGGAGTATCGCACGCCGGAGAAGTATTATAAAATTGTCCTGAAGGGAGCCTGCAATATTGCAGATGAGTGCTTCCGAAATGTAATCTTTGAGTAAACTCGCTGTTTGTTTATCCTGTGCACTGAAAACTTCATTCATATGCGCCATGAGCAACGCTTGTTTAATTTAAAATATTACCTTCTGTGCGGCCGTTTATAAAATCTGAGAGATGGCAAGTCGTTAGCTTCAGCCCCCAAGCCACAAGTGCTGGGGTGTTCGGTGATAAACTTGAGCACTCTTGTTCCCATTTTTGGGTCCATCTAGGGAGGCGCTCAACACGACGAACAAGGCACCGGACTTATAATGCTTGAACACTCTCACTTAGCCATAGAATTCTATAATTTTAAATTTTGGCGAAGCCCCTAGTATTCGGAAGACCGAATCCGGGGCGCTATCCACGCCTTCATCGGACATCATCCGGAACTTCGCTCGAAGCGGCGTGAGTCTTTAAGGACCCGAAAAAACCTCTCGAACAGCGACCAGTCTCTCGCCTTATCATGCCAGTCAGTTTTAGCTTTCTCCACTTAGGCGTTAACCCGGCTCAACCGGGGCGCAATCGCAGTGGTTCTCCCAGTGCCACCTTAGCCGACAGAACGAATCGTAAGGCACCAAAACGTGGCAGCCGGGAAAACCCAACTATTGACCCAAGACATGATTCGGAGCCGATTCATATAATGCTATAAGTTCGGGGTGCCGCACTTGTGAAAGTGTTCGGACTTTATCACACCATAGAGTGGGGAACATAAGCCCCTGGTGTATTATGCCGTACCAAAATACACGGGTGCCAGATGTCATATAATGAGCATATATATATATAAAATGTAATGCAATTGCAATCATAAAGGTGCTGCATTATTAATGAAAGAAAACTCTGCTAGTAGAGCGGACTGATACAAATAGTGCGGTAAGCAAGGGATTTGGACTAAATAAACATGTCCGCCTCCAGGGATGAGCTGCGGATTTGGTGTATATAATTGAATTTAATGCTCGTAATTGAGACCACCTGAGTGTTCGACGCGGCCTTCTTAAGTCCCTGACTGTTGCATCATGAGTTCGGCAAGTTCACCGCTGGACAGGGCTTCTGGTTAACAGAGTCCTGTGTAAAAAAAGAAGAAAGATAATAAAAAAAGAGAGGCACATTTGCGAGCCCCTGGTGTGGTCGAACCGCACTCTGGGTCCATTGTGATCGTGCCCCCTCCCCTGTGCCCATGGTATCTCCAGAGCGTAATGATGTACGCGGAGTGTTATTCTTGCGATCATACATGGGCGAGGGTTGGGGCCGCATTGCTACGCGTGCTCTGATCGCGCCAGGTGGTCTTGGTTGATATTTCTCCGGGCGCGCTTTGCTGTATCCGGCCGTTTAACGGCCGGACTCGAGAATTGCCTTAGAAGGCTGCTCTGTACTTCTGCCGCGAGAGCCGCTGTATGTTCCTCCGTTCGGAGGGAGCGTTCCGTATTTCCATTGACCGTGATGACTCCACGAGGGCCTGGCATCTTGAGCTTTAGGTATGCATAATGCGGCACCGCGTTGAATTTGGCAAACGCGGTTCGTCCAAGCAGAGCGTGATAGCCGCTGCGAAACGGGACTATATCGAAGATTAACTCTTCGCTCCGGAAATTATCTGGGGATCCGAAGACCACTTCCAGTGTGACTGAGCCTGTGCAGTTAGCTTCCACTCCTGGTATGACACCTTTAAAGGTTGTCTTTGTAGGTTTAATCCTTGATGGGTCTATGCCCATTTTGTGCACTGTATCCTGATAAAGCAGGTTCAGGCTACTGCCGCCGTCCATCAGGACTCTCATGAGGTGGAACCCATCGATGATTGGGTCTAAGACCAATGCGGCGAATCCGCCATGGCGTATGCTGGTCGGATGGTCTCTTCGATCGAAAGTGATCGGACAAGAGGACCATGGGTTGCACTTTGGGGCGACTGGCTCCATCGCATAGACGTCCCTTAGTGCGCGTTTCCTCTCCCGCTTGGGTATATGGGTCGCGTATATCATATTCACCGTCCGTACTTGTGGGGGAAAACCCTTCTGTCCTCTGTTGTTCGGTGGCCGGGTCTCTTCCTCGTCGTCGCTATTTAGCCCCTTGTCATTGTTTTTGGCAATTAACTTGCCGGCCTGCTTGAACACCCAGCAATCTCTATCGGTGTGGTTAGCTGGCTTTTCAGAGGTGCCATGTATCTGGCATGAGCGGTCGAGTATTCGGTCCAGATTGGACGGACCTGGAATGGTTCTTTTAAATGGCTTCTTCCGTTGACCGGGTTTAGAGCCTCGGAATCCGGCATTGACCGCCGTATCCTCCTTATCGTCGCCGTTAATTCGGCGCTTGTTTTTGTTTCGACGTGACCTGCCGTTGTTGTCCTTAGTATCCGGACTGCCAAAATTTTTACGGAGATTGTTGCTGCGGGCTAGCCAGCTGTCCTCTCCCGCACAAAAGCGGGTCATTAACGATGTGAGGGCTGCCATGGATTTCGGCTTTTCCTGCCCCAGGTGCCGGGCTAGCCATTCGTCCCGGATGTTATGTTTGAAGGCTGCAAGGGCCTCTGCGTCCGGACAATCGACGATTTGATTTTTCTTCGTCAAGAACCATGTCCAGAATTGTCTGGCCGATTTGTCTAGCTGCTGAATGATGTGGCTTAGGTCATCGGCGTCTGGTGGTCGCACATATGTGCCTTGGAAATTATCAAGGAATGCGGCCTCCAGGTCCTCCCAACACCCAATCGACTCTGCGGGCAAGCTGTTAAGCCAATGCCGAGCTGGTCCTTTAAGCTTGAGTGGGAGGTACTTTATGGCATGGAGATCGTTGCCGCGGGCCATATGGATGTGGAGAAGATAGTCTTCGATCCACACCGCGGGGTCTGTTGTGCCATCGTAAGATTCGATATTTACGGGTTTAAACCCTTCGGGGATCTGATGATCCATTACTTCGTCAGTGAAGCATAACGGGTGTGCGGCGCCCCTGTATTGAGCAATATCGCGACGCAGCTTGAGAGAGCGCTGTCTGCTGTGTTCGGCCCGGCCGGGGTTATTGTGTCCGGCACGACGGTATTCGTCGTGGGTCGTAGGGCGCCCACGTGATCCATAGATGGATCTGGATTGCCTTGCTTTGTCCTCCAATATGTCTCGCAAGTCCGGCGCGTTCCCTCTTGGCTTCGTACTTTTGGAGCGATGCCGGGGTATGGTCTTGGCTGGGGGCCTGGATGCCTCTCTGTTACGACCACAGGGTGGTCGGTCAGCCATATCGTGCGCTGGTGATGGATGTACGTATGCTTCCTCCTCTAATCGGGGGAGCAGCTTGCGTTTTGGGTAACTTTTGGAGGGACGTTCGAGTTTATGCTCTTCGACCGCGAGGACTTCGGTCCATCGATCAGCCAACAGGTCCTGATCAGCTTGAAGCTGCTGCTGCTTTTTCCTTAGGCTGTTTGCTGTGGCGATAAGCCTGCGCTTGAAGCGCTCTTGTTCGACGGGATCCTCGGGTACAACGAATTCGTCATTGTTGAGGCTTGCTTTGTCTTCGGAGGGAGGCATATAATTACGATCGTCAACCTCTTCGTCTGCCGCCCCCTCATGAGGGCTTGCTTCTGCATCCTCCTGTGCTGAGTCTTGCCGGAGGGGATTGTCTTCGGCACGCTCTGGAGTATTATTATCTCCTGTGTCGGAATCTCCGTTTTTGCTGTGGCGAGATTTAGAGCGGCGCCGCTGACGCCGGCGCTTGGGCTGTTTCTTTAAGGGATCTGCCTCCGCTGTTCCTTCGCCGTCCCCATCTTTTGGGGTATCCGCCATGTATACGTCATATGACGAGGTGGCCTTCCAGTGCCCTGTGGGCGCTGGTTCCTGTTCGTCTCCGGCATCGTCGTCCATAGCGTCGATGTCTTCAGAGTCGTAGTCTAGCATGTCGGTTAGATCGTCGACAGTGGCTACAAAGTGGGTGGTGGGTGGGCTCTGAATTTCTTCGTCGTCCGCATCCCAACCATCCTGGCCATAATCCGGCCAGGACTCTCCTGATAACGAGAGATGCTTTAGTGAATTTAAGATATCGCCGAAAGGCGAGCAATGGAAGATGTCCGCGGCGGTGAATTCCATAACCGGCGCCCAATCCGGATCGATTGGTAGGGGCGCGGGAGGTTCGGAGTCCGGCGAGGAGTCCGGCGCCTCGGAATCACGAGTTTCGCAGGGGACAAGATTAGTGTTCGGCTCCATTGCCGTGGATGTTGAAGCCCCCGGGGCGGCGTCTTTCCACCGACCCTCGATCTGGGCGATCGGCTCCGGGCTAATGGCCGAAGCGGATCCGTGTGCGGCCACCAAGGCACTGTTTGGCGGCAGAGCTAGATCATGCCCATCGTCACAGTGCGGCGCGCTTGGCTGTGGCTCGAGTTCGTCGAGGATCAAGTCTCCTCGGACATCGGCCATGAAGTTTAAGCTTCCAAATCTGACCTGACGGCCAGGGGCGTAGCTTTCGATCTGCTCCAGATGGCCAAGTGAATTGGCCCGCAGGGCGAAGCCGCCGAATACGAAGATCTGTCCGGGGAGAAAAGTCTCACCCTGGACAGCATTGCAGGTTGAAGATGCCATCAAGCCTATCGGTGACGACACAGAGGAACTCTGAATGAAAGCACCAATGTCGGTGTCAAAACCGGCGGATCTCGGGTAGGGGGTCCCGAACTGTGCGTCTAGGCGGATGGTAACAGGAGACGAGGGACACGATGTTTTGACCCAGGTTCGGGCCCTCTCTATGGAGGTAAAACCCTACGTCCTACTTGATTAATATTGATGATATGGGTAGTACAAGAGTAGATCTACCACGAGATCAAGGAGGCTAAACCCTAGAAGCTAGCCTATGGTATGATTGTTGTAATGTATGTTGTCCTACGGACTAAAGCCCTCCGGTTTATATAGATACCGGAGAGGGCTAGGGTTACACAGAGTCGGTTACAATGGTAGGAGATCTACGTATCCGTATTGCCAAGCTTGCCTTCCACGCCAAGTAAAGTACCGACATGAGCTGGAGTCTTCAATCTTGTATCTTCGTAGTCTTGGAGTCTGGCGGATATTGATAGTCCGGCTATCCGGACACCCCCTAGTCCAGGACTCCCTCAGCCGGACTTCCGCCTCGTCACACGACATATACATGGTGGACACGCCCAAGGAGGACGATGGTGACAATCCGAAAGATAAAACCCCCGGGAAAAAGCCAAAGCGACGGTGCAGACGCCATTGCAAGTCCAGCAAGAGCGCCAGAAGGATCGATCCTCCGGCCAACCCCGAAGGAAACAACAACCATACGGAACCAGCAATGGAGCAGGACGAACCAGGTCACGCCGAACACAGTTCGGAGCAGACACCCGAAAACAATGATCCAGACGGACGAGTTCATCAAACCGGCCAAGGACAAGAAGACAGTCCAGATGATGACACATTCACCATTCTGGAAGAATGCGTGGAACGAGATAACCTCCACAGAAAGCTTATGGCCCCAGCGAGAAGTCTGAAGAAGCAGAAGCAACGGCTTAAAGCTGCACAGGAAACGCTCAATCGCAGACGGAACAAAGTGCTTGACACTGAAGAAAGATATGGCGACGATCTCCATACAAAGAGCTACCCAAAACGTAAGCTACTGCCAGAATTCGATGACGAGGCCGTTCCACCAAAGAATAACACGACCAGGAGGCCATACGTACCACTCCATAACCGCAACAAAGCATCTACAGACGCCGCACATGACCTACGTGAGCACCTGGATAAGAAAGCTGGCGTAGCTAGGTCCATCTACGGATCTAAAGGACACACCCCGGCGAGGGACTATGGTCACCACAACGATTACACCAACCAAATGCCAGTTCGGAATAAACACCGAACACAACAACAGCCGACGGCATGCAACAGTACGTCCAGATATAGAGGGGCTGCTCACCCCCTGTGCTTTACTGATGAAGTACTGGACCACGAATTTCCACAGGGCTTTAAACCTGTGATCATAGAGGCATACGACGGAACGACAGACCCAGGGGTCTGGATATAGGACTTTATCCTACATATACATATGGCTCGCGGGGATGACCTCCACGCCATCAAATACCTTCCCCTCAAACTAAAGGGACCAGCTAGACACTGGTTGAAAAGCCTCCCCGAAAATTCAATTGGGAGCTGGGAAGAACTCGAAGACGCCTTCAGGGCCAATTTTCAAGGGACATATGTCCGGCCTCCGGACGCTGACGATTTAAGTCACATAGTCCAACAGCCCGGAGAGTCCGCCCGCAAGCTTTGGAACAGATTCCTCACTAAGAAGAATCAAATTGTTGATTGTCCGGATGCCGAAGCCTTAGCGGCATTCAAACACAGCATTCATGACGAGTGGCTCGCCAGACACCTCAGCCAAGAAAAGCCAAGCACAATGGCAACCCTAACAAGCCTTATGACCCACTTTTGCGCAGCAGAAGATAGCTGGCTAGCCCTTAAAGGCACTAGCGACCCCAGCACATCCGAAATAAGGGATGGCAACGGGAAGCCATGGCGTAATAAAAATAAACGCCAAAACAAAGAAGAGAGCTCGGATAACACAATGGTTAATGCCGGATTCAGGGGCTCTCAACCTAATCAACAAAACAAGCCATCTAAAGTCAATAAAGAGGGACCGTCTGGACTGAATAGAGTCCTAGACAGATTGTGCCAAATCCATGGCACCCCGGACAAGCCTGCAAACCACACGCACAGAGAGTGCTGGGTCTTCAAGCAGGCCGGCAAATTGAATGCCGAACACAAGGGAAAGGAAACACCAAGTGAGGACGAGGATCAACCTCGCCAGCCGAACACTGCGGGATAGAAAAAATTCTCGCCATAGGTTAAAAAAGTAAACATGATCCATGCGACTCATACATCCATGAGAGGGCACGAACGCGCGTAGAGACGCGCACGATATAGATCCCATCATACCCGCACCGAACCATTGGATGTCTTATCCGATCACTTTCGATCACTTGGACGGCCGGATTAGTATTCGGCGTGGCGGATCAGAGGCATTGGTGCTTGACCCAATAATCGACGGATACCGTCTCACCGGGTCCTCATGGACGGCGGCAGTAGTCTCAATTTAATATACAAAGACACTGTCCACAGATGGGGATAAACCCATCCAGAATCAGCCAAAGCAACACCACCTTTGAAGGGGTGATACCAGGCGTCGAAGCCTATAGAAGGGGCTCCGTCATACTGGAGGTAACATTCGGCTCTCCAGGCAACTCCAGAAGCGAAGAACTACTCTTCATCATCGCACCCTTCCAAAGCGACTACCACGGAGTGCTCGGAAGAAAGGCCTTCGCCCGCTTCAACGCATTGCTGCACTACGGCTACCTTACACTTAAGATGCCCGGTCCACGTGACGTCATCACCGTTAGCGGAATAACAGAGCGGTCGTCACGCGCAGAGGAACACACGAAGGCCCTCGCGACCGGACTATAAGCGACCTCCAACATCAAAAAAAAAATGACCGGTCGTTAAGACCTTGGACACGGTTAGATGAGTCCAGTAGCCCAGATTGAACCAGGGCACCGTATATGTAATCCTATAGCGGATACTAGGGGCTATAACTACCCAATACAACCCCACACTTGGCTCAACCTTATTGGCAAGCCAACAGCTTACACTTTTACTATCCATCGCGTACTAACGTTGCAACCTCCTATGAGTTTTCTTTTTTCACATACAACGTTCGCCGATACCCTTCCAGGATACGGCACAACGGAGACAAAGGCGCAGACGTGCAGCAGGGCCCCGTTCAACAGGTTTCTTTTTAGATTAAGCCCCTGTGTAAACCTTTTCTATTGCCTCTTGTTGTTTAAACATCCCATGGGTTCCGTACCCACAGAGGATACTGCCGTTTTTGGAATTTCACCACGACAGATTAACGCACGTACCTGGAAACACAGGGTTTATAATGAATAGGCATTCTTGAGCCCATCATCTATTATAAAGTCCAAATACCTTCGGGAGTGTTCGGCGTCACGAGTTAGGCCTTCTATGCATCAGCTCCGAATCATGTCTTTGGTCAAATGTTGGGTTTGCCCGGCTCCTGGGTTTGCCGCCTTACGCTCCGTTATTATCGGCTAAGGTGGCCAAAGGAGAACTACTGCGATTGTTCCCTGGTTATTCCGGATGAGCACCTCAGTAGAGAAAGCCGAAAACTGACTATCATGATGCAGCGAGAGACTGTTCAACCACTCGAGGACTCACCGGAATCTTTAGGATTCCTCGGCATTAACGAAGGGCCATTTCCCGGTCATGTACATGCGCGCCCGTATTCGGATGCACGCGAAAGTACCAGGGGCTACATAGTAGCCCCAACGTTAGACTCCCGCGGCTAAGCGAAAGTGTTACAGCTATATAGTCTGGTTGCCTAGTTCGATGTGTGATCACCTCCTTAATGGACCAAGACGTTGGATCAAGTGTGATTAAGCATATTTCTTCTCGAACACCCCCGCATTGTATGCGTGGGGGCTGAAGCCAACGACTGCTAACTTTCGGATTACATATTTATATATGCATATATATAAACGGCCGCACAGGTGACATAATCATATTTTCAGAAAAATAGTATAAATATAGCCTCATAATCAAAATAAACCTTGTTTTTACAATGATTTCATTCATCATTTGAACAAGACATTCTTCGAGCACTGCGCCTCTATTAGACGGGCGCGTTCTACGACTTGCGCCAAGTAGTGCTCGACCGGATATTGGCCCCCCACCGGATCCTGGGCCGCTATCATGGTGGCATCCATATCTGTCCAATAGGCTTTAACGCGGGCGAGAGCCATCCGTGCACCCTCTATACACGTTGACCTCCTCATGGCATCGATCTGAGGCACGGCCCCAAGGAACTATTGCGCCAAACCAAAGTAACTGTCCGTCTTAGGCCCCTTTGGCCAAAGATGGTCTATTACAGACCGCATTGCAAGCCCGGACAGCCGGTGAAGCTCTGCTACAACAACCATCTTGTCACTCAACGGTAGCGGGCGAGTGGGAGCATGGAATTGCGACCAGAAAAGCTTCTCCACTTCCTTGTCATCTTGACCTTTGAAGAAGTCGGCGGCGTCAGCCGTACTCTTCGCCAAATCCGCATATGCGTCCGCAGGACTCCAGCGTCCATCCAGGGGAGCATACTTCGGATCGAAAAATTTCGTCCGCAGCAAACAGGAGCCCCCAGCCGTGATTTCACCGGCTTGTCTAAGCTCCTCCCGCGCACCCCTGAGCTCGGTCCGGATTTCCTTGGTGGAATTCAGTGCCTTGTTCAGTTCGGCCAAATTATCCTCACGCTCCTTTTTAAGGAGCTCATACCGGTCAGCATCATCTTCTAACCCAATAGCCATCTCGGCAATCTTTTCCTTGCTTCGGCGATGAGCAGCCTGTTCGGCCCTCAATTCCTTAGCCGGGGCAGCCGCATTGCTCACCCGAGCTTGTTCCTTGGCTTGAGCAAGTTCCGCCCTCAGGGCCTCCACGGCAACAGCACCATCTACAGTCCAAACATATTACATCAATATCATGCCACCTTCATATTTTCCTATACAAGGGAAGGCATGACACATACCTTGTGATTTGTCCAGCCGCTCATTCACCAGCGTGATATCAGCATTAATCGATCCAATTTGCCTCGTTAGTTCGGGAACTTCAACGGACTGGCTGGCGTCCGGACCCACAGGTACCTGCACATATTTACAGCACAATCATTGGTTTATGATCCCCCGTTTGCCGCCTAGGGCGGGCAACCAGAGTCTCAGGGGCTACTATCTATATGGAGCACACCTAGCGCGTGCTTCACAGCCAAGGAAATAGTGTATTCTTCATTACGTACCTCAAAGCCTCTGAGCAGGCTTGTGAATGCTTCATTCAAGCCGTTGTAGCAGATGAAATCTTCTTGAGCACCACGCTCATTAATGAGCGGTGCTCCTCCGAGAGCGCAGCTCGCTTCAGTAAGCCCGTCAGCACGTCAGGCTAGACATTGAACTACGCCGAACCCTTCCCATCTCCCCCCGTGTGAGCCAAATGCTCCGGACTCAGGGCGGCTGACGTATTGGCCTCCGGCTTCAACAAATCCGGACTCCTCCGTGACGACACCTCAGTGTTGCCCGCTTCATGTGCCGAAGAGGCGGGTGGGGTCTCGCTCTCCATCATCTCCGAAGGAAGGTCCCCCGAAGACGAACCCTGTTGAGAAGAGCCGCTGGCCGGACTGCAAAAAGTTGAATCCTGGTTATCGATCTAGGATAAACACAGTACCCTCGGATTGTGAATTGACTTACAGCTCGGTTGAGGGCTGGCCCGTTGGAGGGCATGATGTGGTGAGGGTGCCCGTCAGGACGAGGCCCCCTAGGGAAGACTTTTTCCTTGGTTGGTGCATCTCTACTTCCAAGTCTTCGGAGGCAGCCCTCTTCTTCCCGCGCGAGGAGGAGGCCTTAGCCTCCCTTTCCCGACTATCCTCCTTAGGAGAGGTAACAATTCCCCCGGTTCGGATGCGTAGCGTGTGGGGTTCGGTTTCTTTGTTCTTCCCCTTGTCTTTCCCCGAGGGCATCCCGCTGAGTACCCGGTCAAGCATCTTGGCCACGGTGGGACCAGGCGAACCTTCGGGAAGTGGCGCCGGACACCTGATTCTCTCCGCCTTGCTGAGCCATTCTTGGCCATGGAGGATTTCAGAATAAACAACTATGAAAAACTCAAAACTAGGTGTCCGGTGTCAAGATTACTTACTTGGGTATCTAGGCGATTGCAGCTTAGGCCCGCATCCTCGGTGGTGTCCGGACACTCTACTTTCTGTCCGAAGAATAATTTGCACATCTCTTCGAGCTTCAAGCCGAAGAAGTGCTTGACAGTCCGCGGACCCTCCGGATTGAACTCCCACATCCGGAGAGGCCAGCGTTGGCACGACAACATCCGTCGGATTAGCATCACTGGCATCATGCTGTCAAGGTTAATGTCCCGCTCAAGAAGCTCCCGGATGCGATTCTGCAGTATTAGTACATCACCAGCGGGCCCCCAATTCCGCCGTACGTCGGTCTAAGACGCTAGCTGTGATGGGGGGCCCGAGCGGAACTCGCGAGCAGCCACCCACTTCGTGCCTCTGGGAGTCGTGACATAAAACCACCTCCGTTGCCATACATCGGATACCTTCGGGAAAGAGCCCTCTGGCCACGGGGCATCGGCGTTCTTGCTTATTACGGTGCCTCCGCACTCTGCATGTCACCCCTCGATCATCTTCGGCTTCACATTGAAGGTCTTAAGCCATAAGCCCAAGTGTGGGGTGACATGGAGAAAATCCTCGCACACGATAATGAACGACGAGATATGCAGGATGGCGTCTGGAGCCAGATCATGAAAGTCCAACCCATAATAGAACATGAGCCCCCTCACAAAGGGGTCGAGGGTGAGTCCCAAGCCGCGGAGGAAGTGTGGGAAAAAAACGACACACTCATTAGGCTCCAGTGTGGGGATGACTTGCCCTGGAGCAGGAAGCTTGTGCTGAATATCGGTGGTCAGGTACCCGACCTCCCTAAGCCTCGCAATGTCTTCCTTTTGAATCGAGGAGGCCACCCATCGGCCTTGAGGGGCGCATCCGGACATATTGGAGGATCTGGGGTGTCAAAGCTTGGGTTTCAGGTGTTAGAGCTTGAGGTACGAGAAGGCGCGAGGAAGGTGGAAAAGAGGCATAGGCCTCGACCCCTTTATAAAGAGGGTGAATATCAAGAGTCCTCGGTGTGACCGTTCGAGGCTTAACACGGAGTTATACCAATGGCCGTCGTGGGGTCACGCACGCCCATATTAATGGAAAAACCTGTAATAAGAGGAACACGATCTCTGCCTCAACGGGACGTGCCAATAAAACCGCCTCATAACACGAGTCGTTGTGGGGTAAAAAATGCCGGTTTGCGTTGGACCAGGCCACGATGCACAAGCACGACGCACAAAGATTGCTAGCAGATCAGATTTATGCCATGAGAAGATCATCTTGCAGATCTGGACACGGTCTACGTGTTCGATAATTACTTTGGAGTACTCGGAGAAGGCCTCTACATAGCCCTGGAGATGTTCAACATGGCGAACAAGTGCGTGAGGGCTGAGGAGGTACGCCTCTCCCTCCTCGAGCTCCCCGATGTTGATCCAGTGACAAGAAGGCCAAGTCCAAGGACATGAAGCGCAAAGGGCCGACTGTGCTTGCATCCAAGCCGGAGATGAAGCGCGGCTGCCATCACCCTGAGTCATCCAAGGGCAGCTGTCCGGTCTGCGTCTTCCAAAATGTGCACAGCCACAACACCAACAACTGCCAGGAGCTCAGGGCCCTCCGCACCGGGCACCTCGGCTGACGCCCTGAGCACAACGATCGAGCCTACGGTCATGTAGGTGGCCGAGGTGAAGGATGCTAGGACGGCCGTGACCATCGCCAGGAGAGGCGCGACCAGCCTTGGGAGGACCACTAGCAGGGCCTGCCTCGCAAGGGCGCCTGGAGGGACCAGCCTCGCGAGGATTGGCCTCAGGGCAACGCTGGTCTTGCTCCGCTGCCTCCACCGCCAAGAAGTAACGAATATCACCACCAGGACGAGGGGGCTGGGGGCTTCCAGGAGCCTCATGCCATCGCCTGCATCTTGGGAGGCTCCCAGGCCCCGGCCTCTCATCACGTCTTCAAGCAGTTTGCACGCGAGGTGAACGCGGCGCTCCCCAAGTTCGAGGCAACACGCCCACTCAGGTGGTCCAAGTACGCCATCACCTTCAACTCCTCCGACCATCTCAAGTGCACGACCATAGTTGGCGCGCTCCCGATGCTCTGCTCACCCATCACCAGCAACGTGCTCGTCACCAAAACCCTCATCGATGGCGGAGCAGGGCTCAATGTTCTCTCTCCAGACGTTCAACAGGCTCCAAGTACCATACCACCAGCTCCAGCCTACCAAGCCCTTCTCAGGAGTGACCGATGGCTCCACGCATCTAATAGGGCAAGTCCGCCTCCCTATCACCTTTGGCAAGTGTCGATGTCAAAACCGGCGGATCTTGGGTAGGGGGTCCCGAACTGTGCGTCTAGGCGGATGGTAACAGGAGACAAGGGACACGATGTTTTTACCCAAGTTCGGGCCCTCTCGATGGAGGTAAAACCCTACTCCTGCTTGATTGATATTGATGATATGGGTAGTACAAGAGTGGATCTACCACGAGATCAAGGAGGCTAAACCCTAGAAGCTAGCCTATGGTATGATTGTTGTTGTGATTGTTGTCCTATGGACTAAAACCCTCCAGTTTATATAGACACCAGAGAGGGCTAGGGTTACACAGAGTTGGTTACAATGGTAGGAGATCTACATATCCGTATTGCCAAGCTTGCCTTCCACGCCAAGGAAAGTCCCATCCGGACACGGGACGAAGTCTTCAATCTTGTGCCTGGTGGGCCTTCACCTATCGCATAGGAAGGCATGCCTGGCGCCCCTCTTAGGTTGGGCTCGGGGGCTCTCCTCTAGAGGGCCTCAGACCTAGCCAACGTCACGAGGGAGGCGCTTGGGCACCATGTGGAGGCATGCTTCATGCGCACTTCCAAGGAGAAAGCACAGGGTGTGAAACACCAAGAGCTCAGGAGTTCATCAGCAAGGCAGTCAAGAAGATTCATGAGGCGAGGGCTCTGTAGGGCGAACGCTGCTCACCGCCAGGCACGGCTTCTAGCCCTGGTGAGGGCGAAGAGTTCCACGTCTGCATCAATATCCCAGGGCTCAACAGGGCCGCATCTCAGGAGCTCTTCTGGTCGTCCTATGTCAGCCGATGTGAGGGTCCCCCTCACAGCTATGTTCGCATGCCCTTCGGCTTGCCAAGCACGGCTGTTGCATTTCAGCGCAGCACGCGAGACTTCCTAGCGGCTCGGGAGGCTAGGCACCAGGCAATCCTGGATGAGATGGATACGGATCTTCGGGAGCCCACCAGGCCCCAGAGCCTCCTGAGGTTCAGGGCCATGGCGGCTCATGAGGAGTGACTTCGGCAACACTCGCGCCTCCTGCTACCTCGACATTTCTTCAGCAACGGTGTCAGGTGACGTCCTTTAGTTCGTTCAGTTTTTGGGCGCCCCTTGGGCTGCACTATCCCCAAGCCGCGTGGGTCCGTCCCTGCGGCATGTATCCTTCTTGCATTCATCAGAGCTGCCTAACCATCTCTCATGAGCTGACTTATCATCATTACCTGCTTGCTTCAAATCTTATCCGCCTTGCGACCTTCCTACATTGCTGACTCGTCCTTTGCTCATCCCACAACGGGGGCTACTCACGCTGGCATGACGCTTGTGCTCGGGTCCATCCCAGCAACGCTAATAAACCCGAAGACCGAGCTCTGGCTCGCGACCCGCCTCCCGCACCCACCTCACCAGGTCCTCGCTGCCTTCGTCTACCCGCAAAAGATCAAGAGTAGGCACCCAGCACCATGGGGTTCGTATTCTCTTCCGCAGGAACACGCAGGTACACCTGAGGCCTAGCTACGGGTGGGTCCCGGCGGTCACCACCTTGTCCCGCGAGTCGCTTGCACGTTAAAGGGGGACACCAGAGCATCGCGCCTCAGGAGCTCCTACTGGCTCTCCAGCCCTCACCCCCTGGCCTTGACCACAGCATCGTGACCAGGCATAGAAGCGGCATCTGAGCCTGCTCGAGGGCGGGGACCTGAGGACGTAGAGCACCCAGACAAGCAAGGAAAGGCAATGAGCGACGCTACCTCAAAGGTACGAATGGGCATCACCCAAAGGAATCGCTGCGAGTTCGCTAAAAGGTAAGTCACTCACATGACGGCATAAGTCTCATGACCCAATCACTCGACTCTCGCAGTCCCACTCGGGCAGTATCACTTCCCTTTCCGTTTCATGGGCGGCTGCTTGCACGCCAAGGGGGACCTCGTGAGCATCACGTCTCAGGAGATCTAACCGGACCTCAGGCTGCTCACCTCCCGGCCTTGACCACGACATCGCGACCTGGCATACCAGCGATGGCTGAAGCCTGCCTGGGGAATGGGTCCCATCAGCGTAGAGTGCTATGCTACCTAAGGGGGGAGGGGGAACCGTGTCAGAGTGGGATACATGATTTCAACGTAGTAACAAAAGGAGTAAAATGCAGGAATTAAAACATTTCAATTTTTACATGCCCCTGCGGAGCTAGTACTAATTCCGCGTAGGGAAACAAAAGAAAAAATGCTTCACGAAACCAGGCCGGCACGCATCATCGACGACGCCGAGCAGCTGGTGGTGCCGTGCTCCGGGCAAGGTGGGAGCTTGGCAGCACGTAGCTATCGTCGCTGGACTCTGGAGATTCGCTGGGCTCAGGAGAGTCGCTGGATCCCTAGGATTCGTCGCTGCTACTGGAGGAGGCGCCAATGTGGCAGGAGACGGGCCCAGTGCCCACGGCAGAGTCCTGCGGGCTGCTTTCCCCGGGGCAGCATGTAACGCCCCAAGAGCTTCTCCGCCACGGCATGGTCGTCGGATACTTCTGGTGACCCCTACTTGCGTTCTTGCTTGCACTCCAATCGCGCCGACATGTAGGACATAAGGTCTTCGATTTCTGTCATTGGTTTGCTCTAGCTCCACCCCCATGGGACCTCATCGCCGGCGAGGTTTCCGTTCGTGTTTCGATGCATCCGCAGCACCTTTACGATCGCCTTGTAGCGCAGCATATTTTTGGTGCCCTCCTCTGTGAGTTTTGGCTGCCGGATTTCCTCCCACGAGCTCTCCCGCTGTTTTTCACGCCCGCCTTGTCCTTCTCTGCTTCTTACGTGTGCTCGCAACCGCTTGCTTTGATGCTCATGTTGCTGCCCATGCTGCACCTTCACTGCCACACCTCCACGCACACGCATCTGCATACGCGCACGGCTGCGCTCGATTGCTAGCCCGTGGCCCTGCTTCGTCTTGCCGCCGCCATGACAAAGGCGACATCGAGTCTTCCCACGCACCTAAGCCTTTTGCATGATATCACCTCACAGCGCACCAACATCCCTGTTCCACAGGCCCGCCGGTACTCTACAGGCTCTGTAGTCATCGTCTTGATCGAGTTCACCGCCGACAAAATGCCTGTGCGTTCATGGAAGGTCAGGGCTTGGCCTTGGCATCCACTCAAAGGGTGCCGTGCTCCCTCTAACGATATCACAGCGCTAGCTCAACTAGTATCCACACGCGCTCGCATCCAGGAGGTCCTGGGTTCGAGCCCCAGGCGCCCCAATTTTTGCCCTCTGTTCCATTTCTTTCGCACATAGCCACATGGGCCGAATCCTCATCTGGGCCGCTGTACTTTGATGCTTCGGGCTCGTGCATGGTTTTTCCCCTGCCTGTTGTTTTATCTTTTTCCAATGCAAGCATATTTACAGGAAATGTCATCATTTTAAATTGTTAATAACTTGATATGCATGCATCCAAATTAGACAAAAAATACATGTACAATGCTTAGAATTTTGTGTAGTTTCACAATGTCCAACTTTCATCCCTGTTAAAAATGTTTGAAATTGTTGTTTGACTAAATTTGCATAAATGACATGCTAAAATGGTTTATTTCATAACTAAATAACCGTAGCTCCGGATTTAATAAACTTTATATGTAACTTGTCTAGAAAAACGAATAGATTAACATGATGAACTTACCCTTGCTGTTCAACAACTCTAAAATATGGTTTAGGCAGAACAGGAGAAAATTTGAATATACACATGAGGATTTTCCAGAATTGTTGTTTGTTGTTTTCGGCCCCATTTAAATTGCTTAGATGTTGTAGTTTTGTTATGCCTCACCTCTTGCCATGTTAAGAACATTTAAACTTGTTGGGTACATAACTGAAAGTGAACTAAATATTTCGAATGTGGTGTTTCGTCAATATTTAACTCATTGCATATTGAGCTCCACTTAATTTGTAGTATTTGATAGTTGCACTTCGCCACGCCATGCCTCTTTAAAATGGTCATGCATCATATTTGTTTGTGCATCATGCCATGATTATGCTTGTTTGTTTACCATGTTGTTTGCTTCTTTCCGGTTGTGCTTCTTCTCGATAGTTCCTGTTTCGTTGCGTTTGTGAGGATTCGTTCGTCTACGCTTGGTTCGTCTACGCTCGTTCGTCTTCTTCATGGACTCTTTCTTCTTCCTAGCGGGATTTCAGGCAATATGACCGTCACCTTGGATCTCACTACTATCTTTGCTATGTTAGTTGTCTCGATGCTATTGCTATGTCGCGCTACCTACCACTTGTTTATCGAGCCTCCCAAATTGCCATGAAAAGCTCTAACCTTTTCCACCATCCTAGTAGCCGTTGTTTAGCTATGTTACCTCTTTGCTCAACCCCTCTTATAGCATTGCTAGTTGCAGGTGCAGTTGCAGGTTGTTCCACGTTGGGACATGGATATCGTGGGATATCACAATATCTCTTATATTTAATTACAGGTTGGTGCAGTTGCAGTTGCAGGTTGCATCTATATATTTGATAAAGTGTGGAAGGCTCAGCCTTATGCCTGGTGTTTTGTTCAACTCTTGCCACCCTAGTTTCTGACATACCGGTGTTATGTTCCTTGATTTTGCATCCCTAACACGATGAGGGTTTCTGGGCCCCTCTTGACAGTTCGCTTTGAAAAAACTCTTCCAGCAAGGCCCAACATTGGTTTTCCATTTGCCTAATAACAACTAAAACTTAAATAGGGGATTTTCTCCGGACCCCTAGTATTTTTAATCAACCCCCGGGCCAATGCTCCTCTGAGTGTTGGTCCAACCTGGGCGATGTCCGGTGCCCCCGAGCAACCAGGGTCTCAGCCAACCCGACATCTTGCCCATCCGTTGTGCCCTGAGAACGAGATACGTGCGGCTCCTATCGGGATTTGTCGGCACACCGGGAGGTCTTGCTGGTTTTGTTTTAACATTGTCATAATGTCTTGTGCACCGGGATCCCGAGTCTGATCGAATGTTCCGGATGGAGGATTTTCTCTGCGGGTCGCGAGCTTGTGGTGGGCTAAGTTGCGACACCCCTGCAGGGTTTGATCTTTCAAAAGTTGTGCCCGCGGTTATGTGGCAGATGGGAGTTTTTAATATCCGGTTGTAGCAAACTTGACACCAGATTCGAATTAAAATACCCAATCGCGTGTGTCGGTGTCAAAACCGGCGGATCTCGGGTAGGGGGTCCCGAACTGTGCGTCTAGGCGGATGGTAACAGGAGACAAGGGACACGATGTTTTACCCAGGTTCGGGCCCTCTTGATGGAGGTAAAACCCTACGTCCTGCTTGATTAATATTGATGATATGGGTAGTACAAGAGTGGATCTACCACGAGATCAAGGAGGCTAAACCCTAAAGCTAGCCTATGGTATGATTGTTGTGATGTATGTTGTGTCCTACGGACTAAAGCCCTCCGGTTTATATAGACACCGGAGGAGGCTAGGGTTACACAGAGTCGGTTACAATGGTAGGAGATCTACATATCCGTATTGCCAAGCTTGCCTTCCACGCCAAGGAAAGTCCCATCCGGACACGGGACGGAGTCTTCAATCTTGTATCTTCGTAGTCTTGGAGTCCGGCGGATGATGATAGTCCGGCTGTCCGGACACCCCCTAGTCCCGGACTCCCTCAGTAGCCCCTGAACTAGGCTTCAATGACGATAAGTCCGGCGCCCATAATGTTCGGCATTGCAAGGCGGGTTCCTCCCTTGAATAATCCAGAGAAGATCATGAGCACTAGGATAGTGTCCGGCTCTGCAAAATAAATTCCACATTCCACCGTAGAGAGAATAACGCACATAAACCCAATCTGCTGACGTATTTTGCGGCATGACATCACGCCGCTACCAGGCCTTTACTTGAATCGTTTTTTATTATACCACCTCAGGACGTTTAGCAAAGCGGTTTCCTTGGCACGTCTTGTCGAAGCAGAGATCGTGCTCCCCTTATTCCGGGATCCTCATCAATACGAGTGTGGGTAACCCAACCGTGCCCGTCGCCATGCCTCCTCTATCGAAGGTGAATCCCAAACGGTCACGGAGACGGCTCTTGGTATTTTCCCCCTTTATAAGGGGACCAAGGCTCGTTTCTTTTTCTCAATCTTCCATCGAATCCTCTCCTTGCTCCAAGTTCCAACACCCAGAGCCCCAGATTCGAGCGCTTCGGATCTTCAACAATGTCTGGCTCCGACCTTCAGGGCTGGTGAATGCCCTCCTCCGTCACGGAGGAGGACGTGTTAAAGCTGCGGGAGGCCAAGTACCCATCCTACGAGATTTCGCATAGGTTGCCCACCCGAGGGCAGGCCGTACCCACTCCCGAGCCCGGTGAGTACGTCGTCTTCGTATCCCACCTCCGTCCGGGTTTAGGCTTCTCGACGGACCCCTTTGTGAGAGGGCTCATGTTCTACTACGGGCTGGATTTTCACGACTTGGCCCCGGAGTCCATCCTCCATATTTCCGCGTTCATTATTGTCTGTGAAGCCTTCCTCTGCGTCACCCCCCACTTCGGCCTATGGCTGAAGACCTTCAATGTGGAGCCGAAGATGATTGGGGGGCGTCAAGCGGAGTGCGGCGGGGCAGCCATAAGCAGAAGGGCCGATGCCCCGTGGCCCGAGGGCTCCTTCCAAGAGGAGCTCGGCTTTTGGCAGCAGGAGTGGTTCTATATCACCGCTCCGAAGGGCAGCAAGCAAAAGCCGCCACCTTCATTCCGCCCAGGACCTCCACGCCGACTGATGTCGTGGGTCAACCAAGGGCTCAATTGGGGGCCGTCCGAAGACGTGCCCTTATTGCAGGGCCGGATTCGAGACCTCCAGGCGAGGGAGATCAATCTGGCGGTGATGATGCAGGTTATGCTAATCAGGCGTCTTCTGCCCTGCAAACGCCGTCCTCTCCGGTTATGGGAGTTCAATCCGGAGGGGCCACGAACTCCAACATTTCACGGGTATGACGCCCGTGGAGATGTACAAGTTGTTCTTCGGATCATAGGTGGCATGTCCGGAATTGACCGAGGACGCAGGCCTAAGCTGCAATCGCCCGGATACACAGGTAAGTAGCTCAGAGTCTGGACGTTCCGTTTGTTTGCTTTTCTGAAATTCGCCTTCTAACCCATTATTCTTCATCAGGAGTGGGTAGCGCGATCGAAGCTGATAAGGTGTCCGGCCCCCCTCCCAGAGACCGCACCGGAGCCTGTGCTGGTCAGAATGTTGGAGGTCGTGCCCGTAGAAGGGGGCGATGGGGAAAATAGAAGAGCTATCACCTCGCCCAAGGGGGCGCCTGAAGAGGGGGGATCGACAATCCCTCCCTCCATGGGGAGAAGAGGACCGCCTCCGAAGACCCGGAGGCCAAAGCCCCTAAGCGGGGGAAGAAATCTTTACCGGAGGGTCCTGCGTCCGGGGAAAGTCCGGACGTACAATCGTCTCTAAAGGATCAGCCCTCCAGCGAGCCGTGAGTAAAAAAAGGGGGTTCACTAATGAGAAAATACCCCTATTTGTGCTTCTGTGGATGACCGAAATTTTTACCTTACAGTTCGGATCTGCGGCCTTCTCAGATGAGTTCGTCTTCGGGGGATCTTCGTCCGGAGATGATGGAGAGCGAAACGCCTCCGTCTGCTGCGCCGTCGGATAGGGCAGACGAGCCTGAAGTATCGTCACGGAGGGTATCCCAGAGTCCGGAGGGGCCGGAGAGTTCGGCGCCCACTAGTGTCCGGCCGGGGGAGCTGAAGAGTCTGCTTGAGAGGGCATCCATCTCAGAAGATCACCGTGCTTTGATGCATATGGTGATTGGAAGGATTTTGTCTGGCGAAAGCGGACTGCATAATGCCGTCAGGAGTTTACTGACGGGATTTGAGGTACGCAAGAACGACGCACCTTTTTGACAGTTTGGCACATAGAAGTGTGCCCTGTATAGATAGTAGCCCCTGAGACTCGGTAGGTTGTCGAAAGCGACATCGTGCCGAGGATCAAAATCTCAGGTAATGAATGTCGCCGTTCTTATGCAGGTGGCGGATAGTCCTTGGGCTAGCTGGACTAGTGGAGTTGCCGAGTTAATGCGGCAACTTGACGTGGCGGATGCGGACATCGCGCTTGTCAACCGGCGACTTGACGAGTCGCAAGGTAAATGAATTCTCCGCAGTCAATTATTTAAGGAAGTCAAAGCCCGCCTCTGATAATGTATATGTTGTGATACAGACGGTGCTACTGCTGTGGAGAGCCTTCGGGCCGAGCTTGCTCAAGCCAAGGAGCAAGCCCGAAGGAGTGATGTGGCTGCCTCGAGGGCAGCCGAGGAGTTGAAAGCCGAAAAGGCTGCGCACTGTCTAAGTAGGGAAAAGATGGCCGAATTGGCCGTGAAATTAAAAGATGCTGCCGACCGCAACGAGGCTCTTGAAAAGGAGCGCTTATCGGAGCGGGAAAACCTGGGGAAGGCCACCGCCGAGGCCAAGGATGCCCGTTCTGCAATGCGGGCTATGAAGGAGGAGCTGCGCCAGGCCGGGGATATTGTGGCTGGCAAGCCGTTTCTGCTGCATCGCCGGTTTACGGATCAAAAATATGCCCAACTTGGCCAGCTGTGGGGTCCGGAGGATCCATATATGGACTTAGCGGCAAGTGCGGCTGATGCCGTTGAGCACTTTCGGAGCCAGAAGGATCACAACACGGAAGAGCTATTTTGGTCTCAATTCCATAGTCCGGATCGTTCACTTCCGTTGACCGATCGGTTGGCCGAATGGGCTGAGCTAAATAGATTGTCCGGACTTGCCATGACTGATATCGTGGCTCATGTCTAGCCAGAGAGACACAAGGCGACGAGCTATTTCGGCTTATTGCAGCAAGCTCTTGGAGCGGTGCCGCACATCAAGGAGATGAAGCGGTCGGCCTGCATAGAAGGCGCGCGGATGGCCCTTGCCCGTGTGAAGACGCATTGGACAGAGATGGATGCCACCGCTATTGTCGCCCAGGGTTCGGACGAAAGCCGGTTACCCACCGAGCACTATTTTGGGGAGGTTATGCGTGGTGCTCGTGTAATAGAGTCGCAGTGCTCAAAAAATGTCACGCTCAAATGAACGTTTTATCTTGTAAGACAATGATTATGATGTAACCGCTTTTTATACTTGTGTGTTCCAAGTATTAAAATATCTCCTATGCGGCCGTTTATGTATATATTTGTATAACCTGAAAGATTACAGTCTTCGGCTTCAGCCCCACGCACAAGGTGCGGGGGTGTTCGCAAAAAATAGCGCGTTTTCACACTTAATCTGACGTCTCGGTCCTGTTAAGGAGGTGGTAGCGTAGCGAACGAGGCAATCCGGACTATGATGCTTTATCACTTTCACTTAGGTAGTGGAGTTCGAGGGTGGGGCTACGATATAGCCCCTTGGGGCATCTCGCTTCTCCGAATTCGGGGCGCGTCTGTGCCTGACCGGGAAACGGTCCTTCGTCAAAGCGGGGAATTCTAAACATTCCGGTAGTCGATCGAGTGGTTGACCAGTCTCGCTGTATCATGACAGTCAGTTTTCGGCTTTCTCTACTGAGGTGCTCGCCCAGCCGAACTGGGGCACAATCGCAGTAGTTCTCCTGGTGCCACGTTAGCCGATGATACGGAACGTAAGGCAGCAAAACACAGGAGCCGGGCAAACCCAACATTTGACCAAAGACATGATTCAGAGCTGATGCATATAAGGCCTAACTCGAGACGCCGAACACTCCCTAAGGTGTTCGGTCTTTGTAATAATGGGCAGAACAATGCCCTAAGCCCCTAGTGTCCAGGTACGGGCATGGTCTTCTGACGCGGCCGATGCCAAAACGTCAGGCTCCGCTTTGGTTATAATGAGGGACCAAGGGATTATAACAACAAGAGACAGTAAAAAAGGTTTACGCAGGGTCTTAATCTGAAAAGAATCCTCGCGACGGGTCCCTACTGCACGTCTGCGCCTGTGTCTTCGTTGTGCCGTTATCCTGGACGGGTGTGCACGTTGTTCATCTGTAAAAAGAGAGGAACTTTAGCTTGAAAGGAACTTGTGCAGAACATATATACGAAGGAAGAAATATGAATAAGTAAAGCAGAGTCTATGTGAGCTCGCTGTTGTTTTTTCGCGTAGCCCCTTGTAAAGGGATGTGCGGCTAGGGAGCCCCTAGCTTACTTATGCCGGACTCGTCTAACCGTGTCCGGGGTCTTTAAGTGACCCTCGCACTGAAATGATGCCACGTGGACCGGGCATCTTGAGTGTAAGAGACGCGTAATGTGGTATGGCGTTGAAGCAGACAAAAGCCTCTCGTCCCAAGAGTGCTTGATAGCCACTTTTAAATGGGACGATATGAAAAATTAGTTTTTCGCGTCGAAAGTTGTTCGGTGATCCGAACACGACTTCTAGTAATAGGGAGCCTATGCACTTGGCGTAAGTGCCTGGCGTCACTCCTTTAAAGGAAGTGCGGCTGTGTCGAATTTTAGTAGGGTCTATCCCCAACTTGCGGATTGTGTTTGGATACAGCAGGTTTAAGTCGCTGCCTCCGTCCATCGGGACTTGAGTAAATTGTAGTCCATCGATTATAGGATCCAATATCAGGGCAGTCCATCCTGCATTTCGAACGCTTCTGGAATAATCCAGGTGGTCGAAAGTGATTGGTTTTGATGCCCAATCTCTATGTTCTGCTTGGTTGGACCGTGCGAGACCCATTTTAACGGGCGCCACACTGTTTTTTCGTATTATCACATGAAGTGAGTTTACTGTTTTGACCTCTTGTGGGAAATTATTTTGTTTTCCAGTGCTCTGCTGGTGGGGTTTATCGTCTTCGCTTGACGCGTCGAGCCCCTTGTGTTCGGCGTTTAGTCGGCCAGACTGTTTGAAAACCCAACAATCTCTGTGGGTATGGTTTGCAGGCCTTCCGGGGGTACTATGGATTTGACATATCCGACCCAAAATCTTGCTTAAGTTTGATAGCTCATCGCTGTTATCCTTAAGAGGCGGTGTTTTGTTGTTTGGCCGCGAGCTTTTGAATCCGGCGTTAACTGCCATGCTCTTTGGGCGTTTCTCTTTATTCTGGCGCTGCTCTTTTTTGCGCCGCGATTTTTCTTTTCCATCTCTGATCTCGGATGTACTTGGGTTGCTGGTGCTGCATCTTGCTAGCCAGCTGTCCTCTCCCGCACAAAAGCGGGTCATGAGGCTTGTTAGCGCGGACATTGTCCTCGGCTTCTCTTGGCCGAGGTGTCTGGCGAGCCATTCGTCTCGGACGTTGTGTTTAAAAGCTGCTAAGGCTTCGGCGTCCGGACAGTCGACTATTTGGTTCTTTTTGGTGAGGAACCTGTTCCAGAATTTGCGCGCTGACTCTCCGGGCTGTTGAGTTATATGACTTAGATCGTCTGCATCCGGAGGGCGGACATAAGTTCCTTGAAAATTTGCTCTAAACGCGTCCTCGAGCTCTTCCCAACTTCCAACAGTGTTTTCTGGGAGGCTTTTGAGCCAATGACGGGCTGGCCCTTTGAGCTTGAGGGGTAGGTATTTTATGGTGTGGAGATCGTCTCCTCTAGCCATGTGTATGTGTAGTATATAATCTTCTATCCAGACTCCCGGGTCTGTTGTTCCGTCGTAGGCCTCTATGTTTATGGGTTTAAATCCTGCTAGGAATTCATGATCCAGCACCTCGCTGGTGAAACATAGTGGGTGTGCGGCGCCCCTGTATTTGGGTGTACCGCTGTCTTCGGACACTTGGCGTGTTGTATTGCTTCCTGGGGCCCTCTTCTTTAGCCTGTAAACGGACCTGGCTGGGCCATCTGTTTTTCCAGGGTCATTAGTCGGTTTATATGCGGCGCCGCTTTCAGATTTTGGCCTATCATCTGGCCGTCTATCCAACCAGGCGGCTTCTTTGTTTTTTGACAGTGGGGGCTCTATGGCCTCCTCATCAAATTCTGGCAGTAGCTTGCGCTTCGGGTAGCTCTTTGATTGGTGGCCATTGCCGTATTTATCTGCGGTTTTGAGCACTTTGCTCCATGATGAGGACATCAATACCATTGTTACACCCACAGCCCCTACTGCTACATATACTGGACCAATTACTAGAGCTCGCGCACGCCAATTAAATTATCAGGTACTTTCGTTTCTTGGTAATGATTCTAATGTTCATGAGAATATGATGCTGCCTAAATTGGATACATTTGTTTTGCTTACAAATGAAGGGCCTAGCTTGGAGAAGAATGGACATTGGAGCAAGAGCAAGCATGGAGATGATGCCATGCGCAAGGGGAACCAGAACGGAGTTACAAGTGATGATTTCAGGACTTTGAAGCCACCATAAGAGTGCATGAAGCCTTGGACGAAATATACAAGATGCCACTTCATAAATTTCGTCCAGAGGCTATTATAGGTGCTGCGTCACCTTTTTATTGGGCCAGGCCCATGTAATTTCGAAATACATAAGTATAGGCTATTTTTAGAGTCCGTATGTGTGGGGAAACAAGAGATAGGGTTGATTTCGGACCCCTCCACCAAGGGCCACGAAATTCCCCCTCTCTTCCTCCATATATACAGCCCTTAGGGCACCGTTTAGACTTTGGGTTTTGTTTAGATTAAAAGTTCGCCATAGCTGCAACTTCGCGTACTTCGTTTGTGTTCAACGACCAGACAAAGGCGTCACAGAACCCCACCTTGATCAATAAAGCTTTCATCTTATATTCGCAATATCCAGATTGCAATCTTAGTTTCTTGCTTGTTCTTCGTTTGCTCGCAGGAAACAGACCCTCGTGGTCAGGTTGATCGTGCTCCGGTGTGGTCAATAACCTCTCGGAGTTGGTTTAGCGATTGCTAAGGCGCGACGTCCTCGCACGTTCGTAGTCGGATCGTCAAAGTCGACTTCCACCAAAGTGATTTCCATCATCTCATCGAAAGACGGGACACCTTTGCCTCTATCAAGTGGTATCAGATTTCCAGGTTGCTCGGTGAGATTTTACAGTTTTTCGTAGATTAGATCGAGTCTGTTCTTCATACCTACAGTCCACGAAAAAGCCACAAAAAAAATTAGGGTTAGTTCATCATATCCGAACCAATCTGAGCCTTTGCATAATCTTTTTAGGGTTTTTGCTTTGTTGAATTTTGCGGTTGCATCGTCGTGTCAAGTTGCTGGTCTTAGAGTCTAGTCTTTTAGAGTTTCGAGTTCTGGTCATAAGTTGTCACGCCGCCGCCGCACCATCATCATCGCCCATCTACCACTTTTGCTTATCCGCCACCGCTCTGAATCCAAATCCATATACCACCACCACTACCATATACCACCACCGCTGCCATATACCACAACCATATATCTACCACCAATCCGAGTTCTTCTCATATTAGGTTTGTTCTTGAGATCAATCTAAATTCCGATTCGTGATTCCTTGCCTGCGTAGGTCTCGGAAAAAAAAATTCACGGGCAAAATTTTTTCCCTGTCCTATTTTTAGGATTTTCTGAGTCTTTTGAGCCACGTGCCATCATAGTGATTTTTTGTCGCACTTTTTCGTCGTCGCTGCCCTAATTTCCGAAAAAAAAAGTGAAAAAAAATTTTTTCGTGCCCATCCTATCAGTTTGACGAGGGCAGAGTTTTGAGACACTCGCCATTATAGTGATTTTTCGCAAAAAAAAAGAGGAGCGCAAAAAAAAAGGAGCGCAAAAAAAAGAGCGAAAAAAAAGAGAGTTCCAGAGTGTGCTTTTCCCTTGTTTACGTGCCGCGCCGTGATTTTGTTGGTGTTCTAGGCTCGCGTCTCTAGCACAGTCTAGCCTAGGACCTGCACAGTACCGTCGTTCAGCGTTTATTCAACTTTGCATCTCTGAATTGATTATTGCTGACCCTTTTTGCTACCATATTATAAGCCTTCCCAGCTCCACATACATCTACGTCGTGCGTTTGACTCTCCCTGGTAATCGCTCTATCCAAGCTTTGAGAGTTTTTGACTACAACGGTTGCCGATCACCGCCTGCTGCTGGGTAAGAACTGGTAAGAATTTGAGATTTGCTTGACGGATTTGTGACACCCACCACCACCTCTTGTTAGTAGTCCGTAGGATCATATTCTTGTGTGTTTCTATTGCTGCTAACCATGCCAGGATCACAAGCCGACGAGACTGACTGGGAGAACATGACGAATAAGGATTTGCATGATAAATTTCAGCAAATGATGAGTGGACAGGTGCAAGATGTGCTAAACAGATTTGAAGAGGCCATGGAGAAGATAGATGGCATGGAGAAGACGTTCGAAACAAAGCTCGATAACAAGTTTAATGAATTGCTCGCGCGTCTTCCACCACCACCACCCGCTGCACCTAACGCACCTCTCCAACGACAACAACAACAACAACGCATCCTTTCGAATCAGTATGGACGAGCGAAGCGTGTTCCTATTGAGGATGGCCAGACTTCTGGTGCTGCTGTTCATGTTGTTGATGCTTCTTTGGCCCCTGCTACTGCTGCTGCTGGTACCCTGGAGGATGATGAGTATGTGGGCGATTATGAGGATGAGGTTGATCAAAATCAGCACTACGTGCAGCCACCAGCACCACCACCACCAGGTCGACCTCAGGTATATATTCGTAATGGTAGGCCTGCACCACCACCTCAGGTACGAGATGATGTCCATATTCCTAAACTGAAATTGAATATTCCACCATTTGAGGGTAGATATGTTCCTGATATATATCTTACTTGGGAGTTAGAAACTGAGCAACGTTTTACATGTTTACAATATCCCGAGGAGAGACGGGTTGCTACTGTTGTTTGTGCTTTCACTAGTTTTGCATGTGTATGGTGGTCTGAACATTGTAGATTATATCCTATTCCCGCTACTTGGGCTGCTTTGAAAACTGCTATGCGTACTCGTTGGGTTCCACCATATTATCAACGTGAATTGCTTCAAAAATTACAGCGCTTAAGACAAGGAAAAAATTCTGTAGAAGAATATTATCAGGAATTACAAACTGGCATGATTAGATGTGGTATTGTTGAGGAGAATGAAGCTATGCTTGCACGTTTTCTGGGTGGATTAAATAGAGAGATTCAGACCATTCTAGATTATAAGGAGTATACTAATATCACTCGTTTATTCCATCTTGCTTGTAAAGCTGAACGTGAAGTGCAGGATCGACAGGCATTGGCGCGGACTAACTTTTCTGCAGGTCGACCTTCATCATGGACACCACGTGCATCATCTACTTCCACACGTTCTGCTACACCGGCGCCTCCGTCGGCTGCCACCTCCAACCGTGATACAATAAAGCAGGCACAATCACCACTATCTGCCAAGAGCACACCTTCTGGGCCTGCAAAGAGCTCTTCTTCATCCATGGCATCAACGGGGCAAACACATGATATTATTTGTCGACGTTGCAAGGGTGGAGGTCATTATGCGAGAGAATGCCCCTCTAAGCGTGTGATGATTGTTACTGAGGATGGTGGGTATGAGTCCGCTAGTGACTATGATGAGGAGACTTTGGCTCTTATTACACGTGACGAACACGGTGGAGACGATTCTGATCATGAGACGCAATACATGGCTCCTGAAGATGCTGACAGGTATGAATGTTTAGTTGCTCAACGTGTTTTGAGTGTGCAGGTTACACAAGCTGAGCAAAATCAGAGGCATAATTTGTTCCATACAAAGGGAGTTGTGAAGGAACGTTCTGTTCGCGTGATCATAGATGGAGGGAGTTGCAACAACTTGGCTAGCATGGAGATGGTGGAGAAGCTATCTCTCACCACAAGACCACATCCACATCCTTACTACATCCAATGGTTCAACAACAGCGGCAAGGTTAAGGTAACACGTACTGTTCGTGTGCATTTTAGTATCTCTACATATGCTGATTATGTTGATTGTGATGTGGTACCTATGCAAGCATGTTCCTTATTACTTGGTAGACCATGGCAATTTGATAAAAATTCTATTCACCATGGTAGAAACAATCAGTATACTCTTGTTCATAAGGATAAAAATATTACTTTGCTTCCTATGACTCCTGATTCCATTTTGAAAGATGATCTTAATAGAGCTAATAAAGCAAAACAGGAGAAAACTAAGAGTGAAAATCAGATTGTGGCAAAAGAATTTGAGCAACAAATGCAGCCTAATAATAATAAACAATCTAGTGTTGCTTCTGAAATTAAATTGAAAAGTGCATGTTTACTTGCCACCAAATCTGATATTGATGATCTAGATTTTAGCAAATCTGTTTGCTATGCTTTTGTGTGCAAGGAGGCATTATTTTCATTCGAGGACGTGCCTTCCTCTTTGCCTCCTGCTGTCACTAACATTTTGCAGGAGTTCGCTGATGTCTTTCCACAAGACGTGCCACCGGGATTACCACCTATTCGCGGGATTGAGCATCAAATTGACTTAATTCCTGGTGCATCATTACCCAACCGTGCACCATACCGTACCAATCCAGCGGAGACGAAGGAGATTATGCGTCAAGTACAAGAACTGCTCGACAAAGGTTATATACGCGGATCCCTTAGTCCTTGTGCTGTTCCTATCATTTTAGTGCCGAAAAAGGATGGTACGTCGCGTATGTGCGTTGATTGTAGAGGCATTAATAATATTACTATTCGTTATCGTCATCCTATTCCTAGGCTAGATGATATGCTTGATGAATTGAGTGGCTCTACAATATTCTCCAAAGTTGATTTGCGTAGTGGATACCATCAAATTCGTATGAAATTGGGAGATGAATGGAAAACAGCATTTAAAACTAAGTTTGGATTATATGAGTGGTTAGTCATGCCTTTTGGGTTAACTAATGCACCTAGTACTTTCATGAGGTTAATGAACGAAGTTTTACGTGCTTTCATTGGACGATTTGTGGTAGTTTACTTTGATGACATATTGATTTATAGCAAATCTTTGGAGGAACATTTGGAACATTTACGTGCTGTTTTTATTGCTCTACGTGATGCACGTTTGTTTGGTAACCTTGGAAAGTGCACCTTTTGCACCGACCGAGTATCTTTTCTTGGCTATGTTGTTACTCCACAGGGAATTGAAGTTGATAAAACCAAGATTGAAGCTATTGAGAGTTGGCCACAGCCCAAAACGGTCACACAAGTGAGGAGTTTCCTTGGCCTCGCTGGATTCTATAGGCGTTTTGTGAGAGATTTCAGCACCATTGCTGCACCTCTCAATGAGCTTACAAAGAAAGATGTGCCTTTTCTGTGGGGTACGCACAGGAAGAAGCCTTCTCGGTATTGAAAGATAAGTTGACACATGCTCCTTTACTCCAACTTCCTGATTTTAATAAGACTTTTGAGCTTGAATGTGATGCTAGTGGAATTGGATTAGGAGGTGTGTTATTACAAGATGGCAAACCTGTTGCATACTTTTCTGAAAAATTGAGTGGGCCTAGTCTGAATTATTCTACTTATGATAAAGAATTATATGCTCTTGTTCGGACTTTAGAAACATGGCAACATTATTTATGGCCCAAAGAATTTGTTATACATTCTGATCATGAATCTTTGAAACATATTAAAAGTCAAGCTAAACTGAATCGTAGACATGCTAAATGGGTTGAATTCATTGAGACTTTCCCTTATGTCATTAAACACAAGAAGGGAAAAGAAAATGTTATTGCTGATGCATTGTCTCGTCGCTATACTATGCTTTCACAACTTGACTTCAAAATATTTGGTTTGGAGACCATCAAAGATCAATATGTGCATGATGCTGATTTTAAAGATGTAATGCAGAATTGTAAAGAAGGAAGAATGTGGAACAAGTTTGTCGTTAACGATGGATTTGTGTTTCGTGCTAACAAGCTATGCATTCCAGCTAGCTCCGTTCGTCTTTTGCTGTTGCAGGAGGCGCATGGGGGAAGATTAATGGGACACTTTGGCGTGAAGAAGACGGAGGACGTACTTGCTACACATTTCTTTTGGCCAAAGATGAGACAGGATGTTGAGCGTTTTGTTGCTCGCTGCACTACATGTCAAAAAGCTAAGTCACGACTCAATCCTCATGGTTTATATATGCCTTTGCCTGTACCTAGTGTTCCTTGGGAGGATATATCTATGGACTTTGTTTTAGGTTTACCTCGAACAAAGAAGGGGAGGGATAGCATATTTGTTGTCGTGGATAGATTCTCGAAAATGGCACACTTTATACCATGTCATAAAAGCGATGATGCTGTTAATGTTGCTGATTTGTTCTTTCGTGAAATTATTCGCTTGCATGGTGTGCCAAATACTATTGTTTCAGATCGTGATACTAAATTTCTTAGCCACTTTTGGAGATGTTTATGGGCTAAGTTGGGGACTAAACTGCTTTTTAGTACTACTTGTCACCCCCAAACTGATGGACAAACTGAAGTAGTCAATAGAACATTGTCTACTATGCTTAGGGCTGTTTTGAAGAATAATAAGAAAATGTGGGAAGAATGCTTGCCTCATATTGAATTTGCATATAATCGTTCATTGCATTCTACTACTAAGATGTGCCCTTTTGAAATTGTGTATGGTTTCCTACCTCGTGCACCTATTGATTTGTTGCCTCTTCCATCTTCGGAGAAGGTTAATTTTGATGCTAAAGAACGTTCTGAATTGATTTTAAAAATGCATGAGTTAACTAAGGAAAACATTGAGCGTATGAATGCTAAATATAAACTTGCTGGAGATAAGGGTAGAAAACATGTTGTGTTTGCACCTGGAGATCTTGTTTGGTTACATTTGCGTAAAGATAGATTTCCTAATTTGCGCAAATCAAAGCTAATGCCACGTGCTGATGGTCCCTTTAAGGTGTTAGAGAAAATAAATGATAATGCATATAAACTTGAGCTGCCTGCAGATTTTGGGGTTAGTCCCACTTTTAACATTGCAGATTTGAAGCCTTATTTGGGTGAGGAAAATGAGCTTCCATCGAGGACGACTTCATTTCAAGAAGGGGAGGATGATGAGGACATCAATACCATTGTTACACCCACAGCCCCTACTGCTACATATACTGGACCAATTACTAGAGCTCGCGCACGCCAATTAAATTATCAGGTACTTTCGTTTCTTGGTAATGATTCTAATGTTCATGAGAATATGATGCTGCCTAAATTGGATACATTTGTTTTGCTTACAAATGAAGGGCCTAGCTTGGAGAAGAATGGACATTGGAGCAAGAGCAAGCATGGAGATGATGCCATGTGCAAGGGGAACCAGGACGGAGTTACAAGTGATGATTTCAGGACTTTGAAGCCACCATAAGAGTGCATGAAGCCTTGGACGAAATATACAAGATGCCACTTCATAAATTTCGTCCAGAGGCTATTATAGGTGCTGCGTCACCTTTTTATTGGGCCAGGCCCATGTAATTTCGAAATACATAAGTATAGGCTATTTTTAGAGTCCGTATGTGTGGGGAAACAAGAGATAGGGTTGATTTCGGACCCCTCCACCAAGGGCCACGAAATTCCCCCTCTCTTCCTCCATATATACAGCCCTTAGGGCACCGTTTAGACTTTGGGTTTTGTTTAGATTAAAAGTTCGCCATAGCTGCAACTTCGCGTACTTCGTTTGTGTTCAACGACCAGACAAAGGCGTCACAGAACCCCACCTTGATCAATAAAGCTTTCATCTTATATTCGCAATATCCAGATTGCAATCTTAGTTTCTTGCTTGTTCTTCGTTTGCTCGCAGGAAACAGACCCTCGTGGTCAGGTTGATCGTGCTCCGGCGTGGTCAATAACCTCTCGGAGTTGGTTTAGCGATTGCTAAGGCGCGACGTCCTCGCACGTTCGTAGTCGGATCGTCAAAGTCGACTTCCACCAAAGCGATTTCCATCATCTCATCGAAAGACGGGACACCTTTGCCTCTATCACTCCACCTCATTCTGAGTGTATCTTCCGCTGTTTTGAGCTTCCGTTTTTCCTTCTTCAAGCTTCTTGCGGTGTTGACGAGTCTTTTCCGAAGGTTTTTATTCTCCGGCGGTGTGTCCGGCGTGAGATCGTCTAGACTATTTTTTCCGCCGGGCCCGGACTGATTGTCTGACTCGTCTTGTTCGGACGGTTGCTTGTCGTCGTCCAGTGGTTTGCCCTGCTATATTACTGGGTCATTAAGAGCGCTGTTGTTGTCGAGGCGGGACTTAGGGCGGCGTCTGCGTCACCGTTTTCGTTGTTTGTCGGCGGGATTATCTTCTGCCGCGCCCCATTGGTCCTTGTTGCCGCTTCCTTTTGGTGTATCCACGTCGTATGACGAGGTGGTCTTTACGTGCCTTATAGGCGCTGGTTCTTGTTCGTCTCCGGCATCGTCGTCCATGCCGTCGATGTCTTCGGAGTCGTAATCTAGCATGTCGGTTAGGTCGTCGACAGTGGCTACAAAGTGGGTGGTGGGTGGGCTTTGAATTTCTTCGTCGTCCGTATCCCAACCATCCTGGCCATAGTCCGTCCAGGACTCTCCCGATAGCGAGAGATGCTTTAGCGAATTTAGGATGTCGCCAAAGGGCGAGCATTGGAAGGTGTCCGCGGCGGTGAATTCCCTAACCGGCGCCCAATCCAATTCGATTGGTAGGGGCGTGGGAGGTCCGGAGTCCGGCAAGGAGTCCGGCACCTCGGAATCACGAGTTTCGCGAGGGACAAGGTTAGTGTTTGGCTCCATCGCCATGGAAGTTGAAGCCCCTGAGGTGGTGTCCATCCACCCGTCCTCGATCTAGGCGATCGGCTCAGGACTAAGGGCCAAAGCGGATTTGTGTGCGGCCACCAAGGCACTGTTCGGCGGCGGAGCTAGATCGTGCCCATCGCAACAGTGCGGCGCGCTTGGCTTTAGCTCGAGCCCGTCGAAGATCAAGCCCCCGCGGATGTCAGCTGTGAAGTTTACGCTTCCGAATCTGACCTGATGGCCAGGGGCGTAGCTTTCGATCTGCTCCAGATGGCCAAGTGAATTAGCCCACAGTGCGAAGCCGCCGAATACGAAGATCTGCCCGGGGAGAAAAGTCTCACCCTGGACAACGTTGTTGATTGAAGATGCCATCGAGCCTATCGCTGATGACACATAGGAACTCTCAATGAAAGCACCAATGTCGGTGTCAAAACCGGCGGATCTCGGGTAGGGGGTCCCGAACTGTGTGTCTAGGCGGATGGTAACAGGAGACAAGGGACACGATGTTTTACCCAGGTTCGGGCCCTCTTGATGGAGGTAAAACCCTACGTCCTGCTTGATTAATATTGATGATATGGGTAGTACAAGAGTGGATCTACCACGAGATCAAGGAGGCTAAACCCTAAAGCTAGCCTATGGTATGATTGTTGTGATGTATGTTGTGTCCTACGGACTAAAGCCCTCCGGTTTATATAGACGGCTAGGGTTACACAGAGTCGGTTACAATGGTAGGAGATCTACATATCCGTATTGCCAAGCTTGCCTTCCACGCCGAGGAAAGTCCCATCCGGACACGGGACGGAGTCTTCAATCTTGTATCTTCGTAGTCTTGGAGTCCGGCGGATGATGATAGTCCGGCTGTCCGGACACCCCCTAGTCCAGGACTCCCTCAGCGTGTGTAACCGTGATGGTCTCTTTTTGAGTGGGTCGAGAAGAGAACACGGTGGTGTTATGTTCAAACATAGCTAGTTCAGGATCACTTATTGATCATTACTAGTTTGCGACCGTTTGCATAGCTTCTAATCTTATTCCTGTACTCGTAAGTTAGCCACCATACATTGCTTAGTCGCTTCTGCAACATAACCACTTATCCTTTCCATACCCATTTAAGCTTTGCTAGTCTTGATACCCATGGTAATGGGATTGCTGAGTCCTCATGGCTCACAGTTTACTACAACAACAGTTGCAGGTATAGGTAATGCGATGATCATGACGCAAGAGCGATGTTTACTTGTTTTGGAGTCCTTCTTCTGCTTCTTCTTCATTCAGGGGATAGGTTCCTGGTCGGCAGCCTGGGCTAGCAGGGTGGATGTTGTTTGAGTTTCTGTTTGTGTCCGTAGTCGGATGTTCCTCTTATGTATGATCTTGTTGTATTCTTGCGGCATCGTATGCCCTTTGTATGTATCCCCAACTATTATGTAATGGTACAATGTAATGATATCCACCTTGCAAAAGCGTCTCCAATATGCGCCTCTATCCTTGGTGGAACCTTCAAGTTCCTTTACGATAGGGTCGCATATTGGACGTGACACAGCACTCCAGCCTCTGGCCCTCCTTGTCGAAGACCTTGAAGAACAGAGTGGAGGCACCATCATAATCAAAGTGGATCGTGAGGGCTCCCTCCGAACGGCAGGCTCGGGCGACCTTGCCCCACCCGTGGGTCAAGAAGACATCGCCGGGAGGCACCACCTCCACCTCAGCCCCGGTGGCCAGGCTGCAGCACCCGGCCTGTTGCAGCCACAGCTTGAGCGGCCCCCTCGGCGGCAACTCGTCGGCGAAAAACCTTGGGATCTGGATCCATGAAGCGGGTGGCATCACTGCCCACACCACGAACTTGCGCGAGCTGCCCTCGGCGTGGATCTGTGGCTCGGCAGGCAGAATGGAAACAGCTCATCCGCCGCCACCTGGGATTGCTCGACGACGCGCATTGTCGTCCTGCGCACGAGCGTATAGGGAAAGGGGGAAGCAGGGCGGAGGCCTTGCTTGCCAAGGCCTGGTCACCTCCTGCCTCGTGCCGGCGTCGCAGGGACGGCAGAACTGCTTCTTCGGCAGAAGTGGATCAGGCCCCTCCTGAGGGGCTTTTCCCTTTTCTGCCGCGGAGAGCCTCCTGATCGGCACCATGGATGCAACGGCAAGGCAAATAAGAAGAAGGGACGAGCAACGAGAACACGGAGGAAGATATGAGGAAGGGGGGCTCTGCCCTCCTCTCATTTATAGCCAGAGGGAGGCCAACCGCCGGCCTCCACAACCTCGCGCAATCATGATCTTCTGCATGCAGCATCGACTCGACAAGTCGAATGGTTGCCGAGGCAGCATGGGGAAGTGGAGATGCCCACGTCCCATCAATCTCCACGCGTCGTTCAAGGCCACAGCAGTTAGGGCCTGCGGTGCTCTGCACTTGCCCTTTGGCTTCGCCTAGAAGCCAAGTCCGAGCATGCCTTGGGACCGGGGGCTACTGTCGGTGTTCTGGATACGCGGGTACCCAGACTTGCCTGCCTGCAGTCCACAGCGTGGCTCCATCGGCGGCCTAGTACGGCCCAGCTTCAGCATCAACAACTCAAGACCCTCGCGAGGCGGACGACGCCAAGACATCCAAGGGGATCGGCCTCCCCAAGCTGGCTCCAAAGGAGCGGAGATTTCTATGCAAGGTGCACTTAACGAGGCTCAGCTGACGTGAGCCATGATGACCAAGCCCAGGCGGGCGCCAGGCGGGCACCATCGGGTGCAGAGTACCAGTTTCCTCTTTGGTGCAAATGAGGCAAGCAGTAGGCGTAGAGTCCCAAGGAATCAGCCATTGTTAGGATAGACTGTACTACTTGTCCCCTCTCAAATCCCGTCATTGTGGAAACCCTTCCCTCTCAAATTTGGGAAGAGGACCAAGGCCACTATATATAGGACTTAACCACCTACCTAGTCAAGGGAGATCGATTCCACCCCGAGCACCACACCAGCTCAAGAACACCTCACCTCCTGAGGCTTGTTCATCCATGTAACTAGTTCAGCCATAGCCCCTCAAGGCAATCCACCACACCACACTGGATTAGGGTATTACACCACAACGATGGCTCGAACAAGTATAAATCTCTATGTCGCTGTGTCTCTGTGAGCTCTACGCGCTAAGCTAGGGAGGATCGCGAGTAGGCACGCTAGGCAGGTTGAGATCTCCGTACGCACCCCAGAGTTCGAACGTCTCAAGGGTTGCCGGATCCCGAAATTAGACACCTCCCGAATGACTCCAGCATCTTGCAGCTTGCGGGTTTCTTGGACGATGAATGCCTGCTTCTCGGTGGACTGTTGTCCGGCCTTCTGCTTCACTGGGTGCACGTTTGGGCATACCCTCAGGTGGTGCTCGATTAGTCCCCTTGGGACCCCGACCAGGTCCTTGGGCTCCCATGCAAACACTTCCTTGTTGGCGCACATGAAGCTGACCAACGCTTCCTCTTGGTTATGGGGGAGGTCAGCTCCTATGGTGAAGGTGGCACCTGACGCCCCATCCTCATCAACTGGCACCTGCTTCGTCTCGGCTCGGTCTTGGGGAAACAACTGCTTCTTCTTGGCTGGTGCTGCCCCCGGAGCCTCAGGGCCCCCTTTCTCGCTCAGCTGCACGGACGCCGCAGTCCTGAAGACGAGTGAGGGAGTCCTGGATAAGGGGGTATCCGGACAGCCGGACTATATACTTTGGCTGGACCGTTGGACCGTAAAGATACAAGACTTACTTCGTCACGTGTCCGCATGGGACTCTCCTTTGCGTGGAAGACAAGCTTGGCGATCCGGATGTTAGATCTCCTTCTTTGTAACCGACTCTGTGTAACCCTAGCCTCCTCCGGTGTCTATATAAACCAGAGGGTTTAGTCCGTAGGAGAAGGACAATCAGAATCATAGGCTAGCTTCTAGGGTTTAGCCTCTACGATCTCGTGGTAGATCTACTCTTGTAATACTCATATCATCAAGATTAATCAAGCAGGAAGTAGGGTATTACCTCCATCGAGAGGGCCCGAACCTGGGTAAAACATCGTGTCCCCTCCCTCCTGTTACCATTAGCCTTAGACGCACAGTTCGGGACCCCCTACCCGAGATCCGCTGGTTTTGACACCGACATTGGTGCTTTCATTGAGAGTTCCTCTGTGTCGTCGCTGCGAGGCTCGGTGGCTCCTTCAATCATCAACCACAACGCGGTCCAGGGTGAGACTTTTCTCCCCGGACAGATCTTCGTGTTCGGCGGCTTCACACTACGGGCCAATTCACTTGGCCACCTGGAGCAGATCGACAGCTACGCCCCTGGCCATCAGGTCAGGTTCGGAAAGTTGAACTACACGGCCGATATCCACGGAGACTTGATCTTCGATGAATTCGGGCCTACGCCAGGAGTGCCGAACAGTCACGACGAGCACGGCTTAGACCTGCTGTCACACAATACTCGGGATATCGCACCTGCAAGAGCTCCGGACCAAAATCCGGGGCAGATCGCGTCGTCCAAGGACGGGTGGACGGACCCCGCCCCGGAGGCCGCATACTCATCGGCGGTAGAGCCGAACACGGACTCCATCCCGAAGGAAGTCTGTGTCACTGGACCCCCGGACTTGTATCCGGCCGTAGGTTCTAGACCGCGCGCCCCCGAGCCCGCCGAATCTGGTTGGGCTCCGGTAATGCAGCTCACCGCTGCGGATACCTTCCAGCACTTGCCTTTTGGCGACATGCTGAATTCATTAAAGTCTCTCTCTTTGTCAGGAGACTCTTGGCCGAACTATGTCCGGCTCGAGTGGGAAGCAGGCAACGAGGAAATTCATTCCCCACCCACCACCCACTTCATTGCCACTATCGACGATTTGACCGACGTGATTGACTTCGACTCCGAAGACATCGACGGTATGTATGACGATGCAGGAGAAGTACAGCAACCACTGCCCACGGGGCGCTGGACAGCCACCTCCTCGTATGATATATATGGTGGACACTCCCAAAGAAACCAATGGTGATGAGGCAATAGAGGATAACACCTCAAGGAAAAAATCAAAGCATGGGCGTCATCGGCGCCGCTCTAAGCCCCGCCACAGCAGTACCGGCACGGGAGGCGAAAACAATCCGGATGGTGCCGAATATGAATACAATCCCGATCAGCCTGCCTTCGAGCAGGCCGGACAGGAAGACGGGCAGATTAGCCCAGATGGACAGGCGACGAACGGATACTCAAAGGAGGACAACTACATGCCTCCCTCCGAAGACGAGGTGAGCCTCGGCGAAGATGAATTCGGCATGCCTGAGGATCTCGTAGAGCAGGTTCGCTTCCAGCGATAGCTTATGGCCACTACAAGAAGCCTGAAAAAGAAGCCGCAGCAGCTCGAAGCTGACCAAAATCTGCTCACAGGTAGATGGACTAAGGTCCTGGCAGCCGAGGAATACGAACTCGACCGCCCCACCAAAGGGTACCCAAATCACAATTTGCTACCTCAACTTGAGAAGGAGGTCCTAAAGCCCACACCCCAACGCCAATACATCACGGTCCGGGGCAATACGCAGGAAATGCGAGGCAGCATCCATAAACCACGACAGAACAGACATAAGCGTACAAAAACAATGGTGGCGCCCAAGACACGGTAGTCGGTGCCGGATTCCGCAGCTCCCAGTCCGGTCAGCAGAAAGAGAACAATACAGGCCCATCCGGCCCGGGTAGCATACTCGACCAACCATGTCAAATTCATGGTACCCCGGGAAGGGCAGCCAATCATACCAGTAAAGAATGCCAGATCTTTAAAACAAAATGGACGGTCGTGCGCCGGAAACAATAAAAAGCGGTCTGAAAGCTATGAAGACAACGAGGAGCCCATGCCATCAAGCATTACGTGGTAAAAGAAAAATCCTCCGAAAATCAACAAGGAAATGAATGTGTACTCCTCGGGATGCCGACCCAACAATACAAGTCACCCCACGGTACAAAAATAATGCTGATCATCTCCGATCACACAGACCGTCCAGCCAATTTCAACAATGGCAATTCAATTGCACTTACCGCCGACCCAACAGTTGGTGGGTTCCACCTCACATGAGCCCCTATTGGCATAAACAGCAGCCCAAACTTGCTGCGCCAAGACACAGTTCACAAGATAGGTATTGATCGATTGAGGATCAAACCCACTAAAAACATCTTCTCAAAGATGTCGTTCTTGGCGTAGAGGCCAAGTTTTACAGGCCCACCACCCTGGAGGTTGTCTTCGGATCACCAAACAAGCACCATACCGAAGATTAATTCTTCGGCGTTGTGCCCTTATACAATAACTATTATATACTACCGGGACGAACCGCGTTGGCTCGAATCAACTCGGTACCACACCATGCCCAACCCACGTGACATAGTCACAATTAGGGCTCATTTGGTAGGCCGGGGAATATTTCCCAGGGAAGCAAATCCCATCGGGGATAGGTGGAGAGATGGGGAAAATTCTTCTGGTGTGCTGAGATCGGGATTTTCTACCCAGGGAAATTAAGGGGATCCCGGGTGGATCTCGACTTACCAAACGAGCCCTTATGGGCATGGCCGAACTCCACCCCGACACTGGAAAGTATACCGTCACTGAGGTAGCGCGTTGTGCCTTTCTATTGAACCTCGATTTGACGGCCAACCCCCGGACACCAACAGAGGAGTCCGAGCTACTTTATGGCATGATAGCCCGGCTCGACCAGGCACTGATCAGGCACCCGTGGTTCAACCACCCTATGACACACAAATGCCTCTAAGCATTTCTCTTTACAGTCTCACTTTTGCGCAGAACAGGACTGGCGACATGGAATCCGCTTGGACACACAGAGAGGGAATACACAAGTATTCCCCAAGAAGACAGTCTGGATACACTTCGGATCCGCACACAGCTTCCTCCTGTCCGGTGGCAACAGGTTCCGCCAGTATACCTCCTTTCATTGCATTAACGATACTTATATGCATAGACGTGTCACTCCACTACAACACATAGAACTATATGACACTTACCATCCGTCATTCCTCATTGACGCCTTTTTCGTCATAACGGCACTCGCACATAGTGTGAGGCCCCACTATGCCAGGGGCTTCATTGTCCTCATAATATGGCAACAAAGTCCGGCCACCCTCTCGGTCGCTCGGTGCCCCGAACTTATAGCACTATATGCATCAGCTCTGAATCATGTCTTTGGTCATCAGTTGGGTTTGCCCGGCTCCCATGTTTTGGTACCTTACGTTCCGCTCCATCGGCTAAGGTAGCGCTGGGAGAACTACTGCGATTGTGTCCCGGTTCTTCTGAACGAGCACCTCAGTAGAGAAAGCCGAAAACTGACTGTCATGATACGGCGAGAGCTGGTCAGCTGTTCACGAGGTTGTAAAATCTTTAAAGATTTATTCTGCATAATGCCATAACAAATGCAGAGTGAGACGGATCGGTCTTCCGATCAGGCGCTGTTAGAGGCCCCCGTACGGTCTTCCGAACATCAGGGGATGCGCCTACCATAATCGAATTCCTATGGCTACGTGAGAGTGATAAAGCCCTATAGTCTGATTGCCTGGTTCGTTGTGATGAACACCTCCTTCAAGGACCCAAAAATGGGATAAAGAGTGTTCAGGTATGTCCCGAACACCCCCGTACTTTCTACATGGGGGCAGAAGCCGACGACTGGCCAACTCTCAAGATTCATATATATCAAACGGCCGCACAAGAAGAAAAAACTTTCATATAATAGGCAATAAATAATAACAGTGCCAGTGTCCCGCATTATAAAGGACAGCATGACTGCCTTCAGGGAAATATAATGTCTTTGGTACATTGTTCCGCCATAAGGCGGGCTCCTTTCAGGACGCCATCATTATAATTCGGGCTTGCGGTGCTCCTTACCCTCCGGTGGTCCCTCAGTCATCAGCTTTTCAGCATCAAGATTCCCCCAGTGCACCTTCGCACGGGCAAGTGCCATGCGTGCACCTTCTATACAGACCGACTGCTTAATGTCTTCGAGCCGAGGGCAAGCACCAACAATCCGCTTCACGAGTCCAAAGTAACTGCTTGGAATTGGCTCAGCAGGCCACAGCCGGACAACTAAGTCCTTCATGGCTAGTTCGGCCGCCTGGTGCAGTTTGATCAGCTGCTTCAGCTGATCGACAAAGGGCACCAGATAATTCGGCGCCAAATACTGCGACCAGAAATGCTTTTCCGCAGACTTCTTCTCCTTAGACCGGTAGAATTGAGCAGCATCAGACATGCTGCGTGGCAGGTCTGCAAACACCCCTAGAGAAACAAGAATTCAATTTATCACTTTGAATTTCTCCTATAAAAATCGCTTTGAGTAAAAAAGCCTTACCAGCCGCAATACGCCTGGCCTCCTGAATGTCCTTCAAAGCACCTCGGGCTTCCTCTCGTACATCATTTGCAGCTTGGAGGGCTTGGGCAAGTTCCGATTCTTTCTCTGCTAGACTCTACTCCAAGATCTCGCTTCTCTTCACAGCCTCCTGGAGCTCTCGTTTAGCTTCAATGACCCTGGCCTCATGCTTCTCGCGAAGAGCCTGCTCCGCGGCAGCCTTCTTGTCGGCTTCGGCCACAACCTTCTTCAGTGCCTCAATTTCGGCATTTGCTCCTAGAGCACACAATACAAATGATTTCATCAGGCACAACTACTCATTTGTGCTTAATTTATCAAAGGTTTCGACATACCTTGCTTGTCCTCCAACTGCTTCTTCACTCGGCCAAGTTCTTCTTCGGCCCGCTCCAGAATCTGCTTTATTCTGAACACTTCCGCAGTATGAGAGGCGGTCATTGGTACAGACGTCTGTTTTCAAACAAAGAGATATATGTAATTAACTGAGTCCCCTGCGAAGCGGAAATTTGATCCCCTTTCCGGTTCTCTCTCTTTCACCGGACAGTGCATCAAGGGCTGCTGATCATACTATGACAATCTTCAATGGTTTCTAAAAACATACTCAAAGCCTTTTATAAGGCTAATGCAGGATTCATTGAGTCCGCTCTCAACAGACTGAATCTTTTCAATCACCGCACCCATAAGGGTGCGATGTTCATCGACGATGGACGCATTCTTTAGCGCTGTCGATAAGCCGCCCTGCAACTCTGCTTGGAAAGAGGTTGCCGGAGGAGCGGGCTTGCCTCCTTCCGTCAAGGGGGGCTGCCTGCCTGATCCTGGAGCTTCAATGGTCTCTAGGACCGTGTCTGGCTGCGGCCCGAATCTAAAATTGCCCCCGCCGTCGACGTTTATGGGAACCATTGCTCTCGTGTATCTGGCCCCAGAGGTGTTCCCTCCTTGGTTTGGGTCCTGCTAAGACGACACCTCGGTGTCACGCCCAGGCTTCGGGGAAGGGGCCTCCGGAGGTGTCTCGCTCTTCAAGGCATCTGAGCTCAGTGAATCCTCATCCTCCGATGAGGACTGTTTGGTGCGAGACCTCGCCGGGCTGCACAAAGTATGGCACAAATTAAAATACTGGGCACTTAGGCATGTTTGGATTTCGTGTACTCACGATTTTACCAGGGGCTAGGCCCTGGGATCCGACTCCGGGCTGCTATTGGTAGCCATGGTGGTTGCCTCTGGAAGGGGATTTTTTCCCCTCTTCGGCGATTCGGCCTCCAAGGATGAGGACGCCGCCCTTTTCTTCCCTCCCCCCATGGAGGATTCGTCTTCTTCCTCCTCTTCATCTTCGGAGGAAGGGTGGGTGTTGGAGTCTTCGGATTTTGTGTGTAAAGCACCGCGGCGACGGAGGCCGCTCCGGGTCTCCTTGGCCTCCTTGAAGGCCTCTTTCTTTGGCGCTTTGTAAGGCGCTGGGACCAGCATCTTCGTCGGAAGAGGTCTTGCCGGTTCCTCCGGCAGCGGGGCCGGACAATGTATCCGCCCCACCTTATTTGTCCATTCCTTGGATAATTGCGGAAAGCATGATAAAACGTCTCCCTTGGGATATGCCAGGTAAACATGGGTAGTCAAAACATAGCGATAACTTACCGGGCTTGCGGGGCGGGACAGTTGATATCCTTGTGTGAGGAGCCTAAGAGCTCCTGCAGGGTCTGGTGCTTGGCCGGGTCGTATTCCCACAAATTACAGGCTCGGTGCTGGCAAGGGAGAACCAGGCGAACTAACATCACCTGGACTACATTGACGAGTTTGACATCCTTGTCTACCACGCCCTTGACGCGTGTTTGGAGCACCGACAGCTCATCGGATGAGGACCAGTTCAGGCCCTTCTTGGGCCAGGACGTGAGCCGCAGGGGGGCTCCGGATCTGAATGCGGGAGCAGCGGCCCACTTTTTACCACGCGGCTCAGTGATGTAGAACCACTACTGCTGCCACTCCTTGACGGAGTCATTGAAGGTGCCTGTCGGCCATGTGACCTTGGGCATCTTGCTCACCATGGCGCCGCCGCACTCGGCGTTCTCGCTGTTCACCACCTTGGGCTTCACATTGAAGATCTTCAACCATAAGTAGAAGTGGGGCAAAATACGGAGAAAGGCCTCACACACGACGATACATGTCGAGATTTTAAGGAAAGAATTAGGGGACAGATCGTGAAAATCAATCCCATAATAATACATGATGCCGCAAACAAAGGGGTGAAGGGGAAACCCGAGCCCGCGGACGAAATGAGGAAGATACACGACCCTCTCATGAGGCTCCGGATTAGGGACGATCTGTCCCGCCTTCGGAAGACGGTTGCCGATTTTCTTGGCCAGGTACCTGGCCTCTCGAAGTTTTTTGATATCCTTATCCTGGACGGTAGAGGCCATCCATTTGCCTCCTACTTCGGATCCGGACATCTTCGGAGAGCCTCTTTTTGGTGGAGAAGACGAACACTTGGGCGCTAGGGCTCAAGCGAAGGGGAATGGATGAGCGGAAAGAAAAAGCATGGGTAAAGAAGCAGAGGTCTTATCTCTTTATATAGGCCATAAAAACTTTTCCTCCCCACTTGCCTGATGGAACCCGCTCATTCCCCACTCGCCGCGATTGGCGGTAAGGTTGGGCTACCCCCGCCCGTATTGATGAAAGTCCCGTGATAAGGGGAACACAATCTCTGCTTCAATGAGACGTGCCGAGGAAACCGCCTCGCTATATACGCAGTAGCTGGTTGAGAAAACGGCTTGAATAATGACTCGGCCATGGTGTGATGTCACGTTATCTAAAGTTGTCAGCAGATTATATTTGTGCAATATTGTTCTCTCTACGATGGAATGCGGAAGTTATCTTACAGAGCCGGACACGATCCTTAATCTACTTTGGAGTATTCGGAGATGGAACCCGCCCTGCAATGCGGAAGACAATCTACGCGCCGGACTCATCGTCATTGAAGCCTAGTTCAGGGCTACTGAGGGAGTCCTGGATAAGGGGGTATCTGGACAGCCAGACTATTGGACTGTGAAGATACAAGACTCAAGGCTCATCCCGTGTCCGGATGGGACTCTCCTTTGCATGGAAGACAAGCTTGGCAATCAGGATGTTAGATCTCCTTCTTTGTAACCGACTCTGTGTAACCCTAGCCTCCTCCGGTGTCTATATAAACCGGAGGGTTTAGTCCGTAGGAGAAGGACAATCAGAATCATAGGCTAGCTTCTAGGGTTTAGCCTCTACGATCTCGTGGTAGATCTACTCTTGTAATACTCATATCATCAAGATCAATCAAGCAGGAAGTAGGGTATTACCTCCATCGAGAGGGCCCGAACCTGGGTAAAACATCATGTCCCCTGCCTCCTGTTACCATTAGCCTTAGATGCACAGTTCGGGACCCCCTACCCGAGATCTGCCGGTTTTGACACCGACAATGAGCTTGAGGGCCTGCAGCGCGTCCTTGGTGTCCCCTGCCACCGTGAGGACACTGCTACTACCTAGCATTTTCATGAGGTTGTAGGCTGGATGAGTTGCCGCCATGAACTTGGCCAGGGATGCGTACCCAAGGATGGCGTTGTATGGCAGGTCGATCCGGGCGATGTCGAAGTCGATGAGCTTGGTGCGGTACTTGTCGTGGGTCTCAAAAGTGACGGAGAGGCAGATTTTCCCCAGGGGGCTGGTGGAGCCATCACCGACCCCAGAGAAGGGCTTGGTGGGACGGAGCTGGCCGTGGGGCACATGAAGCAGGTCGAATGCCTCCACGGAGAGCGCGTTGAGGCCGGCCCTACCGTGGATGATGGTCTTGGTGACCGCCATGTTGCAGATGGTGGGGGTGCAGAGCATCGGGAGCGCACCTGCTCCCGCTGTGGTAGTTCGATGATCTTCTGGGCCGAAGGTGAGGTTGGCCTTAGGCGCTGCCCAGCCCGGGGGAGCCCCCGAGCTCACCTGGGCGGCACTTACTTGGCGGTAGAACTTCTTGATGTGGCGGTCGGAAGGTGGTGCCTGCGATCCACCCAGGCGAGCTGCGACGATGGGTGGTGTCGGCGCCGTGAACTATGCAATGAAGAGGACGCGTGGCTCCTCCTAGGAGGCCACAGAGGACTCCAGCAGGTTGAGCAGCCAGGCGCGCGGTGCGCCTATGAGGGCCAATGGGGAGCCAGTTGACCATCATCTTGTCATCTTCGCCGGCCGCCCAAACTGCCTCCTTGTACACCTGGAGGAAGCCGGCCGGATCTGCCACACCGTCGTAGCGTGGTAGCATCTCCGGCCTGAACTTGGGTGGCCACTCCACCTGTCGCAAGGCGGGGGTGAAAGCGCGGAGGCCCACGGCTCCCCCAAAGGTGCACGACGGCCTAGTCGACGAGGGAGCACCTGCCATCGGAGCCAGGGTGGGATGTGGCGGACAGAGCAGCGGATCTTTGACGCACCCCTACCTGGCACGCCAAATGTTGGATTTCGGGTTCCGCAAACCCTTGATAGGTTCAAACTCTGGGGTGCGTGCGGAGATCTCACCCTACCTAGCCTTCCTACTCACGATCCTCACAGCCTAGTGCGTCGAGCTCAAAGGGACAGAGCGACATAGCAGTTTATCCTAGTTTGGGCCACCTTGAAGTGTAATACCATACGCCAGCTTTGTGGTGGATTTCCTCGAGGGGCTGAGGATGAACTAGTATAGTGGATGAACAGCCTCAGGAGGTGAGGTGTTCTTGAGCTCAACTAAGCTGGCGAAGGAGGAATGGCTTTGCTCTGTTCGGATCTCCCCTTCTATGGTGGTGGCTAAGTCCTATTTATAGTGGCCTTGGTCCTCTTCCCAAATGTTGGCGAGAAGGGATCCCACAACAGCCACATTTGAAGGGGGGCAAGAGGTACATCCTATCTTGACTAAAGTGTTCTTCGCCTGCCAAAGCCTCTGGCCGTGACGCTGTGGTGGGCTCAGCGATGACCTCCATCCTCCCATCCTGGCGGTCTTGGTCTTGTTGCACTAGAATGGAAACCTTTGGATGATTCCTCGGGACTCCGTGCCTGCTGCTTGCCTCCTTTGCACCAAAGAGGAAACTGGTACTCTGCGCCCGCTGGCGCCCGCCTGGCCTTGATCGTCATGGCTCATGTCAACTGAGCCTCGTGAGGTGCACCTTGCATAGAAATCTTTGCTCCCCGGGAGCCAGCCTGAGGAGGCCTATCCCCTTGGAGGTCTTGGCGTCGCCCGCCTCGCGAGGCTTGGCCCCTCGCAAGGGTATTGAGTTGTTGATGCTGAAGCTGGGCCGTACCAAGCTATTGACGAAGCCACACAGTGGGCCACGAGCAAGCAAGTCTAGGTGCCCCTGTATCCAGGACGCCGACACGTGACAGTGCGGCGACTCATTCGGCGATTTACCAGCAAGATCCGCGTTGTTATCACAACCGCGGGGTTAAAACCAGGACCTTTCAAGAAGGAGATTTGGCGCTCCGGCTCATCCAGGATCAAACTGACATGCACAAGTTATCCCCACCATGGGTAGGGCCTTTTGTGGTCAGCAAAAATCTGAACAACGGGTCATACTATCTTATAAATATTCGAGATCACAAGGACTCACACACGTCGTAGGAGGAGACCCACCGGCCGTCGAACATTGCTCATCTTCGGCCTTATTACACCTGAGCCACTAGCTCTTGTAATGTACATACCTTTACCAATTTATATATTATAATTAGTATAATAAAGGTGACATCCCTGATGATTCAGGGCCTCTGTCGTTTCACTTCTGATAATCTGTGTCTTTATTGTTACTTCATAAGGTCACTTGGGGGCTTCCTGCTTATTGAGCATAGCTATGATTACACTTTTGATCTGGCTTGTACTCCTTGATTACAAATACTTGGGGGCTTCCTGCTCATTGAGCATAGCTATGACTACCCTACTGATCCGGCTTATACGCCTGGATCAAAAATATTACTTGGGGGCTTCTTGTTAAATGAACAGGAGCTTTGTTCTCCCTCGTAATAGGCTTGGGCGCTAGGTGTATTTACTAAAAATCCGGGTTATCTTGCCTTTGTATGCTGGCCACCCTGACCAGGTAATCCTGGAATGGCTCGTCGTACTCTTGACAGTCAATCTTGTAAAAGACCCTGAACTTGTCAAAGTTAAAATGGCGATTTGTCATGTGAGGCCCGATTTACAGGTTTGAATTAAGGAGTAACTAAGGGGCTGTGTAGCCCTTGAATAACACTTGATGTTGAGGATTGACAACCTTTGAATGCCTTGGTCTTTTGTGTTCTATTGCCTTTGAATCTTTTTGGTGATTTCTATTTTTGTACCATATTGATATATGGCTAAAATTTGATTCAGGACATGATGTCTTGATCTTTATTTGCTAATATCCGATGTTGTGTTAACCCGGCCTAGCTTTGGATATTAAGTCGCCAGTATATGATGATCATATGTTTGGAGTCCTATACTCTAAAGTTTTTGGGATGTTACCCTTTGTTGTCTATGGCGTTGTAAGCCAGCAGTATGAATAAATTGCACAAAGCGCTGCACTCTGGGTTGGGATTGTTACCCTTATTGCATATGGCATGGTAAGCCGATAATACGCATAAGTATCATAGGTACGATATTTATTTCTACTAGCAAATATGCCCATGCGTTGCAATGGAAGAAAAAAATGCTCACACCGAGAATGAACTCCCTTTCCAAGAATCATGGTGCTGCCACTATCTTAGTCTCTCGAAAAAGTTTGCGTTTTCGATCTGGTTTCCCAACTGAGGTTATGAGACAGATGACTACATCGGAATGAAGATTAATTGCTTTTATCACAAAATTAGCGCGCTGCTGTGATAAAATGATAATTGCAGCTCCTAATTACATTAATATTTGGCAGCTTAGTGCTGTGATAAACTTGTCCAAGAAATATTTGACATGGGAAGAAAAAAATTGTTGAAAATATATATTATTTTACGAATAATATACCTTAAAGGAATACAATAGCGCAGGGCCTTACATATGTTAAATAAAGTGATGCTTTCGTGGAATGATGGGCACTTAAAAAATGGACTCGTATAACTAATTAGTTAGTTTTCCATGCTTTTATTTTGAATTAGTTTTCACGCTGAAGCAATTAAGCATGCATGCATGCATCCGGATTATGCATGCATGAATGACCCATTTCTTCATATATTTTTATGCTTGCATCTGCTCCATTAAACCCTTTTTTGAGATGCATAAGCGCCAATTAATCCCACATTAATTCTTCACGATTGTCTCATCAATCACGGATTTTCCTCTTAATTCCTTATGAAAGGGTCTATTTTTTTCCTTCATCTCAAATGGCAAGGACGCCATAATATAGCTAAATCCCGGGTTTTACTCTTAATTCCTTATGAAAGGGTCTTTTTTTCCCTTCATCTCAAATGGCAAGGACGCAATAATATTGCTGATTTAATATCACCCATTTAATTTTGCATCATGTCTCATGAATCCGGCCTCCCTCCATTCATTCCCAGATAGAATCTCATGTTCCCTCCATTAATTTCCTTTCCAAGGCGTCTCTTTTTTCCCTCCATTAATTTAGGATACATGGACCCAATCTTTAATCTCTACAGGAACCTATTGATTTCAGTTGTATATACATATATAAATTGGTGAAACTTTCTATAAGGGAGCGAGGTGGTACAATCTAATAAACATGGACTCTCCCTTTTATACATAAATCGTGAGTTAGATCAGTCACACACAATGTTGTCAATTGGATGAGAGGACTGTCGTTCGATCCTTCACGACCGTAATTGTCTTTCTCGTATTTGTTGGGACGGGTTGAGGCCCAAGATGGCAGACACGTGAGAGCATCGGAATCGCAGGAGAATCACTACAGCCGAACCGCGTATTGTTTTTTTACAGAACTCGTTTTAACCAATATAAAGAGATGTCTTTCTTTCTTTCCTAAACAACATGATAGCTAGGTTGCTTGGCTCGTGCATGCAGTATTAATCTAAGTGGGTGGGGTTCGAGTCCTTGTACCGCAATTTATTTTTTTGACAAACTACTGACGAAAAAAATAACGCACGAAAAAAAGGAACGACATACGGAAACGTACCAGATGTCGAAAAAAGGTGGAGAAACAATTCTCCCTTTAATATTAGGTAGAGATATGAGGTTTTGATAAACCGGCCTTGGTTATGGACAATGCAGTCACCAGTGGTTTTTTATATGGGCATTATGACCCACCTTGGGATAAACCGCCAAGGCAATTGTGCTCTGTTTGTATGTAGGGTTTATGACAACAAGATCAAGCAAAGTTGATAATGAGTATGAGGATAAACAGTGGATCGTCAAAGAAGATCAAAATGGTTCATATGTGTTATGAAGATCAACATGCACGATGGCATGACAGATAATTGTTTTCAAGCTAGCCTATTACAAGGCAACAGACAGCCCAAAAGAATAAGTGTTTTCGCAAAGTATCGCAGCTGGCAGATGCTAAGCTGACCGGTGATTTACTGGTCTTGGCCTTGGCGAGTTGAAGGTTGTGGGTCATCCAGCACCGGTTCATCACCATCTTCTTTACCCATTGACTGGAAGCGAGAAGTTGTCCAGTTGATCCTAGTCAAAGCTTTGACTACAGCCTCGTCACTAATAAGTGTTGACGGGTCAATGTCAGGGGCAAAAGTGTGCTTACAAATTGGAGGAGTAAGGTCCTGAGAGTCATGAATCGGCACTTTAACCTTCTTGTTGTCAGCGTCATAAACCGCCTGATAATGGGATAGGTCGGTATCTTCAGTTAACTTGCTAGCTAAAGAACGCATTTCTTTTGCTATTTAAGCAAAGTCCTCAGCACTAAAGGGAGACCCGTCCTCCTTTATACTAGGGAAACCGTTGGCCAAGTCTTCCGGGTCAAGATCTGCTTGCCACGTCTGGGCCCGGGATAGCACAGTGAGTGCACCGGCTCGAGCGGCTTATTTCTTCAGTTCTTCATTTCGTGGGGGAAGCACAGTTAATTTCTCCAGCATGTCCTTGATGAGGGTTGGTGGTTGCTTCTTATGTGAGGCTATAGATATAGCTCGTTGTGCGCCAGTGTATAATTGCTCTATAAGAGTATGGGCGGCCTTCAATTTCTTGCGCATATCTGAGCCGAGGTGGGCGATCTTGGAACCTACATTACCAATTAAATCTATAAGTTGTATGAATGATGATTGCAGTGCACTGGTAGTCAAAAATTGAGATGAAGTGATTTACCGAAGATGGCAGCAGTCATGGCATTGTTCTGATGTTTTAAACCGGCAAGCTCTTCAACCACTGGCTTAAGAGCCACATCTACTTCCTCAGCCCTCTTCAATTGAGCTGATTTCTGTGTCTCCTAGCCTGCCTGGTCAGCCTTGAAGTCTTTCTTCAGCTTCTCTATCTCTGCCAAGGCGGTGGTCAATTCGGCTTCGGCCTTGGAGGTTCCAGATTGTTGAGACTTTATGTTCTCTTGAAGATCGGCGACTTGGGATTCTTTGCCATTAAGTTCAGCCTGCAGGACATAAACAATAGGCGGGTTAAAATCATCTTATTTAAAAGTCCCAAGCACAATACAAGTATTTCACTTGGCACTTGGGGGCTAATGCACATTGCTCTTTTCCGAAGACAATTTTATGATAACCCGTCTACATTATGGTGACTATAGCCGATTCATGGGGGCTATATGCGGGGATTTTATGGACAAATATGGTAATGAGACCCAGCTTATCTTGACAGTTTAAGCTGGCCCTTGGGGGCTACAAGTATGAAATTGAATCATTACTATTCAAAGTCCCGGCTTATCCTGCAGCTTCTTCTTCCAAAACGGGGAATCAGCCTGTCGAGGTCAGATGATCATAAGTGGATAGAGTTAATCAAAACATGATTCAAACTGGAAACATGGTCTACAACACCTACAACTGGCGGCTAGTTGAAGGTGAAGTAAGGACTAAGTCCTGTTTTACTACATTCTGCCTAGATTTCATTCAACAAAGACTTGGTTGCTTCATTGATTTCTGCATCAAATAATTGGATTCCGCAATGGCGTTGCTGATCTTTCAAGTTGCCGGTATACTCGAACATTAAACCGGGGCGGCGGCTTAAAGGCAGGATCCTCCAGGAGACCCAGCACCGAACAAGGTCGATGCCAGTTAAGCAATTAGCCATGAAGACTCTAATCTTTGAAAATGGGCACATACTTGGCCCGTTCCTTAGTGTTGATCTGTTGTGGGAGCTGATGCGTGTTGTTGAGCCGATGTTCATGGTAACCCGGTAGGGGATGCTCACCCTCTAGAGATGTATCTTGGCAATAGAACCAAGTCTGGTTCCAGTCCTTGGGATGACTGGGCGGCTTGGCATATGGGAAGGTGGCCTCTTTTCGTTTCTGAATTGAAACTCCACCTGGTTCCATGCTGGGCCCATCGGTGAACTCCGTCTGTCGTTTCAAATAATAAAATTCCCTGAATAGCTCGACAGTGGGTTCCTCTTGAATATAAGATTCGCAAAAGACTTGGAAGTTGCAAATGTTGGAGACAGAATTGGGACCAATGTCTTGAGGATGAAGTTGGAATAATTATAGCACGTCCCGAAAGAATTTTGAGTCGGGCGGGTTAGGATCATATGATCAATAAAAACAATTACTTCTCCTTCCTTGGGCTCGGGAGGATTTTCGGTGCTTAGGACCCTCCAGTGGATGTCATCTTTCTTGTCTAAGACACCAATTTCAACAAAATTGTTCAAATCTTCCTCGGTGACCCGGGATGATACCCAGTTGCATGCAGTGAATGTCTTAGTCATTGTTGATGATGATCTGAAAAGAAATTTTTGCCGGTTCAAGATTATGATGTCAAACCGGTCATTGGATCGAAGCAACGAATAGTATTGAAGGACTATAAACATGCAGTGTGTTAAACCGGGGGATGTACAAAACAATCTATTGGCGGCTTAAGAGGGGACTAATGGTACCTGGCTGGTTGTGGTTTATCAGTAAGCCACCCACATAGTTATCGGTTTTTTCAGATCTATAAGTGAAGAATTGCTAAGCGTTGGACAAAAAGTTTTCACAGATCGGTGCTATGGTTTTGGATCTGCAGCAGTTTAGATAATGAATAAAAAATTTAACCTAAGTGGTGGCAGCAGAAAAGTTCATGTGCTCAGATGGGATCTCTCACAAAGGGGAGGCATTCAAATATAAAAAATGAGTGCTCAAACTGATGCCGCGCAAGATGAGCACTAGACTCAGATCAAAACTACAAAGACATGGAAAAACAAAGACGAACGGAGATGAACTCCGAAGAACTCGAGCAAACCCTAATGCATATTTATGGTGAGGAAAGAGGAGGGCTTACCGGAGCTATTGGACAGTGGAGGCGCACAGAGGAGCTCTGGTGCGTTCAGGTTGATGCAGCAGTCGAGGTTGAGGCAGTGGACGAAAGTTGACAGTGGCGGCAGAGGTCGGGCACTTGAGTCATTGTGTGGAAGAGGAAGAAGACGAGGAGGCAAGTGGGAAAATGAGAAGGACCCCTGTCCCTATTTATAAGGAAGTGGATGGATAGCATGCACGGGAATCGAGGAGACTGAAAAATGATTATGTGACAGCGCAGATGCCTCGATTCGCAGGAGTTTCATTAAAAGTGAAGATGTGATGAGATTTGGCCTCGTGTGATATTAATGCGAGATGAGATCACGACGGGTTAACACAATTCTGCGAGCTAACCTCATGGCGGGTTATAAGATTTCATAAAGACTAATAGTGAAGGATTTTTTCTAAGTCATGTATTGAAGATTGATATGAACAAGTTCACATCAACCTGGGGCCTAATGTTGGGGATATGACTATTGGGTATGACCCGCCCAGGAGGGGCCGGGTCATACCACTGGCGGTTCATAATGAGAAGGCCCAAGAAGATGTTGAAGATGGCAGTTCATGAAGCAAGCTTATTGAAGGACCAAGACCTGGAGGAGACTTCAAGCCCATGGGCATAAACTGCCATATGTTTAACTTGTATGATGAGGAAAGTTTAGTTCTGTCACTGAGCCGGACACATTGTGTATGAGCCGGTCGGGACTCTGTAAGCCACCGGGCATCAACCTGTGTATATAAAGGGGGTACCCTACGGCGGGTTAGGGCAAGAAACAACATGTCGAGAACAAGGTCAAGCGTATTCGCTCCCTGGTAATCGAAACCCAAGCAATACAACCTAAGGCAAGCGTAGGCCTTTACCTCGTTGCGAAGGGCCAAACCTTGGTAAACTCTCTTTGTCCCTTGTCCCATTTTAACCCCTTCAAGCTAACTACATTGCGATGTCTCCATACATAAGTCCTCATGCTAAGGCATCTGCCGTGACAATTCCACGACATAGGGTGACACAGAACTAGCTCCAATTCATCAATATAATGTAGGCATGTATTTTGAATATAGTCATACGTGCTTATGGATAAGAACTTGCATGACATCCTGAAAGGATCGAGAAGAGGTGTCTAGAGGGGGGTGATTAGTGTTGGAAATATGCCCTAGAGGCAATAATAAATGGTTATTATTATATTTCTGTGTTCATGATAATTATCTATTATTCATGCTATAATTGTGTTATCCGGAAATCGTATTACACGTGTGAATACATAGACCGCAACAAGTCCCTAGTGAGCCTCTAGTTGACTAGCTCGTTGATCAACAGATAGTCATGGTTTCCTAGCTATGGGCATTGGATGTCATTGATAAAGGGATCACATCATTAGGAGAATGATGTGATGGATAAGACCCAATCTAAGCATAGCTCAAAGATCGTGTAGTTCGTTTAGCTAGAGCTTTTCCAATTGTTGAGTATCATTTCCTTAGACCATGAGATTGTGCAACTCCCGGATACCGTAGGAGTGCTTTGGGTGTGCCAAACGTCACAACGTAACTGGGTGACTATAAAGGTACACTACGGGTATCTCCGAAAGTGTCTGTTGGGTTGGCACGAATCGAGATTGGGATTTGTCACTCCGTATGACGGAGAGGTATCTCTGGGCCCACTCGGTAATGCATCATCATAATGAGCTCAATGTGACCAAGTGTCTGGTCACGGGATCATGCATTATGGTACGAGTAAAGTGACTTGCCGGTAACGAGACTAAATGAGGTATTGGGATACCGACGATCGAGTCTCGGGCAAGTAACGTACCGATTGACAAAGGGAATTGAATACGAGGTTCATTGAATCCTCAACATCGTGGTTCATCCGATGAGATCATCGAGGAGTATGTGGGAGCCAACATGGGTATCCAGATCCCGCTGTTTGTTATTGACCGGAGAGGCGTCTCGGTCATGTCTGCATATCTCCCGAACCCGTAGGGTCTACACAGTTAAGGTTCGATGACGCTAGGGTTGTAGAGATATGAGTATGTAGTAACCCGAACGTTGTTCGGAGTCCCGGATGAGATCCCGGACGTCACGAGGAGTTCCGGAATGGTCCAGAGGTGAAGAATTATATATAGGAGGTCAGGTTTCGGCCATCGGGAAAGTTTTGGGGGTCACCGGTAATGTATCGGGACCACCGGAAGGGTCCCGGGGGTCTACTGGGTGGGGCCACCTAACCCGAAGGGCCCCATGGGTTGAAGTGGCATGGGAACCAGACCCTGGTGGGCTGGTGCGCCCCACCCAAGGGCCCAAGGCGCCTAGGGTTGGAAACCCTAAGGGGCCGTTGCCCCCCCCCCCCCCGTGGGGGCATGCGCCCCCCCCCCCCCTGGTTGGAGACCCTAAGGGCGCTGTTGCCCCGGGGGCCGCCGCCCCCCTCTAGATGGGATCTCCAAGGGGGCATGCGCCCCCATAGCCCCTATATATAGTGGAAGGGAGGGAGGGCAGCCGCACCCTAAGCCTTGGCGCCTCCCTCTCCCTCCCGTGACACCTCTTCCTCCTCAAGTAGCGCTTGGCGAAGCCCTGCTGGAATCCCTGCTGCATCCACCACCACGCCATCGTGCTGCTTGATCTTCATCAACCTCTCCTTCCCCCTTGCTGGATCAAGAAGGAGGAGACGTCACACTGACCGTACGTGTGTTGAACGCGGAGGTGCCGTCCGTTCGACGCTAGGATCTCCGGTGATTGGATCACGACGTGTACGACTACCTCAACCCCGTTCTCTTGAACTCTTGCGCTCGCGATCTACAAGGGTATGTAGATGCACTCCTCTCTCTCATTGCTGGATGAACTCATAGATTGATCTTGGTGAACGTAGGAAATTTTTTATTTTCTGCAACGTTCCCCAACAGTGGCATCATGAGCTAGGTCTACGCGTAGTTCTCTTTGCACGAGTAGAACACAATTTGTTGTGGGCGTAGATGTTGTCAACTTTCTTGCCACTACTAGTCTTATTTTGCTTCAGCGGTATTGTGGGATGAAGCGGCCCGGACCGACCTTACACGTACACTTACGTGAGACAGGTTCCACCGACTGACATGCACTAGTTGCATAAGGTGGCTAGTGGGTGTCTGTCTCTCCCACTTTAGTTGGAGCGGATTCGATGAAAAGGGTCCTTATGAAGGGTAAATAGAAGTTGAGAAATAACGTTGTGTCTTTAACGTAGGTAAGAAAAGGTTCTTGCTAGATCACCTATAGAAGCCACGTAAAAACTTGCAACAACAATTAGAGGGCGTCTAACTTGTTTTTGCAGCAAGTGTCTTGTGATGTGATATGGCCAAAGTTGTGATGAATGATGAATGATGTATATGTGATGTATGAGATCATGTTCTTGTAATAGGAATCACGACTTGCATGTCGTTGAGTATGACAACCGGCAGGAGCCATAGGAGTTGTCTTTATTTTTGTATGACCTGCATGTCATTGAAGAATGCCATGTAAATTACTTTACTTTATTGCTAAACGCATGAGCCATAGAAGTAGAAGTAGTCGTTGGTGTGATAACTTCATGAAGACACGATGATGGAGATCATGATGATGGAGATCATGGTGTCATGCTGGTGACGAAGATGATCATGGAGCCCCGAAGATGGAGATCAAAGGAGCTATATGATATTGGCCATATCATGTCACTATTATGATTGCATGTGATGTTTATCATGTTTTTCATCTTGTTTACTTAGAACGACGGTAGTAAGTAAGATGATCCCTCATAATAATTTCAAGAAAAGTGTTCCCCCTAACTGTGCACCATTGCGAAGGTTCGTTGTTTCGAAGCACCACGTGATGATCGGGTGTGATAGATCCTAACGTTCGAATAAAACGGGTGTAAGCCAGATTTACACACGCAATACACTTAGGTTGACTTGACAAGCCTAGCATGTACAGACACGGCCTGGGAACACGGAAGACCAAAAGGTCGAGCATGAGTCGTATAGTAGATACGATCAACATGAAGATGTTCACTGATGTTAGCTAGTCCGTCTCACGTGATGATCGGACACGGCCTAGTTGACTCGGATCATGTTTCACTTAGATGACTAGAGGGATGTCTGTCTAAGTGGGAGTTCATTAAATAATTTGATTAGATGAACTTAATTATCATGAACTTAGTCTAAAATCTTCACAATATGTCTTGTAGATCAAATGGCCAACGCTCATGTCCACCTGAACTTCAACGCGTTCCTAGAGAAAACCAAGCTGAAAGACGATGGCAACAACTATACGGACTGGGTCCGGAACCTGAGGATCATCCTCATAGCTGCCAAGAAACACTATGTCCTAGAAGCACCGCTAGGTGAAGCACCAATCCCAGAGAACCAAGACGTTATGAACGCTTGGCAGTCTCGTGCTGATGATTATCACTCGTTCAGTGCGGCATGCTTTACAGCTTAGAACCGGGGCTCCAAAAGCGTTTTGAGCAACACGGAGCATATGAGATGTTCGAGGAGCTGAAAATGGTTTTCCAAGCTCATGCCCGGGTCGAGAGATATGAAGTCTCTAACAAGTTCTTTAGCTGTAAGATGAAGGAAAACAGTTCTGTTAGTGAGCACATACTCAAGATGTCTAGGTTGCACAACCGCTTGACTCAGCTGGGAGTTAATCTCACGGATGACGCGGTCATTGACAGAATCCTCCAGTCGCTCCCACCAAGATACAAGAGCTTTGTGATGAACTTCAATATGCAGGGGATGGAAAAGACCATTCCTGAGGTATATTCAATGCTGAAATCAGCAGAGGTAGAGATCAAAAAGGAACATCAAGTGTTGATGGTGAATAAAACCACTAAGTTCAAGAAAGGCAAGGGAAAGAAGAACTTCAAGAAGGACGGTAAGGAAGTTGCCGTGCCTGGTAAGCCAGTTGCCAGGAAGAAGTCAAGCAATGGACCCAAGCCTGAGACTGAGTGCTTTTATTGCAAGGGAAGTGGTCACTGGAAGCGGAACTGCCCCAAGTACTTAGCGGACAAGAAGGCCGGCAAAACCAAAGGTATATGTGATATACATGTAATTGATGTGTACCTTACCAGTGCTCGTAGTAGCTCCTGGGTATTTGATACCGGTGCGGTTGCTCATATTTGTAACTCAAAGCAGGAGCTGCGGAATAAGCGGAGACTGGCGAAGGACGAGGTGACGATGCGCGTCGGGAATGGTTCCAAGGTCGATGTGATCGCCGTCGGCACGCTACCTCTACATTTACCTACGGGATTAGTTTTGAACCTCAATAATTGTTATTTAGTACCAGCTTTGAGCATGAACATTGTATTAGGATCTCGTTTAATTCGAGATGGCTACTCATTTAAATCCGAGAATAATGGTTGTTCTATTTATATGAGTGATATGTTTTATGGTCATGCCCCGCTGGTGAATGGTTTATTCTTAATGAATCTCGAGCGTAATGTCACACATATTCATAGTGTGAATACCAAAAGATGTAAAGTTGATAATGATAGTCCCACATACTTGTGGCACTGCCGCCTTGGTCACATTGGTGTCAAGCGCATGAAGAAGCTCCATGCTGATGGACTTTTAGAGTCTCTAGATTATGAATCGTTTGACACATGCGAGCGATGCCTCATGGGCAAGATGACCAAGACTCCGTTCTTCGGAACAATGGAGCGAGCAACCAACTTATTGGAAATCATACATACTAATGTGTGCGGTCCAATGAGCGTTGAGGCTCGTGGAGGATATCGTTATGTTCTCATCTTACTGATGACTTGAGTAGATATGGGTATGTCTTCTTGATGAAACACAAGACTGAGACCTTTGAAAAGTTCAAGGAATTTCAGAATGAGGTAGAGAATCAACGTGACCGAAAGATAAAGTTCCTACGATCAGATCGTGGGGGAGAATATTTAAGTCACGAATTTGGTACGCACTTAAGAAAATGTGGAATCGTTTCACGACTCACGCTGCCTGGAACACCTCAGCGAAATGGTGTGTCCGAACGTCGTAATCGCACTCTATTGGATATGGTGCGATCTATGATGTCACTTACTGATTTACCGCTATCATTTTGGGGATACGCTCTAGAGACAGCTACATTCACTTTAAATAGGGCACCGTCTAAATCCGTTGAGATGACACCGTATGAATTATGGTTTGGGAAGAAACCTAAGCTGTCGTTTCTAAAAGTTTGGGGATGCGATGCTTATGTCAAGAAACTTCAACTTGAGAAGCTCGAACCCAAGTCGGAAAAATGCGTATTCATAGGATACCCTAAGGAAACCATAGGGTATACTTTCTACTTAAGATCCGAAGGCAAGATCTTTGTTGCCAAGAATGGGTCCTTTCTGGAGAAAGAGTTTCTTTCGGAAGAATTAAGTGGGAGGGAAGTAGAGCTTGATGAAGTACTACCTCTTGAAACGGTGAGTAGTGCAACTCAGGAAAATGTTCCTGTGGTGCCAGCACGGACAAGAGAGGAAATTAATGATGGTGATCAAGATACTTCGGATCAAGCTCCTACTGAACTTCGAAGGTCCACAAGGACACGTTCCGCACCAGAGTGGTACGGCAATCCTGTCTTGGAAATCATGTTGTTAGACAATGGTGAACCTTAGAACTATGAAGAAGTGATGGCGGGCCCAGATTCCAACAAATGGCTTGAAGCCATGCAATCCGAGATAGGATCCATGTATGAAAACAAAGTGTGGACTTTGACAGACTTGCCCGATGATCGGCGAGCGATAGAAAACAAATGGATCTTTAAGAAGAAGACGGACGCAGATGGTAATGTCACCATATATAAGGCTCGACTTGTCACTAAGGGTTATCGACAAGTTCAAGGGATTGACTACGATGAGACATTCTCTCCCGTAGCAAAGCTGAAGTCCGTCTGAATCATGTTAGCAATTGCCGCATACTATGATTATGAGATATGGCAAATGGACGTCAAAACGGCTTTCCTTAATGGTCACCTTAAGGAAGAACTGTATATGATGCATCCGGAAGGTTTTGTCGACCCTAAGAATGCTAACAAGGTATGCAAGCTCCAGCGCTCTATCTATGGGCTGGTGCAAGCATCTCGGAGTTGGAACGTTCGCTTTAATGAGATGATTAAAGCGTTTGGGTTTATGCAGACTTATGGAGAAGCCTGCGTTTACAAGAAAGTGAGTGGGAGCTCTGTAGCAGTTCTCATATTATATGTGGATGACATACTTTTGATGGGAAATTATATAGAACTTTTGGACAGCATAAAGGCCTACTTGAATAAGTGTTTTTAAATGAAGGACCTTGGAGAAGCTGCTTACATATTAGGCATCAAAATCTATAGAGATAGATCGAGACGCCTCATAGGTCTTTCACAAAGCACATACCTTGATAAGATATTGAAGAAGTTCAATATGGATCAGTCAAAGAAAGGGTTCTTGCCTGTATTGCAAGGTGTGAAATTGAGCTCGGCTCAATGCCCGACCATGGCAGAAGATAAAGAAGATATGAGTGTCATCCCCAATGCCTCAGCCATAGGGTCTATCATGTATGCCATGACCTGTAGCAGATCTGATATAAACCTTGCCGTAAGTTTGGTAGGAAGGTACCAAAGTAATCCCGGCAAGGAACACTGGACAGCGGTCAAGAACATCCTTAAGTACCTGAAAAGGACTAAGGACATGTTTCTCGTATATGGAGGTGACGAAGAGCTCGTCGTAAAGGGTTACGTCGACGCTAGCTTCGACACAGATCTGGATGACTCGAAGTCACAAACCGGATACGTGTATATTTTGAATGGTGGGGCAGTAAGCTGGTGCAGTTGCAAGCAGAGCATCGTGGCGGGATCTACATGTGAAGCGGAGTACATGGCAGCCTCCAAGGCAGCACATTAAGCAATCTGGGTGAAGGAGTTCATCACCGACCTAGGAGTCATACCCAATGCATTGGGGCCGATTACACTCTTTTGTGACAACACTGGAGCTATTGCACTTGCCAAGGAGCCCAGGTTTCACAAGAAGACCAGGCACATCAAGCGTCACTTCAACTCCATCCGTGAAAATGTTCAAGATGGAGACATAGATATTTGTAAGGTACATATGGACCTGAATGTAGCAGATCCATTGACTAAACCTCTCCCTAGGGCAAAACATGATCAACATAAGGACACAATGGGTGTTCGATACATCACAATGTAACTAGATTATTGACTCTAGTGCAAGTGGGAGACTGTTGGAAATATGCCCTAGAGGCAATAATAAATGGTTATTATTATATTTCTGTGTTCATGATAATTGTCTATTACTCATGCTATAACTGTGTTATTCGGAAATCGTAATACACGTGTGAATACATAGACCACAACAAGTCCCTAGTGAGCCTCTAGTTGACTAGCTCGTTGATCAACAGATAGTCATGGTTTCCTGGCTATGGGCATTGGATGTCATTGATAACGGGATCACATCATTAGGAGAATGATGTGATGGACAAGACCCAATCCTAACCATAGCTCAAAGATCGTGTAGTTCGTTTAGCTAGAGCTTTTCCAATTGTCGAGTATCATTTCCTTAGACCATGAGATTGTGCAACTCCCGGATACCGTCAGAATGCTTTGGGTGTGCCAAACGTCACAACGTAACTGGGTGACTATAAAGGTACACTACGGGTATCTCCGAAAGTGTCTATTGGGTTGGCACGAATCGAGACTGGGATTTGTCACTCCGTATGATGGAGAGGTATCTCTGGGCCCACTCGGTAATGCATCATCATAATGAGCTCAATGTGACCAACTGTCTGGTCAGGGGATCATGCATTACTGTACGAGTAAAGTGACTTGCCGGTAACGAGACTAAACGAGGTATTGGGATACCGATGATCGAGTCTCGGGCAAGTAACGTACCGATTGACAAAGGGAATTGAATATGGGGTTCATTGAATCCTCGACATCGTGGTTCATCCGATGAGATCATCGAGGAGTATGTGGGAGCCAACATGGGTATCCAGATCCCGCTGTTGGTTATTGACCGGAGAGGCGTCTCGGTCATGTCTGCATATCTCTCGAACCCGTAGGGTCTACATACTTAAGGTTCGGTGACGCTAGGGTTGTAGAGATATGAGTATGCAGTAACCCGAAAGTTGTTCGGAGTCCCGGATGAGATCCCGGATGTCACGAGGAGTTCCAGAATGGTTCGGAGGTGAAGAATTATATATAGGAGGTCAGGTTTCGGCCATCGAGAAAGTTTCCGGGGTCACTGGTTTTGTACCGGGACCACCGGAAGGGTCCCAGGGGTCCACCAGGTGGGGCCACCTATCCCGGAGGGGCCCATGGGCTGAAGTGGCGTGGGAACCAGACCCTGGTGGACTGGTGCGCCCCACCCAAGGGCCCAAGGCGCCTAGGGTTGGAAACCCTAGGGGGGCCGTTGCCCCCCCGAGGGGGCATGCCCCCCCCTGGTTGGAAACCCTAAGGGGGCCGTTGCCCCGGGGGCCGCCGCCCCCCCTCTAGACCTAGCCCCTATATATAGTGGAGGAGAGGGAGGGCAGCCGCACCCTAAGCCTTGGCGCCTCCCTCTCCCTCCCGTGACACCTCTTCCTCCTCTAGTAGCGCTTGGCGAAGCCCTGCTGGAATCCTTGCTGCATCCACCACGACCCCATCGTGCTGCTGCATCTTCATCAACCTCTCCTTCCCCCTTGCTGGATCAAGAAGGAGGAGACGTCTCGCTGACCGTACGTGTGTTGAACGCGGAGGTGCCGTCCGTTCGGCGCTAGGATCTCCGGTGATTGGATCACGACGTCTACGACTACCTCAACCCCGTTCTCTTGAACGCTTCCGCTTGCGATCTACAAGGGTATATAGATGCACTCCTCTCTCTCGTTGCTGGATGAACTCATAGATTGATCTTGATGAACGTAGGAAATTTTTATTTTCTGCAACGTTCCCCAACAATTAGACCCTCAACAAACAAAGTTGGCAGTTTTTAAGTTTTTCAAGTTGAGGTGGTAGATTAACACAATTTAAAGCATACACAATACAATTCAAGCAAGCATGCAAAGAGTATATGAGCAGCGGAAAGTAAAGCATGCAACTTGCAAGAAAGTAAAGGGATGGGATTGGAGTGTGCGAAAGCAATTGGAGACACGGAGATTTTTGGCATGGTTCCGATAGGTGGTGCTATCGTACATCCACATTGATGGAGAGTTCAACCCATGAAGGGTAACGGTTGTGCGAGTCCGCGGAGGGCTCCACCCACGAAGGGTCCACGAAGAAGCCACCTTTTCTATCCCATCATGGCCATCGCCCACGAAGTACTTGCCTCACTAGTGTAGATCTTCACGAAGTAGGCAATCTCCTTGCCCTTACAAACTCCTTGGTTCAACTCCACAATCTTGACGGAGGCTTCCAAGTGACACTTAATCAATCTAGGAGACACCACTCTCCAAAAGGTAATAGATGGTGTGTTTTTTTTTGATGAACTCCTTGCTCTTGTGCTTCAAATGATAGTCTCCCCAACACTCAACTATCTCTCATAGATTTGGCTATGTGGAAAGATTATTTGAGTGGAAAGCAACTTGGGGAAGGCTAGAGATCAAGATTCATATGGTAGGATTGGAATATCTTGGTCTCAACACATGAGTAGGTGGTTCTCTCTCAAAAAATGAGTAGTGGAAGTGTAGGTTTGTTCTGCTGGCTCTCTCCATGAATGAAGAGTAGGTGGAGGGGTATATATAGCCTCCACACAAAATCTAGCCGTTACACACAGATTCCCAAACTCGGTGGGACCGAATAAGCAAACTCGGTCAGACCGATCCAAGTAAAAATGTGAACGTTAGGAATTTTGGTGGGACCGTTATAGTCATCTCGGTGGGACCGATGTGCAGGGGCTAGGGTAAAACCTCAACTCGGTTTGACCGATTACTCAAACTCAGTGAGACCGATTTTGGTAATAAGTGAACAAAGGATTGGTCAAGCAGACTCGGTGGGACCGACTGAACAAACTCGGTTAGACCAAAACTATTGCAATAGATCACAAAGAGTTTGCAAGCCCATCTCGGCGAGACTGAGATCCCATCTGTGAGATCGAAGTGACTAGGGTTTGGCAGTGGCTGAATAAGATGAAACTTGGTGGCGCCGGATAGACAAAGTCGGTGGGGCCGAGTTTGACATTTAGGTTTAGGACATATGTGGATGTGAGAAAGTGGCTAAGGGTTTTGGAGCATATCACTAAGAACTTTGGGCAAGCAAGCCATTAAGAAACACCTCACCCCCTTTTAAGAGTATTGGCTTTCCTATGGACTCAGTGTGATCTTGGATCACTAAAATAGAAAATATAGAGTGTTCAGCTTTTGCCAATATTTGTCCTTAGCATCTTGAAGGGGTTCCACATCCTGTTGTGCATGTCCATGCCACTCCAATGTTGAACTTATCTGAAATGCACTAGGTAGAAGTATTAGTCCAACAAGAGATATGTTGTCATGAATTACCAAAATCACCAAGGGAGCACTTATGCTTTCAGTCACCCCCTTTTTGGTAATTGATGACAACATACATCAAAGCTTTAGATAAAGGTATAAGGAAATAACAAGTAAAGCTTTGGAAATACATGCAACATGCATTGGCCCCCCCTACATGTATGCAGTCATGTGATGATAGATCATAAGAGTATGAGAATGCATAAACATGTCAGAGCAAGCAATGAGTTACATGTGTCTTGGCTATATGCATCAGAGCAAATGATATAGATACTGGACTTATACCTTCATGTTTGTGAGTCTCTCTTGCAAACAATATGTACCACAGCAAGAGATCTTCATGCACATAAGTGTGATGCATATGCTTATCTTATGGTCTTGAGCTAGCTTGAAGAAGATGTACCTGGGTAAACAAGGTTAGATAACACAAGAACATCTACTAGACAGAGCAAGAACTAAAGAGCACAATAATACCAAGACTAGGATGACATGTAGAGTGTGAGTACTAGGTACTCTATTTGGATATTGACATGTCCCCAAGAATAAAGGTATGCAATGAATTCCAAAGATTTTCTTCCCTTAGATGTCTTTCTCCCCCTGAATCTGACATGGGATAATGGGAGTAGGTAGGGTAGCAAAAAATCAGAGCGAACAAGAAAATGACTAGAGCAAGATCAAGTCATAACATATGCTATCATGTCTTTCCCCTCTTGAAGACATGAGACAACTTTCCTCTTAAGAATAAGAGCATCAGGAGAAGCCTTTATGAGTGCATTCTCTCTTATGTGATAAGCTTTGATGTGCTCTCTCTCTCCCTTTGACATCGGTTTCCAAGATGGGACTTCTGAGCATGAGTCAAGTAGGTTTGGTCTTGGAGTCACATTTCAAAGCCACATGTAATATTGATGCTGCTAGAGGACAAGTTACAAAGAGTGGGGTTGCCATTTTTAGTTTAAGCATTTCGATGTATTCTCATCTTGTTGAGTTGCTTTGACCCATGTCTTGGGGTTAAGCTTCTCTAAGATGGAAGGACATACCTTGGGTGGTGGTGACGAACCTGGTCATGTAGTTGAACTTGTGTAGCGTGCTCAAGTTGATGTAGATCATCAAGAGTTGGGAGCATCACTCATAGTTGAAGTTCATCTTCCTACATGGGTTAGTCGCAAGGAAGAGCACTTGTGTATCCAAAGTGACAATCATGAAATTTGATATAGGGATTTGTCAAAGGATATATTGAATGAATTCGTGTTTCCTTGTCTTTATCCACCATTTTGTAGAGACTTGGAGATGTAGAGATTGCTAAAAATGTGATTGAGTTACAATCTCATAGAGTTGGGCTTATCCAAGTACCTACAAGGGTTAGGTAGCATGCAAGAGTACAAGAGTATCCGAGACATATGATTTTCATCATAAGAGAATGGTCAAGGATTAGTCATAGTAAGGCCATGCCTTGCATGCATCCACATGGAGTTTCTACTCCAAATTTGAGGCATCAATGATGTTCAATTCACCTCTCAACCTGCAAAACACTTTCTCATCAAGTGGTTTAGTGAATATATCCGCCAATTGCTTGTCGGTTCGAACATGCTTAAGTTTGATATCTCCCTCAGCAACATGATCTCGAATGAAATGATGACAAACTTCAATATGCTTAGTTCAAGAATGTTGCACGTGATTATGAGCAATCTTAATAGAACTCTCATTGTCGCCAAGCAATGGAACATGTTTCACATATATCCCATAATATTTAAGAGTTTGGGTCATCCAAAGTAACTGAGCACAACATGAATAAGCGGCAATGTATTCTGCTTCGGCGGTGGATAAGGATACTGAGCTTTGTTTCCTGGAGGACGAAGGCACAAGAGATCTACCAAGAAATTGACAAGTACCCGAAGTGGCTATTAACCTTGTCACCGGCATAGTCCGAGTCGGAGTAGCCAACAAGATCAAAAGAAGACCTCTTAGGATACCAAATGCCAAAATTTGGTGTATGTATTAAGTATCTCACTATCCTTTTCACAGCCTTAACATGACACTATTTGGGGGCTGCTTGATATCTTGCACACACGCACACACTTAGCATGATATCGAGACGGGATGCACATAGATATAACAATGAACCAATCATAGAGCGGTAAACCTTTTGGTCAACCAGTTTGCCATCCTTTATCAAGTCAAGATGTCCATTAGTAGGCATGGGGGTATTCATACCTTTGCATTCTTGCATGTTGAACTTCTTGAATAAGTCTTTCGTATACTTCGTTTGAGAGATAAAGGTTCCCTCCTTAGTTTGCTTGATTTGCAAACCAAGAAAGAACTTGAGTTCACTCATCATAGACATCACAAACTTCTCCGACATAAGCTTCCCAAACTTCTCACTAAAATGAGGGTTAGTTGATCCAAATATGATATCATCAACACAAATTTGGCACACAAAAAATTCTCCATTAATCCTTTTGGTAAAGAGTGTAGAATCAATTTTACCAATTTCAAACACTTTATCAAGAAGAAACTTAGTATAGCATTTATACCAAGATCTAGGAGCTTGCTTAAGACCATAACGAGCTTTGTGAAGTTTGTAAACATGGTATGGTTTCTTAGGATTAACAAAGCCAGGAGGTTGTTTAACATAAACTTCCTCCTCAATTTCACCATTAAGAAAAGCACTTTTGATGTCCATTTGATACAAGGTAATGTCATGATGATTGGCATAGGCAAGTAAAATGCGAATGGACTCATGTCTAGCAATGGGGGCATAAGTCTCACCATAGTCCATACCTTCGACTTGAGTGTAGCCTTGAGCAATGAGACAAGCCTTGTTGCGTACAACTTGTACATCTTCATCTTGCTTGTTCCAAAATACCCATTTGGTTCCAATGACATTGTGCTATTCATCGGGCTTGTCAACCAACGTCCATACTTGGTTCCTCTCAAAGTTGTGTAGCTCTTCGTGCATGGCATTTATCCAATCCAGATCTCCCAATGCTTCTTCAACCTTCATAGGTTCAATGCTAGAAATGAATGAATAATGTTCATAGAAGTTAGCCAAACGAGTTTTAGAGCGAGTAATTCTCCCGGTTTGAATGTCATCAAAGATTTGTTTGACGGGTTGATCTCTTGAGACTCTTGCTCGAACTCGTGATAGCTTTTGTTTGGGTCGGGGTGGAACATTCTCTTCATTGTCTTGTTCTTCTTCTTGTCTTGCTTCATTGTTGTTGGCGTGGCTGTTCTCCCATGGAGGTGGAGAAGGAGGTCGAGGTTCATCTTATTGTACACCCTCATTCTCATTGTCTTGACGTGTCCCACTTGTGGATGCCTTCAAGTCAACTCGTGGTTCACCTTGGCATGAGGTTGAGGCATCCACTTGGACAAACGAGGTACTCTCCTTCACCTCCGTTGGGTGAATTTTGCCGATAGACAAGTCTTGGATTGCTTCCGAAGGATCTTTGCCACCTATATCAATTGGCAATTGCTCTACTTGTGAGATGTTATATTCATCAAACTTCACATCTACCGTCTCTTCAACCTTTTGGGTGAAGTTGTTGTAGACACAGTAAGTGTGAGAGTTTGAGCCATAACCGAGTAGGAAACCTTCATGAGACTTAGGAGAAAATTTCGAACGATGCTTGTCAAGAATGTAACACTTTGAGCCGAATACCCGAAAGTATCCAACTTGGGATTTGTTACTGGTGAGGAGCTCGTATGATGTCTTGCTGAGTAGCTTGTGAAGATATAGACGATTCGTTGCATGACAAGATATCTCAACCGCTTCTGCCCAAAAGTGTTTTGGCGTCTTGTATTCATCAAGCATCGTTCTCGCCATTTTGATGAGCGTCCGATTCTTCCTCTGAACAACTCCATTTTGTTGAGTTGTGTACATAGCCAAGAACTCATGTGAGATCCCTTCTTTGTCAAGAAAGGTGTCCACATTGGCGTCCTTGAACTCAGTTCCGTTGTCACTGCGAACCTTCTTGATCTTTAATTCAAATTGGTTTTGGGCCTTCCTAGCGAAGTTTTTGAAGATCTTTTGAACCTGCGAATTATCATTGAGAAAGAACACACACGTAAATCTTGAAAAATCATCAATGATGACTAGTCCAAATGAGTTACCAACGAAACTTTTGTAAGCGTTGGAACCGAAAAGATCCATGTGAAGTAGCTCAAGCGGTCTTCTCGTGGTCATGATGTTCTTCACGGGGTGGCTTCCTCCAACCTGTTTTCCTGCTTGGCAAGCGCTGCATAGTCTATCCTTATCAAATATGACATCTTTAACACCAAGGATATGATCACCTTTAATGAGCTTGTCAAGGTTTCGCATGCCCACATGACCTAATAGTCTATGCCACAACCAGCCTTTAGAAGATTTAACAATTAAGCAAGTTCTAGGTTGAGCCTTTTTAGTGAAGTCAATAATGTATAGATCACCTCTACGTATGCCGGTAAAGACCATTTTATGATTATCTCTTTGAAACACTTGGCAATCTACTTTAGTAAATAGGACATTGAAACCAAAGTCAGCTAGTCTAGATACAAAAAGTAGATTATAGCCAAGAGATTCAACGAGCATAACATTTTGTATGGAGCTGTCATGTGACATGACCACCTTACCAAGGCCAACCACCTTACCCTTTGAGTTATCACTGAAAGTGGCATACTTTCGAGGGTCGTCATTTTTAGCAAGCTCACGAAACATATCTTTATCTCCGGTCATGTGATCGGTACATCCACTATCAAGGACCCATTCCTTTCCTCCAGCCATGTAGCTGCGAAGATTAGCCATAAGACCAAAGTGTCTTATGGACTCTTCAAGATCAAAGTCATTATCATCATCCTCATCATAGTATCCATGTTCAACATCATCTTCCAAATGATCATTTCCTAGAGAGAGTGATTCATTAGATATATCATTTTTACAATGTTCATCTCTATGAATTCTAATAGCTTTAGAAATAATATTGCTAATGATTCCAACATCTCCTTTGGCACGCATAAGATTGGTAATCTCAAGTAAACAATCTCCAAACTTGGGATCATTGAGATTCATCTTGTTCAAAGCAATAGACTTGTGGAGAATCTCACCTAAGTTTTTCAAGGAATAGTCTGGAAATCGTTCCTCGAGAAATCTCCATATAGTATAAGCACAATCAAGAGTAGGCAAGTGACCAATCAAATTTCTAGGCAAAGCCTCTAGCGATAAGATTGATAGCTCTAAAATTGTGAATCATGTCAAGAGACTCATCATGGGTAGGATGCAAGGGATCAACAAGGGGTTCAGAAGGAGTAGTAATGTACTTGTTCAAGTGATATTCATGAAAAATTCCAAGCATCTCATTTTCCACTCACTAAATGATAGAGGCAAAGGTGTCCCGTCTTTCGACAAGATGATGGATATCGCTTTGGTGGAAATCGACTTTGATGATCCGACTACGAATGTGCGAGGACGTCGCGCCTTAGGAATCACTAAACCAACCCCGAGAGGTTATTGACCATGCCGGAGCACGTTCAACCTGACCACGAGGGTCTGTTTCCTGCGAGCAAACGAAGAACAAGCAAGAAACTGAGATTGCAATCTGGATAATGCGAATATAAGATGACAGCTTTATTGATCAAGGTGGGGTTCTGTGACGCCTTTGTCTGGTCGTTGAACACAAACGAAGTACGCGAAGTTACAGCTATGGCAAACTTTTAATCTAAACAAAACCCAAAGTCTAAACGACGCCCTAAGGGTTGTATATATGGACGAAGAGGGGGGAATTTCGTGGCCCTTGGGGAAGGGTCCGAAACCAACCCTATCTCTTGTTTCCCCACACATACGGACTCTAAGAACAGCCTATACTCAAGTATTTCGAAAATATATGGGCCTGGCCCAATAATAAGCTGACGCAGCACCTAGAATAGCCTCCGGACGAAACTTATGAAGTAGCATCTTGTATATTTCTTCCAAGGCTTCATCCACTCATTATGGTGGCTTCAACGTCCTGAAATCATCACTTGTAACTCCGTTCTTGTTCCCCTTGCGCATGCCATCATCTCCATGCTTGTTCTTGCTCCAATGTTCATCCTTCTCCAAGCTAGGCCCTTCATTGGTAAGCAAAACAAATGTATCCAATTTAGGCAGCATCATATTCTCATGAGCATTAGAATCATTACCAAGAAACGAAAGTACCTGGTAATTTAATTGGCGTGCGCGAGCTCTAGTAATTGGTCCAGTATATATACCAGCAGGGGCTGTGGGTGTAACAATGGTATTGATGTCCTCATCATCCTCCCCTTCTTGAAATGAAGTCGTCCTCGACGGAAGCTCATCTTCCTCACCCAAATAAGGCTTCAAATCTGCAATGTTAAAAGTGGGACTAACCCCAAAATCTGCAGGTAGCTCAAGTTTATATGCATTATCATTTATTTTCTCTAACACCTTAAAAGGACCATCAGCACGTGGCATTAGCTTTGATTTGAGCAAATTAGGAAATCTAACCTTACACAAATGTAACCAAACAAGATCTCCAGGTGCAAACACAACATGTCTTCTACCTTATCTCCAGCAAGTTTATATTTAGCATTCATACGCTCAATGTTTTCCTTAGTTAACTCATGCATTTTTAAAATCAATTCAGCACGTTCTTTAGAATCAAAATTAACCATCTCCGAAGATGGAAGAGTCAACAAATCAATAGGTGCACGAGGCAGGAAACCATACACAATTTCAAAAGGGCACATCTTAGTAGTAGAATGCAATGAATGATTATAAGAAAATTCAATATGAGGCAAGCATTCTTCCCACATTTTCCTATTATTCTTCAAAGCAGCCCTAAGCATAGTAGACATTGTTCTATTGACTACTTAAGTTTGTCCATCAGTTTGGGGGTGACAAGTAGTACTAAAAAGCAGTTTAGTCCCCAACTTAGCCCATAAACATCTCCAAAAGTGGCTAAGGAATTTAGTATCACGATCTGAAACAATAGTATTTGGCACACCATGCAAGCGAATAATTTCCCGAAAGAACAAATCAGCAACATTAACATCATCATTGCTTTTATGACATGGTATAAAGTGTGCCATTTTCGAAAATCTATCCACGACAACAAATATGCTGTCCCTCCCCTTCTTTGTTCGAGGGAAACCTAAAACAAAGTCCATAGATATATCCTCCCAAGGAACACTGGGTATAGGCAAAGGCATATATAAACCATGAGGATTGAGTCGTGACTTAGCTTTTTGACATGTAGTGCAGCGAGCAACAAAGCGCTCAACATCCCGTCTCATTTTTGGCCAAAAGAAATGTGTAGCAAGTACGTCCTCCGTCTTCTTCACGCCAAAGTGTCCCATTAGTCCTCCTCCATGCGCCTCCTGCAACAACAAAAGACGAACGTAGCTAGCTGGAATGCATAGCTTGTTAGCACGGAACACAAATCCATCATTAACGATGAACTTGTTCCAAGTTGTTCCTTCTTTACAATTCTGTAATACATCTTTAAAATCAGCATCATGCACATATTGATCTTTGATGGTCTCCAAACCAAATATTTTGAAGTCAAGTTGTGAAAGCATAGTATAGCGACAAGACAATACATCAGCAATAACATTTTCTTTACCCTTCTTGTGACTATAATTCAGTTTAGCTTGACTTTTAATCTGTTTAAAAGATTCATGATTAGAATGTATAACAAATTCTTTGGGCCATAAATAATGTTGCCATGTTTCTAAAGTCCGAACAAGAGCATATAATTCTTTATCATAAGTAGAATAATTAAGACTAGGCCCACTCAATTTTTCAGAAAAGTATGCAACAGGTTTGCCATCTTGTAATAACACACCTCATAATCCAATTCCGCTAGCATCACATTCAAGCTCAAAAGTCTTACTAAAATCAGGAAGTTGGAGTAAAGGAGCATTTGTCAACTTATCTTTCAACACCGTGAAGGCTTCTTCCTGTGCGGTACCCCAAACAAAAGGCACATCCTTCTTTGTAAGCTCATTGAGAGGTGCAGCAATGGTGCTGAAATCTCTCACACGACTATAGAATCCAGCGAGGCCAAAAAAACTCCTCACTTGTGTGACCGTTTTGGGCTGCGGCCAACTCTCAATAGCTTCAATCTTGGCTTTATCAACTTCAATTCCCTGTGGAGTAACCACATGGCCAAGAAAAAACACTCGGTCGGTGCAAAAGGTGCACTTCCCAAGGTTAACAAACAAACGTGCATCACGTAGAGCAATAAAAACAACACATAAATGTTCCAAATGTTCCTCCAAAGATCTGCTATAAATCAATATGTCATCAAAGTAAACTACCACAAATTGTCCAATGAAAGCATGTAAAACTTCGTTCATTAATCTCATGAAAGTACTAGGTGCATTAGTTAACCCAAAAGGCATGACTAACCACTCATATAATCCAAACTTAGTTTTAAATGCTGGTTTCCATTCATCCCCCAATTTCATACGAATTTGATGGTATCCACTATGCAAATCAACTCTGGAGAATATTTTAGAGCCACTCAATTCATCAAGCATATCATCTAGCCTAGGAATAGGATGACGATAACGAATAGTAATATTATTAATGCCTCTACAATCAACACACATACACGATGTACCATCCTTTTTCGGCACTAGAATAATAGGAACAGCACAAGGACTAAGGGATTCGCATATATAACCTTTGTCGAGAAGCTCTTGTACTTGACGCATAATCTCCTTCGTCTCCTCTGGATTGGTACGGTATGGCGCACGGTTTGGCACTGAAGCACCGGGAATTAAGTCAATCTGATGCTCAATCCCTCGAATAGGCGCTAATCCCGGTGGCACGTCTTGTGGAAAGACGTCAGTGAACTCCTGCAAAATGTTAGTGACAGAAGGAGGCAAAGAGGAAGGCATGTCCTCGAATGAAAATAAAGCCTCTTTGCACACAAAAGCATAGCAAACAGATTTGCTGAAATCTAGCTCATCAATATTGGACTTGGTGGCAAATAAACATGCACTTTTCAATTTAATTTCAGAAGCAACACTAGATGTTTTATTATTAGGCTTCATTTGTTGCTCAAATTCTTTTGCCACAATCTGATTTTCACTCTTATTTTGCTCCTGTTTTGCTTTATTAGCTCTATTAATATCATCTTTCAAAATGGAATCAGGAGCCATAGGAAGCAAAGTAATATTTTTATCCTTATGAACAAGAGTATACTGATTATTTCTACCATGGTGTACAATTTTTTTATCAAATTCCCATGGTCTACCAAGTAATAAGGAACATGCTTTCATAGGTACCACATCACAATCAACATAATCAGCATATGTAGAGATACTAAAATGCACACAAACAGTACGTGTTACCTTAACCTTGCCGCTGTTGTTGAACCATTGGATGTAGTAAGGATGTGGATGTGGTCTTGGGGTGAGAGAGAGCTTCTCCACCATCTCCATGCTTGCCAAGTTGTTGCAGCTCCCTCCGTCTATGATGAAGCGCACAGAACGTTCCTTCACAACTCCCTTTGTATGGAACAAATTATGCCTCTGATTTTGCTCAGCTTGTGTGACCTGCACACTCAAAACACGTTGAGCAACTAAACATTCATACCTGTCAGCGTCTTCAGGAGCCATGTATTGCGTCTCATGATCAGAATCATCTCCATCGTGTTCTTCACGTGTAATAAGAGCCAAAGTCTCCTCATCATAGTCACTAGCGGACTCATACCCACCATCCGCAGTAGCAATCATCACACGCTGAGATTTGCATTCTCTCGCAAAATGTCCTCTTCCCTTACAACGACGACAAATAATATCACTAATGTGCCCTGTTGATGCCATTGAAGAAGACGCACTCTGTTCAGGCCCGATAGGTGTGCTCTTGGCAGATAATGGAAGTTGTGCCTACTTCCTTGTATCACGGCTGGAGGTAATAGCTGATGGAGGTGTCGGTGCAGTAGAATGTGTGGAAGTAGAGGATGCATGCGGAGTCCATGATGAAGGTCGACCTGCAGAAAAGTTAGTCCGCGCCAATGCATGTCGATCCTGCACTTCACGTTCAGCTTTACAAGCAAGATGGAATAAACGAGTGATATTATTATAATCCTTATACTCTAGAATGGTCTGAATATCTCTATTTAATCCACCCATAAAACGTGCAAGCATAGCTTCATTCTCCTCAACAATACCACATGTAATCAAGCCAGTTTGTAATTCCTGATAATATTCTTCTATAGAATTATTTCCTTGTCTTAAGCGCTGCAATTTTTGAAGTAATTCACGTTGATAATATGGTGGAACCCAACAAGTACGCATAGCAGTTTTCAAAGCAGCCCAAGTAGATGGAACAGGATATAATCTACAATGTTCAGACCACCAAACACATGCAAAGCTAGTGAAAGCACAAACAGCAGCAGGAACACATCTCTCCTCAGGATATTGTAAACATGTAAATCGTGTTCAGTTTCTAACTCCCAAGTAAGATATATATCAGGAACATATCTACCCTCAAATGGTGGAATATTCAATTTCAGTTTAGGGAGATGGTCATGATCTCGTACCTGAGGCTGAGCCCTAACATTGCTATTATTTGCATGTGGACGACCTGGTGGTTGTGGTGCTGGTGGTTGCATGTAGTTCTGATTTTGATCAACCTGATCCTCATAATCTCCCGCATAATCATCCTCCTCCCCATCAGTGGCAGGAGCCACAGAACTATCAACAGCAGCACCAACAGTTTGGCCAAGCTGAAGAGGAACACGGCTCGCTCGGCAGAGGGCTGTTTCGTGATGTGGAGGTAGTCGTTGTTGTTGTTGTTGTTGCAGAGGTGCGGCAGGTGCAGCCGGTGGTGGAAGACGCGCAAGCAGTTCATTATATCTATTATCGAGCTTTGTTTCGAATGTCTTCTCAAGGCCAGTGATCTTCTCCATGGCCTCTTCAAAATTGTTCAGCACATCTTGCACCTGTTCAGTCATCATTTGCTGAAACTTATCATGATGCTCCTTGTTCGTTAAGTTCTCCCAGTCAATCTCGTCGGCTTGTGATCCTGGCATGGTTAGTAGCAATAGAAACACACAAGAATATGATCCTACAGACTACTAACAAGTGCTGGTGGTGGTGGGTGTCACAAATCCGTCAAGCAAAACTCAAATTCTTACCAGTTCTTACCCAGCAGCAGGCAGTGATCGGCAACCGATGTAGTCAAAACTCTCAAAGTTGGATAAAGCGATTACCAGGGAGAGTCAAACGCACGATGTAGATGTATGTGGAGCTGGGAAGGCTTATAATATGGTAGCAAAAATGGTCAGCAATAATCAATTCAGATATGCAAAGTTGAATAAACGCTCAACGACGGTATTGTACTAGTCCTAGGCTAGACCGTACTAGAGACACGAGCCTAGAACACTAACAAAATCACGGCGCTGCATGTAAACAAGGGAGGAGCACACTCTGATTTTTTTTCTTGTTTTCACTTTTTTCCTTTTTTTTGCTCCGCAACAAATTTTTTTCGAAAAAGTCTACAAATGTCCTAAAAACTGCCTAGCCAGAATTTTCCAGACTTAGTTTTTTTTGAAACTGGAACTATTTTTCTTCTGTGGATGGCTCAAAAGTTGGGGAGTCCTACTCTGTCATGACTCGGAGTACCACGTGATCTGGAAATCGAGAATAAAGTAACAATTACTGGACTCGGACAAGGACATGTGGCGGAGATGAATCTGGTGGAAACTCGGACTGCTGGCGGATATATGCAGGGCGGTGGAACACGGACTGGTAGCGAATCTATGATGGAGGTGGACTCGGATTAGCGTGATGGCTGTGGATATGTGGTATATGGGAGCGGTGATGACGATGGTGGTATATGGCAGCGGTGATGACGATGGTGGTATATGGCAGCGGTGATGATGATGGTGGTATATGGCAGCGGTGATGATGATGGTGGTATATGGCAGCGGTGATGTCAATGGTGCGCCGGCTGCGTGACAACTTGTGAGCAGAACTCGAAACTCTAAAGGACTAGACTCTAGGACCAGCAACTTGACACGACGATGCAACCGCAAATTCAACAAAGCAAATACCAAAAAGATTATGCAAAGGCTCAGATTGGTTCGGATAAGATGGACTAACCCTAATTTTTTTTGGCTTTTTCGTGGACTATAGGTATGAAGAACAGACTCGATCTAAACTATCAAAAACTGTAAAATCTCACCGAGCAACCTGGAAATTTGATACCACTTGATAGAGGCAAAGGTGTCCCATCTTCCGATGAGATGATGGATATCGCTTTGGTGGAAATCGACTTTGACGATCCGACTACGAACGTGCGAGGACGTCGCGCCTTACCAATCGCTAAACCAACTCCGAGAGGTTATTGACCACGCCGGAGCACGATCAACCTGACCACGAGGGTCAGTTTCCTGCGAGCAAACGAAGAACAAGCAAGAAACTGAGATTGCAATCAGGATATTGCAAATATAAGATGCCAACTTTATTGATCAAGGTGGGGTTCTATGACGCCTTTGTCTGGTCGTTGAACACAAACGAAGTACACGAAGTTGCAGCTATTGCAAACTTTTAATCTAAACAAAACCCAAAGTCTAAACGACGCCCTAAGGGCTGTATATATGGAGGAAGAGGGGGGAATTTCGTGGCCCTTGGGGAAGGGGTCCGAAACCAACCCTATCTCTTGTTTCCCCACAAATACGGACTCTAAAAACAGCCTATGCTCAAGTATTTCAAAAATACATGGGGCTGGCCCAATAATAAGGTGACGCAGCACCTAGAATAGCCTCTGGACGAAAGTTATGAAGTTGCATCTTGTATATTTCGTCCAAGGCTTCATCCACTCATTATGGTGGCTTCAACGTCCTGAAATCATCACTTGTAACTCCGTTCTTGTTCCCCTTGTGCATGCCATCATCTCCATGCTTGTTCTTGCTCCAATGTTCATCCTTCTCCAAGCTAGGCCCTTCATTTGTAAGCAAAACAAATGTATCCAATTTAGGCAGCATCACATTCTCATGAGCATTAGAATCATTACCAAGAAACGAAAGTACCTGGTAATTTAATTGGCGTGCGCGAGCTCTAGTAATTGGTCCAGTATGTATAGCAGCAGGGGCAGTGGGTGTAACAATGGTATTGATATCCTCATCACTAAAGAACTCTCCATCAAGCATAGGCACTCTACGTCTAAGACTCCCCAACGTAGACTCATCCATCTTCCTCCAATGGTGATTACACCAAAGCAATGGATACCAAAGCTCTAATACCAATTGAAAGGATCGAGAAGAGGTGTCTAGAGGGGGGTGATTAGACCCTCAACAAACAAAGTTGGCAGTTTTAAAGTTTTTCAAGTTGAGGTGGTAGATTAACACAATTTCAAGCATTCACAATACAATTCAAGCAAGCATGCAAAGAGTATATGAGCAGCGGAAAGTAAAGCATGCAACTTGAAAGAAAGTAAAGGAATGGGATTGGAGTGTGCAAACGTAATTGGAGACACGGAAATTTTTGGCGTGGTTCCAATAGGTGGTGCTATCGTACATCCATGTTGATGGCGACTTCAACCCACGAAGGGTAACGGTTGCGCGAGTCCACGGGGGGCTCCACCCACGAAGGGTCCACGGAGAAGCAACTTTGTCTATCCCATCATGGCCATCGCCCACGAAGGACTTGCCTCACTAGGGTAAATCTTCATGAAGTAGGCGATCTCCTTGCCCTTACAAACTCCTTGGTTCAACTCCACAATCTTGACGGAGGCATCCAAGTGACACTTAGCCAATCTAAGAGACACCACTCTCCAAAAGGTAATAGATAGTGTGTTGTTGATGAACTCCTTGCTCTTGTGCTTCAAATGATAGTCTTCCCAACACTCAACTCTCTCTCATAGATTTGGCTATGGTGGAAAGATGATTTGAGTGGAAACCAACTTGGGGAAGGCTAGAGATCAAGATTCATAAGGTAGGATTGGAATATCTTGGTCTCAACACATGAGTAGGTGGTTCTCTCTTAGAAAATAAGTAGTGGAAGTGTAGGTTTGTTCTGATGGCTCTCTCCACGAATGAAGAGTGGGTGGAGGGGTATATTGTCACGCCCAATATGCAACCCTATCCTAAAGGAACTCGAAGGTCCCACCAAGGATAGAAGCGCATAGTGGAGACGCTTTTGCAAGGTGGATATCATTACATTGTACCATTACATAATAGTTGGGGATATATATAAGAGGCATACAATGCCACATGAATACAACAACATCATACATAAGAGCAACAACCGACTACGGATGAAACACAAACAGAAACTCAAACGACATCCACCCTGCTAGCCCAGGCTGCCGACCAGGAACTTATCCCCTGAACGACGAAGCAGAAGAAGAACTCAAAACAAGTAAACATCACTCTCTCGTCATGAGCATCGCATTACCTGTACCTGCAATTGTTGTTGTAGTAAACTGTGAGCCACGAGGACTCAGCAATCCCATTACCATGGGTATCAAGACTAGCAAAGCTTAATGGGTATGGAATGGATAAGTGGTGAGGTTGCAGCAGCGACTAAGCATGATATGGTGGCTAACTTACGAATACAAGAATAAGATGAGAAGCTACACAAGCTGATGTAGGGCGGAACCCTATGGGATCAATATTTCACGTTTGGAGAGGATCCTATGGGGAACACGAAGAACATGCAGAAGAACACGAGGGGAAAACAAAAGAAACACTCAACCGACACGAATTTGATCACACAAGTGCTAGATCCTCGAGGCACAAAGTAACACGAGATCCAAAGTCAACAAGGGACGATACAAGAGTAACGGTTCTTCTCCGTGAGGAGGTCTTGAATGTCTTCTCCGGATGGAGGCCTTGAATCCGGATGGATCTTCTCCGAAGAGGTGCGGTCCCTCACAAGGAGTAGATCCGATACGGATGAACAATGCTCTATCTCAAATGAGCTAAAACCAATGCTAACCCTAGAAAGGACGAGGGGAACGTCTATTTATAGTCTAAGCCTTCAAAGGGGTAGGAGAGGGGCAAAACGAGTAGACGGGCCTCGGCCCGGATACGCTACACACAGGGCGGTAGTACCGGGCCCTCGGGCGGTAGTACCGCTTGTAGAGCTTCAGCGGTAGTGCCGCTTTGATGGGGCGGTAGTACCGCTCTGGAACCGTTCGATCACAGGAGTTTGTTGGGTTCAGCGGAGGAAGGGCGGATGTAGGGCGGTAGTGCCGCTTGGCTGGGTTCAGCGGTGATAGAGGCAAAGGTGTCCCGTCTTTCGATGAGATGATGGAAATCGCTTTGGTGGAAGTCGACTTTGACGATCCGACTACGAACGTGCGAGGACGTCGCGCCTTAGCAATCGCTAAACCAACTCCGAGAGGTTATTGACCACGCCGGAGCACGATCAACCGGACCACGAGGGTCTGTTTCCTGCGAGCAAAAGAAGAACAAGCAAGAAACTAAGATTGCAATCTGGATATTGCGAATATAAGATGAAAGCTTTATTGATCAAGGTGGGGTTCTGTGACGCCTTTGTCTGGTCGTTGAACACAAACGAAGTACGCGAAGTTGCAGCTATGGCGAACTTTTAATCTAAACAAAACCCAAAGTCTAAACGGTGCCCTAAGGGCTGTATATATGGAGGAAGAGAGGGGGAATTTCGTGGCCCTTGGTGGAGGGGTCCGAAATCAACCCTATCTCTTGTTTCCCCGCACATACGGACTCTAAAAATAGCCTATACTTATGTATTTCGAAATTACATGGGCCTGGCCCAATAAAAAGGTGACGCAGCACCTATAATAGCCTCTGGACGAAATTTATGAAGTGGCATCTTGTATATTTCGTCCAAGGCTTCATGCACTCTTATGGTGGCTTCAAAGTCCTGAAATCATCACTTGTAACTCCGTTCTGGTTCCCCTTGCGCATGGCATCATCTCCATGCTTGCTCTTGCTCCAATGTCCATCCTTCTCCAAGCTAGGCCCTTCATTTGTAAGCAAAACAAATGTATCCAATTTAGGCAGCATCATATTCTCATGAACATTAGAATCATTACCAAGAAACGAAAGTACCTGATAATTTAATTGGCGTGCGCGAGCTCTAGTAATTGGTCCAGTATATGTAGCAGTAGGGGCTGTGGGTGTAACAATGGTATTGATGTCCTCATCATCCTCCCCTTCTTGAAATGAAGTTGTCCTCGACGGAAGCTCATTTTCCTCACCCAAATAAGGCTTCAAATCTGCAATGTTAAAAGTGGGACTAACCCCAAAATCTGCAGGCAGCTCAAGTTTATATGCATTATCATTTATTTTCTCTAACACCTTAAAGGGACCATCAGCACGTGGCATTAGCTTTGATTTGCGCAAATTAGGAAATCTATCTTTACGCAAATGTAACCAAACAAGATCTCCAGGTGCAAACACAACATGTTTTCTACCCTTATCTCCAGCAAGTTTATATTTAGCATTCATACGCTCAATGTTTTCCTTAGTTAACTCATGCATTTTTAAAATCAATTCAGAACGTTCTTTAGCATCAAAATTAACCTTCTCCGAAGATGGAAGAGGCAGCAAATCAATAGGTGCACGAGGTAGGAAACCATACACAATTTCAAAAGGGCACATCTTAGTAGTAGAATGCAATGAACGATTATAAGCAAATTCAATATGAGGCAAGCATTCTTCCCACATTTTCTTATTATTCTTCAAAACAGCCCTAAGCATAGTAGACAATGTTCTATTGACTACTTCAGTTTGTCCATCAGTTTGGGGGTGACAAGTAGTACTAAATAGCAGTTTAGTCCCCAACATAGCCCATAAACATCTCCAAAAGTGGCTAAGAAATTTAGTATCACGATCTGAAACAATAGTATTTGGCACACCATGCAAGCGAATAATTTCACGAAAGAACAAATCAGCAACATTAACAGCATCATCGCTTTTATGACATGGTATAAAGTGTGCCATTTTCGAGAATCTATCCACGACAACAAATATGCTATCCCTCCCCTTCTTTGTTCGAGGTAAACCTAAAACAAAGTCCATAGATATATCCTCCCAAGGAACACTAGGTACAGGCAAAGGCATATATAAACCATGAGGATTGAGTCGTGACTTAGCTTTTTGACATGTAGTGCAGCGAGCAACAAAACGCTCAACATCCCGTCTCATCTTTGGCCAAAAGAAATGTGTAGCAAGTACGTCCTCCGTCTTCTTCACGCCAAAGTGTCCCATTAATCCTCCCCCATGCGCCTCCTGCAACAGCAAAAGACGAACGGAGCTAGCTGGAATGCATAGCTTGTTAGCACGAAACACAAATCCATCGTTAACGACAAACTTGTTCCACATTCTTCCTTCTTTACAATTCTGCATTACATCTTTAAAATCAGCATCATGCACATATTGATCTTTGATGGTCTCCAAACCAAATATTTTGAAGTCAAGTTGTGAAAGCATAGTATAGCGACGAGACAATGCATCAGCAATAACATTTTCTTTTCCCTTCTTGTGTTTAATGACATAAGGGAAAGTCTCAATGAATTCAACCCATTTAGCATGTCTACGATTCAGTTTAGCTTGACTTTTAATATGTTTCAAAGATTCATGATCAGAATGTATAACAAATTCTTTGGGCCATAAATAATGTTGCCATGTTTCTAAAGTCCGAACAAGAGCATATAATTCTTTATCATAAGTAGAATAATTCAGAGTAGGCCCACTCAATTTTTCAGAAAAGTATGCAACAGGTTTGCCATCTTGTAATAACACACCTCCTAATCCAATTCCACTAGCATCACATTCAAGCTCAAAAGTCTTATTAAAATCAGGAAGTTGGAGTAAAGGAGCATGTGTCAACTTATCTTTCAATACCGAGAAGGCTTCTTCCTGTGCGGTACCCCACAGAAAAGGCACATCTTTCTTTGTAAGCTCATTGAGAGGTGCAGCAATGGTGCTGAAATCTCTCACAAAACGCCAAGGAAACTCCTCACTTTGTAAGCCTATAGAATCCAGCGAGGCCAAGGAAACTCCTCACTTGTGTGACCGTTTTGGGCTGTGGCCAACTCTCAATAGCTTCAATTTTGGCTTTATCAACTTCAATTCCCTGTGGAGTAACAACATAGCCAAGAAAAGATACTCGGTCGGTGCAAAAGGTGCACTTTCCAAGGTTACCAAACAAACGTGCATCACGTAGAGCAATAAAAATAGCACGTAAATGTTCCAAATGTTCCTCCAAAGATTTGCTATAAATCAATATGTCATCAAAGTAAACTACCACAAATCGTCCAATGAAAGCACGTAAAACTTCGTTCATTAACCTCATGAAAGTACTAGGTGCATTAGTTAACCCAAAAGGCATGACTAACCACTCATATAATCCAAACTTAGTTTTAAATGCTGTTTTCCATTCATCTCCCAATTTCATACGAATTTGATGGTATCCACTACGCAAATCAACTTTGGAGAATATTGTAGAGCCACTCAATTCATCAAGCATATCATCTAGCCTAGGAATAGGATGACGATAACGAATAGTAATATTATTAATGCCTCTACAATCAACGCACATACGCGACGTACCATCCTTTTTCGGCACTAAAATGATGGGAACAGCACAAGGACTAAGGGATTCGCGTATATAACCTTTGTCGAGCAGTTCTTGTACTTGACGCATAATCTCCTTCGTCTCCTCTGGATTGGTACGGTATGGTGCACGGTTGGGTAATGATGCACCGGGAATTAAGTCAATTTGATGCTCAATCCCGCGAATAGGTGGTAATCCCGGTGGCACGTCTTGTGGAAAGACGTCAGCGAACTCCTGCAAAATGTTAGTGACAGCAGGAGGCAAAGAGGAAGGCACGTCCTCGAATGAAAATAATGCCTCTTTGCACACAAAAGCATAGCAAACAGATTTGCTAAAATCTAGATCATCAATATCAGATTTGGTGGCAAGTAAACATGCACTTTTCAATTTAATTTCAGAAGCAACACTAGATTGTTTATTATTATTAGGCTGCATTTGTTGCTCAAATTCTTTTGCCACAATCTGATTTTCACTCTTAGTTTTCTCCTGTTTTGCTTTATTAGCTCTATTAAGATCATCTTTCAAAATGGAATCAGGAGTCATAGGAAGCAAAGTAATATTTTTATCCTTATGAACAAGAGTATACTGATTGTTTCTACCATGGTGAATAGAATTTTTATCAAATTGCCATGGTCTACCAAGTAATAAGGAACATGCTTGCATAGGTACCACATCACAATCAACATAATCAGCATATGTAGAGATACTAAAATGCACACGAACAGTACGTGTTACCTTAACCTTGCCGCTGTTGTTGAACCATTGGATGTAGTAAGGATGTGGATGTGGTCTTGTGGTGAGAGATAGCTTCTCCACCATCTCCATGCTAGCCAAGTTGTTGCAACTCCCTCCATCTATGATCACGCGAACAGAACGTTCCTTCACAACTCCCTTTGTATGGAACACATTATGCCTCTGATTTTGCTCAGCTTGTGTAACCTGCACACTCAAAACACGTTGAGCAACTAAACATTCATACCTGTCAGCATCTTCAGGAGCCATGTATTGCGTCTCATGATCAGAATCTTCTCCACCGTGTTCGTCACGTGTAATAAGAGCCAAAGTCTCCTCATCATAGTCACTAGCGGACTCATACCCACCATCCTCAGTAACAATCATCACACGCTTAGAGGGGCATTCTCTCGCATAATGACCTCCACCCTAGCAACGTCGACAAATAATATCATGTGTTTGCCCTGTTGATGCCATGGATGAAGAAGAGCTCTTTGCAGGCCCAGAAGATGTGCTCTTGGCAGATAGTGGTGATTGTGCCTGCCTTATTGTATCACGGTTGGAGGTGGCAGCCGACGGAGGCGCCGGTGTAGCAGAACGTGTGGAAGTAGATGATGCACGTGGTGTCCATGATGAAGGTCGACCTGCAGAAAAGTTAGTCCGCGCCAATGCCTGTCGATCCTGCACTTCACGTTCAGCTTTACAAGCAAGATGGAATAAACGAGTGATATTAGTATACTCCTTATAATCTAGAATGGTCTGAATCTCTCTATTTAATCCACCCAGAAAACGTGCAAGCATAGCTTCATTCTCCTCAACAATACCACATCTAATCATGCCAGTTTGTAATTCCTGATAATATTCTTCTACAGAATTTTTTCCTTGTCTTAAGCGCTGTAATTTTTGAAGCAATTCACGTTGATAATATGGTGGAACCCAACGAGTACGCATAGCAGTTTTCAAAGCAGCCCAAGTAGCGGGAATAGGATATAATCTACAATGTTCAGACCACCATACACATGCAAAACTAGTGAAAGCACAAACAGCAGCAGCAACCCGTCTCTCCTCGGGATATTGTAAACATGTAAAACGTTGTTCAGTTTCTAACTCCCAAGTAAGATATATATCAGGAACATATCTACCCTCAAATGGTGGAATATTCAATTTCAGTTTAGGAATATGGACATCATCTCGTACCTGAGGTGGTGGTGTAGGCCTACCATTACGAATATATACCTGAGGTCGACCTGGTGGTGGTGGTGCTGGTGGCTGCACGTAGTGCTGATTTTGATCAACCTCATCCTCATAATCGCCCACATCCTCATCATCCTCCTGGGTACCAGCAGCAGCAGTAGCAGGGGCCAAAGAAGCATCAACAACATGAACAGCAGCACCAGAAGTTTGGCCATCCTCAATAGGAACACGCTTCGCTCATCCATACTGATTCGAAAGGATGCGTTGTTGTTGTTGTTGTCGTTGGAGAGGTGCGTTAGGTGCAGCGGGTGGTGGTGGTGGAAGACGCGCGAGCAATTCATTAAACTTGTTATCGAGCTTTGTTTCGAACGTCTTCTCCATGCCATCTATCTTCTCCATGGCCTCTTCAAATCTGTTTAGCACATCTTGCACCTGTCCACTCATCATTTGCTGAAATTTATCATGCAAATCCTTATTCGTCATGTTCTCCCAGTCAGTCTCGTCGGCTTGTGATCCTGGCATGGTTAGCAGCAATAGAAACACACAAGAATATGATCCTACAGACTACTAACAAGAGGTGGTGGTGGGTGTAACAAATCCGTCAAGCAAATCTCAAATTCTTACCAGTTCTTACCCAGCAGCAGGCGGTGATCGGCAACCGTTGTAGTCAAAAACTCTCAAAGCTTGGATAGAGCGATTACCAGGGAGAGTCAAACGCACGACGTAGATGTATGTGGAGCTGGGAAGGCTTATAATATGGTAGCAAAAAGGGTCAGCAATAATCAATTCAGAGATGCAAAGTTGAATAAACGCTCAACGACGGTACTGTGCTGGTCCTAGGCTAGACTGTGCTAGAGACGCGAGCCTAGAACACTAACAAAATCACGGCGCTGCACGTAAACAAGGGAAAAGCACACTCTGGTTTTTTTTTTCGCTCTTTTTTTTTTTGCGCTGCTCATTTTTTTTTTTTTGCGAAAAATCACTATAATGGCGAGTGTCTCAAAACGCTTCCTAGGTCAAACTGACAGGATGGGCACGAAATTTTTTCGACCAATTTTTTTTTTCGTTTTTTCGACTGCCCGGACCCAAAAACTGGAAACGGGTCAAAAAAACTTCCTATAATGGCACCTGTCTGAAAACACTCAGAAACACCTAAAAATAAGATAGCCAGAAATTTTTTCGAAAAATGCGTTTTCGAAAAAATTTGGGCCTAAACGGAGCGTGGTTTCCAGACTTTTTTTTTTTTCCGAAACCTACTCCGGCAAGGAAACACGAATCGGAAACTAGATGGATCCCGAAAACAAACCTTAGAAGCAAGGAACTCGGATTGGTGGTGGGTATATGGTTGTGGTATATGGCAGCGGTGGTGGTAGCGGTGGTAGTATATGGATATGGATCGGTGGTGGTATATGGACACGGATTGGTGGTGGTATATGGATACGGATTCGGAGTGGTGGTGGTAGATGGCAGGGGCGATGATGATGGTGCGGCGGCGGCGTGACAACTTATGACCAGAACTCGAAACTCTAAAAGACTAGACTCTAAGACCAGCAACTAGACCGACGATGCAACGGCAAATTCAACAAAGCAAAACCCTAAAAAGATTATGCAAAGGCTCAGATTGGTTCGGATATGATGAACTAACCCTAATTTTTTTTGTGGCTTTTTCGTGGACTATAGGTATGAAGAACAGACTCGATCTAAACTACGAAAAACTGGAAAATCTCACCGAGCAACCTGGAAATCTGATACCACTTGATAGAGGCAAAGGTGTCCCGTCTTTCGATGAGATGATGGAAATCGCTTTGGTGGAAGTCGACTTTGACGATCCGACTACGAACGTGCGAGGACGTCGCGCCTTAGCAATCGCTAAACCAACTCCGAGAAGTTATTGACCACGCCGGAGCACGATCAACCGGACCACGAGGGTCTGTTTCCTGCGAGCAAACGAAGAACAAGCAAGAAACTAAGATTGCAATCTGGATATTGCGAATATAAGATGAAAGCTTTATTGATCAAGGTGGGGTTCTGTGACGCCTTTGTCTGGTCGTTGAACACAAACGAAGTACGCGAAGTTGCAGCTATGGCGAACTTTTAATCTAAACAAAACCCAAAGTCTAAACGGTGCCCTAAGGGCTGTATATATGGAGGAAGAGAGGGGGAATTTCGTGGCCCTTGGTGGAGGGGTCCGAAATCAACCCTATCTCTTGTTTCCCCACACATACGGACTCTAAAAATAGCCTATACTTATGTATTTCGAAATTACATGGGCCTGGCCCAATAAAAAGGTGACGCAGCACCTATAATAGCCTCTGGACGAAATTTATGAAGTGGCATCTTGTATATTTCGTCCAAGGCTTCATGCACTCTTATGGTGGCTTCAAAGTCCTGAAATCATCACTTGTAACTCCGTTCTGGTTCCCCTTGCGCATGGCATCATCTCCATGCTTGCTCTTGCTCCAATGTCCATCCTTCTCCAAGCTAGGCCCTTCATTTGTAAGCAAAACAAATGTATCCAATTTAGGCAGCATCATATTCTCATGAACATTAGAATCATTACCAAGAAACGAAAGTACCTGATAATTTAATTGGCGTGCGCGAGCTCTAGTAATTGGTCCAGTATATGTAGCAGTAGGGGCTGTGGGTGTAACAATGGTATTGATGTCCTCATCAAGCGGCAGCACCGCTTGGCGTGGGCGGTAGTACCACCCGTTCCAGGCTGGGCAGCTTCTCCTCTTGCTCTCGACGTCCATCTTGTACTGTAGCTTCTTCTAGGTTGGTTCCTTGGTACCTAAGCACACAATGCATCTCCGTTTGAGTTAGTAGCCATGTCTCAAGTGGGTCAAAGGGAAGTTCAACAAGGAGAGAGTTAACCTCGGATTGAATAGCACATAGGAAGTTCAACAAGAGTATTTGTCGCGTGGGAAGTCGATCTTGTAAGCGTTGTTATTGTAGCGTGCTAGCACCTTGAATGGTCCATCATCTCGGGGTAGAAGTTTGGACTTGTGTTCATTGCGGAAGCGGTCTTTGCGAAGGTGTAGCCACACGAGATCACCAATGTTGAAGATCATGGGTTGCTTGTTCGCGTTGAGCTTGGTCGCTAGTCGTTGTACTTGGCGCTCGATGGTGTGCCTTGTATCTTCGTGCATCTTCTTGAGATAGCTTGCTCGTGCACTCGCGTCGAGGTTTGTGCACTCCTGTAGAGGAAGAGGTAGAATGTCCAATGGGGACAATGGGTTGAAGCCGTAGATGACCTCGAAGGGGGACTTGCCGGTAGTCGAATGTCTTTCACGGTTGTAGGCGTACTCGGCGATGGGTAGATGCTCCTCCCACTCCTTGATGTTCTTCTTGATCAACAGGTGAAGTAGAGTGGAGAGTGTATAGTTCGTCACCTCCGTTTGGACGTTGGTTTGAGGATGCTATGCCGATGAGAACAAGAGCTTGATTCCGAGCTTGGCGCATAGCGTCTTCCAAAAGTAACTCAAGAACTTGACGTCGCGGTCCGAGACGATTGTCTTTGGTACTCCATGGAGGCGCAAGATTTTCCTACAAAAAAGATTTACAACATGTGAAGCATCGTCTATCTTGTTGCAAGAGATGAAATGTGCCATCTTAGAAAATCGGTCCACAACAACAAACACGTAATCCTTGCCATTTTGAGTTCTACGCAAACCAAGTACAAAATCCATGCTAATGTCTTCCCAAGGTTGATAAGGAATAGGAAGAGGCATGTAAAGACCATGGGTGTCGCACCCCGGCTCAGAGAAACCGGAATGCCCCCTATTCCAGCCCAAGGATCGAGGAGAAGTCTCTGTAATACGGCACGGGTTGACATAGAACAAATCAGCTCTTATTACAAGAATAAATACAAAGGTTTGATGTTACAAAGTTTCACATCAGCACGGGGACACTACGCCTGCGATACTACACTTGCTCTATGCTAGCAGCGGAACAACTCGAAGCAGTGGAAATCTTCTAGCAGCGGAACAACGACGAAGGTAGTGAACTCCACTCCGTAGGGACTCTGGCTGGGACACGATCTAGCTCGCACGAACGGAAACCACGACAAGCAATCACGGCATCACCTGCAATCTGGCGTGACACGCCAGGTCAGTACATTGAATGTACTTGCAAGCTCGCAACAACCAAAAGCATCAAGGCAAGACAACAACATAGCATTAAGCAGGTTATTTAAATTAACAGCTACCCTGATACAACAGCAACTACTAAGCATGATATGAAGCTACTACAATACTGATAAATCACCATCTCAGATCTCCATAACCATATCTCTCTTGGCTAACCGACCAACCAATATACCATCTTGATCACCTCGTGATCAAAACCAAACGGTGATCTTTCCGGCAATCACTACCATGACCAACACTTGGTCTCAAACTATGATCCTTACGTCGATCACTACCATGACCAACACTTGGTCTCAAACTGTGATCCTTACGGCGATCACTACCACGACTAACACTTGGTCTCAAACTGTGATCCTTACGGCGATCACTACCACGACCAACACTTGGTCTCAAACTATCCACATATAAATCACCTATTAGTCATTTCTTCATGTGAGTGTTCATCGAACGGTGTGACCTAGTATGATAGAGGCAAAGGTGTCCCGTCTTTCGATGAGATGATGGAAATCGCTTTGGTGGAAGTCGACTTTGACGATCCGACTACGAACGTGCGAGGACGTCGCGCCTTAGCAATCGCTAAACCAACTCCGAGAGGTTATTGACCACGCCGGAGCACGATCAACCTGACCACGAGGGTCTGTTTCCTGCGAGCAAACGAAGAACAAGCAAGAAACTAAGATTGCAATCTAGATATTGTGAATATAAGATGAAAGCTTTATTGATCAAGGTGGGGTTTTGTGACGCCTTTGTCTGGTCGTTGAACACAAACGAAGTACGCGAAGTTGCAGCTATGGCGAACTTTTAATCTAAACAAAACCCAAAGTCTAAACGACGCCCTAAGGGCTGTATATATGGAGGAAGAGGGGGGGGGGGATTTCGTGGCCCTTGGTGGAGGGGTCCGAAATCAACCCTATCTCTTGTTTCCCCACACATACTGACTCTAAAAATAGCCTATACTTATGTATTTCGAAATTACATGGGCCTGGCCCAATAATAAGGTGACGCAGCACCTATAATAGCCTCTGGACGAAATTTATGAAGTGGCATCTTGTATATTTCGTCCAAGGCTTCATGCACTCTTATGGTGGCTTCAAAGTCCTGAAATCATCACTTGTAACTCCGTTCTGGTTCCCCTTGCGCATGGCATCATCTCCATGCTTGCTCTTGCTCCAATGTCCATCCTTCTCCAAGCTAGGCCCTTCATTTGTAAGCAAAACAAATGTATCCAATTTAGGCAGCATCATATTCTCATGAACATTAGAATCATTACCAAGAAACGAAAGTACCTGATAATTTAATTGGCGTGCGCGAGCTCTAGTAATTGGTCCAGTATATGTAGCAGTAGGGGCTGTGGGTGTAACAATGGTATTGATGTCCTCATCATCCTCCCCTTCTTGAAATGAAGTCGTCCTCGACGGAAGCTCATCTTCCTCGCCCAAATACGGCTTCAAATCTGCAATGTTAAAAGTGGGACTAACCCCAAAATCTGCAGGCAGCTCAAGTTTATATGCATTATCATTTACTTTCTCCAACACCTTAAAGGGACCAGCAGCACGTGGCATTAGCTTTGATTTGCGCAAATCAGGAAATCTATCCTTACGCAAATGTAACCAAACAAGATCTCCAGGTGCAAACACAACATGTTTTCTACCCTTATCTCCAGCAAGTTTATATTTAGCATTCATACGCTCAATGTTTTCCTTATTTAACTCATGCATTTTTAAAATCAATTCAGCACGTTCTTTAGCATCAAAATTAACCTTCTCCGAAGATGGAAGAGGCAACAAATCAATAGGTGCACGAGGTAGGAAACCATACACAACTTCAAAAGGGCACATCTTAGTAGTAGAATGCAATGAACGATTATAAGCAAATTCAATATGAGGCAAGCATTCCTCCCACATTTTCTTATTATTCTTCAAAACAGCCCTAAGCATAGTAGACAATGTTCTATTGACTACTTCAGTTTGTCCATCAGTTTGGGGGTGACAAGTAGTACTAAAAAGCAGTTTAGTCCCCAACTTAGCCCATAAACATCTCCAAAAGTGGCTAAGAAATTTAGTATCACGATCTGAAACAATAGTATTTGGCACACCATGCAAGCGAATAATTTCACGAAAGAACAAATCAGCAACATTAACAGCATCATCGCTTTTATGACATGGTATAAAGTGTGCCATTTTTGAGAATCTATCCACGACAACAAATATGCTATCCCTCCCCTTCTTTGTTCGAGGTAAACCTAAAACAAAGTCCATAGATATATCCTCCCAAGGAACACTAGGTACAGGCAAAGGCATATATAAACCATGAGGATTGAGTCGGGACTTAGCTTTTTGACATGTAGTGCAGCGAGCAATAAAACGCTCAACATCCCGTCTCATCTTTGGCCAAAAGAAATGTGTAGCAAGTACGTCCTCCGTCTTCTTCACGCCAAAGTGTCCCATTAATCCTCCTCCATGCGCCCCCCGCAACAACAAAAGACGAACGGAGCTAGCTGGAATGCATAGCTTGTTAGCACGAAACACAAATCCATCGTTAACGACAAACTTGTTCCACATTCTTCCTTCTTTACAATTCTGCATTACATCTTTAAAATCAGCATCATGCACATATTGATCTTTGATGGTCTCCAAACCAAATATTTTGAAGTCAAGTTGTGAAAGCATAGTATAGCGACGAGACAATGCATCAGCAATAACATTTTCTTTTCCCTTCTTGTGTTTAATGACATAAGGGAAAGTCTCAATGAATTCAACCCATTTAGCATGTCTACGATTCAGTTTAGCTTGACTTTTAATATGTTTCAAAGATTCATGATCAGAATGTATAACAAATTCTTTGGGCCATAAATAATGTTGCCATGTTTCTAAAGTCCGAACAAGAGCATATAATTCTTTATCATAAGTAGAATAATTCAGACTAGGCCCACTCAATTTTTCAGAAAAGTATGCAACGGGTTTGCCATCTTGTAATAACACACCTCCTAATCCAATTCCACTAGCATCACATTCAAGCTCAAAAGTCTTATTAAAATCAGGAAGTTGGAGTAAAGGAGCATGTGTCAACTTATCTTTCAATACCGTGAAGGCTTCTTCCTGTGCGGTACCCCAAATAAAAGGCACATCTTTCTTTGTAAGCTCATTGAGAGGTGCAGCAATGGTGCTGAAATCTCTCACAAAACGCCTATAGAATCCAGCGAGGCCAAGAAAACTCCTCACTTGTGTGACCGTTTTGGGCTGCGGCCAACTCTCAATAGCTTCAATCTTGGCTTTATCAACTTCAATTCCCTGTGGAGTAACAACATAGCCAAGAAAAGATACTCGGTCGGTGCAAAAGGTGCACTTCCCAAGGTTACCAAACAAACGTGCATCACGTAGAGCAATAAAAACAGCACGTAAATGTTCCAAATGTTCTTCCAAAGATTTGCTATAAATCAGTATATCATCAAAATAGACTACCACAAATCGTCCAATGAAAGCACGTAAAACTTCGTTCATTAATCTCATGAAAGTACTAGGTGCATTAGTTAACCCAAAAGGCATGACTAACCACTCATATAAACCAAACTTAGTTTTAAATGCTGTTTTCCATTCATCACCCAATTTCATACGAATTTGATGGTATCCACTACGCAAATCAACTTTGGAGAATATTGTAGAGCCACTCAATTCATCAAGCATATCATCTAGCCTAGGAATAGGATGACGATAACGAATAGTAATATTATTAATGCCTCTACAATCAACGCACATACGCGACGTACCATCCTTTTTCGGCACTAAAATGATAGGAACAGCACAAGGACTAAGGGATTCACGTATATAACCTTTGTCGAGCAGTTCTTGTACTTGACGCATAATCTCCTTCGTCTCCTCTGGATTGGTACGGTATGGTGCACGGTTGGGTAATGATGCACCGGGAATTAAGTCAATTTGATGCTCAATCCCGCGAATAGGTGGTAATCCCGGTGGCACGTCTTGTGGAAAGACGTCAGCGAACTCCTGTAAAATGTTAGTGACAGCAGGAGGCAAAGAGGAAGGCACGTCCTCGAATGAAAATAATGCCTCTTTGCACAGAAAAGCATAGCAAACAGATTTGCTAAAATCTAGATCATCAATATCAGATTTGGTGGCAAGTAAACATGCACTTTTCAATTTAATTTCAGAAGCAACACTAGATTGTTTATTATTATTAGACTGCATTTGTTGCTCAAATTCTTTTGCCACAATCTGATTTTCACTCTTAGTTTTCTCCTGTTTTGCTTTATTAGCTCTATTAAGATCATCTTTCAAAATGGAATCAGGAGTCATAGGAAGCAAAGTAATATTTTTATCCTTATGAACAAGAGTATACTGATTGTTTCTACCATGGTGAATAGAATTTTTATCAAATTGCCATGGTCTACCAAGTAATAAGGAACATGCTTGCATAGGTACCACATCACAATCAACATAATCAGCATATGTAGAGATACTAAAATGCACACGAACAGTACATGTTACCTTAACCTTGCCGCTGTTGTTGAACCATTGGATGTAGTAAGGATGTGGATGTGGTCTTGTGGTGAGAGATAGCTTCTCCACCATCTCCATGCTAGCCAAGTTGTTGCAACTCCCTCCATCTATGATTACGCGAACAGAACGTTCCTTCACAACTCCCTTTGTATGGAACAAATTATGCCTCTGATTTTGCTCAGCTTGTGTAACCTGCACACTCAAAACACGTTGAGCAACTAAACATTCATACCTGTCAGCATCTTCAGGAGCCATGTATTGCGTCTCATGATCAGAATCTTCTCCACCGTGTTTGTCACGTGTAATAAGAGCCAAAGTCTCCTCATCATAGTCACTAGCGGACTCATACCCACCATCCTCAGTAACAATCATCACACGCTTAGATGGGCATTCTCTCGCATAATGACCTCCACCCTTGCAACGTCGACAAATAATATCATGTGTTTGCCCTGTTGATGCCATGGATGAAGAAGAGCTCTTTGCAGGCCCAGAAGGTGTGCTCTTGGCAGATAGTGGTGATTGTGCCTGCTTTATTGTATCACGGTTGGAGGTGGCAGCCGACGGAGGCGCCGGTGTAGCAGAACGTGTGGAAGTAGATGATGCACGTGGTGTCCATGATGAAGGTCGACCTGCAGAAAAGTTAGTCCGCGCCAATGCCTGTCGATCCTGCACTTCACGTTCAGCTTTACAAGCAAGATGGAATAAACGAGTGATATTAGTATACTCCTTATAGTCTAGAATGGTCTGAATCTCTCTATTTAATCCACCCAGAAAACGTGCAAGCATAGCTTCATTCTCCTCAACAATACCACATCTAATCATGCCAGTTTGTAATTCCTGATAATATTCTTCTACAGAATTTTTTCCTTGTCTTAAGCGCTGTAATTTTTGAAGCAATTCACGTTGATAATATGGTGGAACCCAACGAGTACGCATAGCAGTTTTCAAAGCAGCCCAAGTAGCGGGAATAGGATATAATCTACAATGTTCAGACCACCATACACATGCAAAACTAGTGAAAGCACAAACAGCAGCAGCAACCCGTCTCTCCTCGGGATATTGTAAACATGTAAAACGTTGTTCAGTTTCTAACTCCCAAGTAAGATATATATCAGGAACATATCTACCCTCAAATGGTGGAATATTCAATTTCAGTTTAGGAATATGGACATCATCTCGTACCTGAGGTGGTGGTGCAGGCCTACCATTACGAATATATACCTGAGGTCGACCTGGTGGTGGTGGTGCTGGTGGCTGCACGTAGTGCTGATTTTGATCAACCTCATCCTCATAATCGCCCACATACTCATCATCCTCCTGGGTACCAGCAGCAACAGTAGCAGGGGCCAAAGAAGCATCAACAACATGAACAGCAGCACCAGAAGTTTGGCCATCCTCAATAGGAACACGCTTCGCTCGTCCATACTGATTCGAAAGGATGCGTTGTTGTTGTTGTTGTCGTTGGAGAGGTGCGTTAGGTGCAGCGGGTGGTGGTGGTGGAAGACGCGCGAGCAATTCATTAAACTTGTTATCGAGCTTTGTTTCGAACGTCTTCTCCATGCCATCTATCTTCTCCATGGCCTCTTCAAATCTGTTTAGCACATCTTGCACCTGTCCACTCATCATTTGCTGAAATTTATCATGCAAATCCTTATTCGTCATGTTCTCCCAGTCAGTCTCGTCGGCTTGTGATCCTGGCATGGTTAGCAGCAATAGAAACACACAAGAATATGATCCTACAGACTACTAACAAGAGGTGGTGGTGGGTGTCACAAATCCGTCAAGCAAATCTCAAATTCTTACCAGTTCTTACCCAGCAGCAGGCGGTGATCGGCAACCGTTGTAGTCAAAAACTCTCAAAGCTTGGATAGAGCGATTACCAGGGAGAGTCAAACGCACGACGTAGATGTATGTGGAGCTGGGAAGGCTTATAATATGGTAGCAAAAAGGGTCAGCAATAATCAATTCAGAGATGCAAAGTTGAATAAACGCTCAACGACGGTACTGTGCTGGTCCTAGGCTAGACTGTGCTAGAGACGCGAGCCTAGAACACTAACAAAATCACTGCGCTGCACGTAAACAAGGGAAAAGCACACTCTGGTTTTTTTTTCGCTCTTTTTTTTTTTGCGCTGCTCTTTTTTTTTTTTTGCGCTGCTCTTTTTTTTTTGCGAAAAATCACTATAATGGCGAGTGTCTCAAAACGCTTCCTAGGTCAAACTGACAGGATGGGCACGAAATTTTTTCGACCAATTTTTTTTTTCGTTTTTTCGACTGCCCGGACCCAAAAACTGGAAACGGGTCAAAAAAAACTTCCTATAATGGCACCTGTCTCAAATTTTTTTTTCCGAAACCTACTCCGGCAAGGAAACACGAATCGGAAACTGGATGGATCCCGAAAACAAACCCAATAAGCAAGGAACTCGGATTGGTGGTGGATATATGGTTGTGGTATATGGCAGCGGTGGTGGTAGCGGTGGTAGTATATGGATATGGATCGGTGGTGGTATATGGACACGGATTGGTGGTGGTATATGGATATGGATTCGGAGTGGTGGTGGTAGATGGCAGGGGCGATGATGATGGTGCGGCGGCGGCGTGACAACTTATGACCAGAACTCGAAACTCTAAAAGACTAGACTCTAAGACCAACAACTAGACCGACGATGCAACCGCAAATTCAACAAAGCAAAACCCTAAAAAGATTATGCAAAGGCTCAGATTGGTTCGGATATGATGAACTAACCCTAATTTTTTTTGTGGCTTTTTCGTGGACTATAGGTATGAAGAACAGACTCGATCTAAACTACGAAAAACTGGAAAATCTCACCGAGCAACCTGGAAATCTGATACCACTTGATAGAGGCAAAGGTGTCCCGTCTTTCGATGAGATGATGGAAATCGCTTTGGTGGAAGTCGACTTTGACGATCCGACTACGAACGTGCGAGGACGTCGCGCCTTAGCAATCGCTAAACCAACTCCGAGAGGTTATTGACCACGCCGGAGCACGATCAACCTGACCACGAGGGTCTGTTTCCTCCGAGCAAACGAAGAACAAGCAAGAAACTAAGATTGCAATCTGGATATTGCGAATATAAGATGAAAGCTTTATTGATCAAGGTGGGGTTCTGTGACGCCTTTGTCTGGTCGTTGAACACAAACGAAGTACGCGAAGTTGCAGCTATGGCGAACTTTTAATCTAAACAAAACCCAAAGTCTAAACAACGCCCTAAGGGCTGTATATATGGAGGAAGAGGGGGGGGAATTTCGTGGCCCTTGGTGGAGGGGTCCGAAATCAACCCTATCTCTTGTTTCCCCACACATACGGACTCTAAAAATAGCCTATACTTATGTATTTCGAAATTACATGGGCCTGGCCCAATAATAAGGTGACGCAGCACCTATAATAGCCTCTGGACGAAATTTATGAAGTGGCATCTTGTATATTTCGTCCAAGGCTTCATGCACTCTTATGGTGGCTTCAAAGTCCTGAAATCATCACTTGTAACTCCGTTCTGGTTCCCCTTGCGCATGGCATCATCTCCATGCTTGCTCTTGCTCCAATGTCCATCCTTCTCCAAGCTAGGCCCTTCATTTGTAAGCAAAACAAATGTATCCAATTTAGGCAGCATCATATTCTCATGAACATTAGAATCATTACCAAGAAACGAAAGTACCTGATAATTTAATTGGCGTGCGCGAGCTCTAGTAATTGGTCCAGTATATGTAGCAGTAGGGGCTGTGGGTGTAACAATGGTATTGATGTCCTCATCATAGTACGAACCCATGCCCATGACCGAGGACGGGGCTATCGATAGATTAAACACACACTCTGTAGAGGTAGCGCACTTTACCCACACCACAGAACCCATGGCGTCGCAGACCCATTCGGGTTGACCAACGGCGTTGTGACAAAACCGATCTACTGCCGTGACACTCTCCCGGCCACTCCGACTCACTCCCCTCTGAGCTAAGTCATGGGTGGCCCCGTGTCTACCAAAGACACAACGACCACCATCATGGCCAAAACATAAACGATCCCACACGGGGACCCGCACGCAAAATCCAACTACGGGCACACAAGGCTTATGTCCGCCTACCTGATCAGGGTAGCGCGTGCCCATAACCTTCCCTCGTTGGAGGCACTGGCGAGAGGCACGACAATAGCATCACATTAGGGTCGTCCCATACCGGCAAATGTGGTTGCACTGGAAAAGCCCGGTTCGGCGGCACCTGGCCAACTTAATGACGAAATTTAACCCCAAAAATATAATTGTACTAAGTGATACTCCGATATCAACTATCAGACTATAATCCAAGTCATAGCAATATCCAACAAATAATCCAAGCATAATATCATCATCTCAAAATACTCCAAGGGCAGCACAACACTACTATCATGATGAATCTGACAACAGTAATACTACTACTCCGATATGCAAGAACAAGCTATCCAACTAAGATTCCATGTAAACATCATCTCCAAAAATAATAGTCCAAGCAACAGAACATCAACTAGCATCATGAAAATAATCATACTAACCACTAATAATCCAAAGGCAGCATGACATCCAAAGTAATGCTCCAAAATATAATAACAGATATCATCCTGAAAACAATCATAATGTCAACCACTAATACTCCAATGGCAACATGATACTCATCAACTACAAACATAACTCCTAGTAATCCAAACAATAGCATGGCAACAACAAGATCAAAAATAATACTCCGAGAAAATGCCATGCACAGAGTCATCTAGCTAAAGTAATATTTTAAACGAGTTAAAATGGATTGAACCATGTCACTGCATTGCAATCAGGCAAATGGAGGGTGTGGCTTGCCTGGGGTGGAAGAAATCACCAGAAGAAAGTGCAAGAAGCTCGCGGAAAGAATCGCCAGAAATCGTTCTCTCTCAGAGGGGGCTGATTAAGGGTAGGGCAAAATGATCATTTTCAGAATGTTAACACATGGTGTAAGTGTGGCCAACAGAACGGGCTCGACGAAACGAAGAAGTAGGCTTTGGAATCACCTCATTTGGAGTTACGGATAAAAAGTTATGAGGTGTTTTCTGCCAGGGACCTATATGCAAGAAAAATATTTTCAAACAAGGGCCTGGACAGAAAAACTGAAAGCGTATTCTGGGAACTACGCTTCCACTTATCCATGTCAGCGTCAGTGGGATCAACGGCCGAGGGGCTAACCAGTGAGGCCCGCAGGGCCCATCAGCCTGCTGGAGGGGGGGCCGGCCGTCGTCGTCTTCCTCCTCGCTGCTCCCCCGTGCAGGACAGAAGAGGCAGGGGAGGGGCCGAGGTGCCGGTGACGTGGCGGTCGGCTCAGGCCACCTCTGGCCGAGCGGCAACCACCGGCGGTGTGACGCCCGGATAATTAGGCTACAGTAATCCCGCGTTAACAAGGCCACGTCACCTCGGTTACTATTGCTAAACTCGCGTTAGTTCGAAACCGATTCAAATTCAAATCCAAAATCAAGCAAACAATAAAAGTTTTCAAATATTAAAACTAAAATGTACGGAGTGAGCCCAATAATGTTTATGTAATTATGGTGGAGAAACCAACCTTTTTGGAAGTGTTTGATTGTCCCAAAGTAAATAAAACAGTAGCAAAACAATTAATTATATACCTTTTACGATTAATAAAATATTAAACTATTTTATCTAGTTGCCCAAGTTTTTGTGGCATTAGAATATGTAGTAACACTAATTTAGGAAGTAACTTTATAATTTACTAAAACTAAATTATATTGGAAATAATAGAAAACAGTAAAGGTAATGTAAGTAAAAAGAAAAGAATAAAACAGAAAGCAGAATAAAAGAAAGGGAGAAATCCCACCTGTTCACTAAGCCCCATACTAACACTGTACCAGGCCCAGCCCAACTGGCCGGCCTTTTCCTCTACCTCTCGCAGAGGAGAGGCACAACCGTGCGTGCCGGCCATCCATGGCACCAGGGCCACGTGCTGGTCATCCACACCCCCCCATCGGCCTACTAAGGTGTCCCCCAGAAACCCTAGCTCGCCCTCGTTCATTCCCCCCTCGATCCCCATCATCCCCCCTCTCCTCTGGCTTGATTTTGAGCTCGCAAGCTCACGCAGTCACCGCTGCCTCACTGTGGTTGACACGTCCACCAGCCTCTCTGGCATACGGGAGAACATCCTGGAGGTTCGCCGTGGTTTATCGCGTCCGTTCAGAGTGCTGGAACGGGGTGGGGAGCTGCGTAGCCGACACAATCTTCGTCTTCTTTGTCCGGTCGTCGCCGTCTCGCCATCACCACCGCCTCTCCGGTCCACCCCGACCCTCCCTATGATTATTTTCAGGATTTTTGAAGGTGTCTAACTATTTTTTAATAAAGCCACAAAATTACAGAAAATAGAAAACAAAACTGAAAATATAAAATAGAGCAGAAGGACTTACCTGCACCCACCTGCGGCCCGCTACTGTAGCTTGCTGGCAGCCCAGCTGGTGGCCCAGCCCACCAGCGCCCCCCTTGTCATCTTCCTCCTCTGCCAGGAGGACAACCAGGTGGGTGGCGAGCGCCGACGCTGCTCTAGCCACCTCCTGCTTCCCCGGCCCCTTCTAGCGACGCCACGGAGACGCCTCGAAGCCCCTGTTCCCTCTCTCTCACTCGCCGTTCTCACTCTCCTCCTCTGGCTCTCTCGCACGCAACCAGCGAGCGTTGTCGTCGCCACCGCCGAGCACAACCGCGGCCATCGCCTCTCCCTCGCCTCTCCGTGCTGTCCTGAGGCTCCACCAAGACGCCACGGAGCCCCAAGACGAAGCTCGCGCCTGCGGGACGCCCGAAGCGACGCCACCATCGTCGTCTTCGGCCTCGGCCGCCGTGGATCGCCGTCGTCGTATTCGCGGCAACAAAAGCTTCCCGAGCCCATTGAGCTTCTCTGCGAGTCCTCCGTCAGCCCCTCTTCTTTTCCCCTCACCTCTCTTTCTCGCGCGTGTCCCGTAGCCTCTGCCCCGCGAGCACCCGAAGCCGCCGTCCGCCATGGCCGGCGAGCTCCGTGCCCCCGAGCACCTCCGCCTCGCGTAGTAGCTCCGACGCGCTCCTGCTATCCGTTAGGTGCTGCCTAGCACCTCCGTTCACTCGCCTACGAGCTGCAGCACCGCGCTCGCGCTTAGCCCAGCTCCGGCCGCCACTGTCGTCCTTGCCGTTGCCGCTATAGTCCACCCCGGCACCATCCACGGCCACCAACCGATGCGCCTCGATGCGCTGCATCCGTAGAGCCCAGCCGCGTGAGCTCCCGTCGCCGGAGATGGCCGGACGAGGAGCGCCGCCGCATCCTGCTTAGCACCGACGGCTAATCGCCGGTTAGCTTGCGTGGCAGTCATTAGATTAGGGCTAACTAACCCTGTTAGTCTAAACACTAGACGCTGACAGTGGGACCCACTTGTTAGTTTACTACTTAACAAAAATCATTAGATTAGTTATTTAAAACAGTAGGCCCACGCGTCAGCTTTGACCAAGCTGACGTGGACTTTGACCTGGCCCACATGTTAGCGACTCTAACTAGCCCTGAGTCACTGACCAGTGGACCCCACTGGTCAGGTTTGACCTGGACCAGCCCCATTGACCTACTGATGTCACAGTGACATAGTGCTGACGCAGTTAATTATTTTCTGGAATTATTCTTATTCAAGAAATTCCAGAAAATAGTGCTAACTTATAAAATTCATAGAAATTCAACCGTAACTCAGAATGAAATAATTTATATATGAAAAATGATCAGAAAAATCCAATCTATCCATTTGTACGGTTTTCATGCATGTTTAAACAACTTAACCTTGATGTTTAGTGCAAAACATGATAAACACTTTTTAAATTCATAAGATGAGTTTGGGTTTGAACCATTGGTTCAAAATGACTCAAACCCATCTGGTTTTAGCTGCATTAGCCCAATACACTCATTTTGCCATGTCATGATCATGCATCATATTGTGCATTGCATTGATTGTGTTTCCCTCTCGTTTGCCGGTGATTGCCCCCTCTCAGTAGACGACGTTCGACGATGAGTTCGATGACACCGATGAAGAACTATATTATCTTCGGAAGTGTCAGGCAAGCAAAACCCCCTTGTTCATTCCGATACAATCCCACTCTCTCGCTTCTGCTCTCTTTTACTGCATTAGGACAACAACGATTTCAACTGTTACATGCTGCGGTAGTTGAACCCCTTTCCTCTGCATTACCTGTCATTGCCACAGTAAATAGATGAAACCCACTAGCATGAGTAGGAGTTGTTTGAGCCCGATGTGATTACTCATTCATGCTTGTTTGTCATGCCTGCTACTGCTTAGAGTTGAGTCAGGTCTTATTCATCAGAGATGAATCAGAGGTGTGTGAATATGTCCTACTGTTGAGAGCTAAGTGTGTGAACACGATTTGGTAAAGGTAGCGGTGAGAGGCCATGTAGGAGTACATGGTGGGTTGTCTCATTGCAGCCGTCCTCAGGAACTGAGTTCTGTGTTTGTGATCCATGAACAGCTACTACCACACATTGGGTTCCAGTAACTTGGCCCCTCTCGACTTATTAATCAACCTGATCTCTGTCCAGGAGTTGCAACTAGTTTCTGGTGTTTGTAGGTAGTGTTAGTAGTCTACCTAGTGGCACCCGGTACAGGTGGGCTTGGGACAGACTAGGCACCATGGCACGGTGTACCAAGCGTAGATCCACCCGTCGAGGTGGGCTTGGGAACCCTGCACACATCGTTTGGGGCCGTGAGCGACACCCCGGCCGGATCTCCTTGCGGATGGAACCCGAATAGGCGATAAACCTGGACTAGAGACTTGTGTGGTTAGTCAGGTCGTGGCCGACTCCCTCGCCAGGCTTCCGCTTGAAGGTTGCCGAGATACATGACATGTACATGGCGGTAAGTGGCGAGAGCGTGTGTGAAGAAGTACACCCCTGCAGGGTTAATATGATCTATACGAATAGCCGTGTCCGCGGTAAAGGACTTCTGGGTTGCCTGTACAGTTCATAGACAAGTGAAAGTGGATACTCTAAAGTACGTAAGATAAGAGTGAGTGCTATGGATGGCGTTCTCGTAGGGAGACGGGAGCGGATCCATAGTGGTGTATTGATATGGTGAATATGTGGACTCGTGTGCGCCACCTCAAAAGAGTTACTTGCAGTCGTAGTTCAGGATAGCCACCGAGTCAAAGCTGGCTTGCTGCAGTTAAACCCCACCATCCCCTTTGTTGATAATGATGCATATGTAGTTAGCTCTGATGTAAGTCTTGCTGGGTACATTTGTACTCACGTTTGCCTATTTTACGTTTTTGCAGAGACTTCCGTCTCACTAGTAGTTCCGCGTGGACTTCGACGTTTAGCTTGTTACCTCAGCTACGATCTTGTGCCCTCGGCAGGATCTGGTAGATAGTCAGGCTTCTCAGCCTTTTTCATTTTTAGTTGTCTGTTCTCAGACATGTTAAGCTTCCGCTTGTGCTTTGACTTGTATGCTCTGAATGTTGGGTCATGAGACCCATGTTTGTAATATCTTGCTCCTCGGAGCCTATTGAATAAAATACTTGAGTTGTAGAGTCATGTTGTGATGCCATGTTGTATTTGCACATATCGAGCATATTGTGTGTATGTTATTGAAATGCTTGGTATGTGTGGGATCTGACTATCTAGTTGTTTATCCTTGGTAGCCTCTCTTATCGGGAAATGTCTCCTAGTGCTTCCACTGAGCCATGGTGGCTTGCTACTGCTCCGGAACACTTAGGCTGGCCGGCATGTGTCCTTCCTCGTTCCTGTGTCTGTCCCTTCGGGGAAATGTCATGCGATGAATACCGGAGTCCTGTTAGCCCGCTACAGCCCGGTTCACCGGAGTCCTGCTAGCCTAGTGCTACATCCTGGATTCACTCGTTGATGACCGACACGTTCGATGTTCGGTCATGGATGCCTGTCCCTGTAAGTTTGTGCCACTTTGGGTTTACGACTAGCCATGTCAGCCCGGGCTCCTTATCATATGGATGCTGCCAAAAGGTGCAAACGGTCCCGGGCAAAGGTAAGGCGACACCCGTGGGGATACCGTGCGTGAGGCCGCAAAGTGATATGAGGTGTTACATGCTAGATCGATGTGGCATTGAGTCGGGGTCTTGACAGCTTTCGTATCAGAGCTTGACTGCCTATAGGATTACCAAGCCAAACTGGTCGAAGTTGAGTCTAGAAATGCTTTAGTTATATGTAGGGGAATTGATTGTGGGATGGAACATAAGGCTCTTTTACTCCTTTACCTTATGCCCTTCTGATCTGAGTCATCATATCTTTCCTGCGGGGTTAAGGAACTAGGCTTTCTCTTCATTCTATCAGGATCACGTGTTACTAATCAGTAGACTCATAAGATTGTTGGATTTAAGCCTCAGTTCAGTTTCTACCTCCGTATGTTAACTGTTGACCTCGAAACCTTGATATTGTGCTTCTGACTGGTTATGCCACCATTTTTTGTAGCATGTCTCAAGTTCTTTTTAGCATTTAATGCCATTATGCTGTCCGAGTCATCCCAGGTTTCTAAATAGTCTGAAGCATTTGCAAAATCCTTTCCTCCCATTTCGATGTCCCTTTGGGCCAGATTAACCACACTAAACGGTGAGTTGAGGTACTCTATTGCCTCGACGTATATGTTGGAGCTATTATTATGACCCTAGATGTCTAGAGTATCACCTAGTAATCTAGCCATGTATTGTGTTCCCAGTGTGATCATTCTGGCCAACATTCTCGAAAGCATCCCGTGATGCAATTTAGCTAGTAGGTATTCTAGTCCTGGGTTTTGAACCCGAGATTGACCCTACTTCATGATGTTAGTATTTGCTAGTTCCCTTAAGATGTTAGTAACCTTTGTGATAGTCCTCGAGGTCCGTGGTATATCCTTCTACCAATACCATGAACCAATATGGCAGAAGCTCTTTGAACCAGAAGATCACAATAAAAGTGCTCTTAATGGGTTCTCCCTTCAAGAACTCCCAGTCTTACCTTTCTGCATGGGTTATCCGGAAGAAACCTATTGAACTTCGTTCGACATGCTAAACCATGCATCCACAACTCAGAAAATCATATGTTCCTTTGGGTTGTCCCTCTTCAGTTATTTTCTGGCCCTCGTCTATCAATCGATAGTCAAGAGTATGTGCGCAATCGTGCTCATTGATGCATACTATGCTTGTGGTCCGTCAAGTTGTTCTATTCCAGAGTGACTAGGAGAAACAAACTCCAGTACCTTATCCATATCCAGGATTGGGTCAAAGCAGTTGTATTCCGCTAATCAAAATGCCAATCCGGCTTTTGTTCTGTTCTACCCTGGAGTATTACCATCTTTATAGCAAGAATATCATGGTAATTGCACACCATCCTATGAATTCTTGACGTAGTGATACTTCTCGCCCTCATTATTCATTTCTCGGCTCCCGTGTTGTTGCAACCGGAATGCCGACAAGTGAACCGTGATGTGTGAAATCTATACTCCTAGCAACTCCGTTGCTTGGTAGTTAAAGGACAATAATTTCACTCTCAGCGTGTTGGTTGTTGAACCATCACCCTAAGATTGATCGTGCCACCTAGTCCATTTTCCCTGGTGCACTCCTTGATCGGTGAGTTAGGTTTATTTCAAATCTTCGCTCTATTGATCATATCATCTTGCCCTGAAAAGCAAGACTGTTCTCGAGCTTAGTAACATTTCGGTGGTTCGTGATTTCCCGAATATCTTCTCGGAAGTATTACCAGGTTGTCACCTGACCGCTATGTTGAGTTCGTGATCAAGATGGTTTCTTGTAAACCACCCCTTCTCCAAGAATCTGTGTGGGATACCCCTGAGCTAGTTGGTCAAGCTAAACAACAACTTGGAGAGTTGGAAGATAAAAGCTTGTCTGACTTAGTTCATATTAAGGGATATCTTGTATGTATGTTGAAGAAAGATGATATCTTCATTGATTGATCCTCGTGGTCAATTGTTGGATCTATTGTCTGACCCCAAACCTTTGGTTTGAGTATGGGCTATCATCAAATCAAATCAGAACCAACGATGTTCGTAATTTTGTCTTACTCGTGGTTTTTCCTCGACCATACACCATTATATCTTTTGGGTCTGACCAATACTATCACCTTGTCACATAGTTATGGAATTCCATCTCCATGGGAATCTGGATGAATTGTTGTTGAGCCCATTGACAACATCGTTATCTCCTCCATGATTTTGTTGAACATTAAGCTAGTGTTGGAAACTTCTATAAGCATTATCTTCATGTCCCGTTCATGAAGTCTATGATTGGATGAAGGAAGTGACTTCCTCTAATACATGTGCATTTGATGCAAGTTGCCGCCGTGAATTCGAGAAAGTCAATGTTGCCTCCTCTGGAAACATCCCAAGTCAGTCATGCATGTGCGAAGTATACATTGGATTGTGAGATTAGCTACCTTCATTCTATATGTGTTCCTAGAACGCCAAGCCACTGATTGACTTGCTCAAGGATAAGAAGTTCATCGATAAGTGCACAAGACACCGATATTCTTGATGATGGTTCCCAGCCTGAACCCGGTAGTGTTTTATTATAAGACTACCATGTGGTCATGTTTGTCTGTGACAGCGTGGTCACATGTGTGTAGCAGAACCAGCTCATGTTTTGGAGCTTGCTATCGTAGTTCATTTCCCGAGAATCTCGCAACGTCATCTCATCGATTTGTGTTGCAAACTTTCATTTTTTTCTTTCTAGACTCGATGAGTCTGGATTGTTCTGACACCAACCAGATCTGAATCTCAGGCAGATATGATGGTTGGAGAATTTTTCCAAGAACTATAATATTGGTCTCTCTGTAACCGGTAAAGAGGGTGTCGTGGCCAACACGTCCAGCCGGAAGACCTATTACTGTAGTATCTTGATTGAGGAAGCTGGCCACCTCCCCATAAGGATTTCATAGGATACAATTTCCGTAGTTATTCCTTATGGATTCTTGTGCTCCTGAAGTCCGACCTTTACTTGATGTTCTACGTATCAAACCATTTTAATAAATGGGTTGCACTAGCACATCAAGGAGAACATTAAAAGCAGAGTGCTAAATGTCTCTCGGTCGATCATTCAAATTTCGTCCCTTGGCCTCGCTAAGGTGAAATCCGAGAAGGTGTTATCTTCCTTTGCATCTGCATTATTCATCACTGTTCATCATGGTAGTACGTGGTGTTGCCAGGATCCTTGACACGGATATTGGTAAAACCTTGATGAATATGGAAATGCTCAAGTTCTTGAGAGCCTGCACAAGCGCTAGGTGTTATCATCGGCACTAACTGGAATTGCTCCTAGTTTCTTCGGTTATGCTAAAACTTTTCAAACAGTGGACTCACTATCTACTGTTGAGCTTTTTCCCAGTTACTAAAATCATCCTTTGTGTTGATTTCAACAAGGTAATCCACATCATCCATTCTAATCCGGGTATGCCATTATACCGAAGCCCTCCAAACGATCACTCGAGATTTGCCCTGGGCTGGTATAGAGAGTCTCAATGATCTCTATATCAAAGGTAATTCTTTTTGCCACTTAAGGTAATAATCTACGAATCACCCTCCTCCAGGATGTCCCGCTGTGGCATCATGGCAACTCAACTCCTCGCTACGTTGACAACTGTTCACCACCCTTTTAAGCGTGGAATTGTTGTCTACCTAGTGAACCCTCGTCATTTGTTCCACTCCATCCCTCTAGATGTGTGTTTCGTGTCTCAGCTCGAGTGATGTTGCTATGTCTCATTCCATGAGTTGATCCTAAGTTGTTCGATCTTCGAGAAGATCGATCCATCTAGAGTCTCCTTCTCCTCTTGTTGTCATGTTGGCTGGAGTTCTCAGAGCAAGACGACAAGACAAAGATGGTGATTGAATCAACGTTCATTTGAAGTGCAACCTGATCGTGAAGATTGCGTTAGTTGCGTTTCCCCTTCATCTTACCCTACGCCTGAATCTCGGGACGAGATTCTTTTTTAGTAGGGGTGAGTTGTCACATCCCTAGCTTCTGGCATTGCACTAGGCTAACTTCATGTGTGCATCATGTTTAAACTTTGAAAGAAACTTGAAATGGGGATGTCCAAACCCTAGTACTAAATGGAATTCAAATAGGTTCAACCTAAAAATATTTTCAGTGAATCCAAATGGCTTTCAAAAATGTTCATCATTTCTGGAAAATGCTAGAAACCATAACCAGAGGTGTTGCACATTTTTCCATGACATATTTGGTCACTGAATTAAATCATATGTACTTTGCATTTGGGCATTTAAATGCTAGTAAATATTTTAAATGCTCAAATAATTCTGGAAATAAGTGTGGGCTGTTGGAATTAATATAAACATATCCTATGATTATTTTCAGGATTTTTGAAGGTGTCTAACTATTTTTAATAAAGCCACAAAATTACAGAAAATAGAAAACAAAACAGAAAATATAAAATAGAGCAGAAGGACTTACCTGCACCCACCTGCGGCCCGCTACTGTAGCTTGCTGGCCGCCCAGCCCACCAGCACCCCCCTTGTCATCTTCCTCCTCTGCTAGGAGGACAACCAGGTGCGTGGCGAGCGCCGACGCTGCTCTAGCCACCTCCTGCTTCCCCGGCCCCTTCTAGCGACGCCACGGAGACGCCTCGAAGCCCCTGTTCCCTCTCTCTCACTCGCCGTTCTCACTCTCCTCCTCTGGCTCTCTCGCACATAACCACCGAGCGCTGTCGTCGCCGCCGCCGAGCACAACCGCGGCCATCGCCTCTCCCTCGCCTCTCTGTGCTGTCCTGAGGCTCCACCAAGACCATTGAGCTGCTCTGCGAGTCCTCCGTGAGCCCCTCTTGTTTTCCCCTCACCTCTCTTTCTCGCGCGTGTCCTGTAGCCTCAGCCCCGCGAGCACCCGAAGCCGCCGTCCGCCATGGCCGGCGAGCTCCGTGCCCCCGAGCACCTCCGCCTCGCATAGTAGCCCCGACGCGCTCCTGCTATCCATTAGGTGCTGCCTAGCACCTCCATTCACTCGCCTACGAGCTGCAGCACCACGGCCGCGCTTAGTCGAGCTCCGGCCGCCGCTGTCGTCCTTGCCGTCGCCGCTGTAGTCCACCCCGGCACCATCCACGACCACCAACCGATGCGCCTCGACGCGCTGCATCCGTAGAGCCCAGCCGCGTGAGCTCCCGTCGCCAGAGATGGCCGGACGAGGAGCGCCGCCGCATCCTGCTTAGCACTGGCGGCTAATCGCCGGTTAGCTCGCGTGGCAGTCATTAGATTAGGGCTAACTAACCCTGTTAGTCTAAACACTAGACGCTGACAGTGGGACCCACTTGTTAGTTTACCGCTTAACAAAAATAATTAGATTAGTTATTTAAAACAGTAGGCCCACGCATCAGCTTTGACCAAGCTGACTTGGACTTTGACCTGGCCCACATGTCAGCCACTCTAACTAGCCCTGAGTCACTGACCAGTGGACCCCACTGGTCAGGTTTGACCTGGACCAGCCCCGTTGACCTGCTGACGTCACAGTGACGTAGTGCTGACGCAGTTAATTATTTTCTGGAATTATTCTTATTCAGGAAATTACAGAAAATAGTGCTAACTTCTAAAATTCATAGAAATTCAACCGTAACTCAGAATGAAATAATTTATATATGAAAAATGATCAGAAAAATCCAATCTATCCATCTGTACTGTTTTCATGCATGTCTGAACAACTTAACCTTGCTGTTTAGTGCAAAACATGATAAACACTATTTAAATTCATAAGATGAGTTTGGGGTTGAAACATTGGTTCAAAATGACTCAAACCCATCTGGTTTTAGTTGCATTAGCCCAATACACACATTTTGCCATGTCATGATCATGCATCATATTGTGCATTGCATTGATTGTGTTTCCCTCTCGTTTGCCGGTGATTGCCCCCTCTCAGTAGACGACGTTTGACGATGAGTTCGATGACACCGATGAAGAACTATATTATCTTCAGAAGTGCCAGGCAAGCAAAACCCCCTTGTTCATTCCGATACAATCCCACTCTCTCGCTTCTGCTCTCTTTTACTGCATTAGGACAACAACGATTCAACTGTTACATGATGCGGTAGTTGAACCCCTTTCCTCTGCATGTCCTGTCATTGCCATAGTAAATAGATGAAACCCACTAGCATGAGTAGGAGTTGTTTGAGCCCTGATGTGCCTACTCATTCATGCTTGTTTGTCATGCCTGCTACTGCTTAGAGTTGAGTCAGGTCTGATTCATCGGAGATGAATCGGAGGTGTGTGAACATGTCCTACTGTTGAGAGCTAAGTGTGTGAACACGATTTGGTAAAGGTAGCGGTGAGAGGCCATGTAGGAGTACATGGTGGGTTGTCTCATTGCAGCCGTCCTCAGGAACTGAGTTCTGTGTTTGTGATCCATGAACAGCTACTACCACACATTGGGTTCCGGTAACTCGGCCCCTCTCGACTTATTAATCAACCTGATCTCTGTCCAGGAGTTGCAACTAGTTTCTGGTGTTTGTAGGTAGTGTTAGTAGTCTACCTAGTGGCACTCGGTACAGGTGGGCTTGGGATAGACTAGGCACCGTGGCACGGTGTACCAAGCGTAGATCCACCCGTCGAGGTGGGCTTGGGAACCCTGCACACATCGTTTGGGGCCGTGAGCGACACCTCGGCCGGATCTCCTTCCGGATGGAACCCAAATAGGCGATAAACCTGGACTAGAGATTTGTATGGTTAGTCAGGTCGTGGCTGACTCCCTCGCCAGGCTTCCGCTTGAAGGTTGCCGAGATACATGACGTGTACATGGCGGTAAGTGGCGAGAGCGTGTGTGAAGAAGTACACCCCTGTAGGGTTAATATCTATTCGAATAGCCGTGTCCGCGGTAAAGGACTTCTGGGTTGCCTGTACAGTTCATAGACAAGTGAAAGTGGATACTCTAAAATACGCAAGATAAGCGTGAGTGCTATGGATGGCGTTCTTGTAGGGAGACGGGAGCGGATCCATAGTGGTGTATTGATATGGTCAATATGTGGACTCGTGTGCGCCACCTCAAGAGAGTTACTTGCAGTCGTAGTTCAGGATAGCCACCGAGTCAAAGCTGGCTTGCTGCAGTTAAACCCCACCATCCCCTTTGTTGATAATGATGCATATTTAGTTAGCTCTGATGTAAGTCTTGCTGGGTACATTTGTACTCACATTTGCCTATTTTACGTTTTTGCAGAGACTTCCGTCTCACTAGTAGTTCCGCGTGGACTTCGACGTTTAGCTTGTTACCTCAGCTATGATCTTGTGCCCTCGGCAGGATCTGGTAGATAGTCAGGCTTCTCAGCCTTTTTAATTTTTAGTTGTCTGTTCTCAGACATGTTAAGCTTCCGCTTGTGCTTTGACTTGTATGCTCTGAATGTTGGGTCATGAGACCCATGTTTGTAATATCTTGCTCCTCGGATCCTATTGAATAAAATACTTGAGTTGTAGAGTCATGTTGTGATGCCATGTTGTATTTGCACATATCGAGCATATTGTGTGTATGTTATTGAAATGCTTGGTATGTGTGGGATCTGACTATCTAGTTGTTTATCCTTGGTAGCCTCTCTTACCGGGAAACGTCTCCTAGTGCTTCCACTGAGCCATGGTAGCTTGCTACTGCTCCGGAACACTTAGGCTGGCCGGCATGGGTCCTTCTTCGTTCCTGTGTCTGTCCCTTCGGGGAAATGTCACGCGATGAATACCGGAGTCCTGTTAGCCCGCTACAGCCCGGTTCACCGGAGTCCTACTAGCCCAGTGCTACAGCCTGGATTCACTCGTTGATGACCGACATGTTCGATGCTGGGTCATGGATGCCTGTCCCTGTAAGTTTGTGCCACTTTGGGTTTACGACTAGCCATATCAGCCCGGGCTCCTTATCATATGGATGCTAGTGATACTATCATATACGTGTGCCAAAAGGCGCAAACGGTCCCAGGCAAAGGTAAGGCGACACCCATGGGGATACCGTGCGTGAGGCCGCAAAGTGATATGAGGTGTTACATGCTAGATCGATGTGGCATTGAGTCGGGGTCCTGACACTGTTGTTGCAGCTGACCATGGCGTTGTGTGTGTGGCCGTGAGGTGTGCGTGTGTGTGGGCGTGAGGGTGTGTTCTGTGTGTGTAGTCAGCCTGATTAGTAGTACTAGTTTAGGGAGAACGGACCTCTGCAAGGTCGACTATCTGGTCGATAACATCGAGGAAGATGGCAGAAGTAACTCTCGAATTTAAATTTAAGAAAATATCAAGAGCAAAGTAAGGAGGCATCATGTGAAGTTTCGAGCGAACAGGCAATGGTTTGATGCCTGAAACAGGGCGTGGAAGGGGTTCAAAGCAATAGGTATAAGTATTGTGTCTGATACCAGAATTGATGATCTCTCGGAAGGTGGCTCGTGAATCACATACGAGGCCAAGTGCGAGGAACAACCTTAAGAACAGGGGGTGTGTAGGAGAGTCAGGTTTCGATCCTGCGGAACTGTGGGTTATGGGCCCACCATGTGGGTTAAAAGTAGGAAGGCGGTGATGTCTTGCACAATCATGCAAGTAAGGCATGTCAGAGGGTAGCCTGTCAGTTATATGTTAGCAACAACATCGGTACCAAGGGCGAGGGACGAAGAGAACCATTTCCTGCTCGTTGAAATGAGGTGGACCAATAGGCAAAGATCTCGTCCATCGGTGGTTACCAGAATGTCATCAACAATAGTAACAGGGTCTTACTGACAGAGTTGTACACCGAGGTGTTTGCACAAGCAGGGAATTATTACTGCTTCTATCATATAGATCATAGAAAGGGTTTAAACAAACCAATGGAAAGGGAAAAGTGTTTATCAAATTTAATCAGAACAATGGAAAGAAAATTGTGTTTAAACCCATAATTCAAGGGTATATCCTTCCCAAGGACAAGTAGAGCATGATATCCACGACAGGATATAACGTAGAAAACCATTTAGGTTAGGGGAGAGGAAGTTTATGACATCACCGAAACAACGGTGTTTGAAAAATTGATAAAGGAAATTTAGCATGGTGCTTCAAATGTTCTTGTCGATGATCAGAGTACCACAGACATGCTTCGAGATAGCATTGACATGGTCTTTAAGCACAGGTCAGACTTTGGACACACAAAGGATACATCAGGATCAACTTATAGAATAAGTCTTACAATTTCCTCATGGAAGAATGGCTGACCTTGCTAAAAAGGAAACTAAAGCAATAGGTCCCCCGGACAGGTGTGCTAAGCATAGCATCAACTTACCGGTTCTTATAAAGACCAATGTTACAACTCTTGGAAATATGTTCCAACCATCATATCTGACTGAGATTCAGATCTGATTGGTGTCAGGATACCTCAGACTCAGGATGTCTGAGAAGAAAAGGTGCAACACAAATTGACGGGATGACATTGTAAGATTCTCGGCAAATGAACTATGGAAGCGAGTTCCGAAACAAGAGTTCATCAGTAAACCAAGGAGAGGATGAAGAGGTGGCTGATGGACACAACAAAAATTCATCGAGAATTTCAAAGGATGGATTTCCACAATTATGTGAACAAGGAGATAACATTTGTCAGATCAAATGATATAATGAGATATGCTCGAGGAAAACATACCCAATTAAACATCAGTTGAAAGGTGCACCCTGAAATATGGGCTTATGTAGCATGACCGATGTGGAAAAGTGATCCTACCCGGCGATCCTCCCCTCGTCGCCCTGTGGAAAAGCGATCACCGGGTTGTATCTGGCACTTGGAAGGGTGTGTTTCATTAAGTATCTGGTTCTAGTTGTCATAGGGTCAAGGTACAACTCCAAGTCGACTATCTGGTCGATTCCGGGACAATTAATGGTCGACATTTCATTCTTAGACGATTGGTTATCGAATCACCATTCTAACATCGGTAATGCTACATAAGCCCATATTTCGGGGTGCACCTTTCAACTGATGTTTAATTGGGTATGTTTTCCTCGAGCATATCTCATTATATCATTTGATCTGACAAATGTTATCTCCTTGTTCACATAATTCTGGAAATCCATCCTTTGAAATTCTCGATGAATTATTGTTGTGTCCATCAGCCACCTCTTCATCCTCTCCTTGGTTTACTGATGAACTCTTGTTTCGGAACTCGCTTCCATAGTTCATTTGCCGAGAATCTTACAATGTCATCCCGTCAATTTGTGTTGCACCTTTTCTTCTCAGACATCCTGAGTCTGAGGTATCCTGACACCAATCAGATCTGAATCTCAGTCAGATATGATGGTTGGAACATATTTCCAAGAGTTATAACATTGGTCTTTATAAGACCCGGTAAGGTGATGCTATGCTTAACACACCTGTCCGGGGGACCTATTGTTATAGTTTCCTTTTTAGCAAGGTTAGCCATTCTTCCATGAGGAAATTGTAAGACTTATTCTATAAGTTGATCCTGATGTATCCTTTGTGTGTCCAAAGTCCGACCTGTGCTTAAAGACCATGTCAATGCTATCTCGAAGCATGTCTGTGGTACTCCGATCATCGATAAGAACATTTGAAGGACCATGCTAAATTTCCTTTATCAATTTTTCAAACACCGTTGTTTTGGTGATGTCATAAACTTCCTCTCCCCTAACCTAAATGGTTTTCTACGTTATATCCTGTCGTGGATATCATGCTCTACTTGTCCTTGGGAAGGATATAACATTGAATTATGTGTTTAAACACAATTTTCTTTCCATTGTTCTGATTAAATTTGATAAAAACTTTTCCCTTTCCATTGGTTTGTTTAAACCCTTTCTATGATCTATATGATATAAGCAGTAATAATTCCCTACTTGTGCAAACACCTCGGTGTACAACTCTGTCAGTAAGACCCTGTTACTATTGTTGATGACATTCCGGTAACCACCGATGGACGAGATCTTTGCCTATTGGTCCACCTCATTTTAACGAGCAGGAAATGGTTCTTTTCGTCCCTCGCCCTTGGTATTGACGTTATTGCTAACATATAACTGACAGGCTACCCTCTGACATGCCTTACTTGCATGATTGTGCAAGACATCACCGCCTTCCTACTTTTAACCCACATGGTGGGCCCATAACCCATAGTTCCGCAGGATCGAAACCTGACTCTCCTACACACCCCCTGTTCTTAAGGTTGTTCCTCGCACTTGGCCTCGTATGTGATTCACGAGCCACCTTCCGAGAGATCATCAATTCTGGTATCGGACACAATACTTATACCTATTGCTTTGAGCCCCTTCCACGCCCTGTTTCAGGCATCAAACCATTGCCTGCCCGCTTGAAACTTCACATGATACCTCCTTACTTTGCTCTTGATATTTTCTTAAGTTTAAATTCGAGAGTTACTTCTGCCATCTTCCTCGATGTTATCGACCAGATAGTCGACCTTGCAGAGGTCCGTTCTCCTGTTATCCCGAAGAAAGGATGTGTACTACATCATGATGACCTAAAGCAGAGATATGAATACATCAACATAATGGATCGACCGCTTCGAGAAGAGCAACCAAGATTCAGAACGCTCGTTAGAATTTCGTAACCAAATCCCTTCCCCCTCACTTCCCCTCTTAAATCTCGGGACGAGATTTCTTGTAGTGGAGGAGATTTGTGACGCCCGGATAATTAGGCTATAGTAATCCCGCGTTAATGAGGCCACACCACCTCGGTTGCTGTTGCTAATCTCGCGTTAGTTCGAAACCGATTCAAATTCAAATCCAAAATCAAGCAAACAATAAAAGTTTCCAAATATTAAAACTAAAATGTACGGAGTGAGCCAAATAATGTTTATGTAATTATGGTGGAGAAACCAACCTCTTTGGAAGTGTTTGATTGTCCCAACGTAAATAAAACAATAGCAAAACAATTAATTATATGCCTTTTACGATTAATAAAATATTAAACTATTTTATCTAGTTGCCCAAGTTTTTGTGGCATTAGAATATGTAGTAACACTAATTTAGGAACTAACTTTATATTTTCCTAAAACTAAATTATATTGGAAATAATAGAAAACAGTAAAGGTAAAGTAAGTAAAAAGAAAAGAATAAAATAGAAAGCAGAATAAAAGAAAGGGAGAAATCCCCCCTGTTCACTAAGCCCAGTACTAACACTGTACCAGGCCCAGCCCAACTGGCTGGCCTTTTCCTCTACCTCTCGCAGAGGAGAGGCACAACCGTGCGTGCCGGCCATCCATGACGCCAGGGCCACATGCTGATCATCCGCACCCCCCCATCGGCTTACTAACGTGTCCCCCAGAAACCCTAGCTCACGCTCGTTCATTCCCCCCTCGATCCCCATCACCCCCCTCTCCTCTGGCTTGATTTTGAGCTCGCAAGCTCACGCAGTCACCGCTGCCTCACTGTCATTGACGCGTCCACCAGCCTCACCGGTGTACGGGAGCACATCCTTGGAGGTTCGCCGTGCTCTATCGCGTCCGTTCAGAGTGCTGGAACGGGGCGGGGAGCTGTGTAGCCGACGCAATCTTCGTCTTCTTCGTCCGATCGTCGCCATCTTGCCATCACCACCGCCTCTCCGGTCCACCCCGACCCTCCCAGAGTGCGCCAATGGTCTCGCGGTGAGCAACTCCTCCGGATCCCTCCTTCACCTGCCTCGATTTTGTCGTCATTTGCCGTCCCCGAGCACATCTGGGTCGCGTGTACGCATACATGTGTGCGTGCATGAGCTGCTGCTGCGTACTGCTGCCAGCGCTCGCCCGTCCCTGGCCTCGCCTCTGCCTGCAGCTGCTCGCCGGCCATCACCTAGTGCCCCCCTGCAGCCGCTGTCACGCTGCTGCTTCCGGCCGCCGCTGCAGCTGCTCTGTTTTAGCTGCTATTACTACAAGCTGATGTCGCTGCCTTGTTCTCCTACTTGCAGTTGAGCTGCTATGCTTGCCACTGCGTGCGCTCCTGCTTGTTGCGGCCTACTGCGTTGTTGCTTGCCTTGCGCCCATGGCTACTACTGCCGCCGGCTGCTGCTGTTGCAGCTGACCATGGCATTGTGTGTGTGGCCGTGAGGTGTGTGTGTGTGTGTGCGTGAGGGTGTGTTCTGTGTGTGTAGTCGGCCTGATTAGTAGTACTAGTTTAGGGACTAATTTAGTTAGTCCTTATCTTTACCAAATAATAAAGCAAATTGGGTTTCCTTCGTCCGTCATGGCATTTTACATAAAAGTCCCTGTCTTTTCTTAAAATCAACCCGCCGTCCGGATTTAAGTCACACCCGAACCGTTATTTTACATTTTTTGAACCCCCCTTGATGTTTTAGGTAATTCATCCGCGCGAATCATATTTAAGTCAAACAAATGCTTTTTAAAATCATCCATATCTTTTAAACCGTAACTCCGATTTGAACATGTTATATATGAAATTTGATTAGAAAAATATGTAAAATATGAATATGAGATTATTTTTACCTGTTAAATAATTTTAAATATTATTTTGAAATATATTTGAGTTAAACCAAATGATTTTCTAAATTATCTGTATCTTTTAAACCGTAATTTCGATTTTAACATATTATATATGAAATTTTATTAGAAAAATGTGTGGAATCTAAATATGATGTTAATTTTACCTGTTAAATATTTTTAAAATATTGTTATGGAAGCAAACTTATAATTTATAGCGCAAGATCCTTTTTTTTCATACCGGCGGCGATCCAGATTGCAAATAAACACCCCACTATAACCATACAGGGAAAAGAAAACATCGATAACTACACATGCATACCTCTGAAAAATGTCGCAGGGGAAAACAACATATTTCTCATCGCGAGAGTGAGAGAAAACGAGAGAGAGAGAGAGAGGGAGAGAGAGGGAGAGGGAGAAGAGAGGGCGAGAGAACGCCTTAGGATTAACCATATTCAACACACATTTTTTGTTGTTTTGTGTGAACACCGAGGCCATCGCTGGCGAGGATGAGAAGGAGGATAAGTGGCAACATAAATATGATGCCACGCAACAATAAAGGAGATGGACCTATTGTGGTCTTGAGTGATGGTTGTTGAGTTAAGAGCGTGTGTTATGTTTTCTCTACCTTTGCAAAGCACGGGCTCTTTTGCTAGTTAGTCTAATTAGTAGTACTAGTTGATTAGTCCAATAATAAATGACATGTGGACCCACTGTTAGTTTAAAGAAAAACAAATTTTAAGAAAAGGTTAAGTTAATGACATGTGGCCCCTACACTATTCATTTGTTGACTTGTCAATATTTGACTGAGTCAACCAAACCCCACTGGCCCCACTATCATACACTACGGCTAGAATAGCACTAGGTGACAAAAGTATGTTGCTGTTTTATTTTCGAATTAAAAGAATTCTGTAAATTCAAGAAATCAGTGAGAACTTTGAAAATTAATATAAAATAAACCGTACCTCGAATGAAAATACTTTGTACATGAAAGTTGCTCAGAACGACGAGACGAATCCGGATACGCAGTCTGTTCGTCCGCCACGTGTCCCTTGCATAGAGAACACGCAACTTCCCCCCTCCGGTTCATTTGTCCAAAAACGCGAAACGTCGGGGATACTTTCCCGGATGTTTCCCCCCTTCGTCGGTATCACCTACTACCGTGTTAGGGCACACCTAGCACCGCGTATTGCCATGTTACGCTTTGTGATGCTTTGACTGCTCTGTTATTTATAGTGTTCCCCTTCCGTTACTTCTTTCCGGTAGACCCCGAGACTGTCGGCGACCCCAATTTGACTATGAAGTTGATGACCCCTACTTGCCAGAGCAACCAGGCAAGCCCCCCTTTTGATCACCAGATATCACCTATTCTTCTCTCTACTGCTTGCATTAGAGTAGTGTAGCATGTTACTGTTCGGTTACTCCTATTCTGTTGCATAGCCTGTCATTGTTGCTACATTCATTGATACCTTACCCGCAATCCTAAATGCCTAGTATAGGATGCTAGTTTATCATCATCGGCCCTACATTCTTGTCAGTCTGCCTTGCCATACTATCGGGCCGTGATCACTCGGGAGGTGATCACGGGTATATACAATACATACCTACATACTATACAGATGGTGACGAAAGTCAGGTTGGCTCATTGAGTACCCGCAAGTGATTCCGATGTGGGGGCTGAAAGGACAGGTGGCTCCATCCCGGTAGAGGTGGGCCTGGGTTCCCGACGGCCCCCAACTGTTACTATGTGGCGGAGCGACAGGGCAGGTTGAGACCACGTAGGAGAGAGGTGGGCCTGGCCCTGGTCGGCGTCCACGGTTACTTCAAAATAACACGCTTAACGAGATCTTGGTATATGATCTGAGTCTGGCCACTGGCCTATACGCACTAACCAACTACGCGGGAAAGATAAGGGCACTCGACGTCGTGGTATCAGCTGAAGCCTTCGTGACGTCAGCGACTGAGCGGCGCGCGCCGGATTGGAACGTAAGCCTGCTCTTGTATTAAGGGGGCTAGTTTTGCTTCCGACCGCCCTCACAACGTGCAGGTGTGCAATGGGCGATGGCCCCAGACCCCTGCGCCATAGGATTTAGACCGGCGTGCTTACCTCTCTGTTGTGGCTAGGTAGGGCTGCGACGTGTTGATCTTCCGAGGCCGGGCATGACCCAGGAAAGTGTGTCCGGCCAAATGGGATCGGGTGTGTTGGGTTATGTGGTGCACCCCTGCAGGGAAGTTTATCTATTCGAATAGCCGTGATCTTCGGTAACAGGATGACTTGGAGTTGTAACTTGACCTTATGACAACTAGAACCAGATACTTAATAAAACACACCCTTCCAAGTGCCAGATACAACCCGGTGATCGCTTTTCCACAGGGCGATGAGGGGAGGATCGCCGGGTAGGATTATGCTATGCGATGCTACTTGGAGGACTTCAGTCTACTCTCTTCTACATGATGCAAGACCGAGGCTGCCAGAAGCGTAGTCTTCGATACGACTAGTGAAAGGATCGATATGGTTGACTAGAGGGGGGGGGGGTTGAATAGGCAACTAACAATTTTAAGCTTTTCTTTACCAAATTAAACTTTGCAACAAAATAGGTTGTCTAGATGTGCAACTAAGTGAGCAACCTATATGATGCAAGGACAACTAGCACAAATGCAAGCAATGGATGTAACACAAGAAGGCTTGCAAAAGTAAAGGCACGAAATAACCAAGAGTGGAGCCGGTGGAGACGAGGATGTGTTACCGGAGTTCCTTCCTTTTAAAGGGAAGTACGTCTTCGTTAGAGCGGTGTGGAGGCACAATGCTCCCCAAGAAGCCGCTAGGGCCACCGTATTCTCCTCACGCCCTCACACAATGCGAGATGCCATGATTCCACTATTAGTGCCCTTGAAGGCGGCGACCGAACCTTTACAAACAAGGTTGGGGCAATCTCCACAACAATCGGAGGCTCCCAATGAAACCACGAAGCTTCACCACAATGGAATATGGCTTCGAGGTGACCTCAACCGTCTAGGGTGCTCAAGCACCCAAGAGTAACAAAATCCACACTAGAAAGTATGGGGGAAGTAAATACCCTTTGGTGGAAGTGTAGATCTAGGTCTCCTCCTTCAAACCCTAGCAAATCAACAAGTTTGAGTGGCTAGAGAGAGAGATCGGGCAAGAGAGCTTGAGAGCATCAATGGTGGAGCGAGAGAGGTAAAAGCTGGGTGTGGTAGGTGGAAGAACCACCTTATATAGCAGCCCACATAAATCCAACTGTTACTGCGTTTTCAGTACTGAAGCGGTACAACCACTCCTTGTCCCGGTACAACCGGGACTCACGATGTAGCTGCAGAACCCTACCAGGCGGTACAACCGGGCCAACGAGCGGTAGTACCGGTCATTAGCAAATAACCGGACCAACCACCCAGCCACCGCACAACAACCGCACCGAAACAGAACAGAGTCACCCTTGAGGGCGGTAGTTGGGAGGTGCAGGGCCGGTGCAACCGCCTGGCCTTGAGCGCTTGAGTGGCTAAGGTACAAGCGGAAGAACCGCTCGGACCTCCGGTTGTACCGGTTGAAAAGGGACAACCGGACCAACCGGGCTACCACCGCCCAGCCACCGCATCAACACAGAAGCCTGACCGGTACATGGGCGGTGCATGGTCGGAACAACCGCTGCTGGTCTTTGCAGAGACAGGTGGCGGTACCACCACCCGGAGGCAGCGGTACCACCGCTCGACAAAGTCAGAGAAGCGTCAAGAACCAGCGGTACAACCGCTCGGACGAGCGGTACAACCGCTGGGAACACCCAGCAAAGATTAGATTAAAATGGAGTCGCTCTCTCGACAAAATAGGGGTGATGGAGGTATACGTGAATGGAATCCCCTATTCTTTCCGCCGTGGATTCCCTCTTGATAGTACAGGATCCCTACGACCAAAGAGATAAAAAGCGTAGATGATCCCGTCTTCAACCGATTCCTTCAAGAGAGAACCACAAACCGATGAAAGCCTAATCATTGAGATCCTGAAACATTTAGCACAGGATTAGACCAACAAAGGGTTGTCATCATCATCCAAAACATAAGGAAGGGAAATGCCCTTTCAATCTCCCCCTTTTTGGTGGATGATGACAACAACACGATATAAGATAGAGGTCTATAGAATCTAGCAGGAGCTCCCCCTCGATGAGAGCCCCAGGACGAGACTCCCCCTAGATTTTATAGGCTGGTCACATAAAGCATATAACACGAAGGTAGCCAACACAATGAAACAGGAGCAATACTACCAATAAAGACCAACAAGCATAAAGATAAGATAGCAGGAGTGCGCATATAGATAAGATAGCAGGAGTGGCACAAAATCCACACAAAGCAAACGAGAACGACCAAAGTTCAACTGGAGACCACAAACAAGTTCAACACGAGACACACACTACGCAACCACCCATGCAACTCCCGAGTCCTATCACACTCTCTCTCCCTTTGGCATCAGGACACCAAAAAGGACGAGAGCGAAACTATCGCCCCAGGCTCAGTCGTCCTCCTCTGACTCCTTGGTAGCATCTAGATCTTCATCATTGTCAGAATCTTCATCATCATCATCCTGATCTGAGTCCTCCATGATATCATCAGCAGTAGGAACGATGGTGGAGGGCTGAGGAGTGGCTTCATCATCAGTCCAGGTGCTGTGGGAAGATATCCAACGCTCCTCCGGAGTGATGCTCTTCTCAGAACCACTCTGAACCGACATGCTGAGGTGCCTCATCATAGCAATTTGGCGACACCGCGCAAGCTTCTCATTGACATGTGCCTCATACATCCTCTTCTTGATGTCAGACTGAAGGCAGAAAGTCTTTTTCACCTTGGCAGCGAGCTTGTCCACCCACGAGGGCTTGGTCCCTGGTTCCAACTCAAAATCCTCATCATCAGAAGTGGCATAGACATCCTCATGAGCATCAGCAGGGAAACGTGGCTCGACGTGCTTCTTCTTCTTAAGGAGCTTGACTTCATGAATGGTAAGATTGTCAAGAGAGGTGAGGAGCTCTCCAGGATGGCGAACTTCCCACACGAAGTTCAGAAAGCACATGACAAACGGAGCATAAATGGGGACCTTCCTGTAGATGACCATGTTGAATATCTCGTGCCACAGCCAGTTGGACACATCAAACATCTTCCCAGATCCCACCTTGGTCTTCATAGCAACCATCAAGTCAACAAGATAGCCATGGATTTCATCTTGATTCCCCACTTTGGGCAGAAGCACGTTGCGAAAAACACAATGCATGATGTCATATACCTTCACCAAATCCTTAGATTCACCAATAATACCACAGCCCCGAATGTACAGAGGGGCAAGCTTCTCCTTAGGTGATAGAGGCAAAGGGTGTCCCGATCTTTCGATGAGATGATAACTATCGATTTGGTGAAGATGACTTTGACGATCCGACTACAAACGTGCACGACGTTGCGCCTTAGCAATCGCTAAACCAACTCTGAGAGGTTATTGACCACGCCGGAGCACAATCAACCTGACCACGAAGGTCTATTCCTGCAAGCAATCGAAGAACAAGCAAGAATATGATAAAAGCAATCTGAATATTGCGAGTATATATGAAGTATTGATAAAGGTGGGGATCCATAAGCGGTCTTGGTCTGGTCGTTGGACACAAACGAAGTACACGAAGTTGCAATGGCTAACTTTTAACTAAACAAATCCCAAGGAAAAGCTACTAGATGGATCTACTTATATAGGAGCAAGGGGTGGCGGCCAAGGAGGTGGGAGGACGTCCCAAGGCAGCCTAAAACTAAATCTAGGTCGTACAAGGCCAATGGGCCCAAGTGGAGGTGATGTAACACCTTTGGACTTGTAGTTTGACTCGGATTCTGCTGCAGCATCAGATTGTTTCGTCCACAACTCAACGCTCCGGACGAATTTGAAGGTGATTCCAATTGGGCTGGAAAGTGCACGAAATCTAGTTTCCAACAAAAAAAGAATCACCCAATTCGGAGTCCGTATGAAAAACTTGTGTGTGTTTTGAGTCAGGTACGTCTGTGCAGTCCGAATCTGAATCCAGAACGTGAGAGACTTGGACTCTATCTTCTCTTGGGCCAAAAGTGACGTGAGAGAACTTTTTGGGCAGAAAATAAACATCTCTTTCTTCCTTATCTTCATATGTGGATTGTACAAATGTCCCATACACCTGCAATTAGACAAAACACAAAAGTGTGTGAAGTATTTTTGTTCTGGATAACATAAATAGATTATTGAATAGTTTGCACTAGAAATCACCTGACAAATATGCATATATGCAATATTTTTGGTCATATCCAAGGTAGTCATGTCCTCATCATCCTCCCCTTCTTGAAAATAAAGCCGTCCTCGGCGTTGCTTAATCTGAAATGTGGCTAACAAAAGAGACAAGGTGTACATGTTGTATATGTATATGTCATCCATTTTTACTTCCCTTGATTTTTGCATATATGACACATGAATAGATGAGTAACTTGCATAGTTCATAAAATCTAAAGCCAAAAAATTAGCACAAGAAGTAGAAGGCATGAAAATATTGCAACTCAGTTTGCACATATAAGTGAAGCTCTTATTCATTTCAAAAGATTGACAATGTTCATCATTAAACCATCCCAACATTGGTGAATAAACCTTACTTGCATCAAATTTACAAGCTACAACATGCTTAAATAAGCAAACATGCAATAAGTCATTCAACACAGAATCATCACCAAGATTAGAGGTCATATCAAAATGATTAAACATTGGTTCTTTTGCATCAATAGTTAATTCAATGGGTGCACTCAAAATTGTTGGTATTTCAGTTGTTTGATCACATGGCAAAGTCAAATTATCAACGTAGTCCTCTAAAATAGGTGGTGTGATCAAAGTAGTGGGTAGCTCATCAGATGGTGCATTCAAATTGACAAGGCATTCATCATTCTCATGTAGAGATGGAAGATCAGTACCTTTGTCATTACCTCTTATGATCAACTCAGATGATGTAGCCACTCTCGGGGGCGATGTGTCACATGATGGAGGTGATGTAGTCCTGACAACAACGGATGTGGTTGTCATAGTATGCCTAGTAGTTGAAGGAACAATCATATCAACTCTTGGAATGTGCACCGTGCGCTTGTTCTCCTCGTGGCCAACACGTCGTTTTATTTCCTGTTCAGCTTTGCAAGCAAGATGAAACAAATGGTCCATAGGATAACACTCTTCATGAATTAGTATCTCTTGAATATCACGGTTTAATCCTCCCCAAAATCTATCCATAAAATCATCTTCACTTTCTTCTAAAGAGGAATGCAACAAGGTAGTTTGTAAATCATCATAATATTTTGTTACAGTTTCACTACCTTGTTTTAAGTGTTGCAACTTCTTAATCATGTCACGAGTATAATAAGCAGGGACGAAAGTATGTCGCATGGCAAGTTTCAAATCATCCCAAGTAGTAGGTATATAATCAGGGTGTAACCGACAATATTCACTCCACCAAACCAAAGCATAACCAGTGAAAGAACCAACCGCAACCTTAACCTTTTTATGTTCATCGAAATTATGGGAAGCAAATATATTTTTTATGTCGAACTCCCATTCAATATATAAAGCAGGTTTAAAACGGCCATTAAATGGTGGTATAGATACATTAACCTGATCATGTGCATTTGGATGTTTGTGCACCTCTCGTGACGGTTGTGGTATTTGCAAAGGTGGTGGCACGTCTCCCGCGATCGACAAAGCCCATGAATTGACTCTGGATCCTGTCATGATTAGTAGAACAAGAAACAAAACCCAAAAATAATGTTCCTATAACTACTAGGATGTGGTGGTAAAACGCTCACAGTAAAGCAAATATCAATGTCTTACAAGTTCTTACCATGCAGCAGGCGGTGATCGGCAACCAGCGGTGTCAAGTAACTCTGAATATTGAGTAAAGCGATTGCCAGGGGAGCGTACGTATACACGGTGTAGAAATATGTGGAGCTGGGTTGGCTATATATGGTAGCAAAAGATTAGCAATAATCAATTCAAAGATGCAATGTTGAATAAACGCTCAACGACGGTACTGTGCTGGTCCTAGGCTAGACCGGACTAGAGACGCGAGCCTAGAACACTAATGAGGTCACGGCGTAGCACAACTAGCATCAATGAAGGATACTAAGTAGCTCTTGACAGCAAGATATAAGTGAAGATCACAACGGCAGTGAAGATAATGATGAAAAACAACTGCCAAGCAGGATATACAACAACTTTGTCTCCAACTTTCCTCTGAAAAAGTTTGTGCCGATTTTTTTGATTTTTTTTCTCCTTTTTTTTCTCTGACTTTTTTTTCTCTTTTTTTTCTCTCGTTTTTTTTCTCTCTTTTTTTTCTCCCTCTTTCCAAAACAAACTAGATAAGATGCAGATTGGATCAAGTGAAGATGTGAATGATCTCAACTATTATTATGACAATGAATGGTGGGTAGCACGTGGTGGAAATTGATGGATGGGTGGTGGACAGCGGAAGAGATAATGATGCAGCGGTGGCGTGACTAATGTGAACAGAACTCGAAACTCTAAACGAACTAGACACTAAGACCAGCAACTCGACACGACGATGCAACCGATAATTCAACTATGCAAGCAATGAAAAGAAAATTGCAAAGGCTCAGACTGGCTTGGACCAAGGATGAATAGATCTAACTCTTTTTTGTGGCTTTTTCTTGGACAATAGGTAAGAAAATAAATCTAATCTAGGAAAACTGGAAATTCTCACCGAGCAACCTGAAAACTGATACCACTTGATAGAGGCAAAGGGTGTCCCGATCTTTCGATGAGATGATAACTATCGATTTGGTGAAGATGACTTTGACGATCCGACTACAAACGTGCACGACGTTGCGCCTTAGCAATCGCTAAACCAACTCTGAGAGGTTATTGACCACGCCGGAGCACAATCAACCTGACCACGAAGGTCTATTCCTGCAAGCAATCGAAGAACAAGCAAGAATATGATAAAAGCAATCTGAATATTGCGAGTATATATGAAGTATTGATAAAGGTGGGGATCCATAAGCGGTCTTGGTCTGGTCGTTGGACACAAACGAAGTACACGAAGTTGCAATGGCTAACTTTTAACTAAACAAATCCCAAGGAAAAGCTACTAGATGGATCTACTTATATAGGAGCAAGGGGTGGCGGCCAAGGAGGTGGGAGGACGTCCCAAGGCAGCCTAAAACTAAATCTAGGTCGTACAAGGCCAATGGGCCCAAGTGGAGGTGATGTAACACCTTTGGACTTGTAGTTTGACTCGGATTCTGCTGCAGCATCAGATTGTTTCGTCCACAACTCAACGCTCCGGACGAATTTGAAGGTGATTCCAATTGGGCTGGAAAGTGCACGAAATCTAGTTTCCAACAAAAAAAGAATCACCCAATTCGGAGTCCGTATGAAAAACTTGTGTGCGTTTTGAGTCAGGTACGTCTGTGCAGTCCGAATCTGAATCCAGAACGTGAGAGACTTGGACTCTATCTTCTCTTGGGCCAAAAGTGACGTGAGAGAACTTTTTGGGCAGAAAATAAACATCTCTTTCTTCCTTATCTTCATATGTGGATTGTACAAATGTCCCATACACCTGCAATTAGACAAAACACAAAAGTGTGTGAAGTATTTTTGTTCTGGATAACATAAATAGATTATTGAATAGTTTGCACTAGAAATCACCTGACAAATATGCATATATGCAATATTTTTGGTCATATCCAAGGTAGTCATGTCCTCATCATTAGGCATGGGGTCAGGATGATCATGGGGGCGAATGCCACCCCTTTCTTCTAGACCGGTATCATCGTACCCAATAGCATTTCAGAAGGTCCTCCAGGGAACTTGAAAGAGTTCGTCACGACACATGAAAGTGAGGGTGCGCGCGTCATCTTCTCCAAAGTGAATGGTGTCATAAAACTGATGGATGAGTTGAACATCAAAGTCACAGTTGACGGACATGAGCTTGACAAGGTCAAACTCCTCACAGAGAGCCAAAGCCTCACCAAAATACTCCAGGTTGTTCCGCCAATGATCAAGATCGATGGTCCATTGCTTGGCGTATCTGTTCTTGTTGTGCTCAAAGAGTTCATGAACAATTCGTACTTGCATCTCATTCCGAAACTGAACAGTGGTCCAACGAGGAGCTACGGGGACCACATAAGGATTCTTTGAGCGGAAGGCTTCCCAATCCTTGGCTTTCCAACGGTGGAGTGGCATAATCACACATTCCTTGGCAGCTGCAGACTTTTCACGGCGAGTGGGCTTGGTGGAGATCACAACTTCCTCTTCAGACTCAGCCGGGCGCGGAGCCCTTCGAGCCCTCTTCTTGGTCTTGCGAGGAGCAGAGCGAGAACTGGAGCCACCTGAACACAAACACGAAGGGGACACACGAAAACCAACAAGAATGAGAGGAAAGCAGACGAAAAATGCAACACCATAGAAACCAGAACAGTGCTATGGGGTTCATACATTCCGGTTTTACCGGATCTCCCACTGGTAGAACCGCCCCATCGGTTGTACCACCCGTCTGGGCGTAGAACCGCTGACAGCGGCACTACCAGGGTAGATAGATCTGTTCAAGACGTGCAAATCACCCAAGCCATATTCGAAGTTCTAGGTATTGCACAAACACAAGAAAAACAATGATCTCTCCCAACCAAATAACGAACACTAATCTAGGAGGGTAAAGTAATGCCCTAAAACAAGGTGAAAACCTAGAACAAAGAACGAAGAACAAGGGCATTACCACCATCCATGGGAGAAGACCGGAGGGCTGCCACAGAGAGAATCCACGGAGAGCCCTCAGGTCCGAAGCGCGGGGCGCACTCCGGGGCGGGGCAGAGGTGGCCGGCGGCTAGGGCAAGGAGGAGGCGAACCGGAACGAAGGGAAAAAGGAAACTGCTTCGCCCCGTCGGATATAAATAGGCCCATAGCCGCGCGGTGGTAGAACCGCTCCTGGGACCGGTTGTACCGCAAGTCAGGTGCTGACAGATTGTAGTGGGCGGTACTTCTGTTTCCTGAAGGGCACCGGAAGTACCTCCCAGAGACAACCGGTAGAACTGGACGGAGAAGCCCCAGTGAAAATGGGCGGTATAACCGCCCAAGTACCGAAAGCAACCCAACTGGGTACATCCAGGTATCAGCGGTAGAACCGCCCGTGACACCGGTTGTACTGCCCGACCACCAAAGCCCAAACCAAAAAGACGAGAACACGACAACGGGACAACAAATAATAGAAGCAAAACACTAAGAACATGGAAAAGAACAAAGGGAAAACAAAAGCAATCGCACACAAGCAGAGCGAGCTCAGTCCTCTCTCTTAAGAGAGGGCGATGGCCGAAGCCACCTATGTTTGAGTCAAATGGTATGGCACCGCGAAGAATTATCCTTGGGCCCATGACCAAAACTCGTCTTTGAAGCACAAGTACCATCAAAAATGGCTAATGTGAAAGAGGTGATCTATTTATGCATAATGGGGGGAGCGAGAGTTCATTGAGAGAACAACACTCCCCCTATGTCCATGCCTACATCTAAACGAGACAACAAGTTGAGTGTGGTGGGGGGTGCACGGTTTCAAGTCACATTGCTCAAATCAATGATATTTAGCTCATGCCTTAACTCGCGAAATCTTGCTTCATCCAAGGGCTTCGTGAAAATATCTGCAAGGTTATCATGAGTGTTGACATACTTGAGCTTGATCTCCCCTCGCCTAATGTGATCCCGGATGAAGTGATACCGAATCTCAATGTGCTTCGTCTTGAAGTGTAGCACCGGGTTGAGAGAAATCTTGATGGCACTTTCATTATCACACCAAAGAGGCACTTTGTCACAAATGACACCGTACTCCTTTAAAGTTTGCCTCATCCATAGGAGTTGAGCACAACAACTACCGGCAGCCACATACTCCGCTTCGGTGGACGAAAGAGACACACAACTTTGCTTCTTGGAAGACCAACTTACCAAAGAGCAACCAAGAAATTGGCACCCTCTGGAAGTGGACTTCCTATCCACTTTGTCTCCCGCCCAATCGGAATCCGTGAAACCTTCAAGCTTGAAGTTTGCTCCTCTTGGGTACCATAAGCCAAAGTTTGGGGTATGAGCCAAATATCGAAAGATTAGCTTGACCGCCACAAAGTGACTTTCCTTTGGTGCGGCTTGAAAACATGCACACATCCCCACACTCAACATGATATCCGGTCTAGATGCACAAAGGTAAAGCAAGGAGCCAATCATGGAGCAATATACCTTTTGATCCACCGCTTTACCATTGGGCTCGATGTCAAGTTGGCACTTGGTAGGCATTGGTGTAGTAGCCGGCTTGACATCACTTAGCTTGAATCTTTTAAGCATGTCTTGAATGTATTTGGCTTGGTTGATGAAGGTTCCTTCTCTTCTTTGTTTGATGTCAAAACCAAGGAAGAACTTCAACTCTCCCATCGAAGACATCTTGAACTTGGAGGTCATGAGAGCGGCAAATTCCTCATTGAAAGCTTTGTTAGGAGAACCAAAGATAATGTCATCAACATATAGTTGGCATACAAACAACTCCCCGTTGACCTTCTTAGTAAAAAGAGTGGGGTCGATTAGCCCCACCTCAAATCCACGATCTTGTAACAACTCGGTAAGGTGGTCATACCACGCACATGGGGCTTGTTTAAGGCCATAGAGTGCATTATCGAGTTGATACACATGATCCGGAAAGTAGGGATCCTTGAACCCGGGGGGTTGCTTGACATAGACCAACTCATTAATAGGACCATTAAGAAAAGCACTTTTCACATCCATTTGTTGCAACTTAAAGTTGTGATGGGAAGCATAAGCAATCAACAAACGAATGGATTCAAGACGAGCAACGGGAGCAAAGGTTTCACCGTAGTCGATACCCTCGACTTGGGAGTAGCCTTGTGCTACCAATCTCGCCTTGTTGCGAATGATGTTCCCATGAGCATCTTGCTTGTTCTTGAAGATCCACTTGGTTCCAATGACGTTGTGGTTCCCGGATGGTCTTGGCACCAATCTCCACACCTTGTTGTACTCGAAGTTGTTGAGTTCTTCATGCATGGCATTGAGCCAATCCGAGTCTTCGAGCGCCTCATAGACCTTTTGGGGTTCAACACAAGAGACAAACGCGTGATGTTCACAATAGTTTGCCAATTGTCTACGAGTGCTTACCCCCTTTCTTAGGCTTCCAACCACATTTTCCATGAGATGGCCTTGGGTGGTGAGCTTGGAAGCAATCTTCACGGCACGACGCTCTAATTCCTCCTCGGATGTGGAAGGAGGAGGGTTGACTTGATCATCTTGAGCGCCATCTTGAGCTTGTTCTTCATCTTGAGCTTGCTCTTGATCTTGAACTTGCTCGAGGGAGAGAACTTGACCTTGGGCATCATTTAGAGGTTCACCACCATCTTGAGGTTGATCTTGCCCTTGGTCTTGTTCACGAGGTTGAGGGCCTTCACTTTGTTCTTCGGAAGCGTGTGGGTCTTGATAAGGTGATGGCTCTACTTGAGTAAAGCATTGTCCTTCTCCTTCGGCCACAAGGGGTTCCTCAATGGGTAGAATTTGACCAATACCCATTCTTCTTATGGCTTGGGGAGGAATTTCATCACCTACATCACAAGTACCACTTTGCTCCACTTGGGAGCCGTTATTTTCGTCAAACTCCACGTTACACGTCTCCTCAATGAGTCCGGTGGACTTGTTGAGGACACGGTAAGCATGAGAGTTTGTAGCATAACCAACAAATATGCCCTCATGAGCTCTAGCCTCAAATTTAGACAAACGAACACCTTTCTTGAGAATGAAACACTTACAACTGAACACCCGGAAGTACTTGAGGTTGGGCTTGTTGCCGGTGAGTATCTCATAAGGAGTCTTGTTCAAGCCTTTGCGGAGGTAGAGCCGATTGGATGTATGACATGCGGTGTTGATGGCTTCGGCCCAAAAGTTGTATGGAGACTTGAACTCCGCCATCATGGTCCTAGCCCATCCATCAACGTCCGGTTCTTCCTCTCCGCCACACCATTTTGTTGAGGGGTATATGGAGCTACATATTGGTGCTTGATCCCCTCATCACTAAGGAACTCATCCAAGGTGTAGTTCTTGAACTCGGTGCCGTTGTCACTTCGGATTGTCAAGATCTTTGTATTATGTTGACGTTGAGCTTCGTTTGCAAAATTGATGACGGTTTGTTGAGTCTCACTCTTCCTCTTGAAGAAGTATACCCAAGTGTATCTTGAATAATCATCCACAATCACCAAGCAATACTTTCTCCCTCCAAGACTATCAAAAGATGGAGGCCGGAAGAGATCCATGTGAAGGAGCTCCAAGGGTCTCTTCGAGTAGATGATGATGGAAGGAGGGTGAGCCTTTTCATGAAGCTTTCCTTCGATACAAGCACTGCAAGCACAATCTTTGGCAAAACTAACATTTGTTAGTCCACGAACATGGTCCCCCTTGAGAAGACTTTGCAAAGATCTCATATTGACGTGGGCTAAACGGCGATTCCAAAGCCATCCCACGTCAACTTTAGCCATTAGGCATGTCGCGGTCTTAGTGGGTCGCTCCGAAAAGTTAATCACATAGAGACCATTCTCGACATGCCCAACAAAGGCTACTTTAAGAGTCTTGCTCCACAAGAGGGCCACGGTATCAATATCAAAGAATGTAGCAAAGCCCATGAATGCAAGTTGACGAACGGAAAGTAAATTGAATGCAAGGGACTCAACAAGCATGACTTTCTCGATCGTTAGATCATGAGAAATGACAATCTTGCCGAGACCCAATACCTTAGAATGTGATGCATCACCCCACTCGACATTGGTGGGCATAGATGGAATCTCTTGCATGTCCACCACCAAGTCCTTGCTCCCGGTCATATGATTTGTTGCTCCACTATCGAGCAACCATGATCCCCCACCGGAAGCAAACACCTACACGAGATCAATGCTTGGTTTTAGGTACCCATTTAGTAATGGGTCCTTTGATGTTAGTAACAAGGGTCTTGGGAACCCAAATAGACCATTCAATGTACTCATAAGAAGAACCAACAAATTTAGCATAAACATGTCCATCACTAGCACGGCACAACACATATGACGGGTTAAAGTCGCCGGCTTTGTTTGAGGAAATGCTTTTGCCCTTTTGGACATCAACTCCCTTCACTTTCTCCTTCTTCTTCTTAGGAGCACCCTCTCCCTCTTTCACAAACGTTTGTTTGAGAGGAGGAGGACGTTTGGTCTTGTTGTTCTTCTTCTTCTTGCTCTTGGACTTGGGTGCAAACCCAATTCCTTCTTTGGCCACAACTTCCTTTTGATTGCTCAAAAGGTCGTTGAGGTTCTTCTCACCTTGAATGCAAGTCACAAGGCCTTTATCAAGTTGATCCTTCAACTTGGCATTCTCCTCCACAAGATGCATATGCTCACAACATGGGTTAGTAGCACATGCATTATCAACTAATACCATATGAGGAAAGGTGGCCTTTTCCTTGATTAGCTTAACTTGGAGTTGAGCATGAGACTCTTTGAGGTTAGCATGAGTACCCTTCAAGACCTTGTGGGCCTTGTCAAGTATCTCAAACTCCTCTTTGAGTCTAGCATGATCAACCCCAAGTTTAGCCTTCTCGGAGGTTAGCACACGAGACACGACAAGAGCATGATCAAGATCTTTCTTTATCTTAGCATGGTCATCATTGTGTGACTCCTCAAGAGTCAAACGATGCACATGCTCTTCCTCAAGAGCATTAGAGAGATCCGATATCTCATCGGCATAGTCACGACTATGACCTTCCATCTTGGAGATGGTTTCTTCGTGAGCCTCGATCATGTCATTGGCCTCACCAAGTTGTTCCCAGAGAGCAACAAAGTGCTTCTTGGACTTACCCTTGAGCTTACTCATAAAGACTCAAATTCATTCACTTCCTCATTAGACTCAACATGTTCATCAATGCAATCCTCCAAGGAGGGATTAGTAATGATGGTGGTTGTGATGTTGGGGGTTACCTTGTTTGAAGCTTTAGCCATGAGGCATCTGGCAGTGATGTTTTCGTTGGGTGATTCGAAGAGAGACACCCGGGGAGTAGTAGCAATGGCAACGGACGCCATGGCCATTGCTTCTTCATTTTCATCATCATCGTCATCCTCTTGGTATTCTTCTTGAACCACCAAACCACGAGTGAGAGTCTTCTTGGCGAAGTTGTTCTTGTTGGGGAAGGACTTAGCTTTGTCTTTTCGGATGAACTTGCCACCATTGTCTTCCCACTTCTATAAGGACAATCCGCAACGAAATGGCACACATTGCCACAATTGAAGCAAGTTCTAACTCGTTGCTTGCCCTTGACGCCACTTGAGTGGTTCTTGTTGAAGTTGGGTCTTGAACTCTTCTTGCTCCAAAATTGTCTTGAAGCAAGGGCCATGTGCTCATGGTAATCAAACTTGGTGTCCTCGGGGTTGCTTTCCTCATATTCCACTTCTTCCTCTTCTTCCATAATAACCTTGGCCTTCAAAGCAAGGTTAGGCTTCTTTGCCCTTTGAGAGCGGAGTACCGCATTGTCGGCGGTCTTGTCCAAGATGCTCATTGCAACGAACTCATCCAACACTTCACTTGAGGTCATGGAGTGGAAGTACGGTCATTGACGAATGACGGAGGACATGGCCTTGTTGTAGGGCATCATGGCCTTGAGGAACTTCCGCTTGATCCAATTGTCATCCGTGTCCTTGCTTCCATGATCTCGAAGTGCAACCGCAAGTTTGATCACTCTTCAAAAGAGCTCACGAGGTTCTTCATCTTATTTCATTGCAAACTCATCGGCTTCATCTTGCACCACTTCATAATTGGAGCGTTGAATGCTAGCACTTCCACGATAGAGACCCTCGACACATTTCCATGCCTCTTTAGCCATGACGTGGGGTCGAAGATGAGGGAGATCTTCGGGAAGGATTGCATCTTGGATGATGAAGAGAGCACTCTCATTGAATTGATTGTCCACGGCTTCTCGAGGGGTGAAGTTGCTTGGGTCATGAGGATAAAAACCTTCTTCAATGATTCTCCAATGGTTAGTGTTCACATGGTTCAAATGACGCTTAAAGCGATAGACCCAAGAATCAAAATCTTCATGTTTCTCATATTTAGGAGGAGGACCGGCATGATTCAAATGAGTGGAGGGGATTGGCCCTCCATAAATTGGAGGTTCCACATGGGCAAAGATGCCGGTACCATTTCTACCACTAATAGACGGACTCTTATCAATGTTAGCTTCCCCCTTGTCGGAGGGAGCATCCGTCACCTTGTTGGTGGGATCACCCACTTTCATCGGTGAGGTAGATTGCTTAAGTCCTTCTAGGAATTCCTTAAACATGTCCTTGACCTCGGTCGTCATGGAGGTTTTCAATGTTTCCAAAGCCACATTGAATTCCTCACGTGAGATCGAGTTACCCCCATCTCCCGTAGATGAGATTAGATTCGCACCGGAGTGCTCTCCCACCTCATCTACGACATCAACCATACTCTTTGGATGGTAAAGTCCTTAAAAAGAGACAAGGCGCTGATACCAATTGAAAGGATCGATATGGTTGACTAGAGGGGGGGGGGGTGAATAGGCAACTAACAATTTTAAGCTTTTCTTTACCAAATTAAACTTTGCAACAAAATAGGTTGTCTAGATGTGCAACTAAGTGAGCAACCTATATGATGCAAGGACAACTAGCACAAATGCAAGCAATGGATGTAACACAAGAAGGCTTGCAAAAGTAAAGGCACGAAATAACCAAGAGTGGAGCCGGTGGAGACGAGGATGTGTTACCAGAGTTCCTTCCTTTTAAAGGGAAGTACGTCTCCATTAGAGCGGTGTGGAGGCACAATGCTCCCCAAGAAGCCGCTAGGGCCACCGTATTCTCCTCACGCCCTCACACAATGCGAGATGCCATGATTCCACTATTGGTGCCCTTGAAGGCGGCGACCGAACCTTTACAAACAAGGTTGGGGCAATCTCCACAACAATCGGAGGCTCCCAACGAAACCACGAAGCTTCACCATAATGGAATATGGCTTCGAGGTGACCTCAACCGTCTAGGGTGCTCAAGCACCCAAGAGTAACAAAATCCACACTAGAAAGTATGGGGGAAGTAAATATCCTTTGGTGGAAGTGTAGATCTAGGTCTCCTCCTTCAAACCCTAGCAAATCAACAAGTTTGAGTGGATAGAGAGAGAGATCGGGCAAGAGAGATTGAGAGCATCAATGGTGGAGTGAGAGAGGTAAAAGGTGGGTGTGGTAGGTGGAAGAACCACCTTATATAGCAGCCCACATAAATCCAACCGTTACTGCATTTTCAGTACTGCAGCGATACAACCGCTCCTTGTCCCGGTATAACCGGGACTCACGATGTGGCTGCAGAACCCTACCAGGCGGTACAACCGGGCCAACGGGCGGTAGTACCGGTCATTAGCAAATAACCGGACCAACCGCCCAGCCACCGCACAACTACTGCACCGAAATAGAACGGAGTCACCCTTGAGGGCGGTAGTTGGGCGGTGCAGGGCCGGTGCAACCGCCTGGCCTTGAGCGCTTGAGCGGCTAAGGTACAAGCGGAAGAACCGCTCGGACCTCCGGTTGTACCGGTTGAAAAGGGACAACCAGACCAACCGGGCTACCACCGCCCAGCCACCGCATCAAAACAGAAGCCTGACCGGTACATGGGCGGTGCATGGCCGGAACAACCGCTGCTGGTCTTTGCAGAGACAGGTGGCGGGACCACCGCCCGGAGGCAGCGGTACCACCGCTCGACAAAGTCAGAGAAGCGTCAATAACCAGCGGTACAACCGCTTGGACGAACGGTACAACCGCTCGGAACACCCAGCAAAGATTAGATTAAAATGGAGTCACTCTCTCGACAAAATAGGGGTGATGGAGGTGTACGTGAATGGAATCCCCTATTGTTTCCACCGTGGATTCCCTCTTGATAGTACGGGATCCCTACGACCAAAGAGATAAAAAGCGTAGATGATCCCGTCTTCAACAGATTCCTTCGAGAGAGAACCACAAACCGATGAAAGCCTAATCATTGAGAACCTGAAACATTTAGCACAGGATTAGACCAACAAAGGGTTGTCATCATCATCCAAAACATAAGGAAGGGAAATGCACTTTCAACTAGCTATCCCCCTCTTATTCTGGCATTCTGTAGTTCAGTCCACCTATATTGCCTCTTTACACATATACTCATGCATATGTAGTGTAGATCCTTGCTTGTGAGTACTTTGGATGAGTACTCACGGTTGCTTTGCTCCCTCTTTTCCCCCGTTTTCCTCTTCTTCTCGGATGCCGCAACCAGATGTTGGAGCCCAAGAGCCAGACGCCACCGTCGATGACGACTACTACACTAGAGGAGTCTACTACTACGTGCAGGCCGCTGACGACGACCAGGAGTAGTTTAGGAGGATCCCAAGTAGAAGGCCTGCGCCTCTTTCGATCTGTATCCCAGTTTGTGCTAGGCATCTTATGGCAACTTGTTTAACTTACGTCTGTACTCAGATATTGTTGCTTCCGCTGGCTCGTCTATGATCGAGCACTTGTATTCAAGCCCTCGAGGCCCCTGGCTTGTATGATGATGCTCATATGACTTATTTTATTTTTAGAGTTGTGTTGTGATATCTTCCCGTGAGTCCCTGATCTTGATAGTACACGTTTGCGTGTATGATTAGTGTATGATTGAATCGGGGGCGTCACAGGCGGCTGCGGCCTGGCCTCCGGCATCCATCCCGGAGGCTAGCAGGCGTTGGCGAGGTCCGAGGTCGCGGCGGCACGCGGCTACAAGAGGAGACATGGGCGGACGGGCGGCGATGTCGCAGGCTGATTCAGCGGGCTCCGGCTGATCTAAGGACACCGACGGGACCAGAGAACCACGCCGTGTCCAGTGAGAGGAAGAACCGGCGCCGGGGAGGAGCAGAACGGAGGGGAGGCCGCGGCGATGGAAGACTACAGAGTGCTTCGGGCGGCGGGGCTCTCGGTGATGCGGGCTACTCCGGCATGGGGCAAGGGGTGGGGCGGCTAAGTGGAATGAGGGGAAGCTAGTGGAGGGCTTGGGAGGAGGAGAGGCGGCCTGCGATGGCCGGAATGGAGATGATCTCCGGTGGTGGCCGCGATGGCCGAAGAAGAAAACAACAAGATTGGGCGACTCTGGTGGTCGAGGAGGCTTGGGGAGAGGCTGGTGAGGTGCGGAGGGGTTCGGGGGTCCTTATATAGGCGCGGGGGAGAGCTCTAGAGCTAACGAGCGAGCTCTCAACCGAGCTTTAATGGCGGGCAGAGGCTGGACGCGACACGGGCATGGCGCTAGCGGCACATTTAAGGCAAATGACGACAAAGTAGCGACGCAGGGCGATGCAGTCGATCACGGGCGAGCTCTAGGACATGAATGGAGGTCGAGACGAGGAGGGAGGAGACGAGCACAGTGGCGGGAAGAAGCCAGAGCATACTATTTGCATGACATCAGCATGATCACCACCGGCACTGGAACAGATGGCTGGTTTTGGCGTGGACAACCATGTCTAGTGGAATGACCCTAGTGACCTTAGTATAAATGAGGTAACAAATCGTTCTAGGGGCAAAGAAGTGATTTGCACTTAGCTCCAAAGTAAATCAGTAAGAAGGTGTTTGTAACTTGCTATGGTGACACTAGCTTGGTAACATCGTCAAAAGTTTGTCTGGGAGGTTTAGCTATGGAGGGACTATGATCCTGGGGGTTTTGAAGGGAAATAGAGCAAGTTTTACTGCAGTTGCTTCACAACTGACCAAAATGGTCCAAAGACTTGAGTATGATGGTGCACTCACATGGAGTATCAACTTGAGCTCAAATTGGGCAAGGCTTGATTATTTGGACATATGAATATGCTGTAAAAAGCTCATGCCAAATGGACAAGCCAAAATGGCACTTGCTTCACAAACATCATTTATGTCCAGAAACTTGGAATAATTTTGGTGATCAAATGGATCAATGAAATGATGCCAAATTGGGTAGAGAGATGTTTTATGGGTGTAAGAATGATCTGGTAATTTATCAGGATTTTTGAAGCAGTATAAAATACACTTGCTTCACAACCTGAAAATATTGCAAGAATCAAAGATTTGCTCCTGTGCTCGCATAGATGATGGGATGGGGCTGCAAATGGGTGGAGGGATTTAATATGAGCACATTAGGGAGTGTGCAAAAGTTCAACTCATTTGGGTACTCCTAGCTAGTACTTCCTTCACAAAGCCTTCTGTTTGACAGAAACTTTGAAAATTCAATGAGGAAGATTGGCTAGGCAATTAAGTTCAACTTGTGCATGGGGCAATTATTTGGACATATAATCATGCCCAAAAAGGTTGGGAGCCACTAGGAAAAATATAACTGACACTTCCTTCACAAAGTGCCATTCAGGGCAGAATAATAGAATAATTATTGGGGAATTATTTTTGAACTGGCCAAGGAAATGTTTGGGCATATTTGAGCTATATATGACCCAAAGGAATTATGACAATTATATGGGTATTTTTGGATGGACAGAAATATAGGTTGCTTCACAACCTAGGGCAGATAGGGTTATTCCTTTAATGAAAAAGGAATTTTCCCTATAAAAAGAGTTTTTGGTCAAGGAGTGAAGTGACATGATCTTTGGCAAGGTTTTGAGAAAGATGAGCCACTTGGGAGGAGGAATGAGGATGATTTCCCAGGTGACAAAGCCACAGAACCACTCCAAAAAGAAAAATAGAGCAAAAACCAAATAAATCAAAAGAAAAAGAACAGGGCCAAAATCCAGGCTGTTACAACTCTTACCCCCTAAAAGAAATCTTGTCCTCGAGATTCGATTGCTCAGGGAACAAGTATGACTTGAGGACACCATTTCCAACTCAGGTATCCTTTTTCCTTTATTTATTGTTCCCCCAATAATTTCAGATGATCAACTTACCTTGCTCTGGGGTGGTCTTGATTCAACTTTCCCAAAATTCTGACTGGTTTTTGCTTACATACCAAATCCTTTTACTGCCGTGAATTTTCTCATATCTGCGGTGATATCCAATAGACCTGAACATAGATTTTTCTTTGGTCATGAAACCTTTTTACTTCTGTCATGGGGTTGCTTCAAATAAATGCAGGCCTTCTGGTCTCAATAAATACTGAAAATTATCATGGCCATCTCCTGATGGAATCTGACTGCTCACAGGTGGCACTAATTTATCTGGATTTATTTCCTTGGCTCGAGCATGAGAAAGATTTGACTGCCTTCTGTCGGGAGCGATATAACGGTGTATGGAGTTATAGCTGTGTCATACCTCAGTTATTTCCCTCTTGAGACTGGCCCGACATGGGGCTAACGGACAAATGCTTTTCCTGACAGACTGACCATGTATTTGATTTCCTCGGTGAGTATACCGGGTCTGAGTTGATTGTTTGGCTTTTCATTTTTCTCATGTGGTCAATATACCCATCTGTGGTAACAGGCTATGATATGCTTTCATGCTGCCGCTGAAGTCAAGTTGTGGGGCTTGCAAAGAAATCTTGGTTCTAACTGAACAGACTTGGATATTCCACACTAACCATGTCACGCGGGTCAGCGGGGTAAGAAAAGTCCTTGTAAATAGAGTAGGCCGCTGATGGTATGCCGTTGTGGATCCATATGGAATTATGGCCTCCAACTGATTTGGGTATCCGGACCCTGATGGTTGTGCAAAAATCATCATACCTTTGTTGTCGGTCTCACCTGTTAACGGTCATGATTTTGTTTGTCAGGATACCTTACTGAAATAACTTGGCCACACCTGTTTTTGATTCTTCGTATGACCATGGATGTGATTAGTGCAATATTTTTGACATTAGTCCTTGTGCTTGATTTTCTGACCTGTGTCTGCACACATATGACATATACTCGGGGTTTGTAGCTGTACGGAGCTCATTGCTGAGGCCAATCATACAAGAAGGTGACAAGATTTTATGATATCACCTTGTTAGTTGCGGGAATAATGACCTTGATGACCATTGGCAAGACTGTGGATTCTATGATGTCATCTCCAAATATTATTGCTCCTTGCATCACATGGGTTATATCTCTGCTTATTTTCCTTTGGCTGACTGGGGAGGTTGTTGAATCCTTACTTTTCTTAGGTATATCTGTTGGATCACTTTGCATCTCATATGAGTGACTGATATGACTGGGGATGCATGCTCACCATATATAAGGACATGCCACCGATCACTCGATCCTTGTGGTAGGCATATGTTTTGACTGAATTTTACCTCTGACAAAATTATTGCAAGTCTGGTTCTTGAACAGTACTGCCATATATTGGCAACTCTTCATAAAACCTCCGAGGATGGTGCAATATTGTGGTATTGATGCGGACTGAGTGGCTTACGAGAGAAACCATCCGAGTAGCTTGCTGAGGAAGACTTTTTAACTTCTGCTCAAATATTTTGTCTGGATATCATGCAGAAGAAGGCTCTATAGCTTACACACGAAGCTTGGTCTGATTATTGTGCTGGAGAAGCCTAAGTCCCGTACTTGAGAAGCTTCTCATCGGGTTTGCTTGTTAAGAAAATTTCATTTCCGCCTGTCAGAAGCCTTTATTGAGGTGTCTTGCTATGAAAGACTAGGCATCATGGGCCAGAAATTGTTCACATATCATGCTGAGGAAAAATTGAGGAGCCTTGCCTCCTAAATCTCTTCCGATAGCGTGTGGAATAATACTGGGTTTCTTATATGCAAAACTTCATACTGTCATGCAAACTGAAATCCATACACATGCCCATAATATTCTGAGGCTGATTATTTGCATGAGAAAAATGGTTCGACTATCTTCCTTGAGCTCTCACATTCTGAAATTCTTTCGGATGATAACATATTTCAAGCATCATGCATTGCTGCGCCAAAATTTTGTATATGATCCATACCTCTGTGCGAAGATACACAGTTGATCTTGTACCTGACTTGTCTTTCTGCTGGCTGGATCATAACTACTGTGAGGATTTTGCACTGATGTAGACTCGATGCTAATAATCAATTCAATACACCATTGGTACTCTGAGCAGATTTTAATCCCATAATGCAGTTGACTGGGTGGCCAATAATGTCTAGCTGAGCTTCTTTCGAATATTTCAAATCCTTAGTGCTTATTTGAGTCCAGTGTCGGTGGATGAGAAACTCTTAAAAATAATGTAACACCGGGGCCCAAAAAGAAAAGAAAAAGCCAAAAGAAAACTCAACTAAACAAAAGCACACAACAACAATCAATTCCCACACAATCAATGTCACATATTACTACTAGCCAGACAATATGCATGCCTACTTAAACACACAAATCTCGTGGGATCTCCGGTTGTGCGATCTAGCATGCTGTGACGGTGTGCACGAGGATGAATAAATGTGTGGAAGAATTGGTGTAAATAGCGCTACACCAAGTGCTAGCTCAGCCAGGTGGCAACCTGAACTAGCTCGGAGGCGAGGACATACTCGGTAATCATGTAGTGGGACACGAAGGTCGCAACCACATTATTGTCAAGCAGACGGAAAAAGATCCGTACTCGTCCAAGAAATAGGATAGCAGAGAAAAACTGAGGCTGCTGACATTGCCCTTTCTTGATAACTGAGATCATTAAGGGTTGCCAACATGACAAAATAGAGAACGATTCGGGATAGAAGCATGTCCATCACCGAAACGATAGGCGGGACTGAAAGAGAGACATCGGCGTGATACCTGAGCACCACTTTTGCAAACAGTGTTGGGATCACTTGGCATCACTTTGCTGGGACAGAAATGGCACCAAACACCGAAAGAAAAAAGGAACTCGAGAAATGCAAAGGTTGAGCTGTAGTGGATCCGAACCGATGCGAGCTACACTCACCAGATAAACCGTTATTAACAAACAATAATTCTATATGCATGCTATGCAACAAACAAATGCAGCAACCAAATGCAATCATCAAGCCAGACTCTATACTACCGATTTCTACCGGTTTCTACTACTTGCGCTGACTAGGGCGTCCTATAGCCAGACCTGCTCTGATACCAAGCCTGTGGCACCCCGGCTCAGAGAAACTGGAACGCCCCGTATTCCAGCCCAGAGATCGAGGAGAAGTCTCTGGAATACGACACTGCTTGACATAGAACAAATCAACTATTATTAGAAGAATAGATACAAAGGTCTGATGTTACAAAGTTTCACATCAGCACGGCGACACTGCGCCTGCGAAACTACACTTGCTCGATGCTAGTAGTAGAACAACTCGAAGCAGCGGATATCTTCTAGCAACGGAACAACGACGAAGGTAGTGAAATCCACTCCGCATGGACTCTGGATGGGACACGATCTAGCTCGCACGAACGGAAACCATGACAAGCATTCAAGCAATCATGGCATCACCTGCAATCTGGCATGACACGCCAGGTCAGTACAGTGAATGTACTTGCAAGATCACAACAACCAAAAGTATCAAGGCAAGACATCAACATAGCATTAAGCAGGTTAATTAAATTAACAACTACCCTGATACAGCAGCAACTACTAAGCATGATATGAAGCTACTACAATACTAAGAAATCACCATCTCAGATCTCCATAACCATATCTCTCTTGGATAACCGGCCAACCAATATACCATCTCGATCACCTCGTGATCAAAACCAAACGGTGATCTTTCCGGCAATCACTACCATGACCAACAATTGGCCTCAAACTGTGATCCTTATGGCGATCACTACCATGACCAACACTTGGTCTCAAACTGTGATCCTTACGGCGATCACTACCACAACCAACACTTGGTCTCAAACTGTCATCCTTACGGCGATCACTACCACGACCAACACTTGGTCTCAAACTATCCACATATAAATCACCTATTAGTCATTTCGTCATGTGAGTGTTGATCAAATGGTGTGACCTAGTACGAACCCATGCCCATGACCGAGGACACGGCTATCGATAGATTAAAAACACACTCTGCAGAGGTAGCGCACTGATGCGGAGCATCCTTCCATCATCCCCATGGACTCTACATCAACACTTCCAACCCCACAAGGACCTATGACTCGAGCACGTGCAAGAGCTCTCGAAACCGAGGTGACTTCACTCCTATCACAACTCTCCTTCGATTCACATGAGACATGGTTGCTACCTCAAACGGAAACTCTATGCATACTCAGGTACCAAGGAGTCAACCATGAAGAGGCTAGGAAGCAAGGAGAACCAGCAGCGGAAGACATGCATGAAGACGGAGAGGAGAAAGCAACAAGGACCAGAGAGGCCGGATGATCCGGACGGAGACCCGGACGATCCGGACAGAGCCCGGATGATCCGGACCCCGGTCCGGACGATCCGGCTAACTCCACCGAAGGCAACAGAAGCTCCCTCCCGAAGCCGGATCATCCGGACCCCGTCCCAGATCATCCGGACCCCGCCCAGACGTCCGGACTGTCTGCCGGACATCCGGCCCTGCGCCGCCACCCGCCGAGCACCCGGATCGTCCGGGCCTGCACCCGGATCATCCGGACCAGCCCGGATCATCCGGACCCCCGTCCGGATCATCCGGCCAGCGCCTGTGTGCGCGTGTTGGGCTGAGCCCATGTACCCCTTCGCCCCCAACTCTATATATAGGACCCCATCTCCTCACTTTGAGACTTAGCATTGGATTAGCTCATATTTGTGTGAGAGCCTTTGCTCATCCACTCGGTTACCTCTCCTCGGAGATCAGGACCTCCGTCTAAGAGAAGATCCCTCAGCGGATTCAAGACCCCTATCTAGGGAAGAACATCAAGGCCTCCTCTTGGAGATGAACGGTTCCTTTGTATCCTTACCCTAGTTGACTATGTATCTTGTGGATCTCATGTGTGTATGTTGATCTAGCACTTGTGTGATCGATTCCTTGTTGGTTGAGTGATTCTCTCTCGTTTTCCCCGTGTTTCCCCTCGTGCTTCCGCGTGTTCTTCGTGTTTCCTCCGTAGGATCCCCTCCAAACGTGAAAGATCGACGAATTAGGGTTCCACCCTACATCATATGGTATCATGAGCCAGGTTGATCACGTTTTTGGAGCCCCTACCCCGTGATTTCCAGCTTGATTTTGTTGTTTTCGTCCTAAAATCCGAAAATCCCCACAAAAATACCCCCCAAATTTTTTTGTGGTTTGTTGGTTTTGATGATGTTTTGTTGTTTTTGATCCGTGGATTCGGTGTGTAACTCGTGGATCTTGCTTTTCCCCACCTTCTCCCCCTCGAAATCCATCCAAAATCCCCAAAATCGTCAAATTTCTCCCTGTTTTCGTGTTCTTCCCGAGCAGTTCCCGCGCGTGGTTGACCTGCCCGGATCATCTGGACCAAGTCCCGGATCATCCGGACGTGCCCGGATCATCCGGCTCCTGGCCCGGATCATCCGGCTTCCTCTGCCGAAACTGCAGTTCTGCAGTCCACCATCCACCACCACCACCATCCACACCTACATACATCCTCCCCACCCCATCTACCACCACTTCCACTCGCCAAACCCCACGACACAACCTCCGTACTACCATTCGAATTTGAGTTCGACAATTTGAGTGAGATTTCCATGTCCTTTTGTGTTTCGGCTATCTAGGCGCGGTGCGACATCAACAACAGACGCTCATTTTGGTCGACTACTCATCTTCGCTACGGACGGTAACCTCGACGACATCTTTGTCATACCTTGCAATTGCATTTATAACCATCATAGACCATCTTTTGCGTTGCTTACCCATCGAGTCTAGCCATTGAGTATTGCCGGCAACGTGACTTGTGCACATTAGTTGCATACACCATATCATACATACCATCGAGGTGCATATCTCGGAATCAACTTGTGTGTCACGAAGTTGTCATCGCATACACAATTGCTATCTTAGTTCGTGAAGTTTGCATAAGAAAAGAGCTCAAAAGAGAAAGAGCCACTCAAGCTTTTAAGCAAAGAGGGAAGATAAGCAAAGAGCTTATAAGCAACAAGCATAGCATCATACAACATTAAGATTGTCATATAAGATCATCTTGGATCATTGCACCGATACGCCATACATATAGCATACTTGGGATAGAGATTGTTGCATTTTTGCCTAGTAGGTTGTGCACAAGCTCCGTATCCGCCTATTGTGCAATCGTGCTAGCGTCTCTCTAGTATTGTGCAACAAGAGCATTTTCGTGGATTCCACATTTTGGCTCACTTTTGGTTTGCACAATCCCATTTATCTATTTGCGTGTGTGTTTCCGTGTACCACTACTTGCTTGGTCTACTTGTTGCATATGCGAATTTGCGAATCTTCTTCAACATTTTTGAGTCAAGCTAACGATTGCAATCAATTTTGTGCCACCATCCTAACCAAGCTCCACCAAAGGCTTTTATTTGTGTAGGTGTGAGAATCGACAAGGATCGGTACCAATAGTGCTATTTCATTGTCCGCATTTCAGTGAACTTGATTCATTTTCAACTTCGGTCAAAGGTACATTGGTATTCTTTCTTCTCCTTCTACCACTCACAATTTTGCTTGAAATGATGGATAGGCCAAGTTCTTCTACAAATCCACTCTTCATCGAGCAAGACGACGACATGTCATCCTACGTCACCAAGAGCCACCTCTTTGGCGCACAACGAGCTCTCCATCAAGAGCAACAAGCAATGAGCGAACGCATCGACAACCTCTTCACCGACTTGCGACTCTCCGAGCAACGTACAAGAGACTACTTCGACAACAAGCTCGACACACACAAGAAAGAGAACGATGCAAGAATGGACGAGATCCGCGCCTTGTTGGTGAACCGGCGTACTTCTACTTCCTCACACTCAAGACGGAGCCACTCAAGTCGCCACTCCGACGACTCCTTCTCCGACACAAGTACACCGTCATCAAACGCTCTTCGACGAGCCGCGCGTCAAGACCGTCATGCATCTCGCAACCCGCTACACGACAAGAATCTCCAAGAGCAAGTTGATGAAGAAGTTCCTCGTCCTCAATCGAACCAAGTGGCGTTTGCTCAAGCTCAAGAACGACAACGTCTTCGTCGCCAACAAGAACAAGAACGAGCGCGCCTACATCAAGAGCAACAAGACGCCGAGGCTCAACGTCTTCAACAACAACAACGAGAAGCACAAGCTCTTGAGGCGGAACGTGCCCTTCAAGCATCAAGTCGAGCTATCACCAACCGCAACCGCGAAAGGCGCAATCAAGAGGAAGCCCTTCGAGAAGAAATACAAGAGAGGAACTACCATCCGCGTGCGCAACGTCAACCTCCACAAGCTCCTCCACAAGCTCCTCAAGCTCAACCTCAACCTCAAGGTCAACAAGAGCAAGTTGATCATGGACTTCCTCTTCGCCAAGAGCAACATGAGGATGATTACCCTCCATGACAAGAACGTCATCATCCACATCGACCTCAACACAATGAAGAGCAACGCTATGGCAAGCTCAAGTTCACAATGCCCAAGTTCAATGGAACCAATGATCCCGAAGAGTACCTCTCATGGGCATTGAAGGTCGACAAAATCTTTCGTTTGCACAACTATGAGGAAGAGAAGAAGATCGCTATGGCATCACTTGAGTTCCAAGACTATGTGCTCATATGGTGGGAACAAGTCCTTGAGCGCCGACAAGCAAGAGGTGAACCTCCAATCACCACTTGGGCTCAAATGAAGGATGTCATGCGAGCACGCTTTGTGCCCACCTACTACAACCGTGATCTCTTCAAGAAGCTACAACTCCTCAAGCAAGGAACAAAGAGTGTTGAAGAATACTACAAGGAAATGGAGATTGCCATGATTCGAGCCAATGTCACGGAGGATGATGAGCAAACAATGGCACGATTCTTGAATGGACTCAACCATCCCATCAAGAAGATCGCCGACTTCCAACCCTACTCCAACCTCATTGAGCTCGTGCATCAAGCTACAAAGGCGGAACGACAAGTGCAAGATGACTTCAAGTACGCCAAGTACTCATCCAAGACATACGGCTTCTCCAACAACCAAGCTTCAACAACTACTCCAACTTCGACATCAACCAAGCCTTCTCCAAGCAACGACGGCAAGTCAAGTTACAAGAAAGCTTCTACAAGTTCAAGTCGTCGTCCTCCTACTACAAGCAACTCCAAGCCGCGTGCTTCATCAGCTACTCCAACCGATGAGACCGTCAAGACAAGCTCCTTCAAGTGTTTTACTTGCGGCGGCCGAGGCCACAAGTCATATGAATGCACCAACAAGCGCACCATGATACTCAACGACGATGGCACCTACGACTCAATGAGTGAAGATGAAATGGATGCTATTGAGCAAGTGGCCATGCACCGGCGCATCAACGAGGATGAAGATGATCAAGTCTTTTGTGATGAAGATACAAGTCCCGCTCTTGTTGTCTCCAAAGTCTTGACACTTCAACATCAACAAGAAGAAGACCAACAATGCCACATCTTCCACACAAAGGCCGGCATCAATGGGAGATCCGTCAAGGTCATCATCGATGGAGGTAGTTGCCACAACTTGGCAAGCGAAGAACTATGCTCCAAGCTCCAATTGGTCAAAAAGAAACATCCGCAACCCTACAAGGTTCAATGGCTAAGTGACTCCGGCACTATACGAGTTGAGCATACGGTCCAAGTATCCTTCAAAATAGGTGCATATGAGGACACTTTGGAGTGTGATGTGGTCCCAATGACCGTTTGCCACCTCCTCCTTGGTTGGCCATGGCAATTCGACCGTGGTGTCTACCACAATGGGCGTACAAACCACTATAGCTTCAAGATGAAAGGCAAAGAATATGTCCTACGACCCCATGTCTCCTAGTCAAGTGATAGCCGACAAACAAGCCACCAACCAAAGAGAGAAGAGTGAGAAAGTGAGCCACCAAAAAGTGAGTGAGAGCCACAAGCCAAATTTGAGCGCCTCTTCGCCTAGAGAGAAAAACCTCATACTATTCGCCACCAAACATGAGATGAGAGAAGTGTGTGAGAACCCATCAAGTGTGATGCACTTTGTCCTTGTGTGCAAGGATGGAGATACAAAAACTAACACTACTCATGAGCTACCTTTGGTGTTTCAATCTCTTTTACAGGAATTTCAAGATGTTTTCCCCGATGAGCTACCTCCGGGTCTACCTCCTCTACAAGGCATTGAGCATCGAATTGACCTCATTCCCGGAGCACCACTTCCAAACAAAGCCCCATACCGTGTAAATCCCAAAGAAACCAAGGACATTCAACGGCAAGTACAACGACTAATCGACAACGGTCATGTACGTGAAAGCTTAAGCCCTTGTGCCGTTCCCATTATTCTTGTGCCTAAGCCCGATGGAAGTTTCCGCTTGTGTTCCGATTGTAGACCTATAAATGCTATCACCATGCGCTATAGGCATCCCATTCCTCGCTTAGATGATATGCTTGATGAACTTAGTGGAGCCAACTTTTTCTCAAAAATTGACCTTAAAAGTGGCTATTATCAAATCCGCATTCATGAGGGTGATGAATGGTAAACTGCTTTCAAAACAAAATTTGGTCTATATGAGTGGTTGGTTATGCCTATGGGTTTGTCGGAAGCTCCCGGAACTTTTGTGCGTCCTATGCATCATGTACTTCGTCCATACATTGGAATCTTTATCGTGGTTTACTTCGATGATATGCTTGTGTTTAGCAAAACCATGAAAGAGCATCTTGATCATGTTAAGCTTGTTTTGCAAACACTTCGAAAGGAAAGTCTTTATGCCAACTTGAAAAAATGCACTTTTGGCGTTGACAAAGTGGTTTTCTTGGGTTTCGTTGTCTCTTCCAAGGGTGTCCATGTTGATGAAACTAAGATCAAAGCAATTAAAACTTGGCCCCAACCCACCAATTTGCAACAAGTGCGAAGTTTCCTTGGCCTTGCAGGTTTTTATCGACGCTTTGTGAAAAACTTTAGCACTATTGCAGCTCCTTTGCATGCTTTGAGTAAGAAGAATACTCCTTTTGTTTGGGGACCTTTGCAATCCAACGCTTTTGATGAGCTCAAGTCTTTGCTTACTCATGCTCCGATTCTTGTTTTGCCCAATTTTGACAAAACTTTTGAGGTTCATTGTGATGCAAGCGGTACCGGAATCGGCGGAGTTTTAATGCAAGAAAAACGAGTCATTGCTTATTTTAGTGAAAAACTCTCCGGTGCTCAACTTAACTATCCCGTGTATGACAAGGAATTGTATGCTTTAGTGCGTGTCCTCCATGTTTGGGAACATTATCTTAGACCTCATGAGTTTGTCATCCATACCGATCATGAAACGCTTAAGTACTTAAAAGGTCAAACTAAATTGAACAAGCGTCATGCCAAATGGAGTGAATTTATTGAATCTTTTCCATATGTGATCAAGTACATTAAGGGCAAGGAAAATGTAGTTGCCGATGCACTTTCACGCATATGCACGCTTGTCACCCAACTTGAGTTGAATGTTATTGGTTTTGAGCACATCAAAGATTTGTATGCTAGTGATCCATCTTTTGCACCTCATTATGCTAAATGTTTGACGCATACATCTTGGGAACAATATTACCTCAAGGATGGTTATCTTATGAGAGCTAACAAACTATGCATACCCGAGTCTTCTCTTCGTTTGCTCCTTTTGCAAGAGGCTCATGGCAGTGGACTCATGGGACACTTTGGACGTGACAAAACATTCGCTACGCTCTCCAAGAACTACTTTTGGCCAAAGATGTTTCGAGACGTCTCACGCTTCACCACAAGATGCTCAACATGCCGCAAAGCTAAGTCAAAAGCTCAATCTCATGGTCTTTACATGCCTCTTCCTATTCCTTATCAACCTTGGGAAGACATTAGCATGGACTTTATACTTGGTTTGCCTAGAACTCAAAATGGAAAGGATTTCGTGTTTGTTGTTGTGGATCGATTTTCCAAGATGGCACATTTCATTCCTTGCAACAAGGCAGACGATGCTTCACATATTGCAAATCTCTTTTGTAGGGAAATCTTGCGCCTTCATGGAGTACCAAAGGCAATCGTCTCCGACCGCGACGTCAAGTTCTTGAGTTACTTTGGAAGACCCTATGCGCCAAGCTCAGAATCAAGCTCTTGTTCTCATCCGCATACCACCCTCAAACCGACGGCCAAACGGAGGTGACGAACCGGACGCTCTCCACTCTACTTCGCGTGCTGATCAAGAAAAACATCAAGGAGTGGGAGATGTGTCTACCCATCGCCGAGTACACCTACAACCGCGCAAGACATTCGATGACCTGCAAGTCCCCCTTCGAGGTCGTCTACGGCTTCAACCCATTGTCCCCATTGGACATTCTATCTCTACCTCTACAAGAGCGCACCAACCTCGACGCAAGTGCCCGTGCAAGCTACATCAAGAAGATGCATGAAGATACAAGAAACACCATCGAGCGCCAAGTACAAAGACTAGCGACCAAGCTCAACATCAACAAGCAACCCATGATCTTCAACATAGGCGATCTCGTGTGGCTACACCTTCGCAAGGAACGCTTCCCCAACGAATGCAAGTCCAAACTACTACCCCGAGCCGATGGACCCTTCAAGGTGTTAGCACGCTACAACAACAACGCCTACAAGCTCGACCTACCAAGCAACAAATACAACGTGAGCGTCACCTTCAACGTCAAAGACCTCTCACCTTTCCATGGTGATGAAGATCTAGATCTGAGGTCGGATCCTTTCGAAGGGAGGGGATATGATGCGGAGCATCCTTCCATCATCCCCATGGACTCTACATCAACACTTCCAACCCCACAAGGACCTATGACTCGAGCACGTGCAAGAGCTCTCGAAACCGAGGTGACTTCACTCCTATCACAACTCTCCTTCGATTCACATGAGACATGGTTGCTACCTCAAACGGAAACTCTATGCATACTCATGTACCAAGGAGTCAACCATGAAGAGGCTAGGAAGCAAGGAGAACCGGCAGCGGAAGACATGCATGAAGACGGAGAGGAGAAAGCAACAAGGACCAGAGAGGCCGGACGATCCGGACGGAGACCCGGACGATCCGGACAGAGCCCGGATGATCCGGACCCCGGTCCGAACGATCCGGCTAACTCCACCGAAGGAAACAGAAGCTCCCTCCCGAAGCCGGATCATCCGGACCCCGTCCCGGATCATCCGGACCCCGCCCGGACGTCCCGACCGTCTACCGGACATCCGGCCCTGCGCCGCCACCTGCCGAGCACCCGGATCGTTCGGGCCTGCACCCGGATCATCCGGACCAGCCCGGATCATCCGGACCCCCGTCCGGATCATCCGGCCAGCGCCTGTGTGCGCGTGTTGGGCTGAGCCCATGTACCCCTTCGCCCCCAACTCTATATATAGGACCCCAACTCCTCACTTTGAGACTTAGCATTGGATTAGCTCATATTTGTGTGAGAGCCTTTGCTCATCCACTCGGTTACCTCTCCTCGGAGATCAGGACCTCCATCTAGGAGAAGATCCCTCAGCGGATTCAAGACCCCTATCTAGGGAAGAACATCAAGGCCTCCTCTTGGAGATGAACGGTTCCTTTGTATCCTTACCCTAGTTGACTATGTATCTTGTGGATCTCATGTGTGTATGTTGATCTAGCACTTGTGTGATCGATTCCTTGTTGGTTGAGTGATTCTCTCTCGTTTTCCCCGTGTTTCCCCTCGTGCTTCCGCGTGTTCTTCGTGTTTCCTACGTAGGATCCCCTCCAAACGTGAAAGATCGACGAATTAGGGTTCCACCCTACATCACGCACTTTACCCACACCATAGAACCCATGGCCTCGCACTCCCATTCGGGTGGACCAACGGCGTTCCGACAAGACCGATCTACTGCCATGACACTCTCCCGACGACTCCGACTCACTCCCCTCTGGGCTAAGTCATGGGTGGCCCCGTGTCTACCAAAGACACAACGACCACCATCGTGGCCAAAACGTAAACGATCCCACACGGGGACCTGCATGCAAAATCCAACTACGGGAACAAAAGGCTTATGTCCGCCTACCTGATCAGGGTACCGCGCGCCCATAACCTTCCCTCGTTGGAGGCACCAACGAGGGGCACAACAATAGCATCGCATTAGGGCCGTCCCATACCGGCAAATGTGGTTGCACTGGAAAAGCCTGGTTCGGCGGCACCTGACCAACTAAATGGAGGAATTTAACCCCAAAAATATAATTGTACTAACTGATACTCCAATAGCAACTATTAGACTATAATCCAAGTCATAGCAATATCCAACAAATAATCCAAGCACAATATCATCATCTCAAAATACTCCAAGGGTAGCACAACACTACTATCATGATGAATCTGACAACAGTAATACTACTACACCAATATGCAAGAACAAGCTATCCAACTACGATCCACAAGTAAACATCATCTCCAAAAATAATACTGCAAGCAACAGAACATCAACTAGCATCATGAAAATCATCATACTAACCACTAATAATCCAAAGACAGCATGGCATCCAAAGTAATTCTCCAAAATATAATAACATATATCATCTTGAAAACAATCATAATGTTAACCACTAATACTCCAATGTCAACATGATACTCATCAACTACAAACATAACCCCTAGTAATCCAAACAATAGCATGGCAACAACAAGATCAAAAATAATACTCCGAGAAAATGCCATGCACAGAGTCATGTAGCTAAAGCAATATTTTAAACAAGTTAAAATAGATTAAACCATGTCACTGCATTGCAATCATGCAAATGGAGGGTGTGGCTTGCCTGGAGTGGAAGAAATCACAGGAAGAAAGTGCAAGAAGCTCGCGGAAAGAATCGCCGGAAATCGTTCTCTCTCGGAGGGTGCTGATTAAGGGCAGGGGCAAAATGGTCATTTTCAGAATGTTAACACATGGCGGAAGTGTGACCAGCAGAACGGTCTTGATGAAACGAAGAAGTAGGCTTTGGAATCACCTCATTTGGAGTTATGGATAAAAAGTTATGAGGTGTTTTCCGCCAGGGACCTATCTACAAGAAAAATAATTTCAAACAGGGGCCTGGATAGAAAAACTGAGAGCGTATTCTGGGAACCATGCTTCCACTTATCCACATCAGCGTCAGCGGGGCCAACGGCTGAGGGGTGACCAGCGGGGCCCGCGGCCCATCAGCCAGCTGGAGGGGGGGCGGCCGTTGTGGTCTTCCTCCTTGCTGCTCCCCCGCGTGGGACAGAAGAGGCAGTGGAGGGGCCGAGCTGCCGGCGATGAGGCGGCCGGCGCAGGCCACCTCTGGCCGAGCGACAACCACCAGCGCCTGCGGCCTGGCCACCCACATCCATCCTGGAGGCTAGCAGGCGTCCGGGAGGTCCGAGGTCGCGGCGGCGCGCGGCGATAGGAGGAGACAGGCGTGGACGGGCGGCGATGGCGCAGGCTGATCTAGCGGGCTCCGGCTAATCTAAGGACACCGGCGGGACCAGAGAACCACATCGTGTCTAGTGATAGGAAGAACCGGCGCCGGGGAGGAGCAGAACAGATGGGAGGTCGCGGCGATGGAAGACTACAGAGAGCTTCGGGCGGCGGGGGCTCTCGGCGATGCGGGCTCCTCCGGCAAGGGGCAACGGGGTGGGGCGGCTGAGTGGAATGAGGGGAAGCTAGAGGAGGGCTTGGGAGGAGGAGAGGGGGCCTGCGGTGGCCAGAACGGAGATGAACTCCGGTGGTGGCCGCGATGGCCGAAGAAGAAAACAGCGAGATTGGGCGACTCTGGTGGTCGATGATGCTTGGGGAGAGGCTGGTGAGGTGCGGAGGGGATCGGGGGTCCTTATATAGGCACGGGGGAGAGCTCTAGATCTCACGTGCGAGCTCCCGACCAAGCTTTAATGGCAGGCAGAGGCTGGAGGCGGCACGGGCATGGCGCTAGTGGTGCATTTAAGGTGAACGACGACGAAGCAGAGATGCAGGGCGATGCAGTCGATCACGGGCGAGCTCCAGGACATGAATGGAGGTCGATACGACGAGGGAGGAGACGAGCACAGTGGCGAGAAGAAGCCAGAGCACGCGATTGGCATGACATCAGCGAGATCACCACGGGCACTGGAACAAATTGCTGGTTTTGGTGTGGACGACCATGTCTAGTGGAATCACCCTGGTGACCTTAGTATAAATGAGGAAACAAATCGTTCCAGGGGCAAAGAAGTCATTTGCACTTAGCTCCAAAGTAAATCAGTAAGAAGGTGTTTGTAACTTGGTGTGGTGACACCAGCTTGGTAACGTGGTAAAAAGTTTGTCTAGGAGGTTTAGCTATGGAGGGACTATGATCCTGGGGCTTTTGAGGGGAAATGGACCAAGTTTTACTGCAGTTGCTTCACAACTGACCAAAATGGTCCAGAGACTTGAGCATGATGATGCACTCACATGGAGTATCAACTTGATCTCAAATTGGGCAAGGCTTGATTATTTGGACATATGAAGATGCTGTAAAAAGCTCATGCCAAATGGACAAGCCAAAATGGCACTTGCTTCACAAACATCATTTCTGTCCAGAAACTTGGAATAATTTTTGTGATCAAATGGATCAATGAAATGATGCAAAATTGGGTAGAGAGATGTTTTATGGGTATAACAATGATCTGGTAATTTATCAGGATTTTTGAAGCAGTATAAAATACACTTGCTTCACAACCTGAAAATATTGCCAGAATAAAAGATTTGCTCCTGTGCTCGCATAGATTATGGGATGATGCTGCAAACGGGTGGAGGGGTTTAATATGATCACATTAAGGAGTGTGCAAAAGTTCAACTCATTTGGGTACTCCTAGCTAGTACTTCCTTCACAAAGCCTTCTGTCTGACGGAAACTTTGAAAATTCAGTGAGGAAGATTGGCTAGGCAAATAAAGTTGAACTTGTGCATGGGGCAATTATTTGGACATATAATCATGCCCAAAAAGGTTGGGAGCCACTAGGAAAAATATAAGTGACACTTCCTTCACAAAGTGCCATTCAGGGCAAAATAGAAGAATAATTATTGGGGAATTATTTTTGAACTGGCCAAGGAGATGTTTGGGCATATTTGAGCTATATATGACCCAAGGGAATTATGAGAATTATTTGGGGATTTTTGTATGGACAGAAATGTAGGTTGCTTCAGAACCTAGGGCAGATAGGGTTATTCCTTTAATGAAAAAGGAATTTTCCCTAGAAAAAGAGTTTAGGGTTTGGTCAAGGAGTGAAGTGACATGATCTTTGGCAAGGTTTTGAGAATGATTAGCCACTTGGGAGGAGGATTTAGGATGATTTCCCAGGTGACAAGGCCACAGAACCACTCCAAAAAGAAAAACAAAGCAAAAACCAAATAAATCAAAAGAAAAAGAAAAGGGCCAAAATCCAGGCTATTACAATGGGATTGCGCTTTAGACTTAGCTTTGCAACATGTAGAGCATCGGTTGGTGAAGCGTGAGACATCACGAAACATCTTGGGCCAAAAGTAGTTCTTGGAGAGCATGGCGAATGTCTTGTCGCGACCAAAGTGTCCCATGAGTCCGCCTCCATGAGCCTCTTGCAAAAGGAGCAAACGAAGAGAAGACTCGGGAATGCAAAGTTTGTTAGCTCTCATAAGATAATTATCCTTTATGTAATATTTTTCCCAAGATGTATGCGTCAAACACTTAGCATAAGGAGTAGCAAAGGAAGGATCATTCGCATACAAGTCTTTTATGTGCTCAAAGCCAATAACATTCAACTCAAGTTTAGTTACAAGTGTGCATATGCGTGAGAGTGCATCCACAACTACATTTTCCTTACCCTTAATGTACTTGATCACATAGGGGAAAGATTCAATAAATGCACTCCATTTGGCATGACGCTTGTTCAACTTAGTTTGACCTTTTAAGGACTTAAGCATTTCATGGTCAGTATGTATGACAAACTCATGAGGTCTAAGCTAATGTTCCCAAACATGTAGCACACGCACTAAAGCATACAATTGTTTGTCATAGATGGGATAGTTAAGTTGAGCACCGGAGAGTTTTTCACTAAAATATGCAATGGCTCGTTTTTCTTGCATCAAAACTCCACCAATTCCGGTACCACTTGCATCACAATGAACCTCAAAAGTTTTGTCAAAGTTGGAAAAAGAAAGAATCAGAACATGAGTAATAAAAGACTTAAGCGGTAGATTGCAAAGATCCCCAAAAAAAGGAGCATTCTTCTTACTCAAGGCATGCAAAGGAGCGGCAATAGTGCTAAAATTCTTCACAAAGCGACGATAAAAACCTGCAAGGCCAAGAAAGCTACGCAGTTGTTGCAAATTGGTGGTTTGGGGACAAGTTTTAATTGCTTCTATTTTAGATTCGTCAACATGGAAACCCTTGAATGGGACAATGAAACCCAAGAAAACAAGTTTGCCAACACCAAACGTGCACTTTTTCATGTTGGCATAAATACGTTCCTTGCGAAGGGTTTGCAAAACAGCCCTAACATGATTAAGATGCTCTTTCATGGATTTGCGAAAAACAAGAATGTCATCAAAGTAAACCACAACAAACACTCCAATATAAGAACGAAGCACAAAATGCATAAGTCTCATGAAAGTACCGGGAGCTTCCGATAAACCCATAGGCATAACCAACCACTCGTACAAGCCAAATTTTGTTTTGAAAGCGGTTTTCCATTCATCACCTTCTTGTATGCAGATTTGATAATAGCCACTTTTAAGATCAATTTTTGAGAAAAAGGCGGCACCTCTAAGTTCATCAAGCATATCATCTAGGTGAGGAATGGGATGCCTATAGCGAAAGGTGATGGAATTAATGGGTCTACAATCAGAACACAGGCGATAACTTCCATCTTGCTTAGGGATAAGTATAACGGGAACTGTCATAGAATTGTCATGGCAGATGTCCTTAGTGTGAGGACTTAGTCGCGAGGTCAACGCATATATGTCGTAGCTTGAGAGGGGTTGAGCGGGACGAGAGACGCGAGATGGATCAACACACAAGACAAGGATTTAGACAGCTTCGGGCCCCAGGAAACATCATCCGGTAATAGCCCTAAATGCTGTTTGTGGCTAGGTCTCATTATGATCAAGAGGGAGTCGCCGGTAAGCCGGCTCTTTGTGTCTAGCCCTAGAGATTATTTCTTCTTGCCTGTCCCTCTTGGGGTGCCCTGCCCCTCCTTATATAAGTTTAAGGGGAGGGTTACATGTGGAGTCCTATTAGGATTAGGACTAGTCTATTACAAGTGGAATCCTAGTCTGCCCCTTTAAGGGAAAACTCCTTATCCCTTTCCTTGTAAACCGGCCCACCATAACATGAGCCGGCCTTTTGGGCCTTGGGCCTAGTCTTCTATCTAACCCGCCGTTAGGGCCATACGTGAGTCGCCAGGCTCGTGAGTCGCCACTCCGGCAGGTTACCAATGAAATCGCCAAGCCCGGCCGGGTCATACTTCCGGCCGGGTCATACCATGGGGTATATCCCCGACATTAGCCCCTAGTTTAATTTGGATTTATCCATGTTAAACTGATCCTGTAACACAACAACAAACTTGATAGGTTGTGCTCCGGGTTAAATATTTTCCTGAACCGGCTCCTGATCATCTTTAAGTCCTTGTCATTTCCTCCTGGATGCATACTCAAGATTTTATAGCAAATCTCCTTTAACAGATATGTCCAAACTTGCCAATGCAAAAAATCCAGGCACTTCTTCTAAAAAATCCGGGTCAATAGGCCAGCTTCATAACCAATTTGCAGACATTAGCTGTTGTAGAGAAATATTATAAGAAATAATCCATTTGAGTCGGCCTTCAATGCTCTGACTTGACAAAAATATTGGTCTTGAAATATTCAACTAATATTCATCCGGCTTAAAGATGTAGATCTTGCCGATTTATGATTGATAAAATTGCGAGGTTATAAATAAATGATGCAAGGTCATGATTGTTGCAGACACCGGGTTAACTTGGTCTTCTCCAAACTGAGAATTTGAAGATTTTTTCTCCCTTATATGCATATCACCTATAGCCCCTGATGAGGACATCAATACCATTGTTACACCCACAGCCCCTGCTGCTATACATACAGGACCAAGTACTAGAGCTCGCGCACGCCAATTAAATTACCAGGTACTTTCGTTTCTTGGTAATGATTCTAATGTTCATGAGAATACAATGCTGCCTAAATTGGATATGTTTTTCTTACAAATGAAGGGCCTAGCTTGGAGAAGGATGAACATTGGAGCAAGAACAAGCATGGAGATGACGGCATGCGCAAGGGGAACAAGAACGGAGTTACAAGTGATGATTTCAGGATGTTGAAGCCACCATAATGAGTGCATGAAGCCTTGGACGAAATATACATGATGCTACTTCATAACTTTCGTCCAGAGGCTATTCTAGGTGCCGCATCACCTCATTATTGGGCTAGGCCCATGATTTTCGAAATACTTGAGTATGGGATTTTTTTAGAGTCCGTATGTGTGGGGAAACAAGAGATAGGGTTGGTTTCGGAACCCTTCCCCAAGGGCCACGAAATTCTCCCATCTTCCTCCATATATATAGCCCTTAGGGCGTCGTTTAGACTTTAGGTTTTGTTTAGATTAAAGCTCGCCATAGCTGCAACTTCGCGTACTACGTTTGTGTTCAACGACCAGACCAAGACTTCACAGAACCCCATCTTGATCAATAAATATTTCATCTTATATTCGCAATATCCAGATTGCAATCTCAGTTTCTTGCTTGTTCTTCGTTTGCTCGCAGGAAACAGACCATCATGGTCAGGTTGATCGTGCTCCCGTGTGGTCAATAACCCCTTGGAAGTTGGTTTAGCGATTGCTAAGGCGCGACGTCACGCACGTTCGTAGTCGGATCATCAAGGTCGACTCCCACAGAAAATGATAGCCACCATCTCATCAAAAGACAGGACACCTTTGCCTCTATCAAGTGGTATCAGATATCCAGGTTGCTCGGTGAGATTTTACAGTTTTTCATAGATTAGATCGAGTCTGTTCTTCATACCTATAGTCCATGAAAAAAGCCACAAAAAAAGTATGGTTAGTTCATCATATCCACAACCAGTCTGAGCCATTGCATAATCTTTTCTGTATTTGCGTTGTTGAATTTGCAGTTGCTTCGTCGTGTCAAGTTGATAGTCTTAGGTCTAGTTCTTAGAGTTTCGAGTTCTGTTCACAAGTCGTCACGCCGCCGCAGCAGCATCATCATCGCCCTGCCATATACCACCACTACTTATCTGCTACTTCTCTGAGTCCATACACCACCGATCAGAGTCCATATACCACCACCAATCCAAGTCCATATACCACCACTGATCCGAGTCCATATACTACCACCAATCCGAGTCCATATACCATCACCGATTCGAGTCCATATACCACCACCAATCCGACTTCATATACCACCACCAATCCAAGTCCATATATACCACCGTCATATACCTTCATCAGTGCGAGTTCCACCAGATTCATCTCCGCCACCAGTCCTAGTCCAAGTCCAGTATTTCATTACTCTATTTTAGATTTCAAGATCACGCCATACTCCGAGTCGTGACAGAGTAGGACTCCCGAACTTTCGTGCTACCCGCAGTAGAAAAATAGTTCCAGTCTGGAAAATTCTGGCTAAGCAGTTTTTAGGCCATTCGTAGACTTTTTTGAAAAAAATTTGTTGCGGAGCAAAAAAAAAGTGCAAAAGAAGAGAGAAAAAATTCAGAGTGTGCTCCTCCCTTGATTACGTGGCGCGCCATGATTTTGTTAGTGTTCTAGGCTCGCGTCTCTAGCACGGTCTAGCCTAGGACCAGCACAGTACCGTCATTGAGCGTTTATTCAACTTTCCATCTCTGAATTGATTATTGCTGACCCTTTTTGCTACCATATTATAAGCCTTCCCAGCTCCACATACATCTATGTCGTGCGTTTGACTCTCCCTGGTAATCGCTCTATCCAACCTTTGAGAGTTTTGACTACAATGGTTGCCGATCACCACCTGCTGCTGGGTAAGAACTGGTAAGAATTTGAGATTCGCTTGACGGATTTGTGACACACCACCACCACCATATTCCAGTAGTCTGTAGGATCATACTCTTGTCTATTTCTATTGCTACTAACTATGGCAGGAACACAAGCCGACGAGATTGACTGGGAGAACATGACGAACAAGGAGCTTCATGATAAGTTTCATCAAATGTTGGGTTAATAGGTGGAAGACGTGATGGCCAACTTTGGAAAGGCATTGGAGAGGATGGATGACATTGAGAAGACAATTGACACCAAGTTGGACACCAAGTTTGATGAACCACTCAAACGTCTCCCACAACTAGTTCTACGCCGCGATACAGTAGGGCGAGCACAGCGTGTTCCTATTGAGCCAGGACAAAATTCTGGTGCCGCTGCTACTGCTGTTGGTGCTTCTGTAGTTCCTCCTGCTACTGCAGAGGTGGAGGACTATTACGAGGATGAAGTTGATCAAAATCAGAACTATGTGCAGCCACCAGCACCACCACCAGCAGGTCGACCTCAGGTATATATTCGCAACGGTAGGCCTGCACCACCACCACAGGTACGAGATCATGACCATGTTCCTAAGATGAAATTGAATATTCCACTGTCTGAGGGTAGATACATTCCTAATGTATATCTTACTTGGGAGTTAGAAACTGAACAACGTTTTACATGTTTACAATATCCCGAGGAGAGACGGGTTGCTGCTGCTGTTTGTGCTTTCACTAGTTTTGCATGTGTATGGTGGTCTGAACATTGTAGATTATATCCTATTCCAGCTACTTGGGCTGCTTTGAAAACTGCTATGCGTACTCGTTGGGTTCCACCATATTATCAACGTGAATTACTTCAAAAACTGCAGCGTTTGAGACAAGGGAAAAATTCTGTAGAAGAATATTATCAGGAATTACAAACTGGCATGATTAGATGTGGTGTTGTTGAGGAGAATGAAGCTATGCTTGCACATTTTATGGGTGGTTTTAATAGAGAGATTCAGACCATTCTAGAGTATAAAGAGTATACTAATATCACTTGTTTATTCCATCTTGCTTGTAAAGCTGAACGTGAAGCGCGGGATCGACAAGCATTAGCGCGAACTAACTTTTCTGCAGGTCGACCTTCATCATGGACACCGCGTGCATCTTCTACTTCCACTGCACCAGCACCTCCATCAGGTGTCACCTCCAGCCGTGATACAAGAAAGCAGGCACAACCACCACTATGTGCCAAGAACGCACCTGCTGGGCCTGCACAGAGCTCTTCTTCTTCCATGGCATCAACAGGGCACACAAGTGATATTATTTGTCGTAGTTGTAAGGGAAGAGGACATTATGCGCGAGAATGCAAATCTCAGCGGGTGATGATTGCTACTGAGGATGGTGGGTATGAGTCTGCTAGTGACTATGATGAGGAGAGTTTGGCCCTTATTACAAGTGAAGAACATGGTGGAGATGATTCTGATCATGAGATGCAATACATGGCTATGGAAGATGCTGACAGGTATGAATGTTTAGTTGCTCAACGTGTTTTGAGTGTGCATGTTACACAAGCTGAGCAAAATCAGAGGCATAATTTGTTCCATACAAAGGGAGTTGTGAAGGAACATTCTTTGCGCGTCATCATAGATGGAGGGAGCTGCAACAACTTGGCTAGCATGGAGATGGTGGAGAAGCTATCTCTCACCACAAGACCACATCCACATCCTTACTACATCCAATGGTTCAACAACAGCGGCAAGGTTAAGGTAACACGTACTGTTCGTGTGCATTTTAGTATCTCTACATATGCTGATTATGTTGATTGTGATGTGGTACCTATGCAAGCATGTTCCTTATTACTTGGTCGACCATGGCAATTTGATAAAAATTCTGTACACCATGGTAGAAACAATCAGTATACTCTTGTTCATAAGGATAAAAATATTACTTTGCTTCCTATGACTCCTGATTCCATTCTGAAAGATGATATTAATAGAGCTAATAAAGCAAAACAGGACAAGAATAAGAGTGAAAATCAGATTGTGGCAAAAGAATTTGAGCAACAAATGAAGCCTAATAATAAACCATCTAGTGTTGCTTCTGAGATTAAATTAAAAAGTGCATGTTTATTTGCCACCAAATCTGACATTGATGAGCTAGATTTCAGCAAATCTGTTTGCTATGCTTTTGTGTGCAAAGAGGCATTATTTTCATTCGAGGACGTGCCTTCCTCTTTGCCTCCTGCTGTCACTAACATTTTGCAGGAGTTCGCTGACATCTTTCCACAAGACGTGCCACCGGGATTACCGCCTATTCGAGGGATTGAGCATCAGATTGACTTAATTCCCGGTGATTCACTGCCAAACCATGCGCCATACGGTACCAATCCAGAGGAGATGAAGGAGATTATGTGTCAAGTATCGGAGCTTCTCGACAAAGGTTATATACACGAATCCCTTAGTCCTTGTGTTGTTCCTATTATTCTAGTGCCGAAAAAGGATGGTACATTACGTGTGTGTTGATTGTAGAGGCATTAATAATATTACTATTCGTTATCGTCATCCTATTCGTAAGCTAGATGATATGCTTGATGAATTGAGTGGCTCTACAATATTCTCCACAGTTGATTTGCGTAGTGGGTACCATCAAATTCGTATGAAATTGGGGGATGAATGGAAAACAACATTTAAAACTAAGTTTGGATTATATGAGTGGTTAGTCATGCCTTTTGGATTAACTAATGCACCTAGTACTTTCATGAGACTAATGAATGAAGTTTTACGTGCTTTCATTGGACGATTTGTGGTAGTTTACTTTGATGACATATTGATTTATAGCAGATCTTTCGAGGAACATTTGGAACATTTATGTGATGTTTTTATTGCTCTACGTGATGCACGTTTGTTTGGTAACCTTGGGAAGTGCACCTTTTGCACCGACCGAGTGTCTTTTCTTGGCTATGTTCTTACTCCACCGGGAATTGAAGTTGATAAAGCCAAGATTGAAGCTATTGAGAGTTGGCCTCAGCCCAAAATGGTCACACAAGTGAGGAGTTTTCTTGGCCTCGCTGGATTCTATAGGCGTTTTGTGAGAGATTTTAGCACCATTGCTGCACCTCTCAATGAGCTTACAAAGAAGGATGTGCTTTTTGTTTGGGGTACCGCATAGGAAGAAGCCTTCACGGTGTTGAAAGATAAGTTGTCACATGCTCCTTTACTCCAACTTCCTGATTTTAATAAGACATTTGAGCTTGAATGTGATGCTGGTGGAATTGGATTAGGAGGTGTGTTATTACAAGATGGCAAACTTGTTACATACTTTTCTGAAAAATTGAGTGGGCCTAGTCTTAATTATTCTACTTATGATAAAGAATTATATGCTCTTGTTCGGACTTTAGAAACATGGCAGCATTATTTATGGGCCAAAGAATTTGTTATACATTCTGATCATGAATCTTTGAAACATATTAGAAGTCAAGCTAAACTAAATCATAGACATGCTAAATGGGTTGAATTCATTGAGACTTTCCCTTATGTCATTAAACACAAGAAGGGTATAGAAAATGTTATTGCTGATGCATTGTCTCGTCGCCATACTATGCTTTCACAACTTGACTTCAAAATATTTGGTTTGGAGACCATCAAAGATCGATATGTGCATGATGCTGATTTTAAAGATGTATTGCAGAATTGTAAAGAAGGAAGAACATGGAACAAGTTTGTCGTTAATGATGGATTTGTGTTCCGTGCTAACAAGCTATGCATTCCAGCTAGCTCCGTTTGTCTTTTGTTGTTGCAGGAGGCGCATGGAGAAGGATTAATGGGACACTTTGGCGTGAAGAAGACGGAGGACGTACTTGCTACACATTTCTTTTGGCCAAAGATGAGACGGGATGTTGAGCGCTTTGTTGCTCACTGCACTACATGTCAAAATGCTAAGTCACGACTCAATCCTCATGGTCTATATATGTCTTTGCCTGTACCTAGTGTTCCTTGGGGGGATATATCTATGGACTTTGTTTTAGGTTTACCTCGAACAAAGAAGGGGAGGGATAGCATATTTTTTGTCGTGGATAGATTCACGAAGATGGCACACTTTATACCATGTCATAAAAGCGATGATGCTGTTAATGTTGCTGATTTGTTCTCTTGTGAAATTATTCGCTTGCATGGTGTGCCAAATACTATTGTTTCAGATCGTGATACTAAATTTCTTAGCCACTTTTGGAGATGTTTATGGGCTAAGTTGGGGACTAAACTACTTTTTAGTACTACTTGTCACCCCCAAACTGATGGACAAACTGAAGTAGTCAATAGAATGTTGTCTACTATGCTTAGGGCTGTTTTGAAGAATAATAAGAAAATGTGGGAAGAATGCTTGCTTCATATTGAATTTGCTTATAATCGTTCATTGCATTCTACTACTAAGATGTGCCCTTTTGAAATTGTGTATGGTTTCCTACCTCGTGCACCTGTTGATTTGTTGCCTCCTCCATCTTTGGAGAAGGTTAATTTTGATGCTAAACAACATGCTGAATTGATTTTTAAAATGCATGAGTTAACTAAGGAAAACATTGAGCGTATGAATGCTAAATATAAACTTGCTGGAGATAAGGGTAGAAAACATGTTGTGTTTGCACCTGGAGATCTTGTTTGGTTACATTTGCGTAAGGATATATTTCCTGATTTGCACAAATCAAAGCTAATGCCATGTGCTGATGGTCCTTTTAAGGTTTTAGAGAAAATAAATCATAATGCATATAAACTTGAGTTGCCTACAGATTTTGGGGTTAGTCCCACTTTTAACATTGCAGATTTGAAGCCTTATTTGGGTGAGGAAGATGAGCTTCCGTCGAGGATGACTTCATTTCAAGAAGGGGAGGATGATGAGGACATCAATACCATTGTTACACCCACAGCCCCTGCTGCTATAAATACTGGACAAATTACTAGAGCTCGCGCACGCCAATTAAATTACAAGGTACTTCCGTTTCTTGGTAATGATTCTAATGTTCATGAGAATATGATGCTGCCTAAATTGGATACATTTGTTTTGCTTACAAATGAAGGGCCTAGTTTGGAGAAGGATGAACATTGGAGCAAGAACAAGCATGGAGATGATGGCATGCGCAAGGGGAACAAGAACGGAGTTACAAGTGATGATTTCAGGACATTGAAGCCACCATAATGAGTGCGTGAAGCCTTGGACGAAATATACAAGATGCTACTTCATAACTTTCGTCCAGAGGCTATTCTAGGTGCCGCGTGACCTCATTATTGGGCCAGGCCCATGTATTTTCAAAATACTTGAGTATAGGCTGTTTTTAGAGTCCGTATGTGCGGGGAAACAAGAGATAGGGTTGGTTTCAGAACCCTTCCCAAAGGGCCACGAAATTCTCCCATCTTCCTCCATATATATAGCCCTTAGGGTATCGTTTAGACTTTGGGTTTTGTTTAGATTAAAGTTCGCCAAAGCTCCAACTTCGCGTACTTTGTTTGTGTTCAACGACTAGACCAAGACGTCACAGAACCCCATCTTGATCAATAAAGCTTTCATCTTATATTCGCAATATCCAGATTGCAATCTCAGCTTCTTGCTTGTTCTTCATTTGCTCACAGGAAACAGACCCTCGTGGTTAGGTTGATCGTCCTCCGGCGTGGTCAATAACCCCTCGGAAGTTGGTTTAGCGATTGCTAATGATATAGGCGGGGGTGTCCCGATCTTTCGATGAGATGATAACTATCGATTTGGTGAAGATGACTTTGACGATCCGACTACAAACGTGCACGACGTTGCGCCTTAGCAATCGCTAAACCAACTCTGAGAGGTTATTGACCACGCCGGAGCACAATCAACCTGACCACGAAGGTCTATTCCTGCAAGCAATCGAAGAACAAGCAAGAATATGATAAAAGCAATCTGAATATTGCGAGTATATATGAAGTATTGATAAAGGTGGGGATCCGTAAGCGGTCTTGGTCTGGTCGTTGGACACAAACGAAGTACACGAAGTTGCAATGGCTAACTTTTAACTAAACAAATCCCAACGTCTAAACGGTGCCCTAAGGGCTGTATATATGGAGGAAGAGAGGGGGGGAATTTCGTGGCCCTTGGTGGAGGGGTCCGAAATCAACCCTATCTCTTGTTTCCCCACACATACGGACTCTAAAAATAGCCTATACTTATGTATTTCGAAATTACATGGGCCTGGCCCAATAAAAAAGGTGACGCAGCACCTATAATAGCCTCTGGACGAAATTTATGAAGTGGCATCTTGTATATTTCGTCCAAGGCTTCATGCACTCTTATGGTGGCTTCAAAGTCCTGAAATCATCACTTGTAACTCCGTTCTGGTTCCCCTTGCGCATGGCATCATCTCCATGCTTGCTCTTGCTCCAATGTCCATCCTTCTCCAAGCTAGGCCCTTCATTTGTAAGCAAAACAAATGTATCCAATTTAGGCAGCATCATATTCTCATGAACATTAGAATCATTACCAAGAAACGAAAGTACCTGATAATTTAATTGGCGTGCGCGAGCTCTAGTAATTGGTCCAGTATATGTAGCAGTAGGGGCTGTGGGTGTAACAATGGTATTGATGTCCTCATCATCCTCCCCTTCTTGAAATGAAGTCGTCCTCGACGGAAGCTCATTTTCCTCACCCAAATAAGGCTTCAAATCTGCAATGTTAAAAGTGGGACTAACCCCAAAATCTGCAGGCAGCTCAAGTTTATATGCATTATCATTTATTTTCTCTAACACCTTAAAGGGACCATCAGCACGTGGCATTAGCTTTGATTTGCGCAAATTAGGAAATCTATCTTTACGCAAATGTAACCAAACAAGATCTCCAGGTGCAAACACAACATGTTTTCTACCCTTATCTCCAGCAAGTTTATATTTAGCATTCATACGCTCAATGTTTTCCTTAGTTAACTCATGCATTTTTAAAATCAATTCAGAACGTTCTTTAGCATCAAAATTAACCTTCTCCGAAGATGGAAGAGGCAACAAATCAATAGGTGCACGAGGTAGGAAACCATACACAATTTCAAAAGGGCACATCTTAGTAGTAGAATGCAATGAACGATTATAAGCAAATTCAATATGAGGCAAGCATTCTTCCCACATTTTCTTATTATTCTTCAAAACAGCCCTAAGCATAGTAGACAATGTTCTATTGACTACTTCAGTTTGTCCATCAGTTTGGGGGTGACAAGTAGTACTAAATAGCAGTTTAGTCCCCAACTTAGCCCATAAACATCTCCAAAAGTGGCTAAGAAATTTAGTATCACGATCTGAAACAATAGTATTTGGCACACCATGCAAGCGAATAATTTCACGAAAGAACAAATCAGCAACATTAACAGCATCATCGCTTTTATGACATGGTATAAAGTGTGCCATTTTCGAGAATCTATCCACGACAACAAATATGCTATCCCTCCCCTTCTTTGTTCGAGGTAAACCTAAAACAAAGTCCATAGATATATCCTCCCAAGGAACACTAGGTACAGGCAAAGGCATATATAAACCATGAGGATTGAGTCGTGACTTAGCTTTTTGACATGTAGTGCAGCGAGCAACAAAACGCTCAACATCCCGTCTCATCTTTGGCCAAAAGAAATGTGTAGCAAGTACGTCCTCCGTCTTCTTCACGCCAAAGTGTCCCATTAATCCTCCCCCATGCGCCTCCTGCAACAGCAAAAGACGAACGGAGCTAGCTGGAATGCATAGCTTGTTAGCACGAAACACAAATCCATCGTTAACGACAAACTTGTTCCACATTCTTCCTTCTTTACAATTCTGCATTACATCTTTAAAATCAGCATCATGCACATATTGATCTTTGATGGTCTCCAAACCAAATATTTTGAAGTCAAGTTGTGAAAGCATAGTATAGCGACGAGACAATGCATCAGCAATAACATTTTCTTTTCCCTTCTTGTGTTTAATGACATAAGGGAAAGTCTCAATGAATTCAACCCATTTAGCATGTCTACGATTCAGTTTAGCTTGACTTTTAATATGTTTCAAAGATTCATGATCAGAATGTATAACAAATTCTTTGGGCCATAAATAATGTTGCCATGTTTCTAAAGTCCGAACAAGAGCATATAATTCTTTATCATAAGTAGAATAATTCAGACTAGGCCCACTCAATTTTTCAGAAAAGTATGCAACAGGTTTGCCATCTTGTAATAACACACCTCCTAATCCAATTCCACTAGCATCACATTCAAGCTCAAAAGTCTTATTAAAATCAGGAAGTTGGAGTAAAGGAGCATGTGTCAACTTATCTTTCAATACCGAGAAGGCTTCTTCCTGTGCGGTACCCCACAGAAAAGGCACATCTTTCTTTGTAAGCTCATTGAGAGGTGCAGCAATGGTGCTGAAATCTCTCACAAAACGCCTATAGAATCCAGCGAGGCCAAGGAAACTCCTCACTTGTGTGACCGTTTTGGGCTGCGGCCAACTCTCAATAGCTTCAATTTTGGCTTTATCAACTTCAATTCCCTGTGGAGTAACAACATAGCCAAGAAAAGATACTCGGTCGGTGCAAAAGGTGCACTTTCCAAGGTTACCAAACAAACGTGCATCACGTAGAGCAATAAAAACAGCACGTAAATGTTCCAAATGTTCCTCCAAAGATTTGCTATAAATCAATATGTCATCAAAGTAAACTACCACAAATCGTCCAATGAAAGCACGTAAAACTTCGTTCATTAACCTCATGAAAGTACTAGGTGCATTAGTTAACCCAAAAGGCATGACTAACCACTCATATAATCCAAACTTAGTTTTAAATGCTGTTTTCCATCCATCTCCCAATTTCATACGAATTTGATGGTATCCACTACGCAAATCAACTTTGGAGAATATTGTAGAGCCACTCAATTCATCAAGCATATCATCTAGCCTAGGAATAGGATGACGATAACGAATAGTAATATTATTAATGCCTCTACAATCAACGCACATACGCGACGTACCATCCTTTTTCGGCACTAAAATGATAGGAACAGCACAAGGACTAAGGGATTCGCGTATATAACCTTTGTCGAGCAGTTCTTGTACTTGACGCATAATCTCCTTCGTCTCCTCTGGATTGGTACGGTATGGTGCACGGTTGGGTAATGATGCACCAGGAATTAAGTCAATTTGATGCTCAATCCCGCGAATAGGTGGTAATCCCGGTGGCACGTCTTGTGGAAAGACGTCAGCGAACTCCTGCAAAATGTTAGTGACAGCAGGAGGCAAAGAGGAAGGCACGTCCTCGAATGAAAATAATGCCTCTTTGCACACAAAAGCATAGCAAACAGATTTGCTAAAATCTAGATCATCAATATCAGATTTGGTGGCAAGTAAACATGCACTTTTCAATTTAATTTCAGAAGCAACACTAGATTGTTTATTATTATTAGGCTGCATTTGTTGCTCAAATTCTTTTGCCACAATCTGATTTTCACTCTTAGTTTTCTCCTGTTTTGCTTTATTAGCCCTATTAAGATCATCTTTCAAAATGGAATCAGGAGTCATAGGAAGCAAAGTAATATTTTTATCCTTATGAACAAGAGTATACTGATTGTTTCTACCATGGTGAATAGAATTTTTATCAAATTGCCATGGTCTACCAAGTAATAAGGAACATGCTTGCATAGGTACCACATCACAATCAACATAATCAGCATATGTAGAGATACTAAAATGCACACGAACAGTACGTGTTACCTTAACCTTGCCGCTGTTGTTGAACCATTGGATGTAGTAAGGATGTGGATGTGGTCTTGTGGTGAGAGATAGCTTCTCCACCATCTCCATGCTAGCCAAGTTGTTGCAACTCCCTCCATCTATGATCACGCGAACAGAACGTTCCTTCACAACTCCCTTTGTATGGAACAAATTATGCCTCTGATTTTGCTCAGCTTGTGTAACCTGCACACTCAAAACACGTTGAGCAACTAAACATTCATACCTGTCAGCATCTTCAGGAGCCATGTATTGCGTCTCATGATCAGAATCTTCTCCACCGTGTTCGTCACGTGTAATAAGAGCCAAAGTCTCCTCATCATAGTCACTAGCGGACTCATACCCACCATCCTCAGTAACAATCATCACACGCTTAGAGGGGCATTCTCTCGCATAATGACCTCCACCCTTGCAACGGCGACAAATAATATCATGTGTTTGCCCTGTTGATGCCATGGATGAAGAAGAGCTCTTTGCAGGCCCAGAAGATGTGCTCTTGGCAGATAGTGGTGACTGTGCCTGCTTTATTGTATCACGGTTGGAGGTGGCAGCCGACGGAGGCGCCGGTGTAGCAGAACGTGTGGAAGTAGATGATGCACGCGGTGTCCATGATGAAGGTCGACCTGCAGAAAAGTTAGTCCGCGCCAATGCCTGTCGATCCTGCACTTCACGTTCAGCTTTACAAGCAAGATGGAATAAACGAGTGATATTAGTATACTCCTTATAATCTAGAATGGTCTGAATCTCTCTATTTAATCCACCCAGAAAACGTGCAAGCATAGCTTCATTCTCCTCAACAATACCACATCTAATCATGCCAGTTTGTAATTCCTGATAATATTCTTCTACAGAATTTTTTCCTTGTCTTAAGCGCTGTAATTTTTGAAGCAATTCACGTTGATAATATGGTGGAACCCAACGAGTACGCATAGCAGTTTTCAAAGCAGCCCAAGTAGCGGGAATAGGATATAATCTACAATGTTCAGACCACCATACACATGCAAAACTAGTGAAAGCACAAACAGCAGCAGCAACCCGTCTCTCCTCGGGATATTGTAAACATGTAAAACGTTGTTCAGTTTCTAACTCCCAAGTAAGATATATATCAGGAACATATCTACCCTCAAATGGTGGAATATTCAATTTCAGTTTAGGAATATGGACATCATCTCGTACCTGAGGTGGTGGTGCAGGCCTACCATTACGAATATATACCTGAGGTCGACCTGGTGGTGATGGTGCTGGTGGCTGCACGTAGTGCTGATTTTGATCAACCTCATCCTCATAATCGCCCGCATACTCAACATCCTCCTGGGTACCACCAGCAGCAGTAGCAGGGGCGAAAGATGCATCAACAACATGAACAGCAGCACCAGAAGTTTGGCCATCCTCAATAGGAACACGCCTCGCGCGTCCATACTGATTCGAAAGGATGCGTTGTTGTTGTTGTTGTTGTTGTTGGAGAGGTACGTTAGGTGCAGCGGGTGGTGGTGGTGGAAGACGCGCGAGCAATTCATTAAATTTGTTATCGAGCTTTGTTTCGAACGTCTTCTCCATGCCATCTATCTTCTCCATGGCCTCTTCAAATCTGTTTAGCACATCTTGCACCTGTCCACTCATCATTTGCTGAAACTTATCATGAAGCTCCTTGTTCGATAAATTCTCCCAGTCAGTCACGTCGGCTTGTGATCCTGGCATGGTTAGCAGCAATAGAAACACACAAGAATATGATCCTACAGACTACGAACAAGTGGTGGTGGTGGGTGTCACAAATCCGTCAAGCAAAACTCAAATTCTTACCGGTTCTTACCCAGCAGCAGGCGGTGATCGGCAACCGTTGTAGTCAAAAACTCTCAAAGCTTGGATAGAGCGAGTACCAGGGAGAGTCAAACGCACGACGTAGATGTATGTGGAGCTGGGAAGGCTTATAATATGGTAGCAAAAAGGATCAGCAATAATCAATTCAGAGATGCAAAGTTGAATAAACGCTCAACGACGGTACTGTGCTGGTCCTAGGCTAGACCGTGCTAGAGACGCGAGCCTAGAACACTAACAAAATCACGGCGCTGCACGTAAACAAGGGAAAAGCACACTCTGGATTTTTTTTTTTCGCTCTCTTTTTTTTTTTTTTTTTTTTGCGAAAAATCACTATAATGGCGAGTGTCTCAAAACTCTTCCGAGGTCAAACTGACAGGATGGGCACGAAATTTTTTCGACCAAATTTTTTTTTCGTTTTTTCGACTGCCCGGACCCAAAAACTGGAAACGGGTCAAAAAAAACTTCCTATAATGGCACCTGTCTCAAAACACTCAGAAACACCTAAAAATAGGATAGCCAGAAAATTTTTCGAAAAATGCGTTTTCGAAAAATTTTGGGCCTAAACGGAGCGTGGTTTCCAGACTCTTTTTTTTTTTTTTTTTTTCCGAAACCTACTCCGGCAAGGAAACACGAATCGGAAACTAGATGGATCCCGAAAACAAACCTAATAAACAAGGAACTCGGATTGGTGGTGGATATATGGTGGTGGTATATGGCAGCGGTGGTGGTAGCGGTGGTAGTATATGGATATGGATCGGTGGTGGTATATGGACACGGATTGGTGGTGGTATATGGATACGGATTCGGAGTGGTGGTGGTAGATGGCAGGGGCGATGCTGATGGTGCAGCGGCGGCGTGACAACTTATGACCAGAACTCGAAACTCTAAAAGACTAGACTCTAAGACCAGCAACTAGACCGACGATGCAACCGTAAATTCAACAAAGCAAAACCCTAAAAAGATTATGCAAAGGCTCAGATTGGTTCGGATATGATGAACTAACCCTAATTTTTTTTTGTGGCTTTTTCGTGGACTATAGGTATGAAGAACAGACTCGATCTAAACTACGAAAAACTGGAAAATCTCACCGAGCAACCTGGAAATCTGATACCACTTGATATAGGCGGGGGTGTCCCGATCTTTCGATGAGATGATAACTATCGATTTGGTGAAGATGACTTTGACGATCCGACTACAAACGTGCACGACGTTGCGCCTTAGCAATCGCTAAACCAACTCTGAGAGGTTATTGACCACGCCGGAGCACAATCAACCTGACCACGAAGGTCTATTCCTGCAAGCAATCGAAGAACAAGCAAGAATATGATAAAAGCAATCTGAATATTGCGAGTATATATGAAGTATTGATAAAGGTGGGGATCCGTAAGCGGTCTTGGTCTGGTCGTTGGACACAAACGAAGTACACGAAGTTGCAATGGCTAACTTTTAACTAAACAAATCCCAACGTCTAAACGGTGCCCTAAGGGCTGTATATATGGAGGAAGAGAGGGGGGGAATTTCGTGGCCCTTGGTGGAGGGGTCCGAAATCAACCCTATCTCTTGTTTCCCCACACATACGGACTCTAAAAATAGCCTATACTTATGTATTTCGAAATTACATGGGCCTGGCCCAATAAAAAAGGTGACGCAGCACCTATAATAGCCTCTGGACGAAATTTATGAAGTGGCATCTTGTATATTTCGTCCAAGGCTTCATGCACTCTTATGGTGGCTTCAAAGTCCTGAAATCATCACTTGTAACTCCGTTCTGGTTCCCCTTGCGCATGGCATCATCTCCATGCTTGCTCTTGCTCCAATGTCCATCCTTCTCCAAGCTAGGCCCTTCATTTGTAAGCAAAACAAATGTATCCAATTTAGGCAGCATCATATTCTCATGAACATTAGAATCATTACCAAGAAACGAAAGTACCTGATAATTTAATTGGCGTGCGCGAGCTCTAGTAATTGGTCCAGTATATGTAGCAGTAGGGGTTGTGGGTGTAACAATGGTATTGATGTCCTCATCAGCTAAGGTGCGACATCACGCACGTTTGTAGTAGGATCGTCAAGGTCGACTCCCACAGAAAACGATAGCCACCATCTCATCGAAAGACGGGACACCTTTGCCTCTATCAGCCCCCAAGTGCCGGGTTGTCATGCTTGCAGCAACCTGGGACTTGTAATTGCCTTGTGCTCATGAAAACTTCAACCAGTGTAGCCCTCAAGGGCCGGGTCATTATGCAATAATGAGCAGGGAATTTGTAGATATAACCATGTAAACTTGAACAACAACGTGTAGCCCCCAAGGGCCGGCTCAGTAAGATAAGATTGAGCTGGGACTTTGTATATAATTTACTGATAATAACATCATATAATATAATCTCCACCATGGGGCTTGAACTCACGTCCACAAGGTTAAGAGCTTTGTACTCTACCAACTGAGTAGTGGAACATTCAATATAATGGATTAATGCTTGTGTACCTTGAATTTTTGACAGGAGCAATTGGTAGCCCCCAAGTGATAGAGGCAAAGGTGTCCCGTCTTTCGATGAGATGATGGATTTCGATTTGGTGGAAGTCGACTTTGATGATCCGACTACGAACGTGCGAGGACGTCGCACCTTAGCAATCGCTAAACCAACTCCGAGAGGTTATTGACCACGCCGGAGCACGATCAACCTGACCACGAGGGTCTGTTTCCTGCGAGCAAACGAAGAACAAGCAAGAAACTGAGATTGCAATCTGGATATTGCGAATATAAGATGAAAGCTTTATTGATCAAGGTGGGGTTCTGTGACGCCTTTGTCTGGTCGTTGAACACAAACGAAGTACGCGAAGTTGCAGCTATGGCGAACTTTTAATCTAAACAAAACCCAAAGTCTAAACGGCGCCCTAAGGGCTGTATATATGGAGGAAGAGGGGGGGAATTTCGTGGCCCTTGGTGGAGGGGTCCGAAATCAACCCTATCTCTTGTTTCCCCACACATACGGACTCTAAAAATAGCCTATACTTATGTATTTCGAAATTACATGGGCCTGGCCCAATAATAAGGTGACGCAGCACCTATAATAGCCTCTGGACGAAATTTATGAAGTGGCATCTTGTATATTTCGTCCAAGGCTTCATGCACTCTTATGGTGGCTTCAAAGTCCTGAAATCATCACTTGTAACTCCGTTCTGGTTCCCCTTGCGCATGGCATCATCCCCATGCTTGCTCTTGCTCCAATGTCCATCCTTCTCCAAGCTAGGCCCTTCATTTGTAAGCAAAACAAATGTATCCAATTTAGGCAGCATCATATTCTCATGAACATTAGAATCATTACTAAGAAACGAAAGTACCTGATAATTTAATTGGCGTGCGCGAGCTCTAGTAATTGGTCCAGTATATGTAGCAGTAGGGGCTATGGGTGTAACAATGGTATTGATGTCCTCATCATCCTCCCCTTCTTGAAATGAAGTCGTCCTCGACGAAAGCTCATCTTCCTCACCCAAATAAGGCTTCAAATATGCAATGTTAAAAGTGGGACTAACCCCAAAATCTGCAGGCAGCTCAAGTTTATATGCATTATCATTTACTTTCTCCAACACCTTAAAGGGACCAGCAGCACGTGGCATTAGCTTTGATTTGCGCAAATCAGGAAATCTATCCTTACGCAAATGTAACCAAACAAGATCTCCAGGTGCAAACACAACATGTTTTCTACCCTTATCTCCAGCAAGTTTATATTTAGCATTCATACGCTCAATGTTTTCCTTAGTTAACTCATGCATTTTTAAAATCAATTCAGCACGTTCTTTAGCATCAAAATTAACCTTCTCCGAAGATGGAAGAGGCAACAAATCAATAGGTGCATGAGGTAGGAAACCATACACAACTTCAAAAGGGCACATCTTAGTAGTAGAATGCAATGAACGATTATAAGCAAATTCAATATGAGGCAAGCATTCCTCCCACATTTTCTTATTAGTCTTCAAAACAGCCCTAAGCATAGTAGACAATGTTCTATTGACTACTTCAGTTTGTCCATCAGTTTGGGGGTGACAAGTAGTACTAAAAAGCAGTTTAGTCCCCAACTTAGCCCATAAACATCTCCAAAAGTGGCTAAGAAATTTAGTATCATGATCTGAAACTATAGTATTTGGCACACCATGCAAGCGAATAATTTCACGAAAGAACAAATCAGCAACATTAACAGCATCATCGCTTTTATGACATGGTATAAAGTGTGCCATTTTCGAGAATCTATCCACGACAACAAATATGCTATCCCTCCCCTTCTTTGTTCGAGGTAAACCTAAAACAAAGTCCATAGATATATCCTCCCAAGGAACACTAGGTACAGGCAAAGGTATATATAAACCATGAGGATTGATTCGTGACTTAGCTTTTTGACATGTAGTGCAGCGAGCAATAAAACGCTCAACATCCCGTCTCATCTTTGGCCAAAAGAAATGTGTAGCAAGTACGTCCTCCGTCTTCTTCACGCCAAAGTGTCCCATTAATCCTCCTCCATGCGCCTCCTGCAACAACAAAAGACGAACGGAGCTAGCTGGAATGCATAGCTTGTTAGCACGAAACACAAATCCATCGTTAACGACAAACTTGTTCCACATTCTTCCTTCTTTACAATTCTGCATTACATCTTTAAAATCAGCATCATGCACATATTGATCTTTGATGGTCTCCAAACCAAATATTTTGAAGTCAAGTTGTGAAAGCATAGTATAGCGACGAGACAATGCATCAGCAATAACATTTTCTTTTCCCTTCTTGTGTTTAATGACATAAGGGAAAGTCTCAATAAATTCAACCCATTTAGCATGTCTACGATTCAGTTTAGCTTGACTTTTAATATGTTTCAAAGATTCATGATCAGAATGTATAACAAATTCTTTGGGCCATAAATAATGTTGCCATGTTTCTAAAGTCCGAACAAGAGCATATAATTCTTTATCATAAGTAGAATAATTCAGACTAGGACCACTCAATTTTTCAGAAAAGTATGCAACAGGTTTGCCATCTTGTAATAACACACCTCCTAATCCAATTCCACTAGCATCACATTCAAGCTCAAAAGTCTTATTAAAATCAGGAAGTTGGAGTAAAGGAGCATGTGTCAACTTATCTTTCAATACCGTGAAGGCTTCTTCCTGTGCGGTACCCCAAATAAAAGGCACATCTTTCTTTGTAAGCTCATTGAGAGGTGCAGCAATGGTGCTGAAATCTCTCACAAAACGCCTATAGAATCCAGCGAGGCCAAGAAAACTCCTCACTTGTGTGACCGTTTTGGGCTGCGGCCAACTCTCAATAGCTTCAATCTTGGCTTTATCAACTTCAATTCCCTGTGGAGTAACAACATAGCCAAGAAAAGATACTCGGTCGGTGCAAAAGGTGCACTTCCCAAGGTTACCAAACAAACGTGCATCACGTAGAGCAATAAAAACAGCACGTAAATGTTCCAAATGTTCTTCCAAAGATTTGCTATAAATCAGAATATCATCAAAATAGACTACCACAAATCGTCCAATGAAAGCACGTAAAACTTCATTCATTAATCTCATGAAAGTACTAGGTGCATTAGTTAACCCAAACGGCATGACTAACCACTCATATAAACCAAACTTAGTTTTAAATGTTGTTTTCCATTCATCACCCAATTTCATACGAATTTGATGGTATCCACTACGCAAATCAACTTTGGAGAATATTGTAGAGCCACTCAATTCATCAAGCATATCATCTAGCCTAGGAATAGGATGACGATAACAAATAGTAATATTATTAATGCCTCTACAATCAACACACATACGTGACGTACCATCCTTTTTAGGCACTAGTATAATAGGAACAGCACAACGACTAAGAGATTCGCGTATATAACCTTTGTCGAGTAGCTCCTGTACTTGACGCATAATCTCCTTCGTCTCCTCTGGATTGGTACGGTATGGTGCACGGTTGGGTAGCGATGCACCGGGAATTAAGTCAATTTGATGCTCAATCCCTCGAATGGGTGGTAATCCCGGTGGCACGTCTTGTGGAAAGACGTCAGCGAACTCCTGCATAATGTTAGTGACAGCAGGGGGCAAAGAGGAAGGCACGTCCTCGAATGAAAATAATGCCTCTTTGCACACAAAAGCATAGCAAACAGATTTGCTGAAATCTAGCTCATCAATATCAGATTTGGTGGCAAATAAACATGCACTTTTCAATTTAATTTCAGAAACAACACTAGATGGTTTATTGTTAGGCTTCATTTGTTGCTCAAATTCTTTTGCCACAATCTGATTTTCACTCTTATTCTTCTCCTGTTTTGCAAAGTAATATTTTTATCCTTATGAACAAGAGTATAACGATTGTTTCTACCATGGTGTACAGCATTTTTATCAAATTGCCATGGTCTACCAAGTAATAAGGAACATGCTTGCATAGGTACCACATCACAATCAACATAATCAGCATATGTAGAGATACTAAATTGCACACGAACAGTACGTGTTACCTTAACCTTGCCGCTGTTGTTGAACCATTGGATGTAGTAAGGATGTGGATGTGGTCTTGTGGTGAGAGAAAGCTTCTCCACCATCTCCATGCTAGCCAAGTTGTTGCAGCTCCCTCCGTCTATGATGACGCGCACAGAACGTTCCTTCACAACTCCCTTGGTATGGAACAAATTGTGCCTCTGATTTTGCTCAGCTTGTGTGACCTGCACACTCAAAACACGTTGAGCAACTAAACATTCATACCTGTCAGCATCTTCAGGAGCCATGTATTGCGTCTCATGATCAGAATCATCTCCACCATGTTCTTCATGTGTAATAAGAGCCAAAGTCTCCTCATCATAGTCACTAGCGGACTCATATCCACCATCCTCAGTAGCAATCATCACACGCTGAGATTTGCATTCTCTCGCAAAATGTCCTCTTCCCTTACAACGACGACAAATAATATCACTTGTGTGCCCTATTGACGCCATGGAAGAAGAAGAGCTCTGTGCAGGCCCGGCAGGTGTGCTCTTGGCAGATAGTGATGGTTTTGCCTGCTTTCTTGTATCACGGTTGGAGGTGGCACCTGAAGGAGGTGATGGTGCAGTGGAAGTAGATGATGCACGTGGTGTCCATGATGAAGGTCGACCTGCAGAAAAGTTAGTGCGCGCCAATGCCTGTCGATCCTGCACTTCACATTCAGCTTTACAAGCAAGATGGAATAAACGAGTGATATTATTATAATCCTTATAGTCTAGAATGGTCTGAATATCTCTATTTAATCCACCCAGAAAACGTGCAAGCATAGCTTCATTCTCCTCAACAATACCACATCTAATCAAGCCAGTTTGTAATTCCTGATAATATTCTTCTACAGAATTTTTTCCTTGTCTTAAGCGCTGCAATTTTTGAAGTAATTCACGTTGATAATATGGTGGAACCCAACGAGTACGCATAGCAGTTTTCAAAGCAGCCCAAGTAGCTGGAACAGGATATAATCTACAATGTTCAGACCACCAAACACATGCAAAGCTAGTGAAAGCACAAACAGCAGCAGGAACACGTCTCTCCTCAGGATATTGTAAACATGTAAATCGTTGTTCAGTTTCTAACTCCCAAGTAAGATATATATCAGGAACATATCTACCCTCAAATGGTGGAATATTCAATTTCAGTTTAGGGAGATGGTCATGATCTCGTACCTGAGGGGGAGCCCTAACATTGCCATTATTTGCATGTGGACGACCTGGTGGTTGTGGTGCTGGCGGTTGCACGTAGTTCTGATGTTGATCAACCTCATCCTCGTAATCTCCCACATAATCATCCTCCTCGGTACCAGCAGCAGTAGGAGCAGGAGCCAAAGAAGCACCAACAGCAGTAGCAGCGGCACCAGAATTTTGTCCTAGCTCAATAGGAACACGCTGAGCTCGTCCATACTGATTCGGAAGGGGGCGTAGTTGTTGTCGTTGCAGAGGTGCGATAGGTGCAGCCGGCGGTGGTTGTGGAAAACGCGTGAGCAATTCATCAAACTTGCTATCAAGCTTTGTTTCAAACGTCTTCTCAATGCCATCTATCTTCTCCATGGCCTCGTCAAATCTGTTTAGCACATCTTGCACCTGTCCACTCATCATTTGCTGAAATTTATCATGTAGCTGTTTGTTCGTCAGGTTCTCCCAATCAGTCTCATCGGCTTGTGATCCTACCATGGTTAGCAGCAAATAGAAACACAGAAGAATATGATCCTACAGAGTACTAAGAAGTGGTGGTGGTGTATCACAAACCCGTCAAGCAAATCTCAAATTCTTACCAGTTCTTACCCAGCAGCAGGCGGTGATCGGCAACCGTTGTAGTCAAAACTCTCAAAGCTTGGATAGAGCGATTACCAGGGAGAGTCCAACGCACGACGTAGATGTATGTGGAGCTGGGAAGGCTTATAATATGGTAGCAAAAAGGGTCAGCAATAATCAATTCAGAGATGCAAAGTTGAATAAACGCTCAACGACGGTACTGTGCTGGTCCTAGGCTAGACCGTGCTAGAGACGCGAGCCTAGAACACTAACAAAATCACGGCGCTGCACGTAAACAAGGGAAAAGCACACTCTGGATTTTTTTTTTCGCTCTTTTTTTTTTCTTTGCGCTCTTTTTTTTTGCGCTGCTCTTTTTTTTTGCGCTGCTCTTTTTTTTTTGCGAAAAATCACTATAATGGGGAGTGTCTCAAAACGCTTCCTAGGTCAAACTGACAGGATGGGCACGAAATTTTTTCGACCAAATTTTTTTTTTTCGTTTTTTCGACTGCCCGGACCCAAAAACTGGAAACGGGTCAAAAAAACTTCCTATAATGGCACCTGTCTCAAAACACTCAGAAACACCTAAAAATAGGATAGCCAGAAATGTTTCGAAAAATGCGTTTTCGAAAAATTTTGGGCCTAAACGGAGCGTGGTTTCCGGACTTTTTTTTTTCCGAAACCTACTCCGGCAAGGAAACACGGATCGGAAACTAGATGGATCCCGAAAACAAACCTAATAAGCAAGGAACTCGGATTGGTGGTGGATATATGGTGGTGGTATATGGCAGCGGTGGTGGTAGCGGTGGTAGTATATGGATATGGATCGGCGGTGGTATATGGACACGGATTGGTGGTGGTATATGGATACGGATTCGGAGCGGTGGTGGTAGATGGCAGGGGCGATGATGATGGTGCGGCGGCGGCGTGACAACTTATGACCAGAACTCGAAACTCTAAAAGACTAGACTCTAAGACCAGCAACTAAACCGACGATGCAACCGCAAATTCAACAAAGCAAAACCCTAAAAAGATTATGCAAAGGCTCGGATTGGTTCGGATATGATGAACTAACCCTAATTTTTTTTGTGGCTTTTTCGTGGACTATAGGTATGAAGAACAGACTCGATCTAAACTACGAAAAACTGGAAAATCTCACCGAGCAACCTGGAAATCTGATACCACTTGATAGAGGCAAAGGTGTCCCGTCTTTCGATGAGATGATGGATTTCGCTTTGGTGGAAGTCGACTTTGACGATCCGACTACGAACGTGCGAGGACGTCGCGCCTTAGCAATCGCTAAACCAACTCCGAGAGGTTATTGACCACGCCGGAGCATGATCAACCTGACCACGAGGGTCTGTTTCCTGCGAGCAAACGAAGAACAAGCAAGAAACTGAGATTGCAATCTGGATATTGCGAATATAAGATGAAAGCTTTATTGATCAAGGTGGGGTTCTGTGACGCCTTTGTCTGGTCGTTGAACACAAACGAAGTACGCGAAGTTGCAGCTATGGCGAACTTTTAATCTAAACAAAACCCAAAGTCTAAACGGCGCCCTAAGGGCTGTATATATGGAGGAAGAGGGGGGGAATTTCGTGGCCCTTGGTGGAGGGGTCCGAAATCAACCCTATCTCTTGTTTCCCCACACATACGGACTCTAAAAATAGCCTATACTTATGTATTTAGAAATTACATGGGCCTGGCCCAATAATAAGGTGACGCAGCACCTATAATAGCCTCTGGACGAAATTTATGAAGTGGCATCTTGTATATTTCGTCCAAGGCTTCATGCACTCTTATGGTGGCTTCAAAGTCCTGAAATCATCACTTGTAACTCCGTTCTGGTTCCCCTTGCGCATGGCATCATCCCCATGCTTGCTCTTGCTCCAATGTCCATCCTTCTCCAAGCTAGGCCCTTCATTTGTAAGCAAAACAAATGTATCCAATTTAGGCAGCATCATATTCTCATGAACATTAGAATCATTACCAAGAAACGAAAGTACCTGATAATTTAATTGGCGTGCGCGAGCTCTAGTAATTGGTCCAGTATATGTAGTAGTAGGGGCTGTGGGTGTAACAATGGTATTGATGTCCTCATCGGGTCGGCTCATTACAATGTGATGATTCGGGTCTTCAATAACTTGAGCAAAAAACGACTTTACATTAGCCTCCAAGTAACATGGTGCATGCTGGCAGTGACATGGGACTTGCATATTTGATGTAATCTCAATTTAAATGATGTAGCCCCCAAGTGTCGGGTCGTAAGCCTGTAGCGACTCGAGACTATTCCTTCCATTGTAGAATAAATCATATCCATCAATAAAATAATAGCCATTGCGCCAAAGCGACTTTGAATACCTCATCTGTTGATAAGTAAATCTGGAGTTTAAATACCTGGCGGCTCTTGGCCGATAACGATTTAATACGCCTCCATTGTAAGCTGGAATTTTTATAACCCGACGGCTTATAGCCTTTGAGAAAATCAAGAATTGATAACCCTTTTGAGACACCAATTTCAATATTTGATGATGGGCTTGAACTTAATCATTTAAGTAAGCCATAGCTCTGTAAATCCTGCACAGAGTTTAAACAACATATGCCCTGGCGACTTAACGTCAAAAGCCAGGGCAGGTAGCCACCCAAATGTAGTCTTATCCTGGACACAAGTAGATCAGAAGATCCCGTGGCGGTTTACCGAAGGGCAGGTCATAATATCTCACATATAACCACTGATGTTTTAAAAACGAGTCATAGATAAGCCTGGTATGAATTAGAACTTGAAATATAACTGTAACAATAATATCATACCTGTGATATTGAATTTGTACTGCCGGTTTACATGACCTGTGCAGTAAGGGTGATAACCCAATGGGATTTAATGACAAATGGCTAAACTGGATCCAAACTATTTTGGCCTTAGGTAAATCTTCGGTCCTTTTAAATGGCGTTCCAGGGAGACAATTCCATTGCAAAACGGGGGTTCGACAAGGAGACCCACTATCTCCCCTGATTTTCGTGCTGGCCGCCGACCTACTTCAAGCTGTCATTAATGATGCTTTTGCTCAGGGCCATATTCATCTTCCCTTCCCATGTGCAACTCAAAAAGATTACCCAGTCATTCAATACGCCGTTGACACAATTCTCGTACTACCGGCTTGTGAAACTCAAGCGGCCACGATATAGCAGATTTTGTCGGATTATGCAACTTCCATTGGCCTTAAAATAAACTTCCAAAAATCCACTCTCATCCCAATCAACTGTGATGAGTCTCTCAGTAACAGCATTGCACAAATCTTCGGTTGCATGACTGGCAAAATGTCTTTCACTTACCTTGGGCTGCCTTTGTGGACCACACGACCATCTGTTCAGGATCTAATGCCTTTGGTTTGCAAAGTCGAGCGCCGCCTAACTACTACCTTGAACATGATTTCATATGGAGCAAAGCTTTCTCTAGTAAACTCAGTGATCACTTCGCTCACGATCTTTGCTCTATGCACTCTCAAGCTTCCCATTTCCATTATTGAACTCTTAGACAAGATCAGAAGGAAATGTCTCTAGACTAAAAAGACGGAGCAGGGGGAAACATGTAACTCTCTGGCTGCTTGGAGCATGATTTGTAAACCTAAGGAGTGTGGTGGAATGGGTATATTGGACCTCAGAACACAGAGTGATGCCCTGTTGCTTAAATATCTTCACAAGTTCTACAATCATTGGGATTTACCTTGGGTAGAATTAATATGGAACACCTACTATACATCGAAAAGGATGCATGTGGTTCCTTCTGGTGGAGAGACATCACAAAGCTCATGCCAGTTTATAGAGGGATCACCAAAGTCACAATTCAGGATGGCTGCACCACTTTACTTTGGAAAGATCTTTGGATGGATGATATTCTGGCCTCTAGCCACCCCAGGGCCTTTTCGTACACCAAAAATGAAGATATATCTGTCCAGGCACTATTAACGGTTGACACGTTGGGGGAAACCTTCCATCTTCCCCTTTCTGCGCAGGCACATGCAGAGCTGATGGACCTTCAGCAATTGCTGACTCCAATTACCTTGGCCCACGGAGAGGATAAATGGACATGCATTTGGGGTAAAGGAGATTACACTGCGAGCCAATATTACTCATATTACTTCAGAGAAATAAGAGCTCACCAAACATACAAGTGGTTGTGGAAATCTAAGGTCACCATGAAAATAAAAGTGTTCGGCTGGCTACTCCTCTCCGATAGACTAAACACACGAAACATGCTCAAGAGGAGACACTACAACATTGGTGACAACCACACTTGTCTGCTGTGTACTTCTCCTATTGAAGAAAATTTGGAGCACCTTTTCTTCAACTGTCCATTTAGCCAAGAGTGTTGGTCACATATTAATATTAACTGGATAACACATGGTACAAGACTTCAATGGATTGAGCACGCGAAAACTACGTGGAATAGCCCAATGTTCATGGACATCTTCCTACAGGCTGCGTGGAGCATATGGAAAGAGAGAAACAACAAACACTTCAGAGGGATTTCACCTTCGAAATCATCTTGGCTGGCTAGGTTGAGAGGTGACCTTTCCCTTCTTCGTTACAGAGTGGGAGAGAAACTTCAACCCTTTCTGTCCTCTTTTGTAAATAGTATTTAACTTTATTCTTTTGTTCCCTATTTCTACTGTTCACCCCTCCCCCTTAGTTACAACATGGCTATGGATGTAAGGTTATAACTTTGTAAGACTTTTTGTCACTTAATTTAATACATACAGTAGGAGCCTCTCCTACTGTTTCAAGTGTCAAAAAAGGGTGATAACCCAATCCTTAGAAGCCAAAACTTCCAAATATATGATGATTGTCACATGCTGGCGACTTATCGTCCAAAGCCAAGCTGGGTTAAATTTAAACCACACTTATACTTAGATCTGAACAAAAAAGTCTCAAGTCAAATAAAGGCTGCTTTCAAATAAAACTTAAACCAAATAAGAAGAAACAATCGAGGCTTCTGATTCGAATACGATCAGTAAACCATTCCAAAGGGGTTAAGCTAGGATTCGAATATGATAATGTAGCCCCCAGTGGCTTTGGCATTGCGTCGATCAAGAGGGTACCGACAGCTATGTTCTCTTTGGTTCAAATATGACCTATGTTTGAACAGGAAGCCCCCAAATGACCTTGAGAGTTTTTTAATGACTCTGATTCGAATACGATCAAAGTCGGTTCCCAAAAGGGGTTGAGCTATGATTCGAATATGATCAAGAAGCCCCCTAGTGAGCTTGGCAGTGTGCCGATCAAGAGGGTACCGGCAGCTATGTTCTCTTTGGTTCGAATACGACATATGTTTGAACAGGAAGCCCCCAAGTGATCATATAAGTTTTGGCATTGCGCCGATCAAGAGGGTACCGACAGCTATGCTCGATGAGCAGGAAGCCCCCAAGTGACCATCATGAGATAAGCCGTAAGGCAGGATACCCATGTATGAACCGCACATCATGGCAACAAGTTCTCTTTGCCAACCTTCAATTTTTCTGAGAACTCGAACTTGCGAGAGACTAATTCTTTTTGAACCGGAACTTTAAACCGGATTTAAGAGCTTCAGAGCTTTGCGAGAGATGGATTTCCCTTGAACCGGATTGTGAACTGGAAGCATCATTGTGAGCCGGAATTTTTCTGACGGCCTTTTAAATTTTCATCAATAGAGCAGTAATCTCCGGGGCCGGGTTATTTTTCCCCTCCAATGACCCGGGGTTTTTTGATTGCATTGAAACCGGCCAATTAGGCCGAGTCATGCCATTGTAGCTCCCGAGTCTCAAGACGACTTGAGGAGTTGGCTTGAGATTCTCTATATTTGTCCATAGCAGAAGGTGTATACCATTGGCGTTGATAGCGCGATGTGAATCCACAGAATGTTGAAATGACTGTGGCGGGTTATAAATGATCCCGTATGAGCCGTGTCAGCAACTCGGCCAATGGTTCCTTCCAACTGGCTGTTTGAAGTTAACCAAGCTATAGTGGCAGTGACTTGTGCGCATGTCCATTGAGCCATCCAGTGCAGATGGCGGCTTATAATACATGATAATTTGCCTCCAGTTTTGTTGGAAGAAAAAATCGGGCTACCCAAGCAATGACTTGCTCATACTCAATAAACAGCTCATGCAGACAGGTGCGGCCCGGTGTGTTGATGTAGACCAGGCCGCGAGAGATGGACGGAAAAAACGACCGCAACATCAGAGGCGGCTCAAACAGATGAATCAGCAGTGGTTTTGTAAGCCGGCGCAGACGGGCACATCATGTTGACGTAAACTGGTCTGCAGAATGGCGGCTTGCGCATATATTCATCGAGGTTGATGGTATGGTTAGATGCTAGTGTATTATAATGGTGGCGCGAGCTATACATCCATGACACGGCCATAGCTTTTGCGGTGAGGAATTGCTCCTGCATAAATAATATCGCAAGCCGGAGTAATTGCTCTTTTAAAGAAAGCAATATGTAATATAAAAATATACTGGATGGATTTCACCTGATATGTTGAGCGAGAATTTATCCGTCGCAAAGTTGATGATCACTACGGTGAAGCTGAAATCAATGAAGGGCGAGTCGGCCATGGGAGCAGACAGATGCGCCGGTCACGACGTTGTAAGACGGGGCGGGCGAGTCACTCGCAAGCACGGTAAGCTGTGCGGACGGGCGTGTCAGCCGTGTCATGTTGATGTAGCGGGGGCGGCCATCTGCGCACGTACTCATCAAGCAGCGCAGCATGGACAAGCGCTAGTGCAAAAATAATGCTGGTGCCCCTTGTATGACACCTTTGTAATAAACAATAGTCCTAATATTTTTATCGGATGAACACAGACGTTGGTTGCAGCACATGCATGTACATGTTCTCCAATGATGGACACAGCGTGTGCTAGACCGCGGCCATGGATTTGACTCAACACTACTAGGGAAAACCTTATACACAGAATCTTCGCAGCAGCGCGGCACAAAAAGAAGTGCTACTGCTAATTAGTAGTAGCGCAGGTTTTTAACCCTCGCTGCTACAAAGTTGATAGTAGTAGCGCGGGTTTTTAACCCTCGTTACTACTAAGCGGTCTCTACCGTGCCCACCGACACATGCCATAGTAGTAGCGAGGGGTATAAACCCGCGCTACTACTAAGTTGATAGTAGTAGCGCGGTTTTATACCCCTCGCTACTACTAAGTACGAGGTAGGTGAAGTCACCATATCCTCGGCCGAATCCCCATCTCCTCCCCCAAATGCCTCCTCTCTTCCACCACTCTCTCCTCTCACTTTCCATACGCTCTCACATGGACCTCTTGCCCATGCACCCATCCTCCTCCATGGCGCCGAAAGAGGCCGCTGCCTCGTGCCACCGGCATCTAGGAGCTCGCGGGTCTTCCACTGACGTCTAGGAGGCCACCGCCCCGCGCCACCACACCGGAGCACCTCGCCACCGGTGACTAGCTCCGCTGCTCCCTACATCACCTTCCTCTCTCCCTCGGTTTTCCTTTTCTCTCTCTCCCTCTGGTTTGACTCACCCTCCCTTGTCCATGCCCGTGCAGGTCATCGCCATGGATGACCCAGAATTATCTGGCATGGTCGGTAATAGGAGCCCCACGCCGCGGCCTGGCTCTGCCATAGAAACGGGCCCTCTCCAATAGCCACTGCTGGATCTGGTCTTCCTTTGTCCGTTCATGCCTCCGGCGACGCCAATCATCGCTAGATCTTACCATTGCTGCCATTGACAGCATGCACGGGATCGAGATTTTTTGTTTTGTTTTTGAAAGTAATAGCAGTAGCGCGGGGTATAAGACCCGCTACAGCTAATTAGCAGTAGCGCCGTTTGCAACGCACGCTACAACTAACCATGTATAGCAGTAGCGTGTGTCAACACGTGCTACTGCTACAAGTTAGCTGTGGCACCGTATCAGTAGCGCGGGCACCCGCGCTACTGATACACCCGAGACCCGCGCTGCTGCTAGGATTTTCCCTAGTAGTGCAACATCGTTCGCAGCTTTTCCACAGCCACGGCGGGTCTCGGCAATGGTGGGTCACCGCAGTAGTAGGTGCTCAAGGAAGACGCACCGCGGGAGCAGAGTTGAGGACAAGCAACCGCTTGAGGCAAGTACGTCGGCAGAATTGAGGTGGAGAGCGGCTCAGATGACGGTTGAACCGTGGGCTGTTTCCTTTTTCTTAATCTCTTTTTTTATCCAAACACCAAGCACGACCATTGCCTATACGTGGGAAGTAGTACTTCATGCTAGTCCTCTTTTATTTAATGTAGCACTGATTCTCGTGCTCATCCAGTAGTAGTACTACTAGATCAATTTTGTCTTTGTCTTGACACACCCATGTGAAGCGGCAGCCTGAAAGCCGCTATGCGTGGACTTGTTTCTTCAAGCACTACACTTCCTGGCACATCGTAGGCAGACGTGACACGCACTACTGGATGCGGCCGGGTTTGATGCGATTAAGTGACTGCGGGATGCTGAACGGAGAGAGCCGACTCTTATGGTGGCTCGGAAAAGGCCACGAAGGCGCCTCGGAGTAGAAGACAGTGACTTAGGCGGCACAGTCGGGGCTGGAGCGGGCATAGTCAGTCCGCGGAGGCGAGCAGGGCCGGTTTGCTGGACGTGTCAGAGGAGGGGATTGACTGACACCATGGCAGGGGCAGTTTTCGACACCTCGTAGCCTCGGGTGAACGTAGCAGTTGAAGAAAAACAAATCTAAACTTGTAGCTCGACGAGATGAGTGACAACGATTTAGGAAATCAATGTGCTAATTTGTGGAAATCACCACGTACTAGAAGCGGTACTAGTTGATCAGGTAGTAGCAGCAGCGATGTAGCCTAGTGCCTCGGGACTTGAAGCTAGCAAAACAATCCACGGCAGGTGAAATTGATGTCTGGGGCTTTCGGTGACTTGACGGATTGATGCGTTTGCTGCCGCACCTCGAGTCCAGCAGTGGAGATCGCTGGATCAAACAACAACACTGGGGGCGTGCGCGTAGGAACTCCAGTCGGTCTTGGCCGCAACAGAAATCGATCCGTCCTCGGATTGACGGATCGCCAGACGCTTGCCGCGGCGCACATGAGAACCCTAATCCTCTCATCTCAAACATTGAACGTGGCGGCTCCAGAATTAGCTATGATTCGGTTCTCATGGATATCATGCAGATCCTTCAAACTGATTCTTCATCCAAAAAATTGCGCACTTCTCGAACCGTAAAAGAGATCCCTCCAAGAACTCAACACCACCGTGCGCATGCCCCATGGTGGGCGCCAACTGTCGTAGAATTGTCACGACAGATGTCCTTAGTGTGAGAACTTAGTCGCGAGGTCAACGCATCTATGTTGTAGCTTGAGAGGGGTTGAGCGGGATGAGAGTCGCGAGACGGATCAACACACAAGACAAGGATTTAGACAGCTTCGGGCCCTGGGAAAGATCATCCGGAAATAGCCCTACATGCTGTTTGTGGCTAGGTCTCATTATGATCATGAGGGAGTCGCCGGTAAGCCGACTCTTTGTGTCTATCCCTAGAGATTGTTTCTTCTTGCCTGTCCCTCTTGGGGTGCCCTGCCCCTTTTTATATAAGTTGAAGGGGCGGGTTACATGTGGAGTCCTATTAGGATTAGGTCTAGTCTATTACAAGTGGAATCCTAGTCTGCCCCTTTAAGGGAAAACTCCTTATGCATTTCCTCGTAAACCGGCCCACCATAACATGAGCCGGCCTTTTGGGCCTTGGGCCTAGTCTTCTATCTGACCCGCCATTAGGGCCATCCGTGAGTCGCCAGGCTCGTGAGTCGCCACTCCGGCAGGTTACCAATGAAAACGCCAAGCCCGGCCGGGTCATACTTCTGGCCGGGTCATACCGCGGGGTATATCCCCAACAGGAACGACACAAGGGCTTAGGCTTTCACGTACATGACCGTTGTCGATTAGTTGTTGTACTTGCCATTGGATCTCCTTAGTTTCTTTGGGGTTGACGCGGTATGGATCTTTGTTTGGTAGGGGTGCTCCGGGGATGAGGTCGATTCGATGCGCAATGCCTCGTAGAGGAGGTAGACCCGGAGGTAGCTCATCGGGGAAAACATCTTGGAATGCCTGCAAAAGAGATTGAAACACTAAAGGTAGCTCGTGAGAGGTGTTAGTTTTTGGGTCCCCATCCTTGCACACAAGGACAAAGTGCATAACACTCGACGGGTTCTCACACACTTCTCTCATCTCATTTGTGGTGGCAAATAGGACAAGGTTTTTCTCTCTAGGCGAAGAGGCGCTAAAGTTTGGCCTGTGGCTCTCACTCACTTTTTGGTGGATCACTTGCTCACTCTTCTCTCCATGATGGGTGGCTTGCTTGTCGGCTATTATTTGACTAGGAGACATAGGTCATAGCACATATTCCTTCCCTTTCATCTTGAAGCTATAGTGATTGGTACGTCCGTTGTGGATTACGCCACGGTCGAATTGCCATGGTCGACCAAGAAGGAGGTGGCAAACAGACATTGGGACGACATCACACTCCAAAGTGTCCTCATATGCACCAATTTTGAAGGAGACTTGGACCGTATGCTCAACTCGTATAGTGCCGGAGTCACTTAGCCATTGGACTTTGTAGGGGTGCGGGTGCTTCATCTTGACCAATTGAAGCTTGGAGCATAGTTCTTCACTTGCCAAGTTGTGGAAACTACCTCCATCGATGATGACCTTGACGGACCTTCCATTGATGTTGGCCTTTGTGTGGAAGATGTGGCATCTTTGGTCTTCTTCTTGTTGGTGTTGAAGAGTCAAGACTTTGGAGACAACGAGAGCGGGCCTCGAATCCTCATCACAAAAGACTTGATCATCTTCATCCTCGTTCATGCGCCGGTGCATTGCCACTTGCTCAAGGGCTTCCATCTCCTCGCCACTCATGGAGTCATAGGTTCCATCATCGTTGAGGATCATGGTGCGCTTGTTTGTGCATTCATAGGACTTGTGGCCTCGGCCGCGGCAAGTAAAACACTTGAAGGAGCTTGTCTTGACGATCTCATCGGTCGGAGTAGATGAAGAACTGCGTGGCTTGAAGTTGCTTGTAGTAGGAGGAAGACGACTTGAGCTTGGCGAAGTTTTCTTGTAACTTGACTTGTCGTCATTGCTTGTAGATGGCTTGGTTGATGTAGAAGTTGGAGGAGTTGTTGAAGCTTGGTTGTTGGAGAAGCCATAGTTCTTGGATGAGTACTTGGCGTACTTGAAGTCATCTTGCACTTGGAGTTCCGCCTTGGTAGCTTGATGCACGAGCTCAATGAGGTTGGAGTAGGGTTGGAAGTCGGCAATCTTCTTGATGGGATGATTGAGTCCATTCAAGAAACGTGCCATAGTTTGCTCATCATCTTCCTAACATTGGCTCGAATCATGGCTATCTCCATTTCGTTGTAGTATTCTTCAACACTCTTTGTTCCTTGTTTGAGGAGTTGGATCTTCTTGAAGAGATCACGGTTATAGTAGGTGGGCATGAATCGTGCTCGCATGACTTCCTTCATTTGAGCCCAAGTGGTGATTGGTGGTTCACCTTTTGCTTCTCGGCGCTCAAGGACTTGTTCCCACCATATGAGCATATAGTCTTGGAACTCAAGTGATGCCATAGCGATCTTCTTCTCTTCATCATAGTTATGCAAACGAAAGATTTTGTCGACCTTCAATGCCCATTATAGGTACTCTCCAGGATCATTGCTTCCATTGAACTTGGGTATGGTGAATTTTAGCTTGCCGTAGCGTTGCTCTTCATTGTGTTGTTGGCGATGGTGATGATGACGCCCTTGACGTGGAGGATAATTATCCTCATGTTGCTCATGGCATGGAGGAAGTCCATGATGAACTTGCTCTTGTTGAACTTGAGGTTGTGGAGGAGCTTGTCGAGCTTGTGGAGGAGCTTAAGGAACTTGACGTTGCACTCGCGGTTGGTAGTTCCGCTTTTGGATTTCTTATCAAAGTGCTTCCTCTTGATTGCGCCGATCTCGGTTGCAGTTGGCAATGGTTCGACTTGATTCTTGAAGGGCATGTTGTGCCTCAAGAGCTTGTGCTTCACGTTGTTGTTGTTGAAGACGTTGAGCCTCGGCGTCTTGTTCCTCTTGGTGTAGACGCGCTCGTTCTTCCTATTGGCGATGTTGACGTTGTTGTTCTTGAGCTTGAGCAAACGCAACTTGATGTGGTGGAGGATGAAGTTCTTGCTCGTCGACTTGCTCTTGTGAATGCTTGTCATGTACCGGATTGCGAGATGCATTGCGGTCTTGACGTGCGGCTCGTCCAAGAGTGTTTGATGTCGGTGTACTTGAGCCGGAGAAGGTGTCGTCGGAGTGTTGGCTTGAGCGGCTTCTTCTTGAGTATGAAGAAGTAGATGGAGGACGGTTCACCAACAAGGCACAGATCTCGTCCATCCTTGCATCGTTCTCTTGCTTGTGAGTGTCGAGCTTGTCGTCGAAGTAGTCCTTTGTACGTTGCTCGGAGAGTCGCAAGTCGGTGGCGAGGTTGTCGATGCGGTCAGTCATAGCTTGTTGCTCTTGATGCAACGCTCGTTGTGCACCAAATAGGTGGCTCTTGGTGACGAATGATGACATGTTGTCGTCTTGCTCGATGAAAAGTGGGTTGGTAGAAGTACTTGGCCTATCCATCATTACAAGCAAAATGTGAGTGGGAGAAGGAGAAGAACTTATACCAAATGTACCTTGACCGATGTTGACGATGAATCAAGTTCACTCAAATGCGGAAAATAAATAGCACTATTGGTACCAATTCTTGTCGGTTCTCACACCTACACAAGTAAAAGATTATGGTGGAGCTTGGTTAGGATGGTGGCACAAAATTTGATGCAATTGTTAGTTTGACTCAAAGATGTTGAAAAAGATTCGCAAATTCGCTAATGCAACAAGTAGACCAAGCAGGTAGTGGTACACGGAAACACACACGCAAATAGATAAGTGGGATTGTGCAAACCAAAAATCAGCCAAAATGTGGAGTCCACTAAAATGCTCTTGTTGCACAATACTAGAGAGACGCTAGCACGATTGCACAATAGGGGATACGGAGCTTGTGCACAACCTACTAGGCAAAAATGCAATGATCTCTATCCCAAGTATGCTATATGTACGGTATTTCGGTGAGATGATCCAAGATGATCGGATATGACAATCTTAATGTAGTATGATGCTATGGTTCTTGCTTATAAGCTCTTTGCGTATATCTCTCTTTTGCTTAAAAGCTTTGTTGGCTCTTTCACTTTTGAGCTCTTTTCGCATGCAAAACTTCACAAAGCAAGATAGCAATTGTGTATGCGATGACAACTTTGTGACACAAGAGAGGATACCAAGATATGCACCACTAAGGTATGGTATGTATGCTATGGGGTATGATCACTAATGTGCACAAGTCACGTTCCCGACAATACTCAATGGCTAGTCTCGATGGGTAAGCAACGCAAAAGTAAGGCCATGTGGTTATCAACGCAATTGCAAGGTATGACAAAGATGTCGATGAAGTTACCGTCCTTGGCGATGATGACTCCTTGTCGAAGATGAACGGTGGTGATGGTGACGTCGAACTGTACCTATATAGCCGAAACACAATAGGACACGAGAACCACAACCCAAAATCTCAAAGACCAAAACGTGTCAAAATCGTCATAGGAGGTAACGATGAGCGGTGGTAGTGTTTGCTGATAGTGGTGGTGGTATGCGGAAATATGCATGGGCACCGGGGTAAAATTTGGCGAAACTAGGCGGAAAAGGGGGGGGGGGGGGTGCGCGGACGGAGTTGTAGTTGCCAAGGGTGGAGCGGTAGTGCCGTTTGGGAGGGCGGTAGTACCGCTTGTGTCGCTTAGCGGTAGTACCGCTTGGGGGGCGGTAGTACCGCTCGTGCCGGGAAAAAAATCGCAAAATCGAAAATCGGGGCGATTTTGGGGCGGAAAAGGATGATTTCGGGGGCAAAATTGGATGGATTTCATGGATGGAAAGAGGTGAAACTTGGGGAGATGCTAGAACCACTCGAAACCAAGCAATCAAAATCAACAAAACATCATCAAAACCAACAAATCACAAAAAAATTTGGGGGCTATTTTTGGTGGGGATTTTCGGATTTAGGAAGAAAACAACAAAATCAAGCTAGAGAACACGGGGTAGGGGCTCCAAAAACATGATCAAGGTCGCTCATGATACCAAGATGATGTAGGGTGGAACCCTATGGGGTCGATCTTTCATGTTTGGAGAGGATCCTACGGGGAACACGAAGAACATGCGGAAGAACACGAGGGGAAAACAAAAGAAACACTCAACCGACATGAATTTGAACACACAAGTGCTAGATCCTCGAGGCACAAAGTAACACGAGATCAAAAGTCAACAAGGGACGATACAAGAGCAATCGTTCTTCTCTGTGAGGAGGTCTTGATTGTCTTCTCTGGATGGAGGCCTTGAATCCGGATGGATCTTCTCCGAAGAGGTGTGGTCACTCGCGAGGAGTAGATCCGGTACGGATGAGCAATGCTCTATCTCAAATGAGGTAAAACCAATACTAACCCTAGAAAGGATGAGGGGAAGGTCTATTTATAGTCTAAGCCTTCAAAGGGGTAGGAGAGGGGCGAAACGAGTACACGGGCCTCGGCCCGGATACGCTGTACGCAGGCAGGGCGGTAGTACCGGGCCCTCGGGCGATAGTACCGCTTGTAGAGCTTCAGCGGTAGTACCGCTTTGATGGGGCGGTAGTACCGCTCTGGAGCCGTTCGATCAGAGGAGTTTGTCGGGTTCAGCGGAGGAAGGGCGGATGTAGGGCGGTAGTGCCACTTGGCTGGGTTTAGCGCAGTACCGCTTGGCGTGGGCGGTAGTACCGCTCGTTCCAAGTTGGGAAGCTTCTCCTCTTGCTCTCGACGTCCATCTTGTACCATAGCTTTTTCTAGGTTGGTTCCTTGGTTCCTAAGCACACAAAGCATCTCCGTTTGAGGTAGTAGCCATGTCTCAAGTGGGTCAAACTGAAGTTCAACAAGGAGAGAGTTAACCTTGGATTGAATAGCACATGCTCGAGCTCTTGTCATGGGTCCACTTGGAGCTTGCGCAGTCAAAGTAGTGTCCATGGGGATGATCGTAGGATGCTCCGCATCACAAACGGTCGCAAACTAGTAATGATCAAGAAGTGATCCTGAACTACTTATGTTAAACCATAATCCAAACCGTGTTCACTTCCCGGACTCCACCGAGAAGAGACCATCACGGCTACACACGTGGTTGATGCATTTTAGTTAAGTCAAGTGTCAAATTCTCTACAACCGGATATTAACAAATTCTCATCTGCTACATAGCCGCGGGCACAGCTCTCGAAAGTTTATACCCTGCAGGGGTGTCCCAACTTAGCCCATTATAAGCTCTCACGACCAACGAAGGGTATTCCTTCCCCTGGGAAGACCCGATCAGTCTCTGAATCCCAATTACAAGACATTTCGACAATGGTAAAACAAGACCAGCAAGACCGCCCGAATGCGCCGACAAATCCTGATAGGAGCTGCACATATCTCGTTCTCAGGGCACACCGGATGAGACATCCTACGGGTAAAACCAACCCTCAAGTTTCCCCGAGGTGGCCCTGCAGTCTAATCGGTTCGGATCAACATTTACAGAAGCACTGGCCCGGGGGGATTAAAATAAAGATGACCCTTGGGTTGGCCTGCCCAAGGGAAGGTTATGTGTTGTTAGAAAAATGCAAAACCAAAGTTGAGCCTTGTTGGAGGAGTTTTATTCAAAGCGAACTGTCAAGGGGTTTGTCAAGGGGTTCCCATAAATCCAGCCGCGTAAGGAACGCAAAATAAAGGAACATAACACTAGTATGACGGAAACTAAGGCGGCAAAAGTGGAACAAAACACCAGGCATAAGGTCGAGCCTTCCACCCTTTACCAAGTATATAGATGCATTAATTAAATAAGAGATATTGTGATATCCCATCATAATCCTGGTCCAACATGGAGCAATCTTCAACTTCCCCCTGCAACTAACAACGCTATAAGAGGGGCTGAGCAAAGCGGTAACATAGCCAAATAACGGTTTGCTAGGAAGGGTGAAAAGGTTAGAGGCTGACATGGCAATTTGGGAGGCTTGATAAACAAGTGATAGGTAGCACAGCATAGCGATAGAACGAAGCAAATAGCAAGGAAAGATAGTAGTGAGATCTAGGGTAACGGTCATCTTGCCTAAAATCCCGCTAGGAAGAAGAACGAGTCCATGAAGAAGACGAATGGACATAGACGAACCAAGCGTAGTCGAAAGAATCCTCACGATCGCAACGAAACAGGAACTATCGAGAAGAAGCACAACTAGAAAGAAGCAAACGACACGGTAAATGCACAACAGGTAAACATCACATGATGCTCAACCAAGTATGATGCATGATAAGACTATATGATGCTACTCATGGCAAGACATGTTGCATACAAGATCAACACATCAAAGCAAGTTTAAGTGGGGCCGGAACAACATATAATAAATCCGGTAAGTCCTCATATGCAAATTTCGAAATTGGTCCCGATCTGAATAAACCTTATGTTCAAGTAGTTAAACAGCAAGTTAAGATTCACTAAGATGATCTACGCGAAATTCTAGTCAAGTTACATAAAAAGTTCATTTAAGTCGGAACTACGGCCTAGAAGATATGAACAAAAAAAGTTAAACATGGCATTGGTGCAAAATGCATTCAAACATCAAGAAAACACTCTCAAAACAAGGATTCAACATAACATGATGAACCTACATGCAATTCTAAGCAAGTTTCATATAGAGCATGCTCAAAACGGAGCAACGGTGCAACACATACACTCCAAACAAGATATAACAACAATCTGCCCAAAACAGCAAGTAGGCACTTTAGAAACATCAAAACAACATGCTACAGGAATCATATGAGCACAAACTTGACATTCACTTCATGTACAGATAACATACTCCAAATATCATTAAGGTTGAGGTTCATAGAAATCAAGATTAATCCAAGATGATCAATGCAAAATGCAACTTTATAACACATGAGCAGAGTTAATATGGTGGCAACTTGAGAGCAAGAAAGATACAAGCTACACAAGTAAACATAGAAACCAAGGACATGGCATCAAATTACACATAACAAAGAGCAAATAACATCATGGAATCATATACATATGGCTCATGGATTAGTAGGAACCAACAAAACAAGATTGAATGTTGAAACAGTTTCAACAAGTGTAAAACAGCAACATTATCATGGCATGTTTGCAAGCATGAAACAGAGGTCATGTGACATCAAAAATTATCAAACTTGGCATCTGGAAAAATAATTCCTAGCATACTACAATTCATGTAGTTGGAGAATGATGTAGGGTGGAACCCTATAGCGTCGATCTTTCACGTTTGGAGGGGATCCTATGGAGGAATGACGAAGAACACGCGGAAGCACAAGGGGAAACATGGGCAAAACGAGAGAGAATCACTCAACCAACAAGGAATCGATCACACAAGTGCTAGATCACCACACACATAAGAGATCCACAAGATACAAAGTCAACAAAGGTAAGGATACAAAGGAACCGTTCATCTCCAAGAGGAGGCCTTGATGTTCTTCCCTAGATAGGGGTCTTGAATCCGCTGGGAGATCTTCTCCGAAGAGGTCCTGATCTCAGAGGAGAAGTAACCGAGTGGATGAGCAAAGGCTCTCACACAAATATGAGCTAATCCAATGCTAAGTCTCAAAGTGAGGAGATGGGGTCCTATATATAGAGTTGGGGGCGAAGGGGTACATGGGCTCAGCCCAACACGCGCGCGCAGGTGCTGGCCGAATGATCCGGACGAGGGTCGGATGAGCCGGGCTGGTCCGGATGATCCGGGTGGAGGCCCGGATGAGCCGGAGGGTCGGCTGGTGGTCGCGCAGGGCCGGATGTCCGGCTGGAGGTCCGGATGTCCGGGCCAGGTCCGGATGATCCGGGACGGGGTCCGGATGATCCGGCTTCAGGGTGGAGCTTCTGTAGCCTTCGGTCGATTTAGCCGGATCGTCCGGGCTCTGTCCGGATCGTCCGGGCCGCCGTCCGGATCGTCCGGCCATCCTGGTCCTTGGTGATTTTTCCTCTCCGTCTTCATGCATGTCTTCCACTTCCGGTTCTCCTTGCCTCCTCGCTTCTTCATGGTTGACTCCTTGGTGCCTGAGTATGCATAGCGTTTCCGTTTGAGGTAGTAACCATGTCTCATGTGAATCGAAAGGGAATTGTGAGAGGAGTGATGTCACCTCGGTTTCAAGAGCTCTTGCACGTGCTCGAGTCATAGGTCCTTGTGGTGTTGGAGGTGTTGATGTAGAGTCCATGGGGACGATGGAAGGATGCTCTGCATCAGAGAATCTCCAGAATAGGCATAGGTCAATCAATAACAAGCTCACAACAAGGCATCATGAAGTTAACAGAAAACTGGAACATCATGTAGGCATGTTCATGACATTGAAAACATATGAGACAGGACATATATAGGGCATCAAAAGGCATGGAATGATAGAGCATAACATAGGCAAATAAACATGTCAACTAAGCATCTCCAGATTATGCATGGATTAATTGGTAGCATCAAGCAAACTTGGCATCTTGATATGACAGATTCAGCATTGACAGAACATTAAGAGCGAGTAGCCCACTTCACAACCTTGATGCACTCACTACAGGGCATATCAAAATACATGGATTACATCCCTGTAAAGATGGCATGATTATGCTCCTAAAACATGTAGACATGATGCTCAAAAGAAAATCACACAAAAAGATATAAAAATGACAAATAGGCAAGTTACAATAGTTTTCAGCACTTAACAGCGACATGCACTTTTGCAACAGAGATTAATATATCAAGATGCACCCTCACATGTAGAGCTTGAAGAGTAGAACATTTTCATATCAACATCATCATCATAGGATCAACAGATAGAAAGTTACACCACTCACAAGATGCATACATGATGTTAACAATCAACATATTCTAGCAGTTTATATCACGTAGCAGTTATGCAATGAAGATTAAGGCATCAATAGGAATAGTAGCATGAATTCAAAAGCAACCATCATGTAGAGCATCAAGAGATGAACATTTTGACATATCATAAGCACAAATCGGAGCTATATGCATGGAGATATGACAAGTCAAAGAGGTGCACATGGAATTGCAGATTTGGGGACTTAGTGGAATTTCACCTCCCGGAAAAGTCAACGGGCGGAGTAGCGGATCGAGTCGGAGTAGGATCAAAGTCGCGGAGCGGGTCGGGTCGAAGGGAGCGGGCATTAGGCCAGGTCGCGGGTCCAGGAACCCGGTCAACGGCGGCGGGACGCGGGACTCCGGCGACCGGGGAGACTCCGGCAAGTCCCCAACAGCGGAGGAGGCCCGGCGGGGTCGTTGGGCGGCGGATCTGGGCTTCGCCAGCCCAGATCAAGGCGGAGGACGGCGGGCGACGGCATGAGAGCTCGGACGAGCTTCGCGGGGCAGAGGCAAGCTCACCGGCGGCGAGGGGCGCGAGACGCGAGGCGGCGCTGCGGGACGGCGATGATGCGGCAGACGCGAGGCGGCGCTGGGCGACGGGGCAAGGCCGGCGGCGAGGCGCAGGTCGGCGGCGAGGCGGCGGCGCTCCGGCGAAGCACGGCGAGGGGCGCGGGGGTGGAGCTGGGCGGCGCGCAAGACGGCAGCGCGGTCGGGCGTTTGGGCGAGGCGCGGGGCGCAGTGCGGGCTCGCGGCGGCGGACGGACGGGTCATGCGGGCCCGTGGCAGGCTTTGGCACGTCGGCGGCGGTGGGAGGCGGAGGAAGCCATGTGGCGTGACGGGATTGGTCGAGGCGGCGATGGATGTGTCCGGCCATGGGAGGAATTGTCCGGCGGCGCGAGGTGGAAGGAGGCTAGGGTTTGGACGCAAAATTCGGGGGAAGGGACATATATATATAGGTAGGAGGAGCTAGGAGAATCCAAATGAGGTGTGGTTTTCGCCCATCGCGATCATGATCCAACGACGGAGAGCAAGGACGGGGTTTGGATGGGCTAGTGGGCTTGTAAGTGCATTTGGTGCCACCCATAGTTGGTTTTGGAGTATTGACGACAAACTTGGTTGAGGGACTAATGTGTTTGTGAGAATTACAGGATAACAATGGTAGTAGTCCCATAATAATTCAGTTTACCTACCAGAGATGACCCCTAAAAATGTGTGAAGACATTGAAGACAATGGTGGTCTGTGAAGATATTCCCATTGAAGACTATGACAGGAGAAGACATCGCATGAAGACTATGGAGTGCGAAGACATAGTTGTTTCGTAGTTTCCTTTTCTTCTTTGTTGAGTCGCAGGAACCACCGTACTATTAAGTAGGATCGAAGTGAACAAATTCAGAATGACTGATGTGATGCTCAACCATATCCTATGTCTTCGAGCGAAGACAATGGGAGCAAATCTTATCCATAGATGGATGAGTCAGCTTGGCTTAGCCCAAGCTAAGTTGCCACGTGTGTTTGAAATCTGACCATTGGACACGTGTCAGTTCCTTAGTGACCCAGGGTCATTTCGGATAAATCAGGCCGGGTTGCCTCCTGGCTATAAATAACCCGCCCCCTACACCCTAAATTGGTGGCTACTCAGAGTTAGTGCACGGCTTTTGTCGATTGAGAGCAACCCACCTCCGAAGCTTTTGAGAGAGAATCCTTGCAAGGACAAAGCCCAAAACACCCAGAGCCAAAGAGTGTTAGGCATCACTGAAGTCTTTCTGTCCCCGTGATCTGAAGACTTATTACACTTGAGGACTGTGAATCCTCCAGCTGGTTAGGCGTCATGTTCTGAGCATCCAAGAGTCATTGTGGATTGCCGGTGAACAAAGTCTGTGAAGTTTTGGAAGTCTCCCTTGAATACTTACCAGAGTGATTGGGCAAGGACTAAGTGTTCTTAGCTCAAGGGGAATACGGTGAAGACACGGTCTTCTGAGTTGAATCTCATCCTCCCTAACCAGACATACAGTTGCCACAGCAACTGGAACTGGTCCAACAAATCTCTTGTCCTCTCCGAGCAACTGGTTCTATCCTTCCTCTCTCACCTTACTTACAGTTTGTCTTCGTGAAGTCTTAGCCCACTTGCCTGATCTGATTGACTTCACTGCGTAACGACTGTTGTCTGTTTGGCTTCATAGTATCTTCCATCGTGATCCATACAACCTAGCTACTGATAGTCTTCGTTCTTTCACTACATTGCTTACCTGACTATGGCTTGTCTAGTGTAGTCTACCTTCCGTTGCATATCAATAGGTTCATTTCTATTGTTTGTCTTCAAAACACCCCTGTTTTGAAGACTTTCATAAAAAATGCCCATTCACCCCCCCCCCCCCCCTTAGTCGAATACTAGCACTTTCAATTGGTATCAGAGCTAGGTGCTTCCTTGTTCTGTGTGATTCAATTTAACCACCTGGAATTTAGCTATATCGACTGCAGGGATAATCAAAGTCTTTGCTGCGTGCCCTGTCTTCGACGGCACTGATTACCCCTACTGGAAGAATAAGATGCGTATGCATCTTGAAGCCATTAACGTCGATATCTGGTATGTCGTCAAGAATGGAGTTCCCAAGGCCGGTGAATGTGTTACTCCTGCTGATGTCAAGAAGTTCATCCAACTGGACTCAACTGCCAGGAACATCATCTGTGGTCATCTGACCAAAGGGCAGTATGGTCGTCTGAGTGCTCTGGAAACTGCGAAGCTAGTCTGGGACTGACTCTCCAAGGTCAACGAAGGCGTCTCAACACAGAGAGATTCAAGGATTAGTGTTCTTCGCAATCTCTTCAACCACTTCAAGAGAAATGACAATGAGAATGTCCAACTCACATTTGATCACCTCACTGATATCACAAATGAGCTTCGTGCAGTCAGCACCACTGAGATCACCAAGCACGAAATCATCAAGACACTTCTGAGATCTCTTGACAACTCATTTGACACACTGGCCCTGATGATTCAAGAGCGCCCTGACTTCAAGACTCTCGGTCCGTCTGACATACTTGAGAGGCTCAACACGCATGAGTTCCAGCTATCTGAGAAAAGAGATATCTATGGTCCCAGCTATGGCCATACTCGCGCTTTGAAGGCAAAGGTTGTCTCCTCATCCGAAGAAGAATCTTACAGCATTTCTGGGGATCCTGAAGATATTGGAAAGGAGCTTGCTATGCTTGTCAAGAAGTTCCAGAAGTTCACCAAGAAGAAAGACTTCAGAAATTCTTCAAGATCCAGCTCAAGAAATGATGAAGCTTCCTCTCGTGATCACAAGAAGAGAACCTGTCACAAGTGCAAGAAACCTGGTCACTACATCTCTGAGTGTCCATAGTGGGACAATGAGACAAAGAAGAAGAAGAAGAGCAAGGAATATGATTCTGATGACAAGAAGAAGAAGAAATCCTCAAAGTCTTCATCACACAAGAAGAGCTCGTCAAGCAAGGATCATGCATTTGTTGGCAAGGAGATGTATTCAGAGGAAGAGTCTGCATCTGAGGAGGCAGAGGTGGAGTCTGAAGAGGAATCTGATTTTGGAGTAGCAAGCCTGGCTCTAGCTTCTGCATACGTTGCCTAGTCCATCTTCAACACTCAAGACAATGGCCTCATCACCAACACTGATGTGAAGGATGAGGATGACTCTGCTCCCACCTACAGCTTCATGGCACGTGGTGGCAAGGTAAACTCAAGCGATGCTTACTTTCAAACATCAAGTGAAGATGACTCTAAATGTGAATCTAAACCTAGCTACAAAACACTTTTTAAAATTGCAACTGAACAACATAATGCTATGGAACATATTCAAAAGCTGTTAGACAAAAGCGATGAGTTGTTGGACGCGGAAATGACTCGAACTCAGTCCTTAATTGAAGACATTAAAAATCTTCATGTTAAGTATGAGGAACTTGAAAGTCGTCATGAAACCCTCTCAACTTCTCATGAAAAGCTCTCCTATGATTATCTTCAATGTTAGCAAGAGCTTGAGAAATTGAGATCGGCTCATGAAGATCTTCAAAAGGAGAACGAGTCACTTCGCGCTCAACAGACCAGTTCCGCTCAGGAAGGATTTGAACCACCATGTCTAAAATGTCTTGAGCATGATAACACTGTCTCTGTTGCTGAATGTTCAACTGCTGCTACTGTTGCAATATCTTCAACTGCCAATGTGGTAACTAACCCCTCTGCTGATGATACCACTACTATTGGTGATGAGAATGCCAGGTTGAAGTCATTGCTTGAGACAGGAATGTACAAAAGTCTCAAAGGGCATCAGACACTATGTGATGCCCTCAAAAATCAGATCCTGAACTGAAACCTTAGGAAAGAGGTTGGGTTCGAGAGGAAAATGAATGTTGATGGTTCTTACTGGATGCCTAAGCAGTACCCCAAAACCACATGGGTTGCTGCTAAGGGACCTTCAGTGGATCCATCCACCTTATCTGGCTTCACTAATGTTAACCCAATTATCATTGATGAATCCTTTGATGCAAACAATAAACTATTCAGGAATCAGAATGGTGAAGTGTTTGCCAGGTATATTGGTGCTAACTGCAGGAATGGACCACCTCTTAAGAAGATATGGGTACCCAAAAGTTGTCTGGAAAGTCTTCTCGTGAATGTCGTCATGACACCACCAGGGAAGAAGACAAATTCCGGACCAAAGGCTTCATATGGTCCAAAGGTTTCATACAGACAGAGGACTCACTTGAGTCACCCTAACGCTAATATTTTGCAGGGAAATCATACTCAGACCTTCGAATATGAGCATGTTTCATCAAACCGCTATGTTCATAAGTCTAAGAACTTTTCTGCTTATTCTTATGAGTATTATTCTCCTCCTGCAAGGCTATTTGCTAGGGCTCCAAAGCCGAAGTTCATAGATGCTGCACTTACACTCATTGCTTCTAAGACACACCTGAAGATGTCGGTGGTTAAGAAAACATAACTCTCTTTTGCAGGGAAAAGTCTCCATCCAGAAATCAAAGGCGTCTGATGCTTATGCTGGGGACCTTAAACATCTTATGGGACGCAAGATAAAATGTCCAAATGGTCTTACTATGTATTTCGTCACGGGATTCCTTGACACTCATCCTATCTATCCTAACCAAGATCTGAACTTCTATGTTCCGCTTGTTCGTCAAATGTTTCTGCTTCACAACTCTCTTGGTGAAGTCTATCCCCCAAATTGTACTGTAGGTTATGACACCTCAAGCTTAAGAATGGATTATGGATAGTGGCTGCACCAACCACATGACTGGTGATCGAAGTCTTCTGATGGATTCAACCCTTCGCCCGTCTGATAAAAGCCATCTCACCTTTGCTGACACTGGTAAAACTAAGGTATTGAGTCTTGGTAGAGTTGCAATCTCAAAGGATCAACACATGGATAAAGTGATGCTTGTTGAATCCCTTGGCTTCAACTTAATGTCTGTGTCAATGCTATGTGATTTGAACATGATTGTGATATTTGGAAAATATCGTTGCATTATCCTTATGGAATCTGACAAATCTCTAGTCTTTGAAGGGTATCGAAAAGATGATCTATATATGGTAGATTTCTCAGCAGGACCACAGTTAGCCATATGTCTTCTAGCAAAAGCTTTAGAGTGTTGGCTCTGTCATCGGAGGCTAGGATATGTAGGCATGAGGAACTTGTACACTCTCGCAAAGAAGAAGCATGTCGTGGGCATCGAAGGCGTCAAGTTCAAGAAGGACCATCTGTGTGGTGCATGTGAAGCTGGGAAGATGACTAGGGCCAAGCATCCCTCGAAGACAATCATGACGACATCTCAACACTTCGAGCTGCTTCACAGGACTTATTCGGCCCTACTCACTACTCTACTCTTACTACTACTACTTGTCTCTATGGTTTCGTTATTTTTGATGATTACTCAAGATATACATGGGTGCATATAATTCTCTATAAGACTGAAGTGCAGGATGTCTTCAGACGATTCGCCAATCGTGCGATGACGAACTATGGCATCAAGATCAAGCCCATCAGAAGTGAAAACGACACAGAATTCAAGAACACTGGGCTCGACACATATCTTGATACACTGGGCATCACTCATGAGTTTTCAACTCCTTACACACCTCAGCAGAATGGCATCGTGGAGCGCAAGAACAGAACCCTCATTGAGATGGCTCAGACGATGCTTGATGAGTACAAGACTCCAAGGAAGTTCTGGCCTGAAGCCATTGATACTGCATGTCATGCCATAAACCGAGTTTATCTTCACAAGCTTCTAAAGAAGACATCATATGAGCTGCTAACTGGTGAGAAGCCAAACATCAGTTACTTTAGAGTATTTGGTGCTAGGTGCTGGATCAAGGACCCACATCACACTTCAAAATTTGCACCGAAAGCACATGAAGGTGTCGTGGCGGACTGGGAGGCCACGAGCACCTATGGGGCAGGAGGGCCCCTTTCTCGTTCGGCAGGGGAGCGGAGGGCGCACGCAGAGCAGATCGAGCCGAGGGAGTGCGCGGGGGATTTTTACCCAGCTTCGGAGCTCTCGGGAGAGATAAAACTCCTGCTGCTGCTTTGTGTTTGTATTCTTGTTCTTGCTCGAGAGAGCGGGTGTGGCGTAGCTGTGGAACCAAAAATCCGAACCCCTTCTACGTGCGCATGGGCCTCCTTTTTATAGGCTAAAGGGGTCACTGACAGATGGCAGCGTAGCAAGAGGGGTAGAAAGGTAAAAACGCGGGTTGGTACAACTGCTACCAACAGTGTCCCCTACCTAACTCTGACGGCAGGGGACAGGGGCATTTAATGCCCGTCCGGTCGCCCCAACAGTGCAAGGAAACGACCGTTGAAGGCGCCACCGATCACCACGATGGCCTCCTTGTCAGCTCCTCTTGCCACCTCGCACCGCATGGCTGCACCGCGCCTTGCCACGTGCTCCTGGGATAGTCCTGGGGTGACACGTCGCTGGATGCGCTGGAGCTTGGGTGTACAGTGGCGGCCTTGCCGCGGCAAGCGCCTTGCCGCGGCCCTTATCTTGTCGCGCCAGCAAGCTTGCCGCTCGCTGGGCCTTGCCGGGAGGCGCGGGGCGTCACGGCAAGCTTCCTTGGAATGCCTTGAGTGGCCTTCCCGGCAAGATCCTCTTGCCGGGGTCTCTTCTTCTTCCCGGCAAGCTCCTCTTGCCGGGGCCTTGGTTGGCCTTCCCGGCAAGCTCCTCTTGCCGGGGCCTTGGTTGGCCTTCCCGGCAGGCTCCTCTTGCCGGGGCCTCGGTTGGCCTTCCCGACAAGCTCCTCTTGCCGGGGCTTTTAGCTTGAGTACTTTGTTCTTGAACGGCATCTAAGCAGCCGTCGAGGATCTTGGCGGATGCCCGGCAAGCCCTGCCGCGGGTCGCTGCGACTTCCCGTGCACAAGTTCGGGGTACTAAGGTACCCCCTACTTTAGTACACCAACAGGAGCCCCCGGGCCTGGGCCATACACGGTGCCGAGCGCTGTTGGGCCAGGCCCAAAACAGTGCACGGGCACGTGCGGCCTGGGTCCACACTAAATCTGACTCCGCATCCACCGCGCTCCCTTGCAACGGCACGCGTCAATCGCGGCGTAGTGGGAGACGTGGGTGGCGTGCGCGATTTTCGAGGCGTCCACCCCCCCACCCCGCCCATGACCGCGGGGAGAGGCGAGGTCACCTCATCTGTCGCCTTGGCTCTGCATCCCCGCCACGCAGCTCCCATGCACTCGGGGTCGCGGACGGTGGAAGTGGGAAACCGAGCCGTCACGGGCGGAGGCAGCGGGTCGGCTCCGATTCCCTGCTCCTCCTGTGCCCTAATTCGCCGAGCGGGGCGGCCGAGCCCCTACCTCGCTCCTTTATGAAGGGCGAGAGGGGAGCGCAGAAACCCGCACTTTCTCATCTCCTCCTTTCTTCAACTTCTGCTTCCCTTCCCCTCATCCGCATGGAGGAAGGGAACCCTGGCCCTTCATCGGTAGCGGCGAGGGTCGCCGCCAGACAGCGCATCCCTCCCTATTCCACGCCCGTGGTGGCAGAGCCAGCCACAAGGGGAAGAGGGAGGGGGCGCGGTCGTGGGCGAGGCCGAGGACGAGGTCGAGGCGCTCGGGGAAGAGGCGGCCGGGGCGACGCAGCGTCTCTGCCTCCGCCGGCGGTTCCTCCCCTCGCACCGGTCCATACGGGGGACGACCCTTGCGAGTTCTTCGTCAGGCTGTGCCGGGCGCCTCGTCGTTGTCTCCGGCTCCCAGCTCCGTTTGCGAGCGCGATGGAGCCGGAACCGCCCGAGACGTTGAGATTGCACATGAGGGGCTGTGGGATCAGTGGCACGCGAGTCCACGTTGTATCTCCAGCCCCTGATGTGATGTATCTTGATCGTGGGTGGAAGACGTTCGCCCGCATCCACAGCTTGATGGCGGGGTTTACCCTCCATTTTAAGTTAATGGAGGGCGACCTCCTCTCCGTCAAGGTCTTCGGGGACTCCGGCATCCGGGCGAGGTGCTGCGTGGATAGCTCCTCCAATAGCGAAGACTCCCCCTCGAGCGAGAGCGACGAGGAGGAGAGCGACAGCGACGACGAGGGTAACGGGCGGCGGGGTGGCGAGTCCGACTAGGTGTCGGACGCCGCTCTGCGCGTCACCGGCGACCCCATCATCCGCGTCGCCGGCACCTCGAACTCCCCGGGGTCGTCTCCTTGGGCGGCTGGCGCAGGGAGGCTGCGGAAGGGGAAGAGGGCCGGCAAGGCCGTCAGGTCGGAGTACGAGGGCGTGGTGCCCTCAACCGCGTGCTGACGTCCTGCCGCCCCGTCCTTGAGCCCCGCTTCCGGCGCTGCCATCACCGTCCAGCCTTCGGACAGCCCCCTGGCTGTTCTCTTGGTGTCTTCTGGCACCCGTAGTTCGCCTAGGCGCCCCTTCTGCCCTCCTCGGCTCCTTGATCTACCTCCTGAAGAGAGGGACAGGAAAAGGATTACGGGCATCTTATCTTTTTAATTTGTAAGCCTTCGGGCCTTAGCTGCATTCAAAACTTGTAATCCTCTCTTTCATGTTTTTCATCCTCTATGGACTGTACCCGAGCGGGATGTTTTTTTAATGAAAAAAGGGGAAGCTTGCTATGTCGCATCCTTTACTTGATTCTATGCCTTGTATGTTTTTACCCTACGCTATTAGGGAACTTGCCGGCATGGGCACGCTTGCCACAAGTGCTGAGTGCGGAACGTCAGCAGCTTGCTGGCGGTGCCGGAGCACGCTTGCCGCGGGCGCTGAGTGCAGGACATCAGCAGCCTTCTGGTGGTGCCGGTTTCGGCAAGAAACCTTGCCGCAACTAGTTGCAGCGCACTTAAGTCGTTGAGCGGGCTCGAAAACAACGTAAGGGCGCTTAGCGGCTCACTTAAGTTGCTGAGCGGACTCGAAGCAAAGTAAGGGCGCTTAGCAGCTCACTTAAGCTGTTGAGCCGATTCGAAACGAAGTAAGGGCACAACTAGCTACGAGGAGGTTCCTCCGCGCACAGGTTTTTTTATACAAGGCACAGTCGTTCAAGGACGCGGCTTCGCGCTCCCCAGTCCATAAGAGGATGCATGATGAGGGATGAAAAACTTATCTGATATCGCAGCCTCCGGCAACTTTGGCTTGCCGCGGATGAAACTTGGTATTCGCGGCCCCCGGCAACACTGGCTTGCCGGGGTCCAGGTGCCGGCGCGCCCTTCTTCTCCTTTCTGGTCGCTGTCATTTTAGTTATGAGAACATCTTAGCCAGTGCCGCGACAAGTTACTTTTGCAATATAACTCTATTCTGGGCACTATCTGCTATGTTACTTCCTTTACTTGATTCCGCCCCTTGTATGTTTTCACCCTACGCTTTGAGGGAAACTTGTCGGCGCAAGCACACTTGCTGAGTGCAGGACATCAGCAGCCCGCTGGCGGTGTTGCATCCGGCAAGAAACCTTGTCGGGGCTAGTTGCAGCGCGCTTGTATTGTTGAGCAGACTCGAAACAAATCAAGGGCGCAACTTAGCCACGAGCCGGCTCCTCCGCGCATAGGTTTTTACACACAAGGCGCGGTCGTTCAAGGAATATAACCTTGCTTGCTACGTTATATCCTTTACTCTGTTATATCCCTTGTATGTTCTCACCCTACGCTTTGAGGGGAACTTGCCGGCGCAAGCACACTTGCTGAGTGCAGAACATCAGCAGCCCGCTGGCGGTGTTGCATCCGGCAAGAAACCTTGTCGGGGCTAGTTGCAGCTCGCTTGTATTGTTGAGCGGACTCGAAACAAATCAAGGGCGCAACTTAGCCGCGAGTCGGTTCCTCCGCGCACAGGTTTTCCATACAAGGCACGGACATTCAAGGAATATAACTTAAAAATTTAAAACTTGATTATGCTCAAACTTTGGCAACTTATCTTTTCTGTCGTCGGTGCTCCGGCGAGGCCATGCTCCTTTGAACGACACCCGGCCCACACCTCTATCCTCTCCTCCTCGAAGCTTCTGGCGTTAGCTTTGCGGCTATGGTAGCGGCGCAAAGCTTGCCAGTAGCGAGCAGCTCGTACCGCAGCCTGAAGATGATCTTCCTCGAGGAGCAGCGCGTCATCTGTTCCGCGGCTGCTCTCGCTCTAGCTCACCGTAAGGGAGCACTCGAGGCGATCAGCATACGAGGGGAAAGGGGTCGAGAATGTCGAGCCCCCAGCCGAAAAATGGCCAGGGTAAAGGGATTGTTTGGGGAGATTGAGCTGGCTGATGAATCTGTTTGGAGTGGAACTGGCATGCTTCACACTTGGTTACTTGTGCAGTTGCATCCTGGAGGGCTGTCGGCCAGAAGAAACCTTGCCGGAAGGCTTTGCCGGCAAGTGCTCTTGCGCCAATGTGGTGACCACATATGCCTCCATGTATCTCCGCCAACAGCTCCTGTCCATCTTCCCGGGAAATGCACTTCAATTTCACTCCGTTGAACCTTTTTCTGTACAGTATGTCATCGACAAACTGGTACATACTTCATTGCCGGGCTACTTTCTCCGCTTCTTCTTGTTCCTCGGGAAGTTCTCCTGTCTGAAGGAAATGGACGATCTGCTGTGCCCATGCCGGAGCCTGAGGCTCGACGACAAGGACTAAAGGCGCAAATGCTGCTGCGGGAACATCCGCTTCTACGGCAAGAATCTGGGATCCTGCCGGAGCGTGATGTTCCCCGGCAAGCGTGTCGGGACACAGCTTGTCGGGAGCGTTTGCTTCAACGAAACAAGCCTTGGGGCTTGTCGGAGCAGTCCGCTCCTCAGCAATCTCTGCGTTCATCCCGGGGACCCTCTTGGCGGCGGCTCCGGGGAGCTCTGCCGGAAAGTAATCGCCGGTAACCAACTTCCTTTTCTTGCTCTGTCCAGTTGATGGTGTTACCGATGGTTGAGTCAGCTTGAGCACAAAAATCCCTGGTTCCACAGGCAGCTTGAGTGCGTCGCACTTTGACAGTCCATCTGCAATGTCATTCTGAGCTCTTGGGACATGTTCCATTTGCAGGCTGTCAAAATGCTCTTCTAGCTTCCTCACTTCATCGATGTAGGCTTCCATCAACGGACTCTGATAATCTTTGTTAACTTGGCGGACGACAAGCTGTGAGTCACCCCTGACAATGAGCTTCTTGATCCCAAGTTCTGCCGCGATCCTGAGTCCGGCAAGCAAGCCTTCATACTCTGCAGTATTATTTGTTGCTTGCTCCTTGGGAAAGTGCATCTGGACCACGTACTTGAGGTGCTCTCCGGTGGGTGCGACAAGTAGTACGCCCACACCGGCGACTTGCAGCGAGAAGGCACCATCGAAGTACATGATCCATTCCTTGCTTGCTTCCTTGACGGGGATGCTCCTCTCTGGAGTTTCTTCATCAGGCGTTGGCGTCCATTCCGCTATAAATTCTGCCAATGCTCGGCTCTGGATAGTTGAGGTACTCTCAAACTTGAGGCCAAAGCTTGACAATTCCAGTGCCCACTCGACAATCCTGCCCGTTGCCTCTGGATTTTGCAATATCCTTTTCAACGGAAAGCGATTGACCACTGTGATCTCATGCGCTTGAAAGTAATGGCGCAGCTTCCTCGAGGCCATTAGGAGGCCGAAAAGCAACTTCTGCACACTAGAGTACCTTGATCTAGCCCCCTGCAGAAGGGAACTAACAAAGTAAACTGGGCGCTGCACCATCTTCTTCTGTTTCTCTTCTTGTGGCTGCGCAGATCCATCTTTGCCGGAACCGGAACTTGCCGGATCAGGGCTTGTCAAGCCAGAGCTTGCCGGAGAAGCCCCCTACTTGTCGCTGGGCTCGCTTGCCACGGTCGCTGGCTCCTCATCTGCCTCCCTCTCCGCTACTAACGCAGCACTAACCACTTGATTGGTTGCCGCCAGATATAGCAGCAACTTCTCTTGTGGCTTAGGCGCGACAAGTGTTGGAGAGAGGATAGGTATCTCTTCAGTTCCTGCAGCGCAGCCTCCGCTTCCGGAGTCCATTTCATTGGACCTGCCTTTTTCAAAATTTTGAAAAAGGGCAGGGCGCGCTCAGCAGACTTAGAGATGAACCTACTGAGAGCAGCAACACAGCCGGCAAGCTTTCGCACATCTTTAACGCGCTTTGGTGCTTCGATTTGCTCAATGGCCTTGATCTTGTTGGGATTAGCTTCAATCCCCCTCTGGGACACAAAGAATCCGAGAAGCTTGCCGGAAGGAACTCCAAACACACACTTCTCGGGATTCAGCTTGAGGTTGATCCTGCACAAATTTGCAAAAGTCTCGTCCAAGTCTTGGATCAAAGTCTCTTTGTCCTTGCTCTTGACCACTATGTCATCCATGCAAGCTTCTACATTCCTGTGCAATTGTGGCCCAAAAGCATGACTGACTACTCTTGCAAATGTTGAACCAGCATTCTTTAGTCCGAAGGGCATTCGTACAAAGCAGTACGTGCCACATGGAGTAATGAATGCGGTTTTCTCTTCATCTTCTTCTGCCATGAAGATCTGATGATATCCTGAGTATGCATCTAGAAATGAAAGAAGATCACATCCTGCCGTGGAGTCGACAATCTGGTCAATGCGCGGCAAGGGAAATGGATCCTTGGGACAAGCTTTATTAACATCAGTGAAGTCAATACAAAGCCTCCACCTCCCGTTTGCTTTGCGCACGACTACTGGATTGGCTAACCACGTCGGATGGAGTACTCCTCGGACCAGGCCCGCTGCTTCCAACTTCCTGATCTCTTCTGCAATGAATTCTTGACGCTCTAGTGCTTGCTTTCTAACTCTCTGCTTGACGGGCCGCGCGTGAGGACAGACGGCAAGGTGGTGCTCAATTACTTTCCTGGGAACACCGGGGATGTCAGATGGTTGCCATGCAAATACATCGACATTCGCCCGCAGGAAAGCAACGAGCACGCTTTCCTATTTAGGATCAAGCGTGGCACTGATGGTGAACGTGCCACCAGTGCCGTCCTCCTTGGCGGCCACTTTCTTGGTCTCTGGTGAAGCTGTCTTTGCCTTCTTGCACTTGCCGGTGGAGCTCGATGGTGCGTCCTCGACGGTAGTGCAGCACTCCGAAGAGGTGCACTTGCCGGAGTGGGCATTAGAGCTACTCTTGCCGGACTTGGTCTTCTTCTTCCCCCCGGGGGCTTCAGCGGCAAGTGGTTTGCGTTCTACTGCGGCCGCTGCTTCCCGGTAGATCTTGTCGGTACAGATGAGCGCATCCTTCTTGTGGCCTTGGACAGAAATGACACTTATCGGACTAGGCATCTTGAGCACATTGTAGGCATAGTGAGAGGCTGCCATGAACTTAGCGAGCGCTGGACGGCCAAGTATCCCATTGTAGGGCAATGGGAAATCAGCAACGTCAAATGTGACTCTCTCTGTCCTGAAATTCAGCTCGCTGCCAAATGTCACTGGCAGTGTGATCTTCCCCTTCGGCTTGCTCCTTCCCGGGCTTATTCCTTGAAAGGTACCGGTCTCTTCGAGCTTGCTGTCGGGGATCTGGAGCTTTTTGAGCACTGCGGAGGAGATGAGATTCAGGCCGGCCCCGCCGTCAACCAGCATCTTCGTGACCCTGAGGTTGCGGATTGTTGGCGAAACCAACATCGGCAAGCACCCGACCGCAGTGATGCGATCAGGGTGATCTTCAATGTCGAAGATGATGGGCGTGCTGGACCACTTTAGGGGCTTGCGCGACTCAATGGACGGTTCTGCTGCGTTCACTTCCCAGACCCACTGTTTGAGTTGTCGGTGCGAGGTGTGCAGAGAAGCACCGCCGTCGATGCACAACACCTCCGTTGCCTTCTGGAACTCCTGCTCGTCAGTCTCATCTTCCTCCATCTCATCATCCTCATCTTCGTCTTCGTCTTTGTCACGGCCGCGGGGAGGCCTGTCTCCTTGCCGCGGCTTGGCCTTGCCGCGGCGCCCTCCCCGGGCGGGATACTGCTTGCCGGATCCTCTGCCACCTTGCCGGGCCTTCTCCTTGTCGCGGCGCTCGTATTCAGCTTTCTGTAGCTCTGCCATATGCTCAACTTTCTTGCAGGCTTGGAGGTCATGGCCCTTGGTGCGGTGGATCTTGCAATATTGCTTGCCGGAGCCATCCTGCTTGTCGGCGGCCACCACAGCCTCGCCGGAGTTACCAGCTCTAGCCTTCTCGGAACCGCCTCCGCTGCTGGATTGCTCAACAACTAGCACGTCCTTAACCTTCCTCTTTCTGTTATTCTGCCTCCGTTTCCTCCTCGCCGGAGGGGCGTCCTCGCTGTCAGATCCCTCTGCTCCTACATTCTCTCCGGGGAGCCTCCTCCCCTCTTCAGCCCGTGCACACTTGTCGGCCAGAGCATATAGCTCGCTGACATCTCTGATTTTGCACATTGCCATCTCCTCCCTCATCCTGCGGTTACGCACGTTCTGATGGAACGCGCTGATAACCGCGGCAGGGTGGACGTCTGGGATGTTGCGCTGCACCTGACTGAATCTCTGTATATACTTGCGCAGGGGTTCTCCTTCTTTCTAGGCGAGCAGGTGAAGATCACTCTCCTGGCCATGGGGTTTGTGGCCGCCTGTGAAGGCGCCAACAAACTGATGGCACAGGTCCGCCCACGAAGAGATGGAGTTGTTCGGCAAGTGCATGAGCCAAGATCTGACGTTGGGCTTGAGCACCAGCGGGAAGTAGTTGGTGAGGATCTTCTCGTCGCGCCCCCCGGCAGCCTGCACCGCGATGGTGTAGATGCTGAGGAACTCTGACGGATGTATCCTGCCATCGTACTTCTCGGGCACGTCTGGCTTGAAGTTCTTGGTACTGGGCCACTGGACTTGCCGCAGCTCACGAGTGAACGCAGGGCAACCTACCGCGTACAGCAAGTCGCCTGGCTCCCCTGGTGCATGCATGTCGACAGCGGGCCCAGCACGCCGGTCAGATTGACGTCGTGCTTCTCTTCGACGCTCGATGCGAGTGCGAGCATCTTCGTGTCGTCGTTCTTGGAGAACTTGGCGTTGATCGTGGCGAGCTCGCGGGTCCGACGACGTGGTGGAGTCGGTGTCGAGGTTGGCCCGGCGAGTCGGCGATCTTGGCCTTCGGGGCGGGGAGCGCGCTGTGGTGGCACCCCCAGCAGTCTTGTCAGCATCGGCTTGCGCCTGGGCGTCTTGCCGGGGCTTCGAAGTGCTCGGTCGCCGAGGCTTGTCGCCGTTGGCGAAGCCAATGAGGCTATAAATGGCAGCCCTCCAGTCGTCGATCTTGTCTGGCGCTCGAGGGTAATCTAGAAGCAACTGGGCTCGGGCCAGCGCTTCCTCTGGAGTCTTGGGTGGCAGTGGCGAGCGACGCGAGGTGCGAGACATGCTCAAACTTCTAACAGTGTTAGAAGGAGTAACGTCTCGCCCAGGCGACCGCACTGCGCTCGTGCCAGCGTGCTGACGCGCATGCTGGCCTTGAGCGTCCCGCGACCCACCAGCTCGGCGTTTTTCCAACGCGAGTATGGTGCTAGGAGCATCGTGGCGTTGTCGATCCTGCACCTCCTGGGAGGGGTGCGGTGGATATGCAGAAGCTGAACCTTGCGGGGCCTTGTCTTTGGACCGGGTGACGATGCGCGTCCCCCCGCCGGCACCCGCTCCTCCGCCGGCGTCTGCCCCACCGCCCGCTTGCTCCGGTGGCGGTAGCGAAGTCGCAGACGGAGCGGCCACCTCCGAAGTCTTCTTCTTTGGTGGCATGTCGATGAAGATGTTGATGTAGCGCGCGTAGACGCCGGATCAGATACGCACGACCTCGACGCCCCCCTACCTGGCGCGCCAGAGATGTCGTGGCGGACTGGGAGACCACGAGCACCTATGGGGCAGGAGGGCCCCTTTCTCATTCGGCAGGGGAGCGGAGGGCGCACGCAGAGCAGATCGAGGCGAGGGAGCGCGTGGGGGATTTTTACCCAGGTTCGGAGCTCTCCGGAGAGATAAAACTCCTACTGCTGCTTTGTGTTTGTATTCTTGTTCTTGCTCGAGAGAGCGGGTGTGGCGTAGCTGTGGAACCAAAAATCCGAACCCCTTCTACGTGCGCATGGGCCTCCTTTTATAGGCTAAAGGGGTCACCGACAGATGGCAGCGTAGCAAGAGGGGTAGAAAGGTAAAAACGCGGGTTGGTACAACTGCTACCAACAGTGTCCCCTACCTAACTCTGACGGCAGGGGACAGGGGCATTTAATGCCCGTCCGGTCGCCCCAACAGTGCAAGGAAACGACCGTTGAAGGCGCCACCGATCGCCACGATGGCCTCCTTGTCAGCTCCTCTTGCCACCTCGCACCGCATGGCTGCACTGCGCCTTGCCACGTGCTCCTGGGATAGTCCTGGGGTGACACGTCGCTGGATGCGCTGGAGCTTGGGTGTACAGTGGCGGCCTTGCTGCGGCAAGCGCCTTGCCGCGGCCCTTATCTTGTCGCGCCAGCAAGCTTGCCGCTCGCTGGGCCTTGCCGGGACGCGCGGGGCGTCGCGGCAAGCTTCCTTGGAATGCCTTGAGTGGCCTTCCCGGCAAGATCCTCTTGCCGGGGTCTCTTCTTCTTCCCGGCAAGCTCCTCTTGCCGGGGCCTTGGTTGGCCTTCCCGGCAAGCTCCTCTTGCCGGGGCCTTGGTTGGCCTTCCCGGCAGGCTCCTCTTGTCGGCGCCTCGGTTGGCCTTCCCGGCAAGCTCCTCTTGCCGGGGCTTTTAGCTTGAGTACTTTGTTCTTGAACGGCATCTAAGCAGCCGTCGAGGATCTTGGCGGATGCCCAGCAAGCCCTGCCGCGGGTCGCTGCGACTGCCCGTGCACAAGTTCGGGGTACTAAGGTACCCCCTACTTTAGTACACCGACAAAAGGTTTTATGCTTGGATACGGAAAGAATTCGCACTCCTACAGAGTCTTTAACCTCTTTCACTATAAAGTGATTGAAACTGTGGATGTGCAGTTCAATGAGACTAACTGCTCGCAAAGAGAGCACCTGCCAAATGTGCTAGATGAAGTCCCTCCTAGTGAATCTATCAAGCTCATGGGTACTGGAGAAATCAAACCTTCAGAAGCTTAGGCTAAAGACGAACTCATCATTGCACCAAGTCAACCTGAAGACAATGCTCAGCTTGAAGTCAATGCTGAAGCTGAAGGCAATGATCTGCAAGGACAAAATCTTCGTCCAGTTCATCCTCGTGTTGCAAATGAAGTACAGATTGAGAAGATAATTGATAGAATCAATGCACCTGGTCCACTCACTCGTTCAAGAGCAACACAACTAGCCAATTTCTATGGGCACTTTGCATTTGTCTCTATATCTGAATCCAAGAAAGTTGCTGAAGCCTTTATGGAACCTGAATGGATTCAAGCTATGCAAGATGAGCACCATCAGTTCGAGCTGAAGAATGTCTAGGAACTGGTCAAGCGTCCTGATCCTCACAACACTACTAGGAAAAGGCCTACTAATGGCGCACTGGTTTTGCCTACTAATGGCGCATTACCAGTGCGCCATTAGTATCACGCCACTAGAATTTTTTACTAATGGCGCACCACTGGTGCGCTAATGGCGCACCACTGGTGCGCCATTAGTATCTGGTATACTAATGGCGCACCTGGCAGTGCGCCATTAGTTTTGCCCACAGTGCGCCATTAGTGTCTTCTATACTAATGGCGCATGACATGGTAGTGCGCCATCAGTAACAATTTTTTTAATTTTTTTCCTTAATCTCAGGTCACTATTTCACCTATGAGATATCCAACACATATATATACAACAAGCATCCATATAACAATCATAGCCAACACACAAGTTCCATCATATATACATACATAGCCAACACACAATTTCCATCATATATACATACATAGCCAACACACAAGTTCCATCATATATACATACATAGCCAACACATAGTTCCATCGTTACATATTACAAAAGTTTCACATTGTTCATCCAACACCGTTATCCATCAAATCACAAAAGTTTCACATTGTTACAAAATAAAAACACAAATGGGAAAGAAGCACTCCATCCACGCAAGCTTCCGTCAATTAAATCAAATCTGCAAAATGATAAACAAGAAGTTAGAAAAAAAAAGAAGAAGACTAGAAGAATACTAGAAGAAGAAGAACACTAGAAGAAGAATAAGAAGAGTTTTGGAAAAGAAGAAGAATAAGAAGAAGACTATAAGCTTATTATGTAAACTTGATCATTTTGTGCTAACATAAGTTATTTTGGAGCTAACATATAGGAAACTAAGCATATAAGCTCTAAGTTAGTATATTAGAGCCAACTTAGGTAAAATGAAGCTAACCTATGTCATTTTGGAAAAGAAGAAGAATAAGAAAAAGACTATAAGCTTATTATGTAAACTTGATCATTTTGTGCTAACATAAGTTATTTTGGAGCTAACCTATAGGAAACTAAGCATATAAGCTCTAAGTTAGTATATTAGAGCCAACTTAGGTAAAATGAAGCTAACCTATGTCATTTTGGAAAAGAAGAAGAATAAGAAAAAGACTATAAGCTTATTATGTAAACTTGATCATTTTGTGCTAACATAAGTTATTTTGGAGCTAACCTATAGGAAACTAAGCATATAAGCTCTAAGTTAGTATATTAGAGCCAACTTAGGTAAAATGAAGCTAACCTATGTCATTTTGGAAAAGAAGAAGAATAAGAAAAAGACTATAAGCTTATTATGTAAACTTGATCATTTTGTGCTAACATAAGTTATTTTGGAGCTAACCTATAGGAAACTAAGCATATAAGCTCTAAGTTAGTATATTAGAGCCAACTTAGGTAAAAAAGAAGCTAACCTATAGGAAACTAAGCATATTAGAGATAACATAGGTAACTAAGTATATATATATCATTTTGGATAACTAACCTATAGGAGATCTGACATACCTGACAAAGTTCAGTTCTCATGCATTGTTCTTCTCCTTCTTCTCCTTCATCTCCCTGATGCGCCTAGAGCGGCGAGGCGGTGGAGGCAGTGGAGGCAGTGGGATGTAGTCTTCTACCACAATTGGCGTGGTCATGTTGCCCAGCTGTGGGATCGCCGGCGCCACCACCGGTGCGTGGTCATTATCAGGCACCACCACCATCGCGAGGCCACCTTCAGGCACGACCATCGCTAGGTCATCCTCAGCCACCTCCATCTCTTGCCCATGGCTAGCCACCACCATCTCTTGCCCTTGGTCAGCCACCACCAGCACTAGGTCATCCTCAGCCTGATGCCCATCGTCATCCTGCAGCTCCTCATCCTCACTCTGCTCCTCTTCTCCCGCACTCCAGTCCGGATCATCCTTCTTGTTGTCTATGCTGCTGCCAGAATCGTTGCTGCTTTCGCTACAGCCAGAATCGCTGCTGCTTTCGCTACAGCCATAGTCGCTGCTGCTTTGGCTGTAGCCAGTGTCGCTGCTGCTGCTCGCATTACCTGTCCAAAATGCAACAATGACCGTTAAAAATCGATGTGAGACAAAGCCAAATGTAGAGGAATAAGAAGAGGCAAAACGTACCGGCATCATCATCGGCAGCGTAGCGCATGCGACACATAGTCGTGTTGAACACCTTCACGATGAGCATGTTGGCGTTGTCGTCGTCGTACCTGAAGAGAAGGAAGTACCCCAGCTGCAGGTCGTAGGCACGGTAGAACTTCTCCC